>CM077224.1:18055538-18690538 GCA_039654775.1 Spinibarbus caldwelli | reverse complement strand
TAACTGTGTTCAAAGTGCTGGAGAAAGGGGCACAGGGAGGGGGGCATTCGGCCGCCTCAGGAGGACAAGGGAGGGAGGTGAGCCGCTTCTGCCAGCGACTGATCTTCTTTTTCTCTCTCGTTGTCTCTGTGCTGTCACCCGCTGATTGATCCAGGTGTTTTATAGCTATCTGGAGGCACAGAGCATTCAGACAAAGAGAAGCCTCTGTCAATCCTTTTGATTGGGGCTGCACATTCCTGAGCCAGATGGTGGACAGGCCTTCTTTGGACAACGCCAATCCACATACCTCTCCCCAGCACTCAGGAGAGCTGCTGTGCGTGTGTGCACTTCCTTTCATTGTAGGTCAATGTTAAAATGTATTCAAAATGCTACAGATAAAAAAAGATACCCTATTATGCACTTTAAAAAGTTTGAAATATTTTTTCACATAAAAAACAAAAAAACTGTTTAGAAACCTTTGGTAAACATGTGAAAGCAATTTGAATGGCAATATTAAAGGGATAGTTCACCCAAAAATGAAAATTTGATGTTTATCTGCTTACCCCAAGGGCATCCAAGATGTAGGTGACTTTTTTTCTTCAGTAGAACACAAACGAAGATTTTTAACTCAAACCGTTGCAGTCTGTCAGTTATATAATGTCAGTCAATGGGACTCACGGCTTTGAGAGAGAAAAAAAAACATACACAGACAAAACCAAATTAAACCCTACAGCTCGTGACGATACATTGATGTCTAAAGACATGAAACAATCGGTCTGTGCAAGAAACTGAACGAAACAATCGGTCTGTGCAAGAAACTGAACAGTATTTATATTGTTTTTTACCTCTGATCCGCCACACGGTCCAACTGTCCTGACCTCGTTCACACAACAGCCGGCTCGTGACGCATCTTCTTCTTCTTCTTGCTTTACGATGGATCGCGGACTTATAAGTGCATTACCGCCACCTATCTCTCAAATGGACCATTGACACTCCTAATTGAGATTGTAGATAGTGTCAATGGTCCATTTGAGAGATAGGTGGCGGTAATGCACTTATAAGTCCGCGATCTGCCATAAAGCAAGAAGAAGAAGAAGACACTTCACGCACCGGCTGTTCTGTGAACGCTCTCAGGACAGTTGGACCGTGTGGCGGATCAGAGGTAAAAAACGATACAGATACTGTTCAGTTTCTTGCACAGACCGATCGTTTCGTGTCTTTAGACCTGAATGTATCGTCACGAGCCACAGGGTTTAATTTGGTTTTGTCTGTGTATGTTTTTTTTTCTCTCTCAAAGCCGTGAGTCCCATTGACTGACATTATATGACTGACAGACTGCAACGGTTTGAGTTAAAAATCTTCGTTTGTGTTCTACTGAAGAAACAAAGTCACCTACATATTGAATGCCCTTGGGGTAAGCAGATAAACATCAAATTTTCATTTTTGGGTGAACTATCCCTTTAAAAAAAAAAAAAAAAAACTTTCTGAATTGTTAAAATGAGGCAAATGCAAAACATTTCAATTGTACATTAATAATAATCATAAAATAGTGTAACACTAATATCAGTTATATTAAATATAAATACTAAACAATATTCTTCACACACCCACAAGTATACACACACACACACACACACACGGTAATTACTTACATTAATTCATTTTTAATATTTTAATTGAGACATTTGGCCTGTAGTTGGCCAATCAATCATATCTTGCTCAGCTTTACAAGCTATTTAAGAGTGGTTGTCTCTTCATAATGTGCTGAAATGTCACTTTAGTTCACTTATCATTGTAACATGATTATAGTTTTTTTGTATAAATTTAAAAATACTTAAAATGCTTCCTGGCCAGGTAAACTGCATGCTATTTTATTAAATATTCAGCCTAATTATATTTATGATGTATATTTATTATACATAAATTATACTTAATAATAACTATATGCTTTGTGGTATAGAAGAATCCATTAGTTTTACACAGTCACTATTTTGTTTAATGCTTTGTTCCATTGTTTGTTTGTTTGTTTGTTTTGGCCCCACAAATTCATCTGTGGGTCAAAGTACATCCAGGGGTCAATAGAATCTAGTAATATGTGCCAACAAGACTCAAGTGTGTGTGTGTGTGTGTGTGTGTGTGTGTGTGTGTTTGTTTGTGAGTGTGTGTGTACCTGTTTTTCTATTCAGGAGGGGACTTAAACCTGAATACACACAGACTCATGGGGACTCGTGTCACGGTGGGGACCTAAATTGAGGTCCCCACGGGTAAAGAAGCTTATAAATCACACAGAATTAAGTTTTTTGAAAATCTAAAAATGCAAAAAGTCTCCTGTGAGGGCTAAATTTAGGTGTAGGGTTGGTGTAGGGCAATAGAATATACGGCCTGTGCAGTAGAAAAACCATTACGCCTATGAATGTCCCCACAAGGATAGCGAAACAAGTGTGTTTGTGTGTGTGTGTGTGTGTGTGTTTATGTACTATGTTTTTGTATCTTAAAACCGCAGCTGTAGTGTTTAAATGCTCAGAGAAGGGATTACTGTGGACTTAAAGCTTAAAATGCAGTTAAAATATTAAGCTAAATATTGCAGTTAAATATTTAACTGAATAAAATATTACAACTTGTTTTCAGATAATATATCTTGTGTAGTTTGTGCACTTGCATTTTTTAACTTGTTTGTATTTTGTTTATACTCAAAACAGGTGAAAAAATCACTAATAGTAATTAAATAATTCGATAAATTAGACATACAGTACATTATATGTGCATCTTCATTATCTATCATAGCCTATAGGCCAGTTGTGCACGATCATTTAATGTGAAGTCATAGGGGCAGATTTACAAAACAAGCCAAATTAGCATTAGAGCGCAATCCCATAAAAGTGCCAATGGGAGTGAAAAGTTCTGCAGGTGATCTACTGAAAATGTGTAAATTAAAGAACGCAGACACACAGTCAGGCCCTCAAAACTCTATCTGACACACATTCGGTAGCAACTCTCTCTCTTTCTTCCTCTTTTGCCTATTATCTCTGACTCGGGCCCCATTTCCCTCAATTTTTGTTAAATTTGTGTTCCACATATGGGGAACACAAGTCTGAATATGGCAACAATGTATTAACTTGTGTGTTTTTCTGTCTAAATATAAGCCCCTGTCCTTTGTAATTTTACTTACTTTTTTTTCAATTAATGTGATTTTTTTCCACATAACTTAATAAACAGACTACTCATAATTTACCTGTTTGGGAAATATTTATTTAAAGTTATTTTCCAATGTACTGTACCACCTGTAAGTAATAATACAAATGGCACAATAGAAAGCCAAACAATAAATCAAAGTTTACTAAGTTTATCTATTTACACAAATTTTACATGTGTATTACACATCTGAAATCACACATTCTGTAAAAACTGTAAAGATGCTATATGTTGCTAAGTTGTCTTTCAAAGACAATCCTCAGTTTTTTATAGACAGAAACTTTTGGTAATTCGGTGTCTGCAAGCCTGTATAACTTTTTTTTTTTCTCCAAATACCAGAAAGTTGATTCTTGTTCAAGTTTTTTATCAGGTTCTCAACTGTTGATCAAAAAACTAAGACCAAATGCAGAACAGGTTCCAGGCTTTTCTCTCTTGACTTTTCTCTCTTGCCACATGACATAGCATGAATCAAACAACGAATCAAACACAGAGGTATTGTATATAGCACACTCTGCATGTTTTGAGTCTTTCCTTGACTCTTATCAGTCTTCTGTTGATAAAGACTAATTCCCAGCAGGCTTTGCCACCTGTTCTGATTACCCCACAAAAGATTGTGTGTGATGGCAACCAACACTAGAGTAAACTGGACAAAGAACAGAAGACTAATAAAACCCACACGCAAACACACACAGTCAGTATTGCAAACACAGACACTCTATAATTGTATAAAACAAACTCCCCACACAACTGACATAAAAAAGCAACAGTGTAATGTTTTTTCTGCATAAATGTGGATATCCTCATACCGCCACAGTAGTAGCATTAGTCAGAGCAAAAGCATTTTGCTCCCAGATTGACCCCAGAAGGAGGGGACAGCTCCATATTGACTACACAGGACCAGCGAGGATGTGTAGACATACAGACATGACCTCTGGGTCTTCTAAAATGTATTATGATCTTTCTTATATACATTCTCAAAATAAATAAATAAATATAAATATATATATATATATATATATATATATATATACACACATAAATACATATTGTTTCATCTCTTTAAATTCATCTTTGAATGAATTGTATTTAGTATAAGCCATATAAATGTGTTTTCTTAATTTAAACATTTGGAATCTACTAATTATTTTTAGTGCAGTGTCACTGAATGTTTTACAATTATTGTTGTTGTTATTGATAGCAATTTATTTACCCAATGAGAGAGAGAGAGAGAGAAGAGGAGAAAAGAAAAATATGTATTTTTTTCTCATTCCCATTTATTTATTTATTTATTTATTTATTTTACTCTAAAATAAGACAAAAATTCAAAATAGGAACATTGTTGTTTTCGTTTCAAAAAGTAGGCTGTAATATTTGCAGTAATAAAAGCCCCTTATTCTGCATGTGTGTATGTACATTACCTGGGTCTGCATGATGTAATGCCAACTTCAGACAGCTGCCCCTCTGAAAAAGGTATTGCTCCTCTAAGACTGTGTTTCTTCATTAGCATATAGTGCAACAGATTGTTACGGGAAAGGAATGAGAAGAGTAGAGTAGAGCAGAGAGAGAAGGAAAATATAGATAGAGACTCATCCTGGTCTCACTTGCACTCCTACATGGCCACAGAGACAACTGTGAGACTGTCCCTCCCACCATGCCCTGGCTGTCTGGATATATACTGGAATGTGTGTATGTGTGTGCATGAATACAGAGTCAGGGAGACTCATTGAAAGTTCATCACACTCTCTTTATCAAGTCAAACAAAGTTCAGAGATATAGAGGGGCGAAGAGGAGATGAGACCATCTGCATGTCACAGGTCATTCTCTGCAAAGGGACTGTGCTTTTTCAACCAGGACACTATGGAGTTCTGAATTGATCATATATAAGGGTAGCTGACATATCGATGTGTCCTATGGTGTAACGGAATAATGTAAAAACAATATTAATAATAATAATAACCTCTAACATTGAAGATAAACCTCGCTCATGCTATTTGTAACTCTAGGAATGAAGATACATTTTTCTCATGTTATATGTATGCTAAGTTTTTCTACATTTTTGCTATGTCACACCATAGGACACAGTCCAATTTTTATTTGTCAACCACCCATAATACTTCTTATTTGCAATGCATATACACATTTCTAATGTGTTCGAAGTTTCATGCACAACTAGATGATTGTATGCACAGAACGAGAATGTTAGTGTTTGTAAGCAATACAAAGCATGCATATGCTGTTAAGTTTCAATACAAGGCATGCATGTGGTGTAAAGCTTCTTTTCCAGTGAAAGTTAGTTTTTTTTTTTGTTTTTTTTTCTTTAAGGATCAATAATTTTTTTGGCTAATTTTGACTTTGTCCAACTCAGTGTAACTGTTCTTCAAGAGTTAAAGCTATAGGTAGGTTTTTTTGCACATATGCAACAGGGAATGTTTGCCAAGGATTTGATTGCCATCCTGCAATCGACCCAACAAAATTACCACCCTACTCCCTGGATCCTACAATGGTCCACTTCATTCGACTAAGATGGCCCAATGCAATTATACAGCTATTGATGGATGTTTGTACATCTTCTAGGCTGTGCAGTATTAAGTCATTAGCACTACAAATTGTGGCAGGCCTTTTATTGCCACACAGTCATGAGAACAAGCAGTGGCCCAGAGTTAACGAGTCACATATCTCCCCCACCAACCCAGCATCAACTCCAACCTACACCCTCCTCCAATCTGCATCCCATATTTATAATTTTACCACATCCTAACAATAACACGACTAGAACTGGTGCAAAACACACGTCCAAGGATAATGAAACACACGCATTACCACAGAAGTCTGTAAGTACAACCAGCTGTGACAGTCTCCTCTGAGAGCGAACAAGAGAATAGGAGAAAAAGAGAGCAAGAAAGTCTGAGACCGACAGAGAACACAGAAAAAAGAGCACATGCCTTGTTGTTACTCTAAAAAACATTTTAAACTTGATCCGACTTAAAATATTTACTTTTCTGTCTTTAAAGTATATTATTTAACGCTAGTTAATTGGAAGTAAAAGTAAGTTTTGTTGGTGTAATTTAAGTATTTGCTTCACATTAAATCAAACATTTTAGGTTCTGTGAAAACCACGTGACCACTGACGTCATTTTCTGATCCATGACCATCTTGTTTTCCTGCATCAAAAAAAAAAACAAAAAAAAAAAAAACGTTTTCCTGCATTAAGACTGCGGCTGACACACGCTTCCACAAGTAATTATACAAATAACTCTGGTTTTATTGTTACTATAGTTGATATATATGTATATGATGATTTTGTCAAAGTTAACGGATGTGTTTTGTAACACGTACATGTGGCAGCAAGTGCATACATCCGCGCATCTTTCATTGGGCGGACTGCAAAGTTATTGACACGTTAGAGTGATTAAAAAAAGCATGGATCAATGAAAAAATTAATCGATTGAAAAAAATTAATCGAACTGAAATCGTTTCAAAACGGCTCTCTGTGCTCACACACTGTGCGCGTGCACGAGATCCGCCCGTTTGAATAGCCAAATATACACAAAATATGTCGAAAATGTCCGCCTCTACGAGTTTAACATAACACAGTTGTTATGTCTTATGCGAAAGTAAAGTTTTGGGAGAAAATTAGATGTGAATCAATATATTGGATCCATGCATTCAGTTTTAAAGTTAAAGCAGCTTATGCTGTCCCTGTCGTTAATCAAACAATAAAAGAAAAACACGTGTAAATTGTTTAATTCATAACATAGAGATTTATTTTTTTAAACATTTGGTTAGTTTATTCAGTAGTATTTATCATTACTGTTAAGCACATTTGTATCTTTGTTCTGTTGTATTTTCTGGTGCTGTTGCTCGCTCGAATAACATTACGTTAGTTCATGTGTATTAATGTTTACTTGTCTATGCTTTTATTCTCCTTTTTATTTTTAAATTTTTTAGGAAATATGTTTTTAATGATTTTTCACAACAGTTTGGAGATGTAATCGAGTCGCAGGACAACTGTAAGTGCTGCTTTCTTTTTTCATAAGGCCAGTTGATATCTGATGTACTTAATTAAGTCTAAGAGATTTTTCCATCTGCACCATAATATTGCAGACCCATACCAGCCAATATCCGGACAATTCCAAAGCAATACATACATGTTCAAGGTAAGGTTCTTTAATATATTATGAAAGTGTATGAGATGATTTAATGAAAATTATGCTGTTGTTATTTAAGGTACTGATCTCAGACATTTATGTGTATACTGCTATTAATTCTAATTCTTTTTCTCAAAATCTCTCACAGCAGAGAACGTGATGAGCTCTGATGCATTTTTCCATCTCAAAAATATATCTAAATTACGACATGTGCTGTCAATGTCAAATGCAGAAACGTTAATTCATGCGTTCATGACCTCAAGGTTAGATTATTGTAATGCTCTATTGAGTGGTTGCTCTGCGCGTTTAATAAACAATCTCCAGCCGGTTCAAAATGCAGCAGCTAGAGTTCTTACTAGAACTAGGAAGTATGACCACATTAGCCCGGTTCTGTCAACACTGCACTGGCTCACTATTAAACATCGTATAGATTTTAAAATCTTGCTAATTACTTATAAAGCCCTGAAATATTTAGCACCTCAGTATTTGAGTGAGCTCTTATCGCATTATAGTCCTCCACGTCTGCTGCGTTCTCAAAACTCTGGCCATTTGTAATACCTAGAATATCAAAATCGACTGCGGGCGGCAGATCCTTTTCCTATTTAGCGCCCAAACTCTGGAACAATCTAACACCTAACACTGTTCGGGAGGCAGATACACTCTGTCAGTTTAAATCTAGATTAAAGATCCATCTCTTTAACCTGGCGTACACATAACACACTAATACGCTTCTAATATTCAGATCCGTTAAAGGATTGTTAGGCTGCATTAATTAGGTCAATCAGAACCGGAAACACTTCCCATAACACCCGATGTACTTGTTACATTTCTTTCTATTCCGAGGTCATCGTAGCCACCAGATCCAGTCCGTATCCAGATCAGATGGTCACTGCAGTCACCTGGATCCAGTCCGTGTCCAGATCAGATGGTGGATCAGCACCTAGAGATGACCTCTACAGCTCTGAATGTCAGCGGAGACCAGGACACCTAGATGAGCCCCAGAGACAGATTCCCAGTGAAGACCCTGTCTCCTAGACAGCCATCGGGACAAGACCACGAGAACCAGATCCTCTGCACAATCTGACATTGTTGCAACCTAGAATTAAACTGCTGGTCCCGTCTGGCCAGAGGAGAACGGCACACTGTTTCCCTTTTTTAATACTGTAAAGCTGCTTTGACACAATCTGCATTGTAAAAAGCGCTATATAAATAATGGTGACTTGACTTGACTCTGCGAGTACAAGAAAAACCAGCCCTGCTTGTCAGAAAAAGAAACTTTTTTTTCTGTTTGTTTGTTTCTACAGATGGACACAGAGACTTCAAAAGTTAGGTTCACCCAAAAATGAAAATTCTGTCATTTACTCACCCTCATGTTGTTCCAAACCTGCAAGACTTTGGTTCATCTTTGAGACGCAAATTAAGGTATTTTAATGAAATCTGAGAGATTTCTGTCCATCCATTGAAAGTTCAGATAACCAAAACTTAGAATATCCTACAAAGTCGTAAAGGTCTTTTAAAAGTATTCCATATGAAAAGGTTTTTTTTTAATTTTTTTTTTAATTTTTTTGGTGTGTGTGTGACCTATAACTGAGACTTATAACTGAGACTTATCACAGCACTTACATATTATTGCTCTTTTGTTGGTTTTAATTGCTTCTATTGTCCTCGTTTGTAATAGAATAAAAGTGTCTGCTAAATGCCTAAATGTAATGTATAAATTGTAACGAAGCCAAAAAAATTATTATATTGACCTACATTAAGTAAAGTTTTGTCTTGCGAGTCGTGACTAAAGAAAATAAATTAAGGTATTACTAAAAATACATTTTGTACTGAATCAGAAATTTGACGAGTAAATTTTATAAAGTTGCTTGTAACAAAATTACAGCATTTTATTTAGTTTAGTCCAAAGTAAAAATTATACTTGGATGTTATAGAAAATGTAGGTTTTCCAAAATAAAAATTTTACCAAAAAAAAAAAAAGTTGTACCAAAGTAAAAAAAAAAAATAAAAATTCCTGGTTTCTATAATAAAAAATATTTTAACATTGTGTGAATGTAATTTTTTTTTTTTTTTTCTTGGGCAGAAGAACTATTTTGATTGATATCAAATAAAATTTTCAAAGTTTCAACGAAATCAGAAGTTTAGTTTGAGGAAAACTAATAAATTTAGTTGTAACAAATTACAGTATTTTTTTTTAGGTTGGTCCAAAGTATCATTTTTTTCAGTGAAGGTAAGAAAGTCAGACACATGTGAATGCAGCTGTACTCAGGGGGAAACCACATGCTCTATGTTTTCAGCTGCCTTCCCAGTGGCTCTTTCTTTTTCGGGCCCCTGTCCCTCTCCAGTCTCTTTTGGCCATCTTTGTTTTGATAGGGCTCTACAGTTCCAAAAATCTCTCTCAGATGTGCTGAGGTAAGGGAAAAACAAAACAAACTTGTTTTTTTTCTTGTGTGCGCACATATATGGCTTAGCGCATTCACAATCCCTCATTTTTGTGCACACAAGTGAATTAACACAAGCAGTCATTAGGCTCCACTCTCTCCTTATTTATGCGTTTACTTATAGCTTGTAAAAATCTTGGAAGGAGAAATTTCTCTTGGTGAAAAGGTTTCATTTAGCCACAATGATTTGGGGAAGGACACATTCTTTTGACGCTGTGGGTCTGCCTCAAATCCAAGACCTCAGCATGTGCTGAATTTTGAGCATACCTCAACATGTGTTACCTCTTTGTAATATTTACCTTGTAGGGCAATATGAAGTGGATAGCACAGCCAAATGCTGCTTTCACTGCTTTTAATGGGGGCCTCTCACCCTCATTAAAAACAAATATTAACTGTGAAACTTAAAAACAGCACACAAAACTGTTTCGTCAAATCATATTAAAATAAACAATAAATTGTCCCTCAACACCATCTACTGGCTTCCGGCATCAAGTTCCTGCTCCTTGGGATTGTTTACTTGTAACATGTTTCTAACACATCCACATGATCTGCTAATTGCAACTTGCTTCATCTAATTATCTATTTTATCATAATCTTATTCTAAGCACGTGTAGTTTATAAGCTGCAAGCAAATATTCAAACTAGTAAATACATTTATCTGCAACATAACTGTGTCAGGTCTAGGTGTACAATATCTGCTATAATGCAATTTAAACCACCCAGTCAAAATAAAATTGCAATAAAACAGAGGAAGAGAAAAAAAAAATGGCTAATGATTATAGGATCGTAGGGTTTTTATTGTATGGGTGACGAAAGAGAAGAAATGACTTGGAAGTGTAAATATCTGTGATGTCTAGAAAAATCATCTTTTTTTCTCTCTCTCTCTCTCTCTCTCTCTCTCAGTTTTATCCATTCATGTTTTTTGCATGATTATCGTGTTTGTGCCATCCCCATGTGGAGACTTTGCATAGACATTTGAATAATGAAGGGAAGTCATTTAACTATTCTCCAGGTATTAAAAACCAATGTTTTTTACACGATGCAGCAACATTAGGCATGTTAATTGGGCTCTTTGGACTTACCCAAAAAAGGGACTAAATTAATTACTCATGTCGACAAAATGTCAGAAACACGGAGTGGAAAATAATAACCCAAGGTCTCATTTGCATTTTTAACATTTCTAATTTTGGAAATTTTATATGTGAGTGGACTTTAACAACGTTGATTGAACAAATAACATTTCTTAGATAATGTTTACAATGATTAGTGTGTAGTGCACATCATGTACACAAACGCAAAAACTACATAGACAGCATTTTTGTAGCATGCTTCCACTGCAAAAGGTTCAACCTCAAAAGGTTCCCTTAACATATTAAAGATAACATATATTCATGTATTCATTATTTTGACTTGTCACAATTAGCTGTGGGCTAAGTCAAATATTCAGAGGAGAGGCCTAATGGCTGTTAACACTGCCTATGCGGAATGTGTCATATTTGTCACTTTTGAGCTTCCTTCTCAGTTACAGTACTGTCATTGTAATAGAACATTCTAGATGTAATAGAACAGTCAATATGTACTTTTATCAAGCTTTGTCTCAGATATTTCAGGTAAATATAACTGGGTCTCTTGTGGGGTTTTTCTTTTGTTATTACTTTTAACCCATTGTCCACTGGAACTGGTGTAATGACTGCATACAGCTGTTGGTTAATTTTCAGCCTCAGTGAGAAAACTGCTATACATTATGCTGTTTCCCCCAGCTACTGTATATGTAGGCATGGACCTTTTCTTTTTTAGCATTGACATAACAGAGAAAGACAGGAAGGGACTGCTGATATCAGGTTTTAGACATTCTCTTGAAGTGGAAATGAGGTCTTGTCTCGTAACGAGTCTTTTCTTACAAAGTCAGCAAACCCTCATGCCCACACACAGATAGAAACTAACACAATCACTGTCATTGTAGGTATATAGACAGACTGTGATAGTAAATTGGTGGATGTACAAAGACTGAAGCAGATGAAAAAGAGCTAATCACGCTGGATGACTTCGATCCTAGCTTGTGCACTGGTTAATGCCTATTTAGTTATATATATATATATATATATATATATATATATATATATGTAATTACAAATATATTTACAGATTACTTGCAAGTGTCTGCTAAATGCATAAATATTAAAAACTGTACTTGCAGATAATATAATATTAATGGAATAAAAGGCCATTTTCACGTACTTGATGAGAGTAAACCTTCTTAACTCTTTCTTAACACACATTTACATTTACGCATTTAGCAGACGCTTTTATCCAAAGCGACTTACATAGCATTCAAGTTACAGTTTTACATTTGATCAGCTCTTGCTTTCCCTGGGAAACAAACCCATGATCTTGGCGTTGCTAGCGCCATGCTCTACTATTTGAGCTACAGGAAAGCTGTACACACATTAGTACACTTTTAAAAATGCACTTTGTAATAATGTAAAATGATTTACTTTACACTTTTTTCATCATTTTATTTTAATAATCTCTTGTCCAGCTTCAAAGAAGTATATTTATTTTGTTTTGACAAACATACTAAACTGCATTCAAAGTTGTCGACTATAATTTTAACTGTACTGTGTTATTCCATATTGCATTAAGTTAACATATTTTACATATGTTAAATGTACGGTATTAAATTGCAACTTTATAACTATAAATATGTAATTACAAATATATTTAAATACATGACACACAAGTCTCAATAGAAATGACATTGTTATATTTTACTTTACCAGAAATGTTTATCAGTACATTTTACAGGACACTTTAAACATATTTTAATAGAAGTAATTGTGAAAGGTATAATTATGTACTTAAGTTATAGGTAGTTTGGCCAAAATAAATAAATAAATAAATAAAAATAAATAAATAATAATAATAATAATCTTTTTAAATGTTTTTCACAAGAGATCTGTACTTGAGGCACAGAGAAGTCTAACAGAGAGTGTTATCTGTAAGATGATGCTGTATGAATGTGTCTGCTTATGTTTATGGGCTTCTTTTATTGCTTCTATTTGGTAACAAAATTGTTTCATGTCACACATTGCTGCTTTGTGCTTCATTAGCATTTCCGCAAGAAGTCATTGGACAATTGGGGCATCTCTGCCTCATGGTAGTACAGGGCCATGCAGGGCCAGTATGTGCATGTGCTGATGGGGCACCTGAGGGAGAGGCCACAGTGACAGCTGTAACATGCAGAATGATCAGCATCAGCTCTCATTTCAGACTAATTAGACCAACAGCTCTGCTCAGAATGGCCCCAGTAATTAATTAGACAGGCAGTGAAGCTGAAAATTTTAATCAAGAATCTGTATTTTAAAAAAGACAGAAAAATGATAATAATTGCTTGTAATACACCTGACAGTAATCCTGTGCATTTTGATTTCCACTGAAAAAAATAAAAAGAAAAAATAAAATAAAAAAGCCTGCATTTCATACATTAAATTATGTTCCAACTGAAAATCCTTTCCCTTTAGACTCTGAGGCATTTTTATTCTTAACTCACACTCCAGTTTGAGAGGAACTATTATTTGAAGTCAGCATAATAACATTTAATATGACTATTATATGGAAAAATAGTTTATTGTACATCAAAACTTGTATTTACATTATTACTGACTTGAGTTCAAACTGCTGGGAGAAAAAAAGTAGTATAAACTGCCAAACATTTTGTGTGTGCATGTCTGACAATATTTTCTACATCTCTCCATTTTCAGATTAAGACAGCTGGCAGAGGAATGTTTGTCAACTGAAACAAAAAATGGTGTTACGCTTCTACATATTTCTACATAATTATTTTGCCCAACCAGTGCTTGGAACATTCCTGTTTTAATAAAATATTGTATTAATATTATAATCTCCCTCAAAATCATAATTACGCTGAAATCAATTTTTGTAAAAAAATAAATAAATAAATAAATAAAATTCATTAATTAATTCATTAATTAATAATAATAATAATAAACTGCATAAAAGTTTTGGTTTCAGAATGGTTTTTGGTTTAAAAAAAAAATCCTAAATGTTCTCACATTTAAAGGGGGATTTTAAAAACAGCTTATTTTTGTTATTCAATATATATTAGAGTAGTTTTAATACATCTATAAAGTAGTAATATATAAGAATGGTTGTATAAGAGAGGTTGAATAATTTAACTGATAAGTGTTAAATTTAATTTACAGAGCCCCTTGCATTGATATTGATAATTTCTTTTGGTCCCCATAAGTGTTTGCAGGAAGCCGCTTGTTATACAAATCAGAATGTTTATGCATATTTAGTTTTGTGGTGACTTGGAAAAACACTGCATAAAAAAAGATGGGTTTTCATGCTTGCAAAAATTCACTATTGTCATATAATTACGTAAGCAAGTACATACAGTGTGCTTTAACTTTCTGTAGAAGTCTTCCCAATCAACTAGGAGACTTGGAAATTTGGATATGGTTATTTCAACCTTTTACACCTTGCTGGTTTGCCTGCAAAATTCAATTCAATTCAGTTCAATTCAAAGTTTATTTGTATAGCGCTTTTCACGATACAAATCATTGCAAAGCAGCTTTACAGGAAATTAAGTAAAGTTTCTACAATATATTTAGTAGTAGCTTATCAGTGGTGACTATGTCAAGTTGATGTACATATGGCAGAAATGTAATGTAAAAATCAGTTAATGACGTAATAAAACAGACGATGAACACTATTAACAGCAATGATTATATGTTGCAATCAAACTTATAGCAAAATTTGGTAGTTCTATGTGTTGTTTTAGGGTTGGCATCATCTGAGGTCCTCTGAGGGGTTGGCTATTAAAGCTATAAGATCTGATGTTTCTAGTTATTCTATCAAGCCCTCCAGATGTATCACAGCATAATTGTGGTTTTCTTTTGGTTGGTTTTTTTTTTAATTTATTTATTGGATAATTATTTGTTTATTTATTTTATTTTATTTTTTTTTTACTATAAACATTTACGGAAAAAAACAGCTTTTCAGAAATGTGTTTTCTTATTCGTAAAGACTTCATTACTATTGACCATGTCAAATTGATGGAAAGCCATAACATGTAAAATACTGGTCAAGTGGCAAAAATAATAAGTCATATTGAGAATTAAAATTTTATTCCGATTGTAATACTTGGCTGAAATACTGGGATGAAAGCAAGGCAGGAAATCAAACCACCTAGACATACAGGTGCATCTCAATGAATTAGAATGTCATGGAAAAGTTCATTTATTTCACTAACTCAACTCAAATTGTGAAACTTGTGTATTAAATAAACTCAATGCACACAGACTGAAGTAGTTTAAGTCTTTGGTTCTTTTAATTGTGATGATTTTGTCTCACATTTAACAAAACCCACCAATTTACTATCTCAACAAATTAGAATATGGTGACATGCCAATCAGCTAATCAACTCAAAACACCTGCAAAGGTTTCCTGAACCTTCAAAATGGTTACACAATAGCCTATACAATCATGGGGAAACTGCTGATCTGACAGTTGTCCAGAAGACAATCATTGACACCCTCCACAAAGAGGTTTAGTCACAGAAGGTCATTACTGAATGGTTGGCTGTTTACAGAGTGCAAAGCATATTAAGTGAAAAGTTGACTGGAAGGAAGAAATGGGGTAGGAAAAGGTGCATGAGCAACAGGGATGACCACAAGCTTGAGAATACTGTCAAACAAAGCTGATTCAAACACTTGGGAGAGCTTCACAAGGAATGGACTGAAGCTGGAGTCAGTGATCAAGAGTCACCACGCTCAGACGTCTTCAGGAAAAGGGCTACCAAGCCACTTCTGAAACAGAAACAATGTCAGAAGCATCTTACCTGGGCTAAGGAGAAAAAAACTGGACTGTTCCTCAGTGGTCCAAAGTCCTCTTTTCAGATAAAAGTAAATTTTGCATTTCATTTGGAAATCAAGGTCCCAGAGTCTGGAGGAAGACTGGAGAGGCACAGAGTCCAAGCTGCTTGAAGCCCAGTGTGAAGTTTCCACAGTCAGTGATGAATTGGGCTGCCATTTCATCTGCTGGTGTTGGTCCATTGTGTTTTCTGAAGTCCACAGTCAACGCAGCCATCTACCAGGACATTTTAGAGCACTTCATGCTTCCTTCTGCTGACAAGCTTTATGGAGATGCTGATTTCATTTTCCAGCAGGACTTGGCACCTGCCCACACTGCCAAAAACTCCAAAAGTTGGTTAAATGACCATGGTGTTGGTGTGCTTGACTGGCCAGCAAACTCACCAGACCTGAACCTCATAGAGAATCTATGGGGTATTGTCAAGAGGAAGATGAGAGACACCAGACCCAACAATGCAGATGAGCTGAAGGCCACTGTCAAAGAAACCTGGGCTTCCATACCACCTCAGCAGTGCCACAGACTGATCACCTCCATGCCACGTCAAATTGAGGCAGTAATTAAAGCAAAAGGAGCCCCTACCAAGTATTGAGTACATATACAGTAAATGAACATACTTTCCAGAAGGCCAACAATTCACTAAAAATGTTTTTTTTTTATTGGTCTTATGAAGTATTCTAATTTGTTGAGATAGTGAATTGGTGGGTTTTTGTTAAATGTGAGCCAAAATCATCACAATTAATAGAACCAAAGATTTAAACTACTTCAGTCTGTGTGCATTGAATTTATTTAATACACGAGTTTCACAATTTGAGTTGAATTACTGAAATAAATGAACTTTTCCACGACATTCTAATTCATTGAGATGCACCTGTAGTTTTAAGCTACAAACTCCTTGAGATAAATGTATATGTGCAGACAATACATCTTCAGCCCTTTGAAGACACTAACAACACAATTTCCTGGTAGTGAAATCACCAACTGCTGCAGAAGCTTGTAATCTCATAGAAGATACAATGGCATGAGTGTGAGGTGCAGGGCAGGATATGTTACTGGACTTTCTATAGACTTGTCCCAGCTCAGCCTGTTTATCATAAAATAAATCAGCATCTCCTGTCTACTTCTAAGCACTTTTCTTTTCTTTTCTTTTCTTTCTTTTCTTTTTTTTTCTTTCTTTGACAGAAGACAAAAATACTTGTGTGTTACACCAGAGAAACTGAATCTATATTGTTCAGTCCAGAGTCACACTGCTATCTGCCTAGAAAAAAAAAATAAAAAAAAAACAACAACAAAAAAAAACAAGACACTGCTGGAATCAGGGAAAATGAAGATTCAGCTGAGATGGGAAGAGTGTTTATGTGTAGAGCGGTGCTCCACTGACTTCAGTATTTCTTGAGGTTTTTATTTATTTATTTATTTTCCAAGGCTTTTAAGCCTGTACCACAGCCTAATAATCTGTTCTAAGTGGAACTTAAGAGTTCTGGTCTACAGAGACACAGTAGCTCTGTTGTGGAATCATTAGTGTGTGAAATGCACTCATTTAAAGACAAATGGTGAGGCAGGAACCATGCAAATGACCCATTTCTGTCTGCCAGCCAGCCCATGTCTGCCAGCCCGCTGGAGTGTACTTTGCCAACATGCAATGGCTTGCCTTCCTTCCAGTCTCTAGGGGAAGCATCAGTGTCACAGACACCAGTACTTCTGCTGCTTAACAAATTTATCAATGTGTGAAATAGTTTAGGCAGCTGGTGACACACATTTACTATAGCACATCATGCATAATTCAGACCAACAGGACCAAGCTCTAGAGCTAAGTGCAAATTGAGATAACAGATCTATGTCAATGTTGGTAAGCAAGGTCAGTGACAAGGCTGGGATGACAGCAATGCTTTCACACATGAACTGTTTTTTAAATAAATATTTAATGTCTCACCTCTATTCTGTGGCACTATATTCTATGTTGATGCTACACTAAATTTCAAACTGAATTGGTTATGTATCATTTTTGAAGGAAAAATATTTCTGCTGTCTTCTAATCTGAAATAAATACCTTTACACTTTTAAAATGCAATTTAAAAATAGTCTTTGGGTTTTGTAATCAGATTAACATACCATTTGAGAGTGACTCTGTGTAACTCTCCACATAACCCTAGAACCCTTAATTTGCTCATCAGCCAAGTATTCTAACTTTCTGTGAATTTAAACTTGCATTCAGCACTTTTATTTTTACATTTAGCTGGCTTTTATTCATTCCAATAGTACCAGCAGTACCAGTAGTCTTTGATTTTATACAGATAGCAGCTAGCAGTGTGGATGTATAAAGTTTGTTTATTAACTGCTGCTGTTTCACACATGAATTGTTTATCTTTTGTTTTGTTTCTTTTTGTCTTTGTTTCATCTAGATTCATTATTACTTATTTTCATTCATCGCTGGTGGTTCATGCTGGTAGGCAGCTGGCTGTTGCATTGCACCGGTCTGCCGTTAAGCTCTCATCCCTGGAGCGTCTGTGTCAAACGGTCGCATTCAGCACTGATGTCCCACTGTTTGATTTATCCTTGTTCTGTGGTGTGGGAGCTATGGGTCATCAAATTTTGTTTCATCATTCAAGCAAGGACAGTTGAACATTTTGGCTATGCTGTTGACTCCATTGTATGTCTGTTTTATGTACATTGTGTGTTTTTGCCACTAACTGACACTTTATGAAGCTAATTATTATTATTATTATTATTATTATTATTATACGTTCATGGAGCCCTGCTCCACATAGAAGACTTTTTGGTAACTTTATTTTATGGTGTCTTTGTTACACAGGTTACATGTACTTACTATTATAATAACAATTAATTATGCATAATAACATGCAGCTTATCCTAAATCAAACCCTCATCCTAACCCTAATATAGTAAGTACACATAGTTAATTAATATTACTCAGTAATCAAATGTATAATTGCACTGTAACAAGGACACCTTAAAATAAAGTGTAACCGACTTTTATCTAGAAGACTGAAATTTTTGTTCATTTCTTGATATGTAAAACTTGCTTAATTATCAAATCATTACTAAACTCTGGTAACTCTTGTGTAAAACTCCAGCTGACTCCAGCTATGCACTACCATAATGGTACAGACAGAAGGTAACCTGGACATGAGGGATTCTTGAAGTAACTGGAACTCATTCCTATTGATGTCAAGAAACTTGAATGACATGAACACGTATGTGGAACAATAGACAGTAAGTTTTAATTACTATTTATTAGCAAGATGGGCATGGATAGCCCTTAGAAACTTCTCCAAAGTGTATGGAAAAACAGTTCCATTTGGTGGCCAAGGAATAACAAAGAGGAGGAGCAGAAGATGAAGAATCAGACTGTGTAATGCTGAAAAAGACGGAACCATCACTGCAGAGCAAGAGGTAATTAAATTACTTCTGCGACTTGTGAAGCAGTGGGAAAATGCAATGACCCACAATAAACAGAAAGACATATACTTATCAGCTGTTGTCAGTCACCAAAAGTAGCAGTAGTATCTACCAGTAGTAGCTATAAAACTTTTATAAGGTTGCAATGGTAGAAAATGAGAGGAGGGCAGTAGTGGTGGAGATAAAAGAAGGAAACATTTTAAGTGCAGTGACCGTTGTACAATTTAAGACCATTGTACAATTTAAGGCACTATATTGGGGAATCGAAGTACACAGGAAGTCCAATCTGAAGAGGCAGACAGGCTCATTGCAAATGCCTTAATTGGTTTTTGATGTTGTGCTGAAATAACTGGAGTAATTGGAGTAATGCCTGAGTATACTTAGTATTATCACAGTGATAATAACTATTCTAAAGTTCTGAAGGAAGAGTTTGTGTCTTCTTGATGGGTCTGTAGGAAGGGCTGCAGATGACAGGGCTGTGTCTTATTCAGCATCACATTCCCACATGAATAATTTCTGTAGTACATCCTCTACCTCCTAACCTAGCTCTCTCTCGCACACCTCTCCTTCAACCATTTCATTCTCTTGTCCTGTCCACCTCAGAGTTACAGACCAGATTTGAGTCTCTAGAGGAAAATCTAAGTCAAGCTATTGTCATTTCAAGCACTGTGATAACTAGACTCAAGGCTGCCCATGAAGAGCTCAGGGGAACTGGATAGCATGGACTGTTTTTTTCTTTCTCTCTTTCTCCTTTTCTTCATTCTTTCTCTGCTGTGAGATGAGCCCACGTTCTTTGCCATAAAGCAGAGCTGTGTTGTTGTCTTGACTACATTGCTCTGAGCTTCAGTCAGGCTGCTGGGAATTGGGGAATAGTTGTCTTGGCTGTTCCAAGGTCAGGCCTCTCCACATGACAGTTACTGGCTTCCTACAAGCAGGGAAATCAATACTTTCGGACTGTGGCTGTGCCCTCAGTGTACAACAACACCATTCCTTGACATCTGGCATGTCTCCAGCCAATGTCAGGTCCTCAAAACTCTATCTGACACACATTCAGGAGCAACTCTCTCTCTTCTTTCCTCTTTTGCCTATTATCTCTGACTCAAGTCTCATATCCCTCTTTTTTTTTTTTTTTTAATTTGTGTTCCGCATATGGGGAACACAAAAATGTGTTAGACTTGCTGTTTACATGCAACCTAATAATAAATTAGTAATCGGATTGATGGCTCAATTGGACAGAACTTCACACCTTAACTGATCCAACTGAGCTTGATCTAGAATGACATTGGATTGGAAGTGGTGGTGTAGACCTGAAAAATTAGGCCTGTAAATATTTGAATCCAACTATGTTTTCAGTTGGATTCAAAACTACTTTGTGCACATATTCAATGGCATGGTGCAAACGTGCATATGTTTATTTACATCTAAGCCTACTACTTACAAATTGGTCAGTGGATGAGACTGAATATTTACTAAATGTCTGCTTAAAAAACTCTTCTGACATATATGCTAGCTGTCTTTATGGACATTATTAAAAAAATAAATAAATAAATAAATAAATAAATAAAAAAACTCTTATATCCATGGTAGCTTTTGTGACATTATTACATTGGCTTTCTCCAGTTCTGAATGCTCATGCCACTGAATTTTTGTTAAGAATACATGTAATGCACATGTAAACAAATATGTGAATCAGATATCAGATTGCATTTGGGTTCATATAAACAGAACTTTCAGAATTAGAAATAGACTGGATTCATTTGGATTGATAAAAATTTTTGGATGTAAATATACATATTGTCTGCATATGTGAGTGAGTGTGAGTGAGATATATTAATCTTATATGTCATACAACAAAAAAGAAAAGAAGCAAAAGTAGACAATGCTACAGTACAATCATATTTCTGTTTGTACTGCTAGCAGAAAACAAGACAGAAGACCTGAGAAAACATGAGGAGAAAAAGACAAGGAATCCTAAAGTAAGAGTCAATCCAACTTGTCACCGTCCTCTAAAGATGAAATACTGCAATGGCACTTTTTTCTATCGTTTTCATTCCCCTGCAGAGGGGTAAGCCAAGAATCGACCAAAACATCTATTGCTTAGGGACACGCTGAGTAGCGCTTCTGTGACTATGATCCTATCAAAAAAGGGTCAGACTCTCATCCCTTCCAATAAACATTAAGCTTGCAATTCATTTCTCTCCAGTTGCCTACAGAAAATGCATCAAATAAAACAGCCACTTTAATGAATTGGATATTGAACCATTCATTAAAAAATTCAAATTCACTTAAGTCAGCATAGGACACAATGAGACCGTAACCTGGGCTTTTCTAGCCTAGGCTCTTAAATCCAACAGGGACATTAAAAATCACTCTTTGAGGTTAACCCTTAAACTGCCTGTCTATTAACCATGGTTAGTCTTTGCTATACTAAGCAGCAAAATATTTCCTCAAGTACGGTTTCAATAATGAAGACAGAAGCCTTCACTTTGGAAACAGAATTTGCCAAGGAATCTGACACTGCTGGAGCCCAGCCCTAATTGGACTTGTATTTTGTAACCCACCTTCCCTTCACTGTCAGCCTCTCAAACAAAGGCTTAATGGAGCCACACACGTTGCTTAAAGAAACAGTAAGGGTTTAAACCAGTGGTGTAGTCTAGTTTTTTGTAGTGGGTATACACTGATTTTTCCCGCAGCCTCATAGCTACTCACCGTCCCAAAGCGACAACCCATAAGCACCACCACACTCACTCATACAATATGCATCTACATGTAACTGAGAGCATTCTGAAAGACTGCTTATGTGATATCAACATGTTAGTTTATTATAAGCAACAGAAGACTAACAGCCAATTTCTACTGTTTAGTGTTAATCATTTAACTCAGCCAGTTACTGTCAGTCTTGTGTCCCCGTGTCTTGTGTTTCCACGTGCTCCCAGTGTTTCCACGTGCTCCCAGTGTTTCCATGTCCTTATTTGGTGTTTCCTGTTCCTGTCCCCGTTTAGTTTCATTAGTATCTAGCCATGTTTGATTTTGATTCCCAGGTGTGTCCCTTTAGTCCCCTCATTATATTTAGTATTTATACTGTGTTCTGCCCTGTGTTTCCTGTCCGGTATTGAATGTTCGTCAGTCCTCTGTCTACGTATGTGTTCCTGCCTGAGTTGGAAAAATAAAAGACTGTTTATGTTAATTCTCCTGCGTCTCCGTGATGCTTCGTTTCCCCGTCTCCTGCACTATAGGCTGGAACGTGACAGAATACCGTACCCAACAAAAAGTGAGCGGCGCTTTTTTTCTCTGTTTTGTTTTCCATGTTTTTTGAAAGTTTTTAGTTTTCCTGTTTTTTCCCAGTGCCAGCTCCATGTAAGCGCATCTCTGTTCCAGAGTTAAGCCCACGTAGGGCTACTACTTGCATGGAGGCTGCCGCTTGCTTCTTCGCCCTAGCCCATAGAGATCTCCCCTTCTACGAGTACGCCAGGGAATTCTGCGGGCTCGCCGCAGCGACAGCGCTGGACGACGCCGCCATCACTCATCTGTTCTGGCTCGGGGCCAACTACCATCGCCCCATAGACCTCCCAGACACCTCTGGACTAAGTTGGAGGGAAGGGATTTTCCGGTTTCTGGGAAGTGTCCGGGCCCGAGCCAGAACCAGCCCACCGTCCAGTCCGCCAGCTGTTTCGCCGTCGAATCCGCCTGCCAAATCCCAGTCAAGCCCGCCGGTGGCGGCTCTCTCCAGCCCGCCGGCCACTCCTAAGTCAAGTTCGCGGGCTGCCGCTTGCTCAAGCCCGCCCGCTGTGGCTCACTTAAGCCCGCTGGCCTCTCCGAAGCCAGTACCCGCTCCTCAAAAGTGCTTGACTGTGCCTGCTCCTCAAGAGCACCCTCCATTGCCAGCTCCTCAAAAAGTGCCCTGCTGTGCCTGCTCCTCCAGAGCGCCCTCCAGTGCCCGCTCCTCGAAAGCTCACTCCAGTGTCGGCTCCAGCCCCAGAGCTCGCTCCAGTGGTGGCTCCAGCCCCTGAGTATGTTCCAGTGCCAGCTCCTCAAGAGTGCCGCCTTCCAGTGCCAGCTCCATGTAAGCGCATCTCTGTTCCAGAGTTAAGCCCACGTAGGGCTACTGATCCCGAGTTAAGCCCATGGAGGGCTCCTGTTCCCGAGTTAAACCCAGGATGTGCTCCTGTTCCCGAGTTAAGCCCAGGGAGGGCTCCTGTTCCTGAGTTAAACCCAGGATGGGCTCCTGTTCTCGAGTTAAGCCCACGGAGGGCTCCTGATCCCGAGTTAAGCCCACGGAGGGCTCTTGATTCCTCGTTTAGCCCAGGACGGGCTCCTGATCCCAGTTCAGCCCAGGGTGGGCTCCTGATTCCCCGTTCTGCCCAGAGAGGGCTCCTGATTCCCTATTCAGCCCAGGGAGGGCTCCTGATTCCCAGTTAAGCCCAAGGAGGGCTCCTGATCCCCTGTTCAGCCCAGGGAGGGCTCCCGATCCCCCGTTCAGCCCAGGGAGGGCTCCTGATTCCCCGTTCAGCCCAGGAAGGGTTCCTGATTCCCAGTTAGGCCCAGGGAGGGCTCCTGATTCTTCATTTATCCCAGGACGGGCTCCTGATCCCCAGTTAAGCCCATGGAGGGCTCCTGATTCTTTGTTTAGCCCAGGACGGGCTCCTGATCCCCAGTTCAGCCCAGTAAGGGCTCCTGATCTCCTGTTTAGCCCAGGAAGGCCTTCTGATCCCGAGTTAAGCCCAGGACGGTCTCCTGATCCCCAGTTAATCCCAGGGAGGGCTCCTGATTCCCCGTTCAGCCCAGGAAGGGCTGCTGATTCCCAGTTAAGCCCAGGGAGGGCTCCTGATTCTTTATTTAGCCCAGGGAGGGCTCCTGATCCCCTGTTCAGCCCAGGGAGGGCTCCTGATCTCCTGTTAAGCCCAGGGAAGGCTTCTGATTCCCCATTTAGCCCAGGGAGGGTTCCAGTCCCTGAGTTCAGCCCCGTAAGTTTCCCCAAGGATTTGGGGGGGGGGGGGGGGGGGGGGGTGCAAGTAGGGCTCCGCTCATGGTGGCCGGGCTGAGTGACGAGGCCAAGGCCACGGAGGATGTCCAGCCATGGCCTCCTGAATTCCCTGCTCCGTCATGGCCTTCTGAGTCCCCTGATCCGCCATGGCCTCCCGAGTCCCCTGATTCGCCATGGCCTCCCGAGTCCCCTGATCCGCCATGGCCTCCCGAGTCCCCTGATCCGCCATGGCCTCCTGAGTCTCCTGATCCGCCATGGCCTCCCGAGCTCCCTGCACAGCCATGGCCTCCCAAGCTCCCTGCACCGCCATGGCTCCCTGAGCTGCCTACTCCGCCATGGGTCCTGGAGCCTGTATCACCCTGGAGGCCTCCCGTCCCATGGAAGCGCCCACCCCCACTCTCCAGTAGAAGTTATGACGCGGACGCGCCTTCCGGGAGGGAGGAGTAACTGTCAGACTGGTGTCCCCGTGTCTTGTGTTTCCATGTGCTCCCTGTGTTTCCATGTGGTCCCAGTGTTTCCATGTCCTTATTTGGTGTTTCCTGTTCCTGTCCCCATTTAGTTTCATTAGTATCCAGCCGTGTTTGATTTTGATTCCCCGGTGTGTCCCTGTAGTCCCCTCATTATGTTTAGTATTTATAGTGTGTTCTGCCCTGTGTTTCCTGTCCGGTATTGAATGTTCGTCAGTCCCCTGTCTACGTGTGTGTTCCTGCCTGAGTTGGAAAAATAAAAGACTGTTTATGTTAATTCTCCTGCGTCTCCGCAATACTTCGTCTCCCCGTCTCCTGCACTATAGGCTGGAACGTGACAGTTACATTTATCTTAAGAATATGGTCCCTGGAGCACAGGTTTTATCAGCTGGCAATTTTCAATGCACATTTAAGAGTGCCTGTTTTTAAATTCCCTAGCCTGACTTTCAGTCCACAAGGCTGGCCAGGAGTTCTCATCTCTCTCATCATCTGAATCAAGGAGATATAAACATTGTATTCGGTTGAACTGCTGTAGACAGACACACACATACACAGTATCTGTGTTATCTCTCCCCTTTTTCCACATTCACTGATCCACCACACTAATGTTACTGAAGTTATTAGCTAGTTATGTTGGCTTAAGAAAGCCAACATACTGTAATATTATTTAAAGGGGTCATATGATGCGATTTCTTGTTTTCCTTTTCTTTAGTGTGTTATGTAGCTGTTTGTGCATGTATACGATCAGTAGAGTTACAAAGCTCAAAGTCTCCCACAAAAGGATTTATTCTATGTAAAAGAGAAGTCTGATCCAGACCAGGCTAAAACGCCTCATTCAAACATGCCCCGACATGTCTACATCACGATGTGGAAATATTTGCGTAATGCCGCGCAAATGTGCACGCAAAGAAAGAATGTGTGGTTTCAGTAACCGCAGTAGTGTTGATGCAGCCATGTCAGGGAGATGCTGTGTTTCTATGCGAAAGAAAAAGCACTTTATTTGTCTTTCCGAAAGTAGATGCAATTAGGAATCATTGTTAAGATTTGTTTGCAACAGAACAGCACAACCCAAATGTTCAAATCTGTGCAACGCATTTTATGGATGACAGTTTTGTGAACCTAGAAGAGTACAAGGCTGGCTGTGCACAAAGGCTATTTCTAAAAAAAAAAAAAAAAAGCCTAAATTCCGACTTTGTTATGACAATCTGGCACTTCTGAATCAGCGACTGTAAGTAAGTATCTTTTCTAACTGATGAGACTTACAGTTTTCGTATATATAATAATTATCAAAAATCAAAGATTCCCCATAGACTTGCATTGGCTGAGCAAAAATGCCCTCTCTAGAGGACAACTGGAGTCCACTAGAGGGAGCCACAGGATAAGAAATCTTTCAACTCCCCTTATTTGGTTTCGTTTTCAGTCAGTTAAATTTACAAATAATTGCATACTTACAGGTGCATCTCAATAAATTAGAATGTCGTGGAAAAGTTCATTTATTTCAGTAATTCAACTCAAATTGTGAAACTCGTGTATTAAATAAATTCAATGCACACAGACTGAAGTAGTTTAAGTCTTTGGTTCTTTTAATTGTGATGATTTTGGCTCACATTTAACAAAAACCCACCAATTCACTATCTCAACAAATTAGAATATGGTGACATGCCAATCAGCTAATCAAATCAAAACACCTGCAAAGGTTTCCTGAGCCTTCAAAATGGTCTCTCAGTTTGGTTCACTAGGCTACACAATCATGGGGAAGACTGCTGATCTGACAGTTGTCCAGAAGACAACCATTAACACCCTTCACAAGGAGGGTAAGCCACAAACATTCATTGCCAAAGAAGCTGGCTGTTCACAGAGTGTTGTATCCAAGCATGTTAACAGAAAGTTGAGTGGAAGGAAAAAGTGTGGAAGAAAAAGATGCACAACCAACCAAGAGAACCGCAGCCTTATGAGGATTGTCAAGCAAAATCGATTCAAGAATTTGGGTGAACTTCACAAGGAATGGACTGAGGCTGGGGTCAAGGCATCAAGAGCCACCACACACAGACGTGTCAAGGAATTTGGCTACAGTTGTCATATTCCTCTTGTTAAGCCACTCCTGAACCACAGACAATGTCAGAGGCGTCTTACCTGGGCTAAGGAGAAGAAGAACTGGACTGTTGCCCAGTGGTCCAAAGTCCTCTTTTCAGATGAGAGCAAGTTTTGTATTTCATTTGGAAACCAAGGTCCTAGAGTCTGGAGGAAGAGTGGAGAAGCTCATAACCCAAGTTGCTTGTAGTCCAGTGTTAAATTTCCACAGTCTGTGATTATTTGGGGTGCAATGTCATCTGCTGGTGTTAGTCCATTGTGTTTTTTGAAAACCAAAGTCACTGCACCCGTTTACCAAGAAATTTTGGAGCACTTTATGCTTCTTTCTGCTGACCAGCTTTTTAAAGATGCTGATTTCATTTTCCAGCAGGATTTGGCACCTGCCCACACTGCCAAAAGCACCAAAAGTTGGCTAAATGACCATGGTGTTGCTCATGGCGTTGACTGGCCAGCAAACTCACCAGACCTGAACCCCATAGAGAATCTATGGGGTATTGTCAAGAGGAAAATGAGAAAAAATAGACCAAAAAATGCAGATGAGCTGAAGGCCACTGTCAAAGAAACCTGGGCTTCCATACCACCTCAGCAGTGCCACAAACTGATCACCTTCATGCCACGCCGAATTGAGGCAGTAATTAAAGCAAAAGGAGCCCCTACCAAGTATTGATTACATATACAGTAAATGAACATACTTTCCAGAAGGCCAACAATTCACTAAAAATGTTTTTTTTTATTATTTTTTTTTTTTATTGGTCTTATGAAGTATTCTAATTTGTTGAGATAGTGAATTGGTGTGTTTTTGTTAAATGTGAGCCAAAATCATCACATCTAAAAGAACCAAAGACTTAAACTACTTCAGTCTGTGTGCATTGAATTTATTTAATACACGAGTTTCACAATTTGCTATGCCTGCGTATCACGTAGACTACACCACTGGTTTAAACAAATAAACAGTGCTTAAAGGGGAGGTCTAATGCTATTTCATGCATTCTGGCTTATTTGCACTGTTAAAGAGTTGGATTCTTCTTAGAGATGCACCGAATTTTCGGCCGCCGGAAATTATCGGCCGAAAATGGCATTTTCGGTTTTTTGGCCCGAAAAAGAAAAACGGCCTAAAATATGAGCTGAATATATATATATATATATATATATATATATATATATATATATATATATGTAATATATTAGTAATATATATAGCACCGCACCACCCGGCAGTGTTCAGCACGCAGGTTTCACTCTCCTCTAGCCGCCGTCACTGCGCGGTGTGACGCTCCGCTCAATATTCTGCTCTGTGAATGTGCGTTCCGCTCGTGTACCGCTCGCTCATGCTCACAGGAAAAACAAAGTCTGCTCAAGTAACGCGCCGATGGGAAATTTCTATGTAGTATAATTGTTTCTGTTTGCAGTAGCGCTACTGTGTAACATGCTGTAGTACAGCTGTACTGGGCAGGCACGTGCACACATAGACATAAAAGGGGGCTTGAGGACCTGCCCTTTTTCTTCCTCGAGAGAAAGTGGCCTTTTTTTTCTGGGGAGTTTTTTTTTTTTTAAATAAATGAATATATGTATATGTGTGTGTGTGTGTGTGTGTGTGTGTGTGTACTGGTTTTTGTGGTTTACGGGGATAAAATTTGTATAATGACATGGGTATGACAGAGGTATTACAATTTGAAGGTGGTTTATGAGGACACTGCCTATGTCCCCGTAATTCAAAAGGCTTAAAAAACATACTAAATTGTGTTTTTTTGAAAATCTAAAAATGCAGAAAGTTTCCTGTAAGGGGTAGGTTTAGGTGTAGGTGTAGGGTTGGTGTAGAGCAATAGCACATACAGTTTGTAAGGTATAAAAACCATTACGCCTATGGAGAGTCCCCGTAAACCACAGAAACAAACATGTGTGTGTGTGTGTGTGTGTGTGTGTGTGTGTGTGTTTCTTTTTGTGCACAGCTTTCCCTGTCAAACAAATAAAAAATCAAAATATCAGGTCGGGTCAGAAAATGTTGAGACTCTGTCGAGTTCCGATGCCTTTCTCCCCTCCGCGTCTCCGCGTCTCGGCGCAGGCGCACGCAGCACAGCAGTGTAGCACACATTGATCGGCACATGCACATCACAGACAGGCAGAGAACCGCAGAAGTGAAGCCCTCCCTCCCTCTCCAGTTGTGTTTGTCTCAGTGTGGAGGTGAGTGGTGATAAACAAAAGACTAAGCTACCTGTGCCTCGAATTTACAGCTAATTATCCAAAAGACAAAAACAGTTAATTTGTCTTGCTAACATCCATGACTCATGAGAGAGCTACCATGTAAGTTAGCTAAAGTTTAGCTAAGGCAATAGGAAGTCTAGTAGGTTAGACCAGTGCGCGTTCTTTCACTGCATGATTCAGTTTATTAAAATGCATTTAGATTAAGAATGATCACAAAATTCAAGATATGGGGGCAGAAATGTATATCATTTCATATAGTTAATCCGTATCAGGCAAAGGCTGACATTTTTTTCCCACCAAAAAACAACATGATTACAAATGTGATATTGATTTTATACAGCAGTTCAATAAACAAGAATTTAATATTAACACACTTACAGTGTAGACACAAGATTGACTGTTTTTGCTCTATTTCGCCAACAAATATAATTTCAATTTGCATCTCTGAGCAACAGCTGTTTTGTTCCTAAATTAATCAACCGTTTAAATGATTTGGTTCAGTTGCAAAGACTTACTTATTAACAGTGACTTGCTGCCACCTACTGGCAGTTTTAATTTCACATTTATAGTATCTTTTCAATTTTTTTTAATTTTTTTATCAGTATTCAACGTTTTATGTTTAAAATAGCAAAACAGTATTAATGCATTTGTATCTGTAGGTTAAATGCATTCATGCCCTGCATTAAACAATGTGTAAATGCATCTAAATGCCACTTCTAATGCAGCTTCTGTGTTTTCTCTGCATTGCAAAGATTAATTTTGTCAATACTGATTTAATTTGCTTGGTAACAGCTTAAATGACTTATTCTAATTGACTGATTCAATTTAAGAATTTGACTGAAAATATGATGCACACTCATGCAGGGCTTTATAAAGGTAAACATGCCCATAAAAGGTAAAAAATCAATTTAAACTTATTGGAAAAGATTAATTTCTATCACTGCTGTGAACTGATCACCACAGAATATGCAGAATATCAAAAACTTTAGGAGTCAGCTGTCCACGGAAGTCCTTTAGATATCAGCACAATAACACACTCAGCAAAATATTGTCTATCGTTATCGATAAAATCCTAGAAAATATTGATATATTCTTTGTCAATATTGCACACCCCTAATATATTTAATGTTTTGTTTAGAAAAAAATTAAATAAATATGAGAAGTGCCCTTTTTTCCACTTGAGCCTCTGCCCCTCAAAATGTCTGTGCACGTCCCTGGTACTGGGCAACACTGGTAGATTGACGCTATGACCCTCTCATACACTGATCTGCTCCCGCTGTGCTCTCACATGCTCTGATAATAATAGTTTTGTAGGACTATAGATTATTTGGATAATTAGTTTAAAAAAGCTATATCTGATTCTTTTGCATAGAACTAAATAAAAATAATATATTGATATTTAATATTATTATATTTTCTGTCCAATTTTATTGTTATTTTCAGTAAAAGTGTGGTTATTTTATTGGCTTTTTTTATTTTTATAATATCATTAAAATTGAGTTAAATTAAAAAGGTCTTACAAAATTGCTTTATATTATTTAATAAAATAGTAAATAATTATTACAATGCATTTTTGGTTTCGGTTTTTGGCCAAGTACATCCAGAATTTTCGGTTTCGGCCCAGAAGTTTAATTTCGGTGCATCCCTAATTCTTATGCTAAACATGAACAAAGTTTGAAAAAATGAGTTGGATGTATGACGGAGTATTTCTGTGCCAAATACACTCCTTCAGGGTTCGTAAAAGTTTCAGAAAGTTTTTTGTTTTTGTTAGTTAGTAATAAAGAACATTTAAAAACAACCTAAAGGTTGACCAAAGTACTGTACAGAACATTAGAAACAATACATAAAATAGAGAATTACAATCAGCAAAGTAAAATACACACAGTAAAATTCATTAGTTGTTAAACGCCATAGATAAATAATAATAATAATAATAAGATCAAGCTTAGATTTAAACATAGAAAGAGAAGATACTGTTCGAATTGACACTGGTAAACTGTTCCATAGTTTGGGGCCAACCCTTGCAAAGGCTGTGTCCCCTCTATGTTTTAGCATAGTCCTGCACACAGAGAGTAATCCAAGACCCCCAGACCTAAGTGACCTAGTTGGGTTATGAAGGAGTACCAAGACAGAAAGTTAATCTGGAGCTAAGCCATGTAAAGATTTATAAATGAAGACTAAAATTTTAAACTCTACTCTAAATTTAACCGGTAACCAGCGCAGAGACATCAAGATGGGAGTAATGCAATCAAATTTTTTACTATCGGTCAACAGCCTAGCAGCAGCGTTCTGAACAAATTGTAAACGCCCAATAGATTAACTATTAACTCCATAATAAAGTGAATTACAATAGTCAAGACGTGTGGTAATGAATGCATGAATAACTGTTTCAAAATTCTTGAGGGAGAGAAAAGTTTTAACTTTTGCAAGGTGGCGTAAATGGAAAAAAAACATGATTTGATGACAGAATTAATCTGTTTATCGAACCGAAGTCCTGAGTCAAATAAAACACCAAGCTTTTTCGCGCACGGAGTAACATGAGAACTTAAAAAGCCTAGAGCACGCCCATCAACATGCTTCATTCGGGTTATGGAAGTCACCGGCAGAGCTGCACAGGACTTGATCGAGAAGGATTTTTCATTTTGGTTTTAGACCACGAAATCAACAATGTCACCAAAGAAGTGTATTTTTGGTTGTGAGGGAAGGATAACCTTGTTCAGCTTCTCAAAGAACCCAGCGTTAAGAGAACAGTGTCCTTTACTAGTGTCTCTCTGCCAAAGATTTCGCTGTTTTTGGCAAGTATTCGCATGTGGCTTTGTGGCACTTGTAAAGACCACAGTGTTCACACACACACACACACACACACACACACAAGCTTACGCACTCACAAAAATACATTCAAATTCATATTCTCTTTCTAGCATATCACATTCCATTCTCTTTTTCTCATACGCACACATATACATTCATCAAGTATCCTTTACGGCCCCTCATCTGTTTCCATTTTCTTGCAAATGCTCAGGTTTTATTGCCTCAGTTTAGTATTTCATGGCAGATTTACCCAGTGGTTTGGTCCTTCACCAACTATAGCTCTAATGACGGCATATCTCTTGTAAATTGTGGCGTACCAATAATCTTCAGCTCAAATGGACATTTACCCCCTCCCCTCTCCAACACACACATTCTCTCACTAAAACACACACACACAAACACACACAAACAAAGAGACACATACCTAAACATACACTCAGCACTCTGAGGTGGCCTTGCTTGCATTTTTGCCCTTTTCAGAGAAACACATCCTTATTTCCTGCACCATACAGGCCACACATTATGGGCCACTAGAAGTTTTGTTAATATAAAGTGAGAAAGATGAGTTTAGTTTAGTGACAGAAACCTGCTTAACTTTTACATTTCATCTTACAATAGTGCAAAAGACTTTGTTTGTTTTTGTCAGATGTCAGTTTAATGATGGCTGTTTTACCAAGAAAGGAATAAGTCTCCTTAATAAATAAACAGAAAATGAGAATTAGAGCTTTTTAATCAGATATTACTAAGGATCACATGTATTGAATTTAATTTGACACTTTTTTGACACTTGATTTTTAAACAGACTTTATATTGTTGTTACCTGTAATTCTCTTTACTTGCAATGCTGGTTCACATGGATTATACAAGCAGTCATATGCTTAGAAAGACAGAGGTGGAGGAAACAGACAGAATTAATGTTTAACATGACATTTCCTAATGCCTCACATGTCCTGCACTGCATCAAAAAGAAATCATCTGACAGGATTTAGAGGAAAGAGAAAAATATTGCTGAGCTAAACTTTCACAATTTGCCAATTTGATTTACTTTGCTGCGTTCTTGACCCTGTTTTCTGACAGTTCTCTAGAGCTGAATACCTAGATAATTTCACAATTAAAACTGAACACCAGATACTGTATGTTTGGCGGTATTACACACCAACATGCACATGCACAGGTAGGGCTCAACCTGTGCAGAGCACATGCCCTTTTTCCCCTTACACTCCGAAGTGCCCTTTTTTGGTGGTGGTGTTTTTTTGTTTTTTTTTTCTTCCATAAATCAGTGCTATTAATCACCCTTTACGTCTGTCTGTATATTTTACAAATATTTAGCCAATGAAACGCATTAAATAGAGCTTCTGACTAAAATCTTTTTGGATCCGCTCAAACTGTCAGTAAAACCTCGTAACTCCACCCCCTCTATCTAGACTTAATGAACTGAAATTCCACAGCAGCAGTGTTGCCATGTCCGCGGGTTGAAGCGACCTTATTAACGTGATATTTAGCCCCAGGAATGCGAATTTACCTGGGGAACCCTGCCAAAAAAACTTGTATTTTACCCCTCCGGAACGCGATTTTTAATGGGGGACCCCTCGAAACGCGATTGGGCTAGTTTTGGGCTAGTTTTGAGTAGCAATTGGGCTGGTTTTGTTGTGAAAACCTGGCAACCCTGCACAGCAGCTGAACAAAGTCTTGCAACGGTAAACATCTTCTTGTTTGAATAAGTACAGCGTTTTCTTTACGCAAAAAACACGTCTATAAAGGCTCATATTTTATGTATTTGAAGTCTGAGAGAGAGGGCTAGTATTTGCCATCTTAGTCATAGCCAATAGCCTACACTTAAATAGCCTGTGCATACAGACAGTAGCAATTCATCTTTAATCGAATGAGATTTTGGCCAAATATATTTTACAACAGGAAAAACTGGGTGCCCATATAGCTACAACAAACTTTGTAACCTGTTGATGAAAACGTAATGTGATGCCACCGTTTTAATGACGGACAAAATGCACATTTGCACATATTCGCTGGTCAATAACCCCGTAACTGCATTTGAGTGATCCTCGTCACCTAGGTAAAATATATTTATAAGAAATTTCTTCTTTGATTTATGATTCATGATACACTTAGTTTCTTAACATTTAATCACATTATATGGTCGCATGGTTAATGTTTACGCTGTTAATATGCACGTATTCGCTAACAAGCTAATTTTGAATCTAGCTCGTCGTCTTCACATGTATAAACGCAGTAAAACATGGTTTTACCACAGTAATTTTGTAGTAACAAAAAAAAAAAAAAAAAAACTTACAGAATCGGATCTCTGTGAAATCTCTATATTTTACCATGCAGATATATAGGATTAGGAGGGGAGAGCTCTGGCACAATTCAAAATTTTCACTGCAACTGTACTTTTCACAATATTTTATAATTTTTTTTCACTGCTGGCTTATTTTAGGAAAAGTGTAGTGAATAAGAAACCTTCAAAAGACCAACATCCCTGGTCCTCTGCAGTCTCCTATTTTGACTGGAATTGTGTTAGACATAATTATTTAAATTATATTTCAAAATAGCTAGGCAAAAATACTTGACTGATTGCTTTACCTTCCTCTCTTCTCAGTTGCCCTTTTTCAGTTTCAGCACATGCCCCTCAAAAGGTCTGTGCACGGCCCTGCACATCAGTGTATTATCCACAATGCAGAACATCTAATTCCTCACATTTGAATAACAGCCTGTTTAAGATGTGAGAACGCAAAAGTGTCATGCTCACATACTGTTTTATTTTCATTGTTTTACAGCTGTCATAAAATACACAGTCTTGAAACCAAACCTCCTTGTCACCCAGCAAATGTAATGGGTGATTGTCTCTTAACAGGCTTATTTAATCACGATGCTTTGAAATTATTTTATCACAATCAATGACAGCCACCGAACATCCCTATGACATGCTGCCAGATGTTCAGGGACTGCAGTGTATCTCTCTCACTTTCACTCTTTCTCTCTCGCTCTCTCTCTCTCTCCCTCTCTCTCTCTCTCTCTCTCTCTCACACACACACACACACACACGCAAGCACACACACAAGCACACACACACACACACACACACACACACACACACATGCATACACTCTAATCTCTCACTTCAGCTGAAGTGTCACTTGCTCTTGTGACAAAGGGGTAATTTGTGTTGTCAGGTTTTAAATTAATAACACTTGAATATAGAACTTGACTTGAAAATTGGTCTATTATGGTGGCATCTGCTCATAGTGTGCAAATGTCACATATTAAATTTGATGAGGAATATAATGTAATATTTTATAACATTATACTAGAAAAAAAAACATTTAAATGGTCAGGGCTGGTACATGACAAAATTCTGACAAAATTTTTGTTAAATTCAGAATTTTTGCACAAAGAATCTTGCTGACATTATAAGTAAAGCACAAGGAAATTTATTAAGTATTTAAATAAATATAACTTACATGTACAGGTACAATATGCTATGACCCAATGAAAGTTTCTTCTCAAAGTGATAACCATTGACAAATATCACTTTAAGTGAACCACACAAGGTATAAATTAAGTGAAGTTTATGGTTAATTTTCCTCAACCTGTAACATATATTTGACCTGAGCTTGTTAAGGCAAAAATGCAATAATCGCTAATATGATGCCAGGACTTGTAAACTCTAAAACATCTCTCCAAGCATAATATAAAACCACTGAATGTGCAAACCTGTGTTTGTCTGATTCACCCAAAATGGCTAATTTAATTTTCAACGCTATTGATGTTTTTCCTACTTCCTTTCATTTTCCTAATGAAACACTTTAATAATGAAGTTTTAATTTGCATGGATGCAGAAGGAATCACTTAAATTGAATCCAACTTTCTGTCTTTCCATTGCATTGTGTGCACTTGGCTGGTCTGGATCACATCTAACAGAATAAGAAAAAGCTTTTTTATACAATAGAGTACAAACTGGTCTTCATGCCATTTAAAAAGTGTGTGATTCTATGTATATGCATTTGTGAAACACAGGGGTATTTTAATGTTAACAAGAAGAGGTTGTTTAGGTCTTCGTTTTAAAAGACAGGGATAAAGATTATGAGAAATGCATTGATCAGTGGATAGGCAACTCCTTAAAACAAGCTTTCTTATGGAGATGATTGGGTCATTCATTTCAACACCTAACATATGAAAGTATTGACTGTTCCCACAGCCTCTCTCTTCCCTCTCTAACCCTGCCCAGGCTAAAATATATCAGGAGCCTTACAGCATTCAATAAGTCATGGATTTATTCATTTGCAAAACAGACAAACAAGCAATATATTAAACCATTCTGTTATTGCAAGCAGATGATATTGATCAACGTGTTTGTGGTGAGAGTGACAGGGACATGATCTAGTATTTACAAGTGGTTTGTGCTGGCTTGTATTAAAAATCTGAGATAAATGACATATGTGTACGGTTCCTTTAATGGTAAAGGACACAGTCAACTGCTCCTCTGGATATAAATGCTTCCACAACAGGAAAGGATGCATTTACAGAAGAAAAAAACAAGCTGCAAGGCTGGATATGATTAATTATGAAATATGAACAATGACATTCTGCATTCCATTAATGGTTGAGTAAGTCATTTGGCAGGAAAGTGCTGTCGTTGCAGTGTGGTAAGGGTCTGTTCCGTGTAACAGGATTCTCCATTCGAGTTCATCAACAGCTCCAAAACTGAGAGTCACATTTTTCCAGCTCTCAGTCACAGATTTAAAAAAATAAATAAATAAAATAAATTCACAGACAAAAGACGGAAGAGTGAGAGAAAATGAGCACCTCTATAAAAACTCTCAGATCGGTTATGTTTTTGTCCAGAAACTTCCAAAAAAGTATTCATAGTGACATCAGTTGTTATCAGTGATACTTGCCTTCAGTTCGAAAAAGATGGAATTAATCAAATATTAAAAAATGCACTTTATTTATGTTGTTTATACATTAATTTGAAGACTGAATGTGAGATTATTGCAATATAAATGTATATTTAAAAACTTATAATCGATATATTGGTTTATCAGTAAATTTATTAGTATATCGGTTGGTCAGTAAACGTGGATCGTACCAGTAAACACACTGTGCAATGATCATACTGTATCGTAGGCTGTCTTTGGTCGCAAGACCGTGACAATGGCCATCTTTGAACCTCTCTCACTGTACGACACAGGACCACCGATTAAGAGCCACGATCACAGAAATCGCCAAGATTGTTTCACGATGCCAATCTTTCGTCTGGGACAGCCGAAAATCGTGCAGTGTATTTAGGGTTTTAGGCCCACCCCAAATGCTCTCATTGGTTGAGACGCGTGATGACGCCCATCCCAAGCAAGTACTGATCAATATCCCACCCCTCCTGTCACCCATGGTTCGTCTGTATGTAAATTCAGAGCCAGTGAGCAACGGACTTTCAAAATAATAATAATAAAAACTGCATTAATGCGCAATAAAATAATTGTCGCATTAATTAATTAAGGCGTTAACGCAATAATAACGCGTTAACTTGCCTAGCCCTAATATATATATATATATATATATATATATATATATATATATATATATATATATGGACAGATAAGGTACACAGATGTCCCTTATGAGGTACAAAGAGATATGCCTTGTCACAGTGACAAGCTGTTGAAGAATCCATAAAGATACAATTTGTGTGATGGCACTTTTTTTTTTTTTTTTTTTTTTTTTTTGGTAACACTTCATAATAACTGCATGCTATGAATCATTAGCATTAGTAAATAGTCAGTTCATCCTTTATAAAGCATTGTCCCAACATCAATAGTCATTAGTAAGCAGTTTATAAATACAGCTATAAATGCCTTGTTCTTGAGTTATAAGCATATCTATTACAAAGGAGATTTAAAGGCTCAGTTATCTTCCTAACGGAAAAAAATAAATAAAATAAAAATAAACAAGCACAACACAGAGGGATACAGAACTCAGAAATATTTATTTCAAGATGCTAAAAAAAAAAAAAAAATGAAACTGTACAACTGTACACTTGAATTTTTATTTTTAGGTGTACAGTTTCATTTTTTGCATCTTGGAAAAATATTTCTGTGTTCTGTATCCCTCTGTGTTGTGTTTGTTTAACTTTTCTGTATGGAAGATAAATGAGCCTTTAAATCTCCTTTGTAAATGCTTTACAAGGTATGAATCACTTTAGATGAGCTCACAAAAATAGATGGCTGGCAACTATTAAATGTTGTACACTGAAAAAAAATGACTCATTGAATTTACTAAATTTTTTTAAGGTAAGTGGTTGCAATCAATTTATTTTAGCTACATTTAAATAAACAAATTTAGTTGAAAGTTAGTCAACTAAATTTGTTTATTTAAATGTAGCTAAAATAAATTGATTGCTACCACTTACCTTAAAAATTTAGTAAATTCAATGAGTCATTTTTTTCAGTGTATAACTACCTGACTTAATCATGAATTACAGCAGGAATATGTGTTAGTAAAGCATTTATTAACACACTGAGCAACTATTATCATGTGTATAAATAATAAGATTTATAAATGTACATTTAAATAGTTTATTAATCATTTACTTACACTTTCTAAATGATCTTATCAACCACTGACAACTCCTAAATAACTGGTTTTTAAATAACGTAATAATTTAGAAATGATAACTTGATCATTAATAAAGTATGAAAATACAATTATTAAGCATTATAGATATGCTCAAGAACAAGGCATTTATAGCTGTATTTATAAACTGCTTACTAATGCCTATTAATGTTGGAACAATGCTTTATAAATGATGAATTGACTATTTACTAAAGATTAACTAACGATTCATAGTGTGCAGTTATTATAAAGTGTTACCTTTTTTTAATAAAAGGCACATTATTCTGACAATAGAAACTATTACTTTGTGTGTGTGTGTGTGTGTGTGTGTGTGTGTGTGTGTGTGTGTGTGTGTGTGTGTGTGACTTTTTGAGCAGACATATTAACCTCCAGAGAAAAACACAAACCAACTCACCTGAGTCATTGTGTACCATTTCTGCAACACTTTCTCTTTTCCATGCAGAGATGATTACTGTCCCCATCACTAACGAGCTGCTGCAGTCCTATTGTCAATGTTCTGACTGAGGACTCACTTAAGGCATTCTGCACCTCATTAACAGTAATAAGTGGTATCTGCCACCTTCTTTGTCAGCAGGGTAAGCAATCAATAGGGTCATTTCACATCATAACAGCTACCGGGGCACATTACTATCTTGTTCATGGCGGGAATAGCAGCCATTAAGAGCTGGCGCAGATTAGATGAGAGGAGAAGACAGATGGAGAGAATTACATATGAGTAAGAGACAGATCAATAAATGGATAGCAATGAAGATAATTCTACAACCGGGAAAGACGAAGAGAAGCCCCCTGTTCTTCTCTTAAGGGTGTGTGGCTGTGTGTATTGGTGCATACATGTGTGTAGTTCCATGGCCTGTTGCCCCTTGCTGCGTGGTGCCAGTGTGTTTGCACTGTGCTGTCATCACAAAACAACTCTGATCAGGGCTAATTAAAGCACTGCAGAATCTGAACAGATGCACCCACTCCTTTAATTACAGGAAACCCAGTCTTTAATATTTTATAGAAATGGACTTAAGCACGGAACCCCAATGAGTCTGACATTGAGAAGAGGAGATCCCGTAAGCCAAATGCAAATGCAAAGAAAGTTTTATTTATTTATGTATTTATTTAATTTTGCTAATTTATTTATTTATTACATCAGGTTTGTTGGATTCGACTTTGCTTTGTTGCTCTGAGACCCACTGTAGATCTGTGTGCATAAACAAAAGTTGGGGAATCTTGTCATTAACATATGTAAAGCCTTCAATCTGCAGGGGCACAAAAGACCAATACCAGAAAGGGGGAAAAGATTCTCTTTCTAATCAGCAATTGTGCTGTCCATGTTTAGAAGAAAAGGGTTAAACATCTTCGGTGATCCACCATCTTAAATATTTAATATTTCATTTTATTCAACCTTGAAATAAATATTAATTATGAAGGATGTTTCAAATGCCTGGTTTTGGTGGGCCCAACAAGGAGGCAGGATAATGCTAAACCAAGCAGGGCCAAAGAGAAAAGATGTTTCATCATAAATTGGTGGGCCTCTTCCCACCAACCCATTAGCCAAATGCTTCACTGTAATCATCACAGAGAAAAAAATAAATAAAAATAAAAAAATAGAAAAAACAAATGCAGGCGATCAATTTTTGCCACTTTCTTTATCTCATTTTCCATCATTTTCTAGGCTAGACACAAAATCCCTTTTAATATAAATAGCTCAATAAGCACAATTACCAACGCAGAGTCAGTCAGAGAGTACAATAGTGTAACATAATTATAATAATGATATTGCTGTGGACATGTGTTAACATTCAGCTCGGCCGAGAAACCCGCAATGAGATTGCATGAGCCCAAACGCTCTCTATGCGACTCTGCCGAGATGTGATATACTTAATGCTCTTTGATATGTACCACCCATTAAAAATAGATGGCAATAAGTCATTGAAGGCATGTGAATTAATTTAATTAGCCATGCACTGCTACGTGCAGCAGCATGAAGAAATGCATACTGCAAACAGAGAGAATGATGTTGATACGGGTCAGTGTGTAGGCAGGGCCGGATTAACCATATGGGCATTTGGACACAGGAAAGCTTTGGTGTGTGTACATTGAGTGATGGTGTAGGTGGGATAATCCAACTCAATTTATTAGCTAACACACACAAACAAGATTTATTTCATCAAAGCAAACCAACCCCATGGTCAGAGCAGAAGAGATGCAACAGCATAAATAAATAATTCATATACACACAGACCACATCAAAACACATCAGCTTGGTCACTCAAACTAAACTCAAAAAAAGACTTTCAAACATTGTTATACTTTTAAATGTCATCACCTCATCATTTGTATCAGTACATAACTTTTACAAGCACAAAACGTACATTTTTGTACGTTGTTATTGATGCTGAAACGTACAATTTGTACTTATTACAACATTTAAAACATAAAAACTGCTACATATGTTTAGCTAATAAATGTAAAATATTTACAAATCTTTTATATCATTAAGATATTTGCATCAATGCGTTTTTATAATTGTAATACTAAGCAATTTAGATTTTTAACCCACTTAGCCTACCCCCAAACCTAAACGTACTCATTTTATAGCGAATATAAAAAGATTAAAAAAAACGTACTAGACTGAAATAGGAAAATTACCATTTTAGTAACAATATAGCATTAAAAAGGTATTTTTTATAGTCGCTAATCCCACTCCTACCTCTAAACCTAACCATAACTATTTCTTAAAAATATGTAGCCTACAATATAAAGAAAAACATGACAAAAAGATAAGTTCAATCACAATAATTTATTTATTTTTGTAGTTATTTATTTATTTATTAATTATATATATATATATATATATATATATATATATATTTTTTTTTTTTTTTTTTTTTTTTTTTTTGCAAAAATATCAAAAGCAGTTTAAATGACAGTGCACTGCAGCCGCAGTCCTCTCTGGCGAAATACAGTAGGTTTGTGTGAGGTGCAGAGCAGAATTTAAATTGTTAATCACTGAAATTATTGACGCAGGTGAGAGTCAATGAACGTTCGATTTCTCTGCTGTAATCCTGTCGTAAAGCTTCTTGAAGCGGTAATATTTGAATTTGTAACGAGCGCGACGCGTCAACTCAGCGCAAACATTGCTGCTCACGGTCGCTGCTCAGGATAGAGATGAAGATCGCTAAATAAAGGCTTAAATTTGGTTCTGTTCCTCGCAGTCGTATGGTTTCACATAATGTACTTTTTCATGACTATGACAGGGTTTGTGAACAAAGTCTTTTACTGAGTTTATAGGAAATCAAGTGTTTAGCTCATGACCTTTTTTGCCCTCTGCCATATTTATGGCTTCAGTAAAAAAACAAAAAAAAATAAATAAAGTGTATGGTGATATGCAGTCTTTTAGAGTCTATTTCCTCTGCTGTCCACCCATACTCTCTGCATCACAGGCACCAGGGAACAAACATGAGTGGAAAAGTCTAAGACCTTTCTCCTCTTCCTACAGACATCAATAAAACCTCCATCACTCTTTTTAAGTAAAGTTGACATCTAAACAAAGTCCTTTTCATTAACTGATGAAAGTTAGCATATGTGTCAAAGTTGTAATGTTATTTTTTTATCCCATCAATTAATTTAATCTAAAAAATACATTTAAAAAATGCAATTCACATATGCAAAATTTGAATTCACCTATTCTATGAAGAGCATGTTTTTCACTTCTGCATTCAAATTAATTTTGATTATTTTATTTTAAGACATAAAGTCAGAAATGGCAGGGTGACACAACTGTTCATTTAAAGAAAGAAAAATAAGTTTTCATGACTATTTATCTACATATTTAGAATGATTCATTTAAAGTTTTTTTATTTCTTAAAAGAGGACATTTGCAATAACTTGGCTGTATTTCTTTCTTTCTTTCTTTCTTTCTTTCTTTCTTTCTTTTTTATCATGGAGAGTCTTATGCTATTGACCAACATTAAAAAACTGAACTGAACTGAAAAAATGAAATCATACTTAATAATAATAATAATAATAATAAAATTAAATAAAATAAAAACTTGGTTTCATAGTCACTTTGTACCGTGAGAAAAAGTAAGGCTGGAAGTTCTTCAAACTGGTGACACATTGGATAGGGAAATCTCTTAAAGCACCAGCACCTCCCATTTTGAACTCCCTAATCTGGGCCTCGTTTTCTCTTCGTCCTCACCCTATGCCTCCCTTGGTCCTCTCAGGTTAGGTTACAACAGCAGGAATGAGGGAGTACAAGCGGTAACACGAGGTACCATTGGGAGCGATGGCCCTCCTGTCAGTGGTGTGTAGATAACAGGTCCATACCCCCACCACACATCCCACTTTCAAAATGCTCCAGCCCTTCTCAGAAACTTGCCAAAAGCAAACACCTACTCACTGCCTCAAACACACTTGAGCACTTTCACGCATAGTAAACACACACACACACACATAGATTCTCAGAGAGGGAGGGACAGAGAAGGCAGACCAAAATCCTCTGTTCCACTGTTTCTCTCCTCCTCTCTGCATGTGTCTTGTCAAATTTTCTTCAGCTAGTATTGTCGCAGGGTATGTATTTTTCTTAAAAGTCGCAGTTTAAAGAGACTGAAATCCCTCTTAGTGTGTGCCACAGTCTATTAGCCTCACCTTCTACTATTTGTTCAACCACCATTTGTTCAACCAAGTGTTTTCATGTCTCTCTCTCTCTCCCATTTGAAGCGCTCAGTCAAAGGCTTCCTCGGCCACTCTCCTGAGGCCCAGACAAGGACCTTTGACACTCTTGTGGCAATAAAACATTCATGTGACTTGGAATCTGAACACAATGCAATTTCCCTGGTTTAACCTGAAAGGAATGCACTAGTCGCAACAGACTACATCATACTGCCATTAGGCCCTGCCAAGGAACTGCTTTTCTGGCTCTGCTTGGCTGCCTTTGACGGGAAAAGCACAGAAAAAAAGGCGGTGAAACAGAGAAAGAGACACACAAAGCCCCATACATGCTGAGTTTGCAAAGGGGCCATTTCTGACTTCCTCCGGTGACTGTCTCCACCTACTGTTACACACATTCACACACATACACAACATACAGAGAGATGCTCACGTATACGCTCACATACTGATCAAAGGATTCTTTGGGGCTGACCTCAACACCTCACGATCCTGTGATGCATGGATTTTTTTTTTTTTTAGCAGTCACCACCCTATTTAGCACATACATGCACAGACAATGCAAACACACTCAAACACAAACATTTTCATGTAAAAACACATTTTCCCCCATTGTACTGGCTGTGGTGTCTCTAAAGATTACTTTAAAATCATAATAATACAAATAAACACTAAAAAAATTCACAAATAGTACAAAAGAAGGAAAGGGTTTTTATTTTAGGAAGTTACACATTTTTCTGCCTGTTTCTGGATAGTACTTCTTCCCTGAATGGAGTTTCTCTATTAGTGCTATCAAGCTCTAGATTGGTGCTTTATTGAGTGTTTTATGGGAGCTGTGGACAGAGCAAGCAGGCATCAACCTTTCAGCGTCTAATCACACAATACACCAGGGAAATGCTGGTTGCGGGGAGGGGGGTGTCACTCTCCCCATTGAAGAAAGAGAAAAACTAAATAAATAAATAAAAAATAAAAATAAAAATAAAAAGCAAGAGAGGAAACACAAGGAAGCAGAAAGTATAACTAATGTCAGCTAGCACTGGTTACTGTCTACGCATGTACTGTATATACTGTATGTGTATGTGTGCAGAGGTCACAAACTGGTCAGCAGATGGAGGGTATTTAGGCTAAGTTAACATCCAAAAACAAACAGTCTCCCACTCACTCCAACACACACAGTCACTACATCTACAGTAAGAAGTGGGTCACCAGAACATCTGCACCTCTTGGAAAAGGTGTGAATACGGTTCAGAGCGGTGAAGCCATTGACAGAAACAGAAATACATTGATATGTCAAATTACACTTTATTAAAGCGCAGACATCTGCTGTATACCATAAAAAGTGTTAACTTGCAAATGTGACCTTAACAAGCAATATCTGCCTGATTTAACCCACTTTAAGATTAATTTAGCTATATTAAATAACATTTTGACTTGAATAAAACCGATTAATTAAGATGTTATATGTTTTTTAAGTGCAGCCTGCTTCCACTCAAATACCTTGCAAATGACTCTAAACTCTGAATATACCACCTTTTAGGAAAATGGTTATGCTGAAGTCATATTCAAGCCACACTTGGCACTGTTTCTGAGCTGAGGCGCTGACAGGAGGTAAACCCTACCCCCTTCCCCAAATTTTCAGACTCTTTCTATGCCGTGCCAGTAACTCATCAGCAGATATCTATGTTGTGGCCTATGTACACACTAATAATATTTGAATGCAGTTGTGAACTGAGCTGAACTGAGCTCATGGTAAATCTATTGCCACTGTGTGTGGCCTGACACAGTCTGGATATGACTCAGCCACTCTCTCCAAGGGAACCTTGGGAACTGCTTATGGAACACTTTGGCTACCTAATAAAAATGTGGACTCTCAGTGCAGCCAAAATCCTATTCTGACCGACTACAGCTCCCAGTCAATGTCAGACACAGCTGGGAGACACAGATTCCACTATATCCTGGCATAACAGATACTGGCCGGGTTTACGCTGAGTTAGCCTTAATTATTCCCCTAGTTTCATCCCACTATAGGGGGTTTAAAAGGAAGAATTCGATCTAAATTTGATGGACTCAACATGGTGATGTACTACAACACAGAAGTTTTTTTTGTTTTTTTTTTTTCCTCCCCAAGAGATTGCGTAAGTGTTTATGTGGGTGTGGTTGTGTGTCCTCAAGACAGGGAGAAGCTGGGTTTGCTATGGGTCACAGCTGAGGTGTGTCTGCATTATGTGTGTGTGTAAGACAGAATTAACGAGAGTTAAAGAGAGAGCATGTGTGGCCCGACAGAGAGAGAGAGAGAGAGAGAGAGAGAGCAAAAGAGGGGCTAAGGGGAAATGGGAAAGAGTTGTTAAGGAGAAAATGAGCCCACGGCAGCACAACAGTGAGCGGGCGGTGGCAGCTGGCGTACTGTGCTAATTCAGCACTTTAACAAATCAATGCCACTTGACAAGTACTTTCCCAACACATCACATTCAGAAAGCCTCTCTGTGTGCATGTTTGGATGTACATACACAAATCTTTCTACCATATAAGAGTTACAGTGTTTTAGTGGGTGATAATTCTGTCATTATTTACTCACCCTCATGTCTTTCCAAACCTGTGTGCTGAAAGTTTCTGTGAAATACACAAGGAGAAATTTTAAAAAATGTACCACTTTTTTTTTTTTTTTTTTTTTTTTACCATGGCATAAAGAAAGAAAAATCAGTATAAAAGTATCATATATAAGTTTTTGATCCAGGAACAGACAGAGTTATTCTTAATTTACAGTACTTATTGGTATGATTGTGTTTGCATACAACATTGCCAAAGCATTATAAAAAAGTAATGACAATAAAAAGAAATACAATACAGAAATTAGAAATTACAATATTAAAATAACATATAACAATAAAATAGTATTAAAATAACGTGCTAAGTAATTAATAAAATTAGGAAAGACATGCAATAAGCATGTAACAAGACATTATGAACCAAAAATATTGTAATATTATGTACATGGACAGTCATTGGTTATATTGATCAAAGAAGTAGTTGGTTTCTGAGGTTGTGCACTGCAGGTGAAAAATTAATTTGGCTGCAATTAATCGGTAATTGTCTTAACACCTCCATTTGATAAATTTCTGAAGAACTGGAAAACTGTGGCAAGAGGTTTGAGAGAAGTGCTTTTCTCTCATTTCTTTACAATTACTACAGTGAATATGAAATGAAAATGTTTCCTCCCGCTGCAGCTCTCAAATCTTTAAAATGAACATTTCAATTCTGTGTATTCAAACTACCGTTAGGTTAACTTAGTTGCAAGAGCGTTTGGCATCAGTGAAAATAAAAATCTGGTGATCCACGTCAATGCAACTTTTTTTTAAATTTATTTATTTATTTTTTAATCTGAACATGTATGCAAATGAGATTTTCAGCAAATATTGACTGAAACATTTTGGCCTGCTCTTCATATAAACCTTTTGTATGGCTTATTAAATACAATGCATGAACTGTATAGACTACAAGTTCTAATATTTTTCTTGTGTTCCTTTCTGGAACTTGACAGCCGTGGTCAATACAGACTGTGTATGGAGGAGACCCGCATACAATTTTTTAACATTTCTCCTTTTGGTTTCTACGACATGAGAGTGAGTAATGACATAATTTTGCCCTTGACCCTAGAATGTCCATTTATGTCAGACCACTTTAGGAAATCCTGACAGAGAGACAAGAGAAAGAGAAAGGAGAAGTTAACCTTTTTCTTTTTTCCTTCTTTCTAGACTACAGCTCTTTTGACTGGAATCAGGGACAAAAAAAACCACGTCGGGGTCACAGTCAAGGGGACACAAGGTTGTGATCATCTGTGTATCATGCCGTTTTGTCCCTTATTCCCTCGTTCAGACTTCAGCTGAAGAAAAAAAGACTCCAATTGAGGCATCTATATTTTTATGGACTAAGCATACATAGCTGTTCTTTGTATTCCTTTTTTGTTGTTGTCATTGTTATTTATTTAGTTGTTTGATTGCTTGTATCACTTGTGTGGCCCATCTGGTTTCACACTCTCAAGTGTGTGTTCTATGTTGGTTTACAATTTAAAAGTATAATTTAGATTTTTTTTTTTTTTTTTTTCTGTTAATGTGAAAGGGAGTCCACCCCCTTGAGAGCTTGTATGTTCCTCTACTCCTGTCAGCAGCTGTAGACAGTAATAACACACACAAGACCTTTATCAATACTCTTATGTATTCAATTTCAAAACAAGAACATGTTCCCTCTTGTCTGTGTGATGTGGATCAGAGAACGTAGCTCATGCTGGTTCCTTCTAGTAACAAATGTAGCCAGAGGCCTTTTTCAGGTCTAAAGCACATTGGGCTGTGTGAATTAGCTGTGCGCTGAATCTCAAAAATGCATTAACATTTATTCTACACAGACAGAGAAAGACCGAACACTGTACCTTTAAAGAAAGCAGGCCTCTGCTTCACAATGATGATAATAAAGCCATTAAGACCAAGTATCTGTCATGTAAGAATATACAAGGAGCTTTAAAAATGCATCCATTCACCATCTCTACTCGTACACTGGCCAACATGAGTAAGTCGAGGTAATGGAACAATAGCTTTAATAAGAGATGCATTCTCACATGTGTCTCCTCTAGAGTTTTAATTTTCAAAGGATTTCAATTTTAATATTAATTTCATAGCTCTATTCTCTTACTACATACTAACAATCGTATAGTTTGCATCTGTTTTATTCTGCTATTTAAACTAATTTCAATTAAGTCTCATTAGCTATGAATAATAAATTATGTGTGTACAGTATGTTCGTATGCACATATGTGCACATACACATTTTTAGATAAATCAAATTAAATAAGAAATAAATGAGAACACAGTCTTTGTGTCACAGAATTCCTTTACTCCTCAAGTCATTTGTCTAGACTACGGGACAAGTCAGCAAAGTTGTATCCCAGACAGAGAGAAAGAGAGAGAGAGTCCATCCTCAACCCTCCCTACTGCCCGTGAGGTGATTACACTCGTCTTTTCCCCAAAGTAAACCGCCCATTCTTATCGCTGCAGTACAGTTAATCCTGCCTCTCTGTCCCTCAGGGGTGTCAGAGAGGTGGGGAGGGGAAACGCTGGAAGGAGAACACATTTGCCACTTGTCTATGACACATAAAACCCGAGGTCCTTCAGGCAATCAACTTTTACCTCACATGTATTTGCTCATCTGAAGACCCCTGCCAGCTCAACTGCTAGTAAAGAGGAGGGGGGGGGGTCACAGGAGAGACAACCTAAATTAACACTTGACATTCAATACGGTCAGGGCCTTAATTGGCCAGAGCCTTCCTTAGAAAGCAATTTTCTATTCCCCAAACTACCTCAGGAGTGTCGTGCATGAAATGAGGTTGAGGGGGAGCGTATTTGCGTCTGTGTGTGCGTACATTCATGGCACTACAGACGCAGTGTGTTCAGTGGCCTGATGGTCCCTTCTTCACTCTAATGAGTGGAGATCAAATATTGGTACGCGATATGAGTTGAACTGAGACAGGAGCTCCCAACCCCTCTGACAAACACACACACACACACACACACACACACATGGTTCCCCCTCCTTGCTTTTTTATTCTTTGTGAGTTATGACAAGTGTCTGGTGACCACAAAATGCCAGAAGCAACCTCTGGGCACTTTATTTTATGTGCTCACTCTTCTCTAAACAACACACACATGCACACACCCGCACGGACACAGACAGACGTGCATAGCGTCTTTTCAGCCCTCACTTCAGAGAGGATACCGTTACCGGTGATGCTATTAACGCTTTCAACCTGAAAGGAATTACACTTCCTTTAGCTGATCAGACAGCATTTTAAACTTTTAAATGCATCCTCTATCTGTAATCCCCTCTATGCCACGGGTATTATCAATTGACTTTAAGACCAGATAATGTACTTCTCCCACACATATGCTCCTGGAAATAGAGTTTCACTTCACATGATTATAATCCCCACTCCTTGAATCGTGTAATAGATGTTGAATGGGTGCAAATCAATAGTGCTGAAATAACAGAAGGCTTGCCTACTGTTAACTGCCCATGTACATCTCACGCAACGTGAGACGGATTTATCCGCACGGGTCGATGCGATGCGATGCGAAGCACAACCCACTCCCTGAAGCAAACAGGGATTCGCATTTTAGACTGTCTTAATATATCTCAAGTATTTAAATATTCTTTTGGATATCACTTAAAAAAAATAACATATGTTACAACAAAGCATTCTATTAATGTACTCAGTCGTGGCGTGTTCTAAATAATAAAAAAAATGGGTAGGCGCCAATAAGGTGAACGCTAAAAATGTACAAACAGCCCCAATCCTCTTTTGTGCTGGAAACGGGGCCATTATCAGAGAGTGTCTCCACTCTGCTACAGTCAGCAGCTCCTGATAAGGACAGGGAACTCTGACCTCTTTGGTTGCCTAGATACACTGGCCACTTCATTTGGAGTCTATCACAAGAGCAAATGAGTTTGTTTGAGCTTTAATTGACACCATGGATTGGAGAGAAGGAAGAGCAGTACCGCTCAATATATGACAATAAACCCACCCTAAATCACATCTGCTGTGCATCTGTGAACCATGACACTGTGACTTTTTAAGCATTATATCTAATTTGATTATTTATCATGCACACTTTTACATGCTCTAGGCGATGTGCCAGTGAATTCAGTTTTAAAATGGAACCCTTTTGATGATTTTTAAAATGCTTGTAAAAATTGCGTCATTGCTACACATGCATTCCCCTCTGAAATTAAAAAATAAACAGAATAAACTAATTCGGCAGACATGAGTTAAGTACTGGACAAATTCATCCATTCGAAGAGTTTCTAAACTGCAAAAAAAAAAAAAAAAAAGTAACCTAAAAATGGTAACATCTAAATTATTTTAATTCAAAAATATAATTTAACATCACTGAACCAACCTGTATGCATTAATTTATAACAACAAAACAAATATTTATATTTTAGAAATAGCAGGTAGAAATAGCCCTTTAATGTAACAATTGCAGGTTACCGCTTTTTACAGTGCAATGTTTGGTATGTGTGCGGAGTGGAATGATCCTGAGATATGCCTCATGAATGCCCATGCTGTGTGTTTCCACAATCTGGGCTCTATCAGTTTAAAGCAAAGCAAGAAAAGCATTTTCCCTCAAGCCTAGAGCTACAACACACACTAGTACAAAAGATTTTCATATAAAATACGCCTCTGGTTGATTGCCATTGTGGATGATGACAGCAGAAGCCTGCATACACGTTCACACACACTTATACACACACACTCGCATATCGACATTTTCTACAAATGCTGGTCATAATTCATCAGGTTAAAACAGAAAAGCACACATGAAACAGAGGTATTTCAGAGTTAATCTTACTTTTTAGAATTTTTCAAGCATGCAGGAAAAGATCAAAGAAATGTTTACATGCTCAGTAAATTTATTTTGATACGCAACTTTGTGATGGTGATGGAGGGGTAGTGAGGGAATAGCTTTTTTGTCTCTTTTCAATAAATCATAGATCTCAGACAGTTTTGCATTGTAAATAAAAATATTATATATCTTGAAAGTCAAAGTTCAAATATTTTCAAGCTGATCAAGACCACTCAAACTTTTCTTTAAAGTAAAATTACAAATAATTATTGAATGAAAAGAATTCCTTGCATAAATGGATTAACTGCAAATGTTTGTAAGTTTTGTTTCTTTCAAAAACATGTGATCTTTATCACTCTGACACTGTAGAACTTATTTCAATCTAAATTCTATTCATATTTATTTTTAATAAGTGACTTTACACCTGCCATTAGTCTTTAGGAACTAATATCAGAGAATAAACACAAGAATGTCAGTCCAACAGCCAAATAAAGCATTTTTTCTTTGCATCAGGATTGCCATTTTTATATGACTTGGACTGAGTGCTTTACTTTCCCGTGCTCAACAGCACCAGTGTAGTGTCACTAATGAGGAAAATCACTGTGAGCAAATGAAATTACTGTCATTATCTGTGGACATATGTAGCTACAACTGTAATAATGGTGGAAGGTAGTAGTAATAATAATAATAATAATGGTAAATCAGCCACAACATTAGATGAAATTATGGTGACACAGTCAAACCACACAGCAAAATGGAAAATGAGAGACTCTTTCCTGCAAGAGGGGAGTGTGATTTTCTTGTCTGTGTTTTGTTGATGGGAGAAATTGCCCTCTTAGCTGTTTAAGATAGCGGCCTCTGAATGTGCCAGTGGCATTGGCAACAATCCCAAAAAAAAAAAAAAAAAAAACGGGAAGCAAAGAAAGAGATGTCATGCTCTCATTTCATGGCCCATGTTCCCATTACATTATCATCAAGATGCAGTTTTCCCAAATATTGTAGTTTTAATTATTGTTCATTGTCCTCAAACAAACAAATAGTTTCATTTAGTTGTGTAACATTATTTGTTTATGTGTGGTGTGTCTTTGGAAGTTGCAGAATTACTGAATAACTGCAGTGCATGCGGTTTTTAATTTTTGTGATTTTTAGTTAAAGAAGCTGAAAAGAAGGTAAATTTTGTATTGTTGTTCATAATTTAAATGTAATTGCTAAAACCCTGATTTTTGATTTTACACATACCAGATAAATTCTGTTTCCTAAAATTTGCCTGAACAATATCTGAGGTTATTCTAGTTGCAGAAAAAAAAAGAAAGAAAAGAAAAAAGTGAACCATTTGGTTTTACCTGGATATCTGCATAAATTTGCCAAAATGTTTTCCACGTCTTTGAACACACTGTTAACAATTTTCTGCAGACAAGAAATGAACATTTGTGACATGCTCAATCACCGGGGGTGCTGATATTTGATTGGCTTTACATCACCAGAAGACTCTCACACCTGTTAAATATGTTAAAAGTGATAATAAAATTATGCATGTGAGAGCTTGAAGAGCATAATTTTTCAGGATCTCAGGTGGTGTAAATTTGAAATGTGAGACTGACTGCAGCGTCCCAGAGTTAAAGATGAAACTCAGTGGTAAAGTGAAAACACTCAGCAGGCTTTGGGGTCTGACTGTCTGATTTGAATGACCTTTACAGGAGGGCAGGTGTTTTCTGGATTGGACGTGGCATAACTCCATCCCAGTGAAGGTCTCAGAGGACTTGATAACTGACTCCAGTGACTCTAACTGACTCTTGTTAGAGCAACTGTAAATCATAATGGAACCTCTTACCGGCATTCCGGGACTAAAGCTCTCAGGCACAGATAGCAGTGGCGGCAGTATGGTTAGCGGGAAACCTGAAAATCGTCTCTGTTTATCAGACGCTTTTGCATTCAATACTGATAAATACAGGATGTGCAGATAAAGATCAAGTTAAATCTCTGTATCTGGTTTATCTCATTTATATCATTTATCTCATTTCATCTTTTTTTTTTTAATTTCAATGTAATCAGTAAATAAAAAAAAAATAAAAAAAATGTTGTACAGTCTACAAATGAAAAACTGTCTATAAATGAATAAATGAAAAAAAAAAAACTTTCACCGTCATCATATAATTCCAACACATTCTTTCTTTGTTTTAAAACGTCTGGTCTCTGCCTCTGTGTTCATAACACAGCCATCTTTCTACTCCTAACTAGGTTATGATACCTCTGCTCACTCTTAAATAATTTAGGAACTGAGACCTTAACACTTATGAACATTTATTCATACGTGTAGCAAGAAAATCCAAATTGCATCATTCTTAGAGTAAAAACACTAAAATTTTACTTTAAGCAGCACTGTAAATACCACCAGGTCTTTTTTAAGTTATGTTGAATAGATTTAAATATACATTAAATATACATTTAAAATACAGTTAAATATATTCACAACTAGAAGTTTTGTGTAAGATATGCAATTTTTTTGCCTTTTTGTAGAGTATTTAAAAACATGAATTAATAAAATGTTTATGCAAATTTTTGTGTGGATCAGTTTATATTTACATGGAGGTAGTACACAGGGTGTCTCATCTGCAGGAGCACAGTCCCTCAGGTCTCGCCTATCAGATCTCTCTGTCTCTAGATGAGGTGTAAGAGGCCTCTCTCTCTCTCTCTCTCACACACACACACACACACACACACACACACACACACACTCTCTCTCTCTCTCTCTCTCTCTCTCTCACGCTCTCTCTCTCTCTCAGATCTCGAAGGTCTGAAGGGCAGCTGCTGCATTCTGATTGTGTCAGGCGCTTGGGGAACTAACAAGACGCAGAATGATGGTAATGTCCCCTCATTACCGTTACGCCGGGGGTGGTGACATCCTGACTATAAGACTATTGAAACAGCAGTTTCCCTTTTAACCAGGACTTCCCTTCTGTTCAAAAAAAAAAAAAAACTTTTTAAGCTTTGACTAGCTTGACAAGGACCAAAGATACACTGGAAAAAATGGTAGCGCCTAAATTAAGGTTTTTGTTTTTGTTTTGTTTTTTCCAAAAAAATCAAAACATATTGTTTAATATCACTGAATCAACCTAAATATATTAATATATACCAACAAAACAAGTTGTCTAGGGTTAAATCAGGTAGAAACAGCTCTTTAAGGTAACAATTGCATGTTAACACTACAGAGTACTGGTGCATTAAAAACCAGCTGAAACTACTTGATTAAGCAACTATTAAGAAACTATAGACATCTGTTTCATTGCAATCCCTCATTTGAGCGGTTAAAGAATTGTTTTACATTCATTACTTCACAAATATGAATTTGGCTTTAAAGGAGGGAATCAGTGCAAAATGTTGTCACTATTAAAAATAATTATTCAATTTTTTTTCAATAGTTTCAAATGGCTTCTATTTGTGTCAAATGTTTAACAATGTAATCTGCACTTCCTCATGGGAAAACACAGCTACCAACATTCATTTCAACACTCATCATCCTGATAAGAGCAGAGCAGATGGTCTGACATTTTTAGCATGTCTATGTCTATGGCAATGACTGCGTCCATGTGTCGCCACAGAGAGCGCAACATCACCTCTTCTCTTCTATGCTATGCTGGAGACAGTATTGCTCCATTTTCTGACACTCCAGAAATATATTCCAGAACGAACATGTGAGTGGCCGTGTCACCCCTGAGGACAGACAGAGAGCAGAGAAGAGGCACTGCACGAGCATGTGAGTGATGTGCCCAGTGTCAGCTATTGATCATAGCCCAAGGAACACACAGATCTCAAACACCTACTCATATCCACTCACCACTCCAGAGAATAAAGGAAAGATAGCAACCAAATCTTTAGTGAAGCTGAATGAAAATCTTAACTGGATTGATTTGTGTGCTTTTCAGTGTGGGACTGGGGGTTGAGGGAGGGGGGAGGATGTCCCCGTTGTGAAGTGCTGATGAATCTGCCTCCAAACTGGCTGCAAGCCAGTATCACAGAAGAGTGAATTTCTCTACCCACCAGGGACCACTTCCCCTTCCCCAAAAACAACCTGCTTATGTCCCACACTTTCACTCACTCCCTCTCTTCATCTTGCGCTCCCTCTCTTCGCTTTGAAATATTGAAGATTAACACAATTTTAAAAAAGAAAGAAAGAAAAGGAAAGCAAGAAAAAGAACGCAATTTGAGGACAAATTAAAAGAGCACTAAAAATCGGGGTTTAAGATTATAAAATATCAGACATCTAAAATATTTTTTGTGAAGAATGTTCAAAACAATAACAGAGTACAGTGATATTTCTCAAGAGCATTTTAGCTTAATATTCTAACATTGCTTTGTAAACAGTGAAATTGAGGGAATTAAATCATGAATATTAAAACTAATTTAACACAGAAACTGCTATAAACAACATGTTTATTAAAAGCCATAACTGTAGCATATTGATTAATACACTAATTATGTAATCACTTAAATGGAATGAGAAATACTGAATAGCTTTTTTTTTTGCTGTTGTTTTTTTTTTGTGTGTTGTTTTTTGTTTTTTGTTTTTCAGGCCAGAAACAATAATAACTCCAACAAATCGCCTGGACTGTAGGCAGAGGTGTAGGCAGCACAATAGTTGGCATGTATCGCTTATGTACGGACATAATAAACACACGTTCACGCGCACTCAAAAAGTACAGAACTCTCGTATCCAGTCGCCAAACATATATCGCCCTTTTCTCTCTCATCTTCTCATCACCTCTACATGCACCTTTTTGTAACTCTTGACTTCCACAATAAAACACGCCAGCAAGCACTCTCGCTTTACCACAAAAACAGTGAAAAAAGTTTACCACTCTCTCTCTCTGATCCTCTCCCCGCCCTCTCTGCTTCATCCACATTCCAGTTTCTCCTTGAAAACATTAAGAGGCTGTCTGTCAGGGAAAGCGAGAGGAATTAGGAAAGAAAGCATCCCTGAGCCAGGTGAGATTACTCCCCTCAACTGAGTCCATTACTTAACAGGGTCAGTAGTTAACGGCAGGAGCCAGATCCGTTCAGCACAAAGACCTCTGAACCAGCAGCCTCTCTTCTGTACAGTGGCGCAATAATTTGCAGAGCTGTCCACAAACGAAAATTGAAATTCAGCTTTCCCTTTAGTTGCTGTTTTACTTAATAAAACACTGTATTTATTTATTTATTTATTTTCCAACATATGCTCAAACCAGTGACTAAACAGGTTTGCTCATTTTAGCTGCAGATCTAATTTGCCTCAGTTTTGACAATGACCCTGTGACAGGCACCTTCCTGCCACCAAAGGTTGAAACAGTCACGCTTCCTGTGGCTGCTCCATCTTAGTCAGCACTAGCTGCACCGATGGTATTGGCACTGCCCTGGGCTCTGCTCTATCTGCCGAGAAAAGGTGGTGGGTGTCTCCCTAACCACATATCCTCTTTCACTCTCCTCTCCTCTCCTCTCCTCCACTCCACCCTTCTCTTTCTCTCAACCAAGGCCAGCCAAGAGTCGTTTCATCTCGCACCCACACACATATGCAGCACACAGAGGGAAAAAAGAGAAAAAACAGACACTTCACTGTAATCACATGTACACACACTCCTGTGCACATACTCAAACATACACCTGATCAAAAAAGAAGAGAGAGCGACAGATATAAGAAGAAGAAGAAGAAATAAAAGAAAAATATATGCACGGATACGCCACTAACATAGGCTACATGATCAGAAGACCGCAGAATTTAAGTCTAAAAAAAGTCCTTAAAAAGAAAGTAGAAAAATTTAATAATTGTCGTTCTTTTGCCAAAGTCTGAAAGGGACCTTATTAGTTCATATATTTGTTTCATTCGGGAAGCCATATATAGCCTATATATAAAATAAAAATAGGAGCACCAATAAACTGCATATAACGCCTAATTGTAGGTGTAATTTTTTTTTCCCCTCCCAACCGCGTTTAGTTTTCAGATCTCAAAATATAAGAGAAAATTATACGTTTAATAAATTAAATTAAAGCAACTGTAAAATCGGACAAATCAAACACAATCGGGCAGCTCTTTTATGGCTGTTTTAGTTTTATTGTTAACAATTATTTTCACTATAAGTCTATGTCTAACACACGTCGCACCCGCAACCCGAAGATTTTTATTTTTTGCGTCTTTCATTTCATCAGTCAAGACCTTAAAATATCAAAATTCATCATTTAAGAGTAAAGAAATTATCCAATTACAGTGTTTTAGGTTTTGACGTGGCGATAAAATTAATTTGCTGCTAAATAAGACTGGCGTTTTCAGCTAATCGTTTTGCAGAAAATCTTTAATTTTCAGTTTCATTCGTTTTAAAATTATAATTTTTATAATTAATAATAATAATAATAATAATAATAATAAATATAACAATAACAACAACGTATTTGCCGTTGCCGTTGTATTAGCCTATTCATTCGAAAATTTCTCTAAAGTTGTTATACAAAATCTACACATCTACAATATAAAATATTTTTACATTTATATTTATTAAAAATTGCCATTCATGGAATGGGCAACAGGGGGAAATAAGTTGTGAAAACATAAGAGGATGCTGAGAGAAGGACCCTTATAGAGAGTGGTGGACTTCGACTGCACCAGCATCTCAGAGGTTTCACGGGAGATCTGATCAGATTCAGCACCAGAAAAGCGTTTACGATGTCAACTGATCACAGCCTTGTTTCAGCACCGCGTGTCAAATGAATCACATCAAATGAAGAACCTTTAAGTGCTCGTTCATACTGCAGCCGATTAGTCGAGATTGAGCAATTAGAACCCATTAATAACCAAACCCACATTAACAAAACTAGGCTGCTGCATAAAATAAACCCCAGCACAAGCATCCAGAATATTTGTTCATGTGATTTGTAGTGTCAGTATCATTTGTGGAAATGCTCAGGTACTTTTTTTTTTTTTTTTTTTTTTACTTAAAAAAATAAATAAATAAATAAGAAGAAGAAGAAGAAGAAATCGGAATCGGAAATTAATTGAAGATGAGGGTGTCTTGATCTTCTTGATAACAGTTAGCCTACAGATAAAGCTGAAATTAATTTAAGACGCATACATTTGGTTTAAATTACACGCTCAAAAAGGTTTGCAGCCGCCCTTTTTTAAAAATACATTAGAAAACAAAATACATTCAAAAATACGCATTAGCAAAAAACACATATTTAGGGGAAAAAGCTGCAAGTGTTTCACTGCTTTTGAAAGAAGGAACATTAAAAAAAACATAGCAATTTTTTTATTATTATTGATTATGAATAAGAGTATTGTTTTTTGACATTTCTCTATAAGTCTTCATTGACATTCACTCAAAAAGGTTTGCATGCACATCATTTACTGTATGATATTTAAGCAGCACAGCAGCATTTGAAGAGCTGAGACAATATTGTTCTGACAAAATAATTGATAGCAGCCACACTACGCTGTCATCAATGTTCAATACATACGAGACTCTTTTAATAAAATTATTATATTCAATGATTATTGAGTGATTTACAGTGGAATTCAAATAAACTGCATTTGACTTATGACACTCATATTTTAAGTCAAGGATAAACGGTATAAACATTAATCATCCGTTTTTAACAAATGTTCAAAGCTGCGTCATAACACAAGAATGCAGAAGACATTATTTAGAGAATCTGACTTGGTCACTAAACGCTTAGGGTCTATACAGAATGTCCGTTAACTTGTCATAAGTGTAAGAATCCTTTTAAGCTCATAGTGTTTTCGTGAAGGATTTAAGCGCAGGACTGAATCCACCTGCGCCGGAGCTCCGATGCGCCGCAGAGCGCAGAGCGCGACTGATCAGTACCATTCAGATCTTTATTCTCACTCAGATTCTGCGTTTCTAAGTCAACTACGACCGCGCAGAGTAAAACGTTTCAATAAAAAAAATAACACGATTGTTCAGTGAAATATAAACTTAACGAAAAAAGTTTTATTATTAAGATCTTTTTTAATATAAAATGAAATCAAAATGGTTTTTCATATCCGTTTTATGGTGTTCTGTTTAAATCGATACGCATATTGGTGTCTCAAATAAAGAGAGCTGATAGAGTGCAAAAAAAAAAAAAACCTAAATAAAAACATTTAAAAAAAAAAAAAAAGTTCGTGAGGAATCTGGAAAGATATGTGGATGGACCCCCATTGTTGGCCAAAGGGAGTCCAGGGGCCTGCGCTCGTATCAGTGTGTGCATGGCACAGAGAAACCAGCCCTGATGATTAATGTTCTGCTCACCATCTCTCCCTCCACAGACCCTGATCCCCCTCCCATAAACATTCTGTCCTGATAAAAGCATTCAACACAGGAACTTTACAATAACTGCACACAATGTTATAGAGCTGTAGATTTAACACAGCTACAGAATCTGTTGTGCTTTTAGAGGATGATGATGTTAAGGACTCCAGCAACAAGCAGATGAAGTCAATTAGATGTGTGCCACAGCCTGATCTACCAAGGGTCACCAAAACAAAATGAAAACCTCCCACACTGACCCGATGCATATTCACTAATGCAATTTATAAAAGCTAATTTTTCTTCAGCACTCAAAAACTTTACAAAGAAGGCTGAAATTTGTCACAATGGACATCAGCCACTAAACTACTCAAAGAAGTGAAGCAAAACATAGCTTACACAAGTAGCAAATGTTACACCAACCTTTCTTTTTTTCACACATTCACACATACGCTAAAAAATAAAATTAGAAAATGAAAATAATAAAATCATGCTTACGCACAAACACACTTTTTTAACAAACAAATAACAGCTACACAGAGAGACAACATGCCACTGACCTGCTGAGACATTCTGAAGAGGAGGTTGCTGTCAGTGCTCTGCTGTGTCCATGTCCCCATGAAGCCCGGCTCGGCGCTGGCCGGTCTGGTGCTGAACTGCATGGAGCTTTCTCCTTCTCCTCCTCCTCCCCCTGCACCGCTGCTGCTGCTCCTGCTGCTGGCTCTGGCCGTGGACTCGCGTGCCCTCTCTCGATCTCGTTCTCTCCGCACCACACCGCCTCTCACATCCAACTCTGTCTCCTCAGACTGCCGGCAGAGAAGAGGGGGAAGGGGGGTGGACAGGGGAGACGGAGAGAAAAGTACGTGAAGGTGGAGGTTCAAAGAGGCAAAGGGTGACTGCTCTGTTCTTTTTTTCTCTTCTGTCCTATTCTTTCTTTCTTTCTTTCTTTCTTTTTCTTTCTTTCTTTTCGTTTTCTCTCTCTCTCTTTGATATCTTCTCTTGAGAGAGGGGGGAAAGTGGAGGGTCTTGCCTGCCAGTAGCAGGAGGAGTGTGTTGAGTTAATTCAGGAGCAGGGCTGCACAATGCATATTTCCTCTGGGGCATGTGGTGGTAGAGGGCAGGATGAGCAGAGTGTCGGAGGTAAGGAGGGAGGAAGAGAGGGATGGGGGTGTGAATTGAAGTGAAGTGAAGGAGGGAGAGAAAAAAGGGGGATGGCAGAAATGAAGGAGATGGTGAAGGAGAGGAGTAGCTTTTTTTGTCCTTACCACCCCCACCCACCCCCCCCCACACACACACTTTTTTCCAAAATGTCAGTCAGACTGTGTATGGGCTGTCCTCCAAACATACACGGACATATACACAAACATACATTCCAAACAGAAATCAATCGTCAGACAAACTTTGTCACCCGCAACCTGCCCTTTGAACCCTTTGCACACCTCGACACACAAAAAAAACACTGCTTATATTTCACATGTAAACTACACATTCGCTCCTCGCGTGACTATACTCCATATCTTCTAATCTAAACCAACTATCCTATCACTGTAACAGTTCTTATAAAAAGTTTGATTTAAAAGAAAGCAACAAAAATGACTTGTAAACAATTTTTCTAAAAGCACAAGACAAATCCTCCCTCCCTTCTCCCCAAAAGGTGCCCTCTCTCACCAGCGTGTCCAGCGTGGTTTTCCTCCCAGCTGTGTGGAGATCAGGTGTTGGAGTGTGTCAGTTCCAAAGCAGCCCCTCCTCTCTCTCTTTCTCTTTCTCCTTCCCTCTCTTTCTCTTTACTGCTTTCTTTCTTCGGGCCCCTTTTCGCCCTCAGAGATGCCTGTCCTCTGTCTTCAGACTAACTCCAGCTAGCGCTGTGTCAGTGTGCATGTGCGTGCAGCCGTGAGTACATGTGTGTTGTTGTGAGGTAGAGCATGTGTGTGTCGGGCCGCAGCGCGTCTGAGTTAACTGCTCCTCTCTTCTTGCTGGCACTCAATGACACGGCTCTCTCTCTCCTCCACTGATCTGCTTTCCCACTGAGAGGGAGAGAGAGGGAGAGAGAGAGCAGGAGGGGAAAGGGTTGTCCCTGTCTTATTACCAGCTCTCCATGCCTGATGCTTCTCCACTCCAGACCTCAGTGGGATTGAGCCACTCTCTAATACATGCACTCTCTCTCACACACACACACACACACACACACATGCAGAACTGGCCCATCCACACAACTATTCCAAGCAAATAATGCATTTGTCAATACAATTGGACAAGCTCCAACTTCTATAATGATCTTAATGCTAAACGAAAAGATGTTTCTGAGCGTTTCAATTGCACTGTTTTATTTTTCTTTATTTTGTTCTTACTCTTGACAGGTAGTAAATACGCAAACAGTGTTTAAAAATTTCCAGTAAAAAAAGTGAATTATTATATAAAAATAATGAAATAAAACTATTCGTCATGTCAACTTTCACACAGTGTGGAATTAAATCTGAATGTGTCATTAATCCAGGTATTTTAAGGTGGACACATAACCATTTGATTTTATTACAAACTCTGATTCCTTTGTCTGTTTTTTTTTTTTCTCCTCTAGTATTAAACAGCTCTAGCTAATGGTTCTATGTAATCAGTCCACGCCCCCCCCCCCCCCCCCCCCCCCCAGCTTCCCCTGCGTACACACACACACACTGTCTTGTGGAGTAGTGCGGCAGAGCACATAATCATACATACTCTCTCCCACTCACAAACACACACACGCGGGGAAACCTCGAGTGGATGCTTTCAGATTTTAATTAAGAAAAAAATGAGGAAGAGGCTCCATTTTTGCCAAATTGGTCCCCGCAGCAGACAGTCTCACAAAGGTGGGGAAGAGAAAGAAAGCCCTAACATATGCACTTACAATAAGTAGCGGCATCTCTCCCTCATTGTACATGCCAAAACATTTTATATGAGAAATGTGTTGTGTAATGAAGCTATTTTTTGTTATTATTGCGTGTTTTTCCACTCGTACAATTTTCCTCCAGCACTTCCCCTCACGTCAGCTGTTAAAATTATAGTCTTTGACAATGCGAGTGTGTCTGAGGAAGATGTCACCGTGATCTCCCTTCTATGAGACAGAAAGAAAGGGAATTAACTTTTCTCCCTTTCGCTACATTAAATGGCTTCTCGTATGTAGAAAGCCACTTGAAATTTTGTGGCAATTTGAAGGAGACAGCTGTTACTGTCTGTTAAAAGCCTCTGTGCAGCACTAATGACAGCTCTGGCTAACCTTTACCTGAGTAATCTGCACAGCATTTTGTCTGATCAAATCTAGTGTCTTCTTCTTCTTCTTTTTTTAGATTGAATGAAAAAAGGCACAAGAAATGGTGGCAGCCGCAATGAGAACTTAATATGCCGTTTTGTTTCATTTTCTCACCTCCTCTCTCTCTCTCTCTCTCTCTCTCTCTGTCTCTCTCTCTCTCTTTCAAGTGTAGAGTACCCTCCGCAGTAACCAAAGACGCAAAGACCGCATGTCTTTACAAGCAAATGGACACTAATGAGAGAGATGCTTAAGAGCCCATTGTCACACATTTGTCCCCTCAATTTCATCTGTCCTCACAGACTATTTCTTGTTCAGTTCTAAAATGCCATGAATTGTTGTTTCTGAAAATAACACAAGCAATAATGTGTATTAACCATGACTTAAAAAAAAATAAAATAATAAAAAAATAAATAAATAATAATTAAAAAAAATCTTATATTCTACCAGTTATATCATCAGTAACTCTTAATTCCAATGAAACTGTTTCTTTATTTAGTCTCTACAGTCACATCTCCCATCTCAATTTCTCTCCCCCTCTTCAGTTTTCTCTTGAACGTACTGGTCTCTTGATTTTTCAAGTGCTACAGAGTGTTTCAAGTCAAGTCGGCAGCTCAGCTTCTGACCTCCCCATTAATAATTGTTATTTGTGAGACGTTTGATAGGACTCTGCCAATATCCCTTTCCTTTTTTGCTTGCCATCTCCATTCTTTTCTTTCAGTTTGTCCAGTCCTCATTCTCTCTCTTGGGGGTGAGGGTGAGCTCAGATCCTGTCAGTGGCAGTAGCAGCAGCAGTCAAGGAAAGCAGAGAGCCACAGTAATGGACTCCTTTATTAAAACTATTATTCTGCAAGACTTCAAATTCCCCCCAGACTAGGGCCATGTCGAAGCTGATATAATTAACTAGAGGCTCAGCTACGGATCAATTACCAGACAAGCAAGTGATAGCCAAATCAATGAAAGATCATCAGCCACATTATCTGTGTTGCAACTCATTAGAGTAAAAGAGAAGAGAGCATGCTGGGAGTCCTGGGGCTGTGGCACTGCGGCAGCACAGAGGGCACTGACTTTTTCTTAGTGACCCATGTCTGTTTTAGTGTTGGGTCTATAACATTTTTGCAATGTCATAAAAGCTGTCTTTTTTTCCTCAAGGTACCTTTGTATGGTTTTTGAGAAACTAAGAAGTGGTGGAAAGTGGATGTAATGCCTGTTTGCAAATGACTTGACATTGATAATAAACTTTGCCTCCGCTGAGGGAAAGCTGGTAAACAGACGAGAGAGGGGGGAAATCGTTATCTGACAAGTGAATGGCAAAGTGAACCCTAATTAATTATTCATGAGGTGACATGATGATTTTTGTTCCTGTAGAGGATGGTACTAGCAACATCAAGGTCATGGGATTGATACCCTGGGAATGCAAGTCGCTTTAGAAAAAAAAGCATTGTCAAATGCATAAATGTAAATGTAATTAATTTTATTGTACTATCTTTTATTTACTGTTTTTTTAATATTACTTGAAATGTAAGATTTAATTTTAATTAAATAGATTTTGTTATTTCTTTCTGAAATTCTCAGATTTTAGGTGGACAATGTCAATATATATATATATATATATATATATATATATATATATATATATATATATATATAATTTAATTCAAATTTATATAGTCCTATTAAACATCTACTTGATAACTAATACAATTAGACGTTCTTGACCTGTTTTGGTGAAAGAAAAAAAAAAAGAAAAAAAATCTTAGAAATAAAAACAAGAATAAAAATAAATACATAAATAAATAAATAAAAAATGTAGGTAGATCAAGATGGCAGTAGGATGTCAGTATGCTTCTGAGCTGAGTGATTCTAATCTCTCCCCTCCAAAATGATGCTCACCTAATGCTGAGATAAGGTTTTCTTTATGCTTGGAAAAATCCTTGCATCCCTGAGCCCCTCTTAAAATTAGGGTTCTCTTTTTGAAACAATTGTCATAGTGCCATTTTCTCATCTCATTTTTCATCCACAGTGGAAAAGTGCTAACTCATTTACAACTCTCATTTAATATGGTGTGGTAAACCTGTTAAATAAACAACCCCCCCTCCCCCGTCTTACACACACATACTGTACACAAGTGAATGAACGAGTGGGATATCAGTGTGCTCTTCATGTGACTTGAAGACAGTGTGTCGATCAGATGGCAGCCAGATAGAACTGTCACTGTTCTGTTCTGCTGAAAGATGCAAAGGGCCACAAGACATCATATGACACCATGCATAAACAACCTTTCACTTGTCTAGAGAACGAGAGAGAAAGTGAAGGTCCCCTGAACTCAAGAGCCACACATGATCCAAATGCCATTGATAGTGAAGTCTTTCAGTATTCCATTGTGACCAGCCAGAGCAAAGGACTAAGAGAGAAAGAAAACAAAGACATTTTCTTGTTGTCCTACTTAAAAGCGAGATTTAGTACCCTAACTTTTCTTGGTTCACTCATAGGGCATGTGGATGTAACATTTACGAACAGATAAAAAAGTAATAAAACAAATCCTTCAACCTCTCTCACTTCTACTCATGGTTCATGGGGACTGCTGATTCAGAGTGTCAGTGTTCCAGTGAGTGTATTACTCATTCGCCCCATCACACAATTATCAGAATTACTGTTGCCCTCTTCGTCCCACATTACCTCTGGGACTGAGGTGAAAAGCAATGCTTGAACTCCATCAGAGTTGAAAAGGTAGGGTTTTGTGTATGTGTGTGTGTGTGTGTGTGTGTGTGTACTTGTTTATGCTACACTGTGGGGACCAAATGTCCTCACAAGGATAGTAAAACCTGAAATTTGTGACATTGCAAGGGAAAAAAATATATATATTAAAAATAGTAAATTATGTTTATCTGAAAGTGTAACAATGCAAACAGATTTTCTGTAAGGCGTAGGTTTAGGGTTAGGGGATAAAAACTATAATTTGGTCAGTATAAAAGTAATAGAAGTCTATGGAAAGTCCCCACAATTCACAGAAACAAACGTGTGTGTGCGTGTGTGTGTGTGTGTGTGTGTGTGTGTGTGTGTGTACTGGTTTTTGTGGTTTACGGGGACAAAATTTGTATAATGACATGGGTATGACAGAGGTATTACAATTTGAAGGTGGTTTATGAGGACACTGCCTATGTCCCCGTAATTCAAAAGGCTTAAAAAACATACTAAATGGTGTTTTTTTTGAAAATCTAAAAATGCAGAAAGTTTCCTGTAAGGGGTAGGTTTAGGTGTAGGGTTGGTGTAGGGCAATAGCACATACAGTTTGTACGGTATAAAAACCATTACGCCTATGGAGAGTCCCCGTAAACCACAAAAACAAACATTGTGTGTGTGTGTGTGTGTGTGTCCACTCTTTCTGTCACTTTTTTATCTCTGTTTCTTGCCCTGTGACCTCTTCTTGGCATAGCCTCTCCAGACTCAACAACTTGCAGACCATCATCCAGTTTGTAAACCTGTCTATAGCTTTCTACACAACAGAATTTATGAATATGTTCAAGAAATGACTGCTGATCCCCAATGTCACAGCTTAGAGAACTGAGCTTAGACCAGGATTCAGAATAAAATTATTTCATGCAGAAATGCCAGCCTTGAAACAAATGACTGCCGTAATTAATAAGTGGCCATTTGAGTTTCAAAATTAAAGCTAAATATGGAAATAGTGTACTAGTGTACTACTTTTATTATTTCTGTGATATAAAGATATGGCAGACATTGTATGAATAGTATGCTATTCTGAACTCAACATATATCTTATTCGTTTCTTTTGTTGCACTTGACAATGATGTTGAGGAAATCTCTTGTGAATGTCCTCGACACTGACAGAATGGAGATAGCACTCAAATCTTCAGATATTCCATTTAAACACCAGAGGTTAAATTTGCCCATTTACAGATCATGACACTTTTTGGCTCAAGAAACTTATCATAAGTTTCCTGTGCAGTTCCAGAATTTTACCTAATCACAAACACACACACACACAAAAACCCTTTTATTTATCTTTTATTGATAAAATACATTGTAAAACATCTAAACTGCCACTGTGGAGGCACAGAATAATTTGGCACAGCATTTGCCTGGCACTGCAGAAGTACTTGTGCTGTACTGTGTCATATTTACCAGACCCCAGAGCCAAAGAGCTGAATGAATGAATGAATGAATGAATGAATGAATGAATGAATGAATGAATAACACTAACAATTCATTGACCACACACTTTGTTATTCACAGTATAGTGTTGAAAACTTTGAAAAGGAAGCAACCAGAGACAGAGAGATAGTGACACAAATTGTGAAGCTTTCCTATTCTGCATATAAGAATCACTGGTGCATGTCTCTGGAGCTCCTGATTAGGTTTACTCACTCACACGCCTGTCATCAATTACTCCTCTTTGACACATGGACCAGTCCACTTCGTGGTGCACACAGGGGGTTTCCCACACTGAGAATGGTATAGCCCTCACAGATAAATGGAAGGGGGGGGGGCAATACCAACTTAAATTAAATGACATGCTGTGACGCATGCCATACTGTCTATAGCACATCCAACATCATTCTCCCTACATGCTTTTGATAATGTTGCAATGTAATGACCTCATGAGGGACGATCCAGAAAGCTGTCTGCCATCTGACTCCAATGCCCGAGCTCTGAGAGGAAGCAAAAACATGTGTGTCCTATTAGCCAGGGGACATTTATTGATGGCGTAAGCTGTCGTAGAACATGAATGTTAACAATCAGGAAACAAGGGCCTGCATGCAGTACAGTACTGATGAGCATAAGTCTGCAATGAATCACATCTGAAAATGAAGCAGAGGTGCTACGTTATCCTGAGAAAGAAAGAAAGAAAGAAAGAAAGAAAGAAAGAAAGAAAGAAAGAAAGAAAGAAAGAAAGAAAGAAATTTGAATATTCAATAGTACCTCTTTATGTCTCTTAGCTTTTGTAGTTGACTACCTTGCAATACATTGTTTCCAATTTTTTTTTTTCTCCATAAAATCTCACACACACACACTTTTGGCCCATTTGTACCTTCCCCCCGTTGTGTCCTTATTCCCTCTTATTCTAGAGACAGGACTGTAGAGCTGCAGCAGAGACCACAGTCCCTTTCACCCAGAGACATGACTGAATAATTTAGCCACTCTTTACTTTTCTCCTGCCTGCCACCCATTAAAACTGTTAGCCTCTTGAATGCACCCGCCACCCTGTTTTTTCGTCCCGCAGTGCCGTAAGACCTTCTCGCTTTGCTCTGGCCTTTTAAAACGCTGTGATGAGTGTGTATGTGTGTAGAGTAGCCGGTTGAGTGGCTCTCTGTCATGGCAGTAAATAAATAAATAAGCAGGTGTGTATAAATGTGTAAATAGGGCTGGCCACAGAGCTGACAACTGAGAGAGAGCCACCATGCTGCATCATGACAAGACGAGAGAGAAGTGTATCTCTAGGGTACTGTCCACTTCATGTCTTTCACTCCTCTCTTTCTCGCTCTCTTTCTCAGGCGTGCAGTGGCCAGACTTGCTCTCACTTACAGAACCTCTAGATTTTGATTAGGCTCAGTCCAGGGCTGGTCACACCACGGCTTTTTGGTGTTAATTCAGAGGGCGCCCCAGAAAGAGTGATGAGCTATTTTACCACCACTTTCTGCCAGTGTTTCTGCCTCTTGAGAAAAACCTGTGCACTCTTGCTCTTTATTTTCTTGTTTTCTGTTTTTCCTCCACTGATCGTCATATTTCCTTTCAGATCGTCATATATCCTTTACATTTACTTTTATTGCATTTTTTTTTTATTTCATTGCATTTATTAAATATGCCTCTTTGTTTATGCAAGTATGTACACTGCTAAAAAAAAATTAAAAATATATATGGTTGGATAATTATGGATATTATGTTTGCAAATGTGTGCATTGGGCAAAACTCAGAATTGAAGAACTGGTTTTAATTCACGAATTGAACACACCTAACCTGAATTGGAATTTAAAAAAAAGAATGACAGCAAGAATAATTTAATGAACTGTAATTAAATAAAATTAAACAAAAGTGAAAAATTACAGTAAATGTTCTTAGTAAATTAAGTCAGGGGAAAAAATCAAGTGTTTATATATTAGGGGTGTAAAATACTTGAGTAATTTTACTTGATTTCAGTACTTTGGGTATTGAATATATATATTTTTACTTTTTACTCCTTTCCAATTTATTTTTAATGACTTTTAACTTAACAAGTACTCATTACATTTTTTAATTAGTTTTTTTTGTTTTGTTTTGTTTTGTTTTTTTGCATTTTTATTTTATCTCATACACATTAAATACGGTAAACAGAATTTCAAAAGTGCTTTTGACATGCAAGAACCAATAAGGTTTGTTTCCACGCATCAAGCACACACATTTCAGCTTCAGTTTCAACTTTAATTAGCTAAATTTCTGGCATCAAATGTTTGCCATCAAATCTGAGGAAGCATACTGAAGTAGCAAAGTTGTTTTATTTATTTATTTTTTTTTGTTTTGTTTTGTTTTGTTTTTTTACTAATTTTTGACCATTTTGATATATCTGTTAGCTGTCTATGTAGTATATTGGCTGAATGCACAAAATAGCTGAGTGCAAATACAATAAGTGATGAGAATTTAAATACAATTCATGTTTTGGTAGGGATAACTTTTTTTTTTTCTTTTTTTTTTTTAATGAAATGTAACAAATCTCCAAAACGTGTTTAAATGAGCATTGCATGTTAAATTAATTATAAATCATGTTTAGTGATGTTCTTTCCAAGGAGTCGATTAGTTGTATTATAATGATATATATAGAGTAACAGTTATGACTGTCAATGAATTGTTACTTTAATCTAAATAATTACATGATTTGCTCAATAAGTCATCTAACTAGTCACAAATAATTATATATCAATATTTGCAGAGAAAAAAAAAAACACTAAATGCCACAAATAGAAAATTAAAAGATTAATTATTTATACAGACAGGGGTGTTGAAGAGACAACACAAAAAGCGGCTCTTCTTCCTGCATTTCTGGCCTCTGTATCACATCTGGCTCTTTAAAGGGACAGTCCACCCTAAAATGAAAATTCTCTAATGATTTACTTACACTGTCCCAGATGTTTATGACTAGCTTCCATATAACTTGCTTTCCATATTTTTAGTCCATATAATCCAAGAGTACAGGACCACTTTAAAACACACACAAAGTGAACACAACGGTCAAGTTTAAAATATTAGTATTAGTATTTTTCTTACACTTATTGTGTAGTTGTGTATCATTTACTGTGTAGCTGTGTAGTTTTTGAAGAATTTCCTTTGGACATCCTGTACAATTATATGCAGAGTTATTTATTAATTAATTTATTTATTTATTTATTTATTTTTCCCCCTAAAATTCTTAGTTTGTGTTCATCTGAATAAAGTCATATACATACAGGATGGCATGAGGGTGTAAAGGATATCCCTTTAAGGGCTGTATTTTTTGTGTTCCACTTTGCTGTATTTTAATTGTTGTTTCTAGATAAATGTTTTGACCTACAGCCATTGTGCTTTTTGTTTTCTCCCTTTAAACAAATCTGTCTGACAAAACATTTTATTCAGTTTATTTTAAGCAGTTTCACTTTGCATTAAGAAGATGACTCAACATGATGAAAAAAGAATCTCTTTTTTTTTTTTTTTTGGCTAGGGTACTTGTGGTTTTTTAAGTATAGTTTACTGTTGTACATTTTTACTTTTACTCAAGTATGTTTTTGGCAAGATACTTGTACTTTTTATTGAGTAATAATTTCACTGAGTGTCTGTACTTTTACTTGAGTATAATTTTCAAGTACTTTTTACACCCCTGGTATATATACAATAATTTATATACAAACTCAAACAAAAATACACCTTGCTGTGTGGCTCAGTGGTAGAGCATTGCGTTAGCAGCGCAAAAGGCCGTGGGTTCAATTCCCAGGGAACACACAAACTGATAAAAAAAAATGTATAGCCTGAATGTACTGTACGTCACTTTGGATAAAAGCGTCTGCTGAATGTAAATGTAAAATAAGTTAATCCAACAGTTGAGGCCACGTGATTTTTGTTATGTTAATGTAGCTGTAACTGGATAAGGACTTGGTAATATTTTATGTTCTGTCATGGTATCTGTTTGGTTTATGTTATGAGAGTTTGTTACATTGGTGTTTACCATTGTGGTGAAATATTACATAAGAAATAGTTGTAAAATGTTACAGTATATAAGAATGTTTTTATAGCACATAAAAATGACTTTCAAAATTCATCTTGAAAGTCTTTGTTTTTCTTGTTTAAAATGACAGTTATATGAATTGGTTTGAATTAGATTTTTTTTTTTTATTCTATTTCCATGCATTCAAATTTAAATTGCTAAGTTCCTTCTAGAACTGCCTTCACCTCAGATTCTCAGCCAAGGTATTGCAAACCTGTGGTACAGTGGTATACCATGACGTCACTACAGCCTCCGTAGTTCAGGAACTCATCCATCCCCACAAGACTCTAAGAATTGTGTGAACGCATATGTCTATTTGTGTCTTATTAAGACATGTTTTATTCATATATCTGCTGCATGTTTCGATTTATTAAAAGTGTAATTATTGTATCTAAGGCTATCCATTCTGTGTGGGCTAAAACTCATTGCAAATGATTAAAGATAGACATACTGCAGAAACACCAGCTAAATACCCCCCCTCTCTCTTTCTCTCTCTCTCTCTCTCTCTCTCTCTCTCTCTCTCTCTCTCTCTCCCCCCCCCACCCTTTGGGAAGACACTTCTCCTTTTTCCAGTTCTGGCCAATTTGGATGGGTCCCAGCCAGAGACAGATTACACAAAATAGCATATCAAACATAATCAATCTTCAACCCCTGGAAGCCATCACTCTCACTATGAATAATTACTGTTGTGTGTTGCCAGAGCCAAAATGTTGCCACCACTGTTTTTAGTCCAGACTGCCATTAACTTTGAGGATAGTATCAAGACATTTTTTTTTTTTTTTTAAGTTTTAAAACCCTTTTTCACATGCTTTCCCTGTCTCACTTGTGTTTTGTTTCCTCTCTCTCTCTGTCTCTCAGTTTCGACATGTAAAAGAGGAGGAGAGAGGACAGTGCCTTCTTCCAGCTATTAACTTCTCTCTCTGCAGGTTTCCACCTCATTCGGACAGGAAGACTGCACAAGTCATCATTAACCCCAAGTGCTGTTATTTGTGCTTCAGCCAACACATTTTCTGCCAACCAGAATGTGTGGCTATGCAGCCAAAGCCTTTTTGCCTCCAGACTGCACTGTCAAACACTCTAAAGGAAATGTGCAGCATTGTCTCTGGACAGCATAGTAAAACAGACAGGAATGGAGGGAAGAAAAGAGTCGAGTACACCGAAGAAAGAAGGAGGCAGAGAAATCTTTAGATGAGCGAGTAGCACATTGGAGTGGGTTGCTGTGGAAATGAGGCAGCAGTAGGAGGCTCCAGGAGCGGATGGCTGTCTTATCTGCTGGCAGCTGAGTGATGTGCACCTAAAGTCAGAGCAGTGGGAGCAGAGAGACTCCTAACACTACAGTATTCTACTAAAGATAGTGGAGATGGGCGCACCACATTAAATCACTTCAGATGGTGAGGGAGAATGCCTGCAGGTCTATGAGCAAACAAATCTCAACTGAGCCTCTTCTCAAAATATGCCACCTTTCATACATCTGTATCCTTAGTCTAGGTCTGTGAACTCATGGAATCTGTAACATTTTGGGAGGAGCATGTTTGTAGAACCCAATTGCAATTAACGACAAAGGAATGCCCTTACCTCCTTACTAATATTCAATATTCACTCATCTAATTCATTCCATTAATGATTACCTTGGTAAATGACTTTTAATGAGTAATTTGAGAAATGACTTTTAATGTGTCAGTGATGTGCTTTGATGGTGCTTACAATGACAAGGTTATGGGTTCCATTCCTAGGGAATGTGTGATAATAATAATAATAATAATAATAATAATAATTTTAAAAGTATCTTGAAAGGCATTGTTTGTCACATTGGTTAGAAGTATCAGCAAAATGCAGAAATCATTTTCTAAAAAGAACCGTCTCATCAGTTATTCGTTCTACAGTAAAATCAAGCTACAGGTCATGCTCTCTGTTTTCACCCAGTAGCTGTCACAGCACTGTTGAACAAGTAGTGCAGGAAACTCAACACGTTCTCACTCCCAACTCGTCACATATTGAAGCTTGGTCAGGACCACTTGGCGTCGCTTTTTGACGCTCAAGGTACCCATTTAGCGTCATTTTTCGACTTGCAGGGTCCTCCATTGCTTTAAATAAGAAACCCTTGGCGTCAATATGCCGACATGAAAGGTACTAGGAATTTCATCGTCATGATTAAATTATATATTGGGTAATAATATTGCCATTATTGCATATATGTTGGGGTGTGATTTTTCAATGTAAACAGTCACAAAAGTTTTATTTATAGTACACTATTTACACATTTATGAGCACGTAACCCAACCCCTGCCCCCTAAACCAACCATTTGTCAATAAAACACAAGATATAACATAATTTATTCAAAAAGTATTAATATTCCAAGTCTTCTGAGGCAAAACGATTGATTTGTGAGAGGAATAGACGCGATCACCATCTCCATCTGCCGTAAAGCTCATCCTCTGTGCAGTCTCTCGGTGCATTCCAAACGGGATATATCGCCTTCCGAAGGGCACTTCGGATGAAAACAATCATGGCTGCCATACTGAAGGGTCGTTCCAAATCGAAGTGCTCAAAACTGGCAACTTCAAAGGGCCCTTCGGAATGAAGGATTTCGAAGGGTACAACTGATGGACACTTCGGGCCCCCATGATCCTTTACGCTGATTCTTTCCATGATGACGGCGCCTCCATGTGGGCACAGGATGCAAGTCGAAGGGGTACCTTGAGCGTCAAAAAGCGACGCCAAGTGGTCCTGACCAAGCTTCCATATGTAACGAGTTGGGAGTGAGAATGGGTTGATATATGCAAGAACCGTTAACAGACCTAAATGTCTTTTGGCATCCATGTCGGCTCCTAAATAAGCCATCTACACACTTTAGTCCTCGTTGAAGGCATTCATAAATTCCAGCCAATATCTTGATTTCTGTACAAATGGTTTACTAATTTTCTGGTATCATCCAGGCAACAGACAACAAGATCTTTCATGACTACATCCATTCTCAGCTCAATTCCATTTCTTTTTTTTTTTCTTTTTTTTTTAATTTAATTTACACCCAGGCAACCATATAAATTATATATATATATATATATATATATATATATATATATATATATATATATATATATATATATATATAATTATTATTATTATTATTTAAAGTGAAAAGATAACAGCCCCTGTTTTGTCAGGTAGAAAGAATTGTGCGTATGTGAGTTAGTGTTATCATCACTCCAGCTTATTTGGAATAGAAGAGAACTGTATAGTGTGACAATTTCCCTCAGTCTTCACTATATTCATTCAGCTCTCGAGTCGAGTCTCGTGTTAGAGTAATTTTATTGCAGAATTAACAAAAATTGTACTTATTCCACATCCTTAAAATACAAGAGAATATCTTGTCAAAAAGCTCTTTTAAATGTATAAAATTAAATGCAGTTTATGGCAAACAAGGTTTGCAATTAAATTTGAGAGCTTAAATAAAATAAACACATTTATTTATTTAAAATCAATCAATAAATAAATTACTGCATATTTGAAACTCACAGCTTTGAAACATTGGAAAGATATCAGTTACATGATTGTGGATTATATCAACGGTTCTACAAAAATTAGAATTAGAGGCAAAACGTAAAACAAGCGTTTCTAAGTTCTTGTGTATGAATTAGACAGAAAAAAAGCAGCAGGTTGAATTATTGTTTCTCCAAGCAATCAGATGGTATAGTCCTTTTACATTTTCAAATATAAATTAAATGAAATATTCATGAACACAGCCTGTAACACAGCATATTAACAGGCTGCATGTTGGAAAAAAATTCAAACTCTTAGACTTAATGCCTGTTGCTTAATGATATTTATAGTAGTAAGGAGTTATCACAGTTATTCAGACAAAGGGCTGAAAATTATCATTGGAACCATGGTGTATGGCAACATATAGACACTGTGACCTAAAGTCGCACTGGAGACCTAGACAGCTCATATACATGCACACACCTACAGAGAATGTAAAGCTGACGTCACGTTGTGTTGAATTCTGGGAAACTGCTTTGTTTATGACCCATACGCTATTGAGTTTAGGGCAGTATTTTGATTTTCTGTCGTGATTGTGAAAAATTTCACCATCAAATGTCATTAATGCTGCATCGAGAATTGCAAAAGTAACTCCGATCATCGTTCTCAGAGAAAACTGTACAGTGCAGTGTGTTTTTTGCCTTTTCTCTGTGTAAAAACAACAAGGGAAGCTGGTCGCGGAGATGACGAGAAGACGCCAGATAGTAAATCTATTAATAATGTCACCGATTAAACCACTCCCAGTCACTCAATAAAAGAATCATATTGCCGCACGTTTTTGAAAGTTTTGATTTTGTTTGGTTTAATAACATCACCTTTGCAAGTATGACTTTCACTCGGCTTGTGAATTAGCAGAACTTGAACAGGGACATTAAAACGCTTAACATTGATTAAGGTTCCAAGATAGCGATAAAGACAAATCTGTAAAGCATACTATGTGGAGATCCGCACATACAGTGGGTACGGAAAGTATTCAGACCCCCTTAACTCAGGTGCTGTCCATTTCTTCTGATCATCCTTGAGATGGTTCTACACCTTCATTTGAGTCCAGCTGTGTTTGATTATACTGATTGGACTTGATTAGGAAAGCCACACACCTGTCTATATAAGACCTTACAGCTCACAGTGCATGTCAGAGCAAATGAGAATCATGAGGTCAAAGAAACTGCCTGAAGAGCTCAGAGACAGAATTGTGGCAAGGCACAGATCTGGCCAAGGTTACAAAAAAAAATTCTGCTGCACTTAAGGTTCCTATGAGCACAGTGGCCTCCATAATCCTTAAACAGAAGACGTTTGGGACGACCAGAACCCTTCCTAGAGCTGGCCGTCCGGCCAAACTGAGCTATCGGGGGAGAAGAGCCTTGGTGAGAGAGGTAAAGAAGAACCCAAAGATCACTGTGGCTGAGCTCCAGAGATGCAGTCGGGAGATGGGAGAAAGTTGTAGAAAGTAAACAATCACTGCAGCCCTCCACCAGTCGGGGCTTTATGACAGAGTGGCCCGACGGAAGCCTCTCCTCAGTGCAAGACAGATGAAAGCCCGCATGAAGGACTCCAAGATGGTGAGAAATAAGTTTCTCTGGTCTGATGAGACCAAGATAGAACTTTTTGGCCTTAATTCTAAGCGGTATGTGTGGAGAAAACCAGGCACTGCTCATCACCTGTCCAATACAGTCCCAACAGTGAAGCATGGTGGTGGCAGCATCATGCTGTGGGGGTGTTTTTCAGCTGCAGGGACAGGACGACTGGTTGCAATCGAGGGAAAGATGAATGTGGCCAAGTACAGGGATATCCTGGATGAAAACCTTCTCCAGAGTGCTCAGGACCTCAGACTGGGCCGAAGGTTTACCTTCCAACAAGACAATGACCCTAAGCACACAGCTAAAATAACGAAGGAGTGGCTTCACAACAACTCCGTGACTGTTCTTGAATGGCCCAGCCAGAGCCCTGACTTAAACCCAATTGAGCATCTCTGGAGAGACCTAAAAATGGCTGTCCACCAAAGTTTACCATCCAACCTGACAGAACTGGAGAGGATCTGCAAGGAGGAATGGCAGAGGATCCCCAAATCCAGGTGTGAAAAACTTGTTGCATCTTTCCCAAAAAGACTCATGGCTGTATTAGATCAAAAGGGTGCTTCTACTAAATACTGAGCAAAGGGTCTTAATACTTAGGACCATGTGATATTTCAGTTTTTCTTTTTTAATAAATCTGCAAAAATGTCAACAATTCTGTGTTTTTCTGTCAATATGGGGTGCTGTGTGTACATTAATGAGGAAAAAAAAAAAACTTAAATGATTTTAGCAAATGGCTGCAATATAACAGAGTGAAAAATTTAAGGGGGTCTGAATACTTTCCATACCCACTGTAAGCCCAAACGCAATGCGTTTATTTACACGTTAAATGTTTTCCTCTCATATAAATAATGCACTTAATGCACTGAGAACAGTGATATTAAAAGACCACATTCTGTACACACCTTATTAATAAAGCATACTATGTGCAGAAAAACTGATGAACCTAAAATATGAACTTTACTGTCTGTCTTAATGCATAAGCATTTTCTTCATTACAGTTTTCTAAACGGAGGAAAATGCTTTGCGTAATTAGTTGTTAATATTCTGGGCTTATCTGCATCTGCATTTTAGCATCACTGTCTTACTATATTAAACCAGCATTTTAAAATGCTACAAAACTGTTCACAAGCCTCCAGGGATTTAATTTTAGTTGTCATTTGTTGAAATAAATATAAAAATGCAGTGTGCTTGTGTCTGTCTGCTGAATGTCACCTACAGCATTTATACTTTGTCATTAAAACTCTTTCCAACAAAGAAATGGATCGACATCTGTCAGCTTGTTGAACAAACACTTTATTTGGATAATTACCATATGATGGCTGAAGCACCAGCGAGCGTCCAGCGGGCGACACTGTTTTAATGCTAATCAGATCAACACTGTAAACAAAATTCTACAAAACTTAAGAGAAAAAAATCTAATTATCATGTGATCCAGTGAAGAATGTGAATATTTAACTTCAAGGCAAAAACAAAACAGAAGATAAGCAGGTATCCATATTAATTTAAGCATTTGTAGCAGAGGGTGATCCTCCCAGAATGGCGGCGGTGCCCCAGCATGCAACGCGGCGTGACGTAGCTTCACATTCTTTATAGGATGTGTTTTACTCCGTTCTTGTCTAGACGTGTTTCACCCTGAAGCTTGGTGCATCACTATGAGCCGTGCTGTAAAAGTCTACAGCTGCCTTCGATTTGTTCACATTCCACTCCGGCTAGGTATGATCAACAGCGTCACCTGTCTTAATGAATCAGAAAAGGTTTTCAGCAGTATGTAGTAATGTATTATGTGTAAGAACATAATGGATTTAAATATAATTATAAACACTTTGGTTCAAATTTACAGTAAATGTTGGTGCATGTACAATAGATAGATTAGGCTGTTATTACAAATGTATTACAAATATTTTTTGGACTGATCCTTTTCTACTACAATGACTTAAAAAGAGTGCATTAAAGATGCATAAAAGATTTCAGCTCATATTCATCTACATCCACTGCAGTGGAGCTGCTTCCTTGAACATGTTACTCAGTCAGCTGAGAAAAAAAAAAGCATAACAAATTACGCTAACCGTGAATAGCTGTTAATAGTTTCAAAGTTGTTTAAATGATCTTGGCTATATCAGACACATGTCTACAACTGACAATGATACTGTAATCATTTATTGAAAGAAGGAAAAAAGAGAATCAGAGAATAGAAATGGGGAAATCAATTAGAAATGAGATGAGCTACAGGAATGTAATCCCTATATGGGACCATCCTTCCCAGCAGAAGTATCTGCATATAAACAACAATAATAATAATAATAATAATAATAATAATAATACTTTATTCTACTGAACAGCATCATTTCAGCTTCTTTTTTTTTGCCTCTGTTTAATGTATTTGTTCAATAATTCTCTGCATAGGCTGAAATAAAATTTTAAGTTGCCATAATTTTGGGGAAATGGTCTTTGCATTGCGAGCATGTATTGATGCAAGCTGTAGTGGTAAAGGTTTTGTTGTTTAAAGCAAAAATGCTACACAGCAACTGATTTCCAAGTTGGTCATACCGTTGCGACTGTTTTCTGTTTAATAATCAAAGCAGCGTTCACGTGCGTCAATGTGCACCGTTGATCCAAGGGGGTTTAGGGCTTCTCTCACGCTTACACACTTTCGCCCAGCGGTGTGGGGTTTGGGATCGAGGCATCAGTATTTTAATTGCCTCGCTTCTCATGCGAGAAGAGTTCGAAGTCTGCTTTGCCTGGAGGGTGGCTGGCCATCGCTCTCTCCCTGGCCTCCTCAGCACGCACACGGGGAGTAGCATTAGTCTAATTAGCAGTGGTATTTTTGTGGCTTGTTTTCTTAAATTTGAAATGTGTGATCTGAATTAAATATGCCTCAGTATTTGTTCCTAATAAAAAAGAAAAAAGAAAAAACACACCGAGGAACAGAAACACTAACCTTACCCTCTTAGTCCTCATACGAAAGTAATTTAGCCTTCCAGAGAACTGTGTGCATTCTTTTCTGGGACCACTTCTCTCAGTGGGTGTCTGTGGGCCCTCAGTGCCAGTAATTGCTTCCATACCTCCGGAGAGAGCTGTGCGCTGTGGCCCTACCCTGTGCTCCAACACGTGGGATGCTTTCATCACATCCCTACTCAGACTCCCACCAATACACACACACACAGCACTACTCCACCTTCCACTACAGCTCTCTGACTCAATTTCACTACACTTACACCCCTTTTGATCCTTCCAGCACAAGCTTCCCAATCGCCACTCTCCGCAAGACACTAGACACTATTCAACATGCCCTGAAGTCATATAAGCAGGAAGTTCTTCTCGATCTGACATCGTGTTTGGCAAAACACAAAGCCCAAAGCTGTGAGAATGTGCAGCTGAAACGACCGCCGATTGGATGGTGGTCTGGGGCTATAATGTCAGAGTTAACTGCTACCTCAAAGACAGTTTTTATTAAAATGATGTTTACAATATGTCTTTTTATGAGCCTCGGTTGTAGTAAAACAGCTCTTGTAAAGTGTGTTAAATCAGCACCGCTCAGTGGTGCTGATGTAAGAATATGAATCTTTGAGAAACTTCATGCAAACTATTGCAGTTCTTTGGCATGGTTTCTCACCGCGCTAACTGATTGACATAGGTGGCATGTCATAACAAACAGCAAGCGCACATGTAATGAACTACACACACAATCAGTTAAAATAAAGAGGCCCTGGTTACACGCTAGAGTTTGTCTGCGTGTGTTTGTGGCAGAGGTGTGGTCTGCCAGAGCTAGAACAATGGAGGGATGCTATGCAGACAAGAAATGATTACAGGAAAGAGAGAGAGTGTACAAAGACTCTACCATTGACTGCTTGTATTATAACTGCAATCCCTCAGTCAGTGAATGTGGAATTGCAATATAACCAAGGCTCATTGGAAGAATCATGCCTACCTACATTTTTACGAATCTCCAAAAACATGCCAATTCACTGCAGTTTCCAGCTGAAATAAATTCTATTGGCAATAAAACACCAAAGTTTATTCTTTTTCACACAAATTATGACTACAATGGAAGATGAAGAATTAATAAAGATTTATATCTGTATGATTCCTTGCACAATGCTTTTGTATTTTATGACCTCAAAACATATTTACCACAGTACATGATCTGTAAACTTGTATTTGCATTACATTACTACCTCCAAAGGTATGTCTTTTTGGCATAGTGAACTTGTTTGTTACAGTAGCTCAACTGGTACCTCATATTTTGGATGCAGAGTGCTTTGAGTCCCATCACATTTACATTTATGTATTCGGCAGATGCTTTGGTCCCACTTTATATTAGGCATCCTAACTACAATGTACTTACATCAAAAATAAGTACAATGTACTTATTGTGTTCATATTGTATTGCAAAACACATTTGCTGCTATTGAGTTGGAATACGGGTATAAGGATAGGGACATTTTTGGTGGTATGGGTAGGTTTAAGTTGTTAATGTGTAAGGGATGGGTCAACAGTGTAATTATAAATGTAATTACAGAAATTCATTTAAACAGTACAATGTAAAAACAATGTATGTACACAATAAGTGCTTTGTTTAAAATTATTAATTTAAATGTAAATACATATTGGTTAAGGCCACCTAATATAAAGTGGGACCAATGATTTTATCCAAAGCAACTTACATAGCATTTATGGTTTTAACACATTTACATTTTATCAGTTCTCACTTTCCCTGGGAATCAAATCCATGACCCTGGCATTGCTAGCACCATGCTCTACCATTTGAGCTACAGGAAAGCAGTCTCATGAATCATGTGCCATGATAAAAGAGTTCAAAGACTTGCAGAAGCAAGCTAAAATAGCACAGTTATTTGAGCAAATGTGTTTTTATGTTAACTCTATCAGTTATGTTTAGTGTAAGTGGCACTGTACGTTATTTTTAACCTTTTGGTGCTACTCACTGGTCATTTCATTTCCCAGCTGCTGCAATATGGACAACAATAAACATAAAACAATGCCAGTTTCATGTTCATCTGTTTTGGATAAATCCGAACATGCTTTTAGCAACACTTACTGGACCTTTCACTTTAAATCTATCATCAAATGAAATTAGTGTTTTTTTTTCTTTCCAAACACTCTCCAAACCTCCATTGTCTGGACAAATCGATGGTCCTGCCCTAAGTATTATACTGTGAAAACACCTTAATTGCAATAAAAATAGTTCAATTGATAATTTTAATGATTGATAACACTTCATTTACAGTAGTTAATCCATTAGGCATCATAAACTAACAATAACTAACAACAACTTTAAAGAGATACTCCACACCAAAATGAAAATTTTGTCATTAATCACTTAGCCCCATGTCGTTCCAAACCCGTAAAATCTTCATTCGTCCTCGGAACACAATTTAAGATATTTTAGATGAAAACCGGGAGGCTTGTGACTGTCCCATTGACTGCCAAGTAAATTACACTGTCAAGGTCCGGAAAAGTATGAAAGACATCGTCAGAATACTCCATCTGCCATCAGTGGTTCAACCGTAATGTTATGAAGCGACGAGAATATTTTTTGTACGGAAATATAACAAAAATAACGACTTTATTCAACAATTCAATTGTTATTTGCACTTAGTGTAAATAGAATCCATTGCTATTTGCACTTAGTGTAAGTAGCATCTATCGCTATTTTCACTTAGTGTAAATAGCATCTATCACTATTTACAAATAGCCACTGCCTTATTATTATAAATATTTATAAATATACTGTTCATTTTTAATACATGTTCTTTTACAACACATTAACTAATGTATTTTATACATATGTTAAATGTTAAAAATATGTATTAGTATATGTAGAAATTAACATTAACCTAGATTAATAAATGCTTTAAAAGCACAGTTTGTTGTTATCTAATGATATTGATAACAAATAAAATCTTTACTAAAATTTATAGTAAAGTGCTACCACTTGAATCTAAATGTAAAATAATTTCTCTTGAGATATGTCACAATGATTTCAACTGCTTAACAATGGCATAAGTATAGAGAGCTTTGTATACTGTGGATCTGTGGTGATGTTTCAAGGAGTCTTTTATTGAATTCAAAAGGGGATTAAAATATCCTAGGGAGAATGTGAAATACCAATGACCTCCTCCTGATGGGGTATGTATGGGTCAGGTCATGTAGAGGGGTTGAATGTAGAGGTGTGAAGCCAGGCCGTCTCTGACCGTTTGAGGACACCTTGCACATTGGTCTCTGTTTAGAAGACAGGCATGCTGCTACTTTTATTGCGAGGTGACAAGGTGCTATTAGCTTCATGTGCACCTCATCACACGCTGTCAACAGCACTCAGTGAACACAACCCTCCTCTTCAACACCACGACTGTGAGTCTCTGGGACAGTGACAGGAGGGCAAAAATGATTTGAGAAGAGAGGGAGCGATCATCACACCTTTTATAACAGATTAACATGGTGAAGCAAACCAGAACTGTGGCTGGCAGTTAGGTAGCCTACATGTGCTTGAGACATCAAGCTCTGCTTCTCCTGTGGAAGATGCAAGTTTGAGTCTGGCTTGCTTTATTTCTCTAAAAAGCAATTCAGTTCAGTAATATTATTGATTTAACTGCACTCATACTATCGGATGAAAACTGAATTTGATCTGAATTGAGCTAGATAATGATACTAAATTTGCAGCTTTGATATTGTTACTGAACTCAATTGGGCTGAATAATGACACTATTGCCTTCTGTAGAGCTGCTTATAGCTTAATTGAATTTGTTTGATAATTAATGGACTTTGCAGCATAGACAGTTATTGAATTGAAATGAAACAACATTGAACTAAACTGAGCTGAATAAAGACACTATTATCTTCTGAAGAGTATTTTACAGCTTAAATCTATTTTGCTTTGTAACTGATGGACTTTATTTGGAAAAGCTTTATTTTAATGTGTCATTGTTACGTTACATGTATTTACTATTATAATAACAGTAAATTATGCATAAATACAAGCATGTTGTTAGCTATTTTACTCATACTTGTGAAATTACACTGTAAGATGGGTGACAAATACTGTATAAATTATTTTTTATCATGATGCTCAAAACATCATGCATGTATAAATGCTCAATATACACTCTACAAGCAATGGCATTCATATTGTCAGCAGGCTAAGATATGTCTGTTTGGTAACACTTTATTTTAGGGTCTCTTAACTAGTTGCTTATTAGCATGCATATTACTAGAATATTAGCCATTTATTAGTAGTAATTAAGCACATATTAATGCCTTATTCTACATGAACTTATTCTGCATCCCTAATCCTACCCAATACTTAAACTAAACAACTACCTTACTAACTATTAATAAGCACCAAATTAGGAATTTATTGAGGGAAAAGTCGTAGTTAATAGTGAATAAGGGTTCCCTATTCTGAAGTGTTACCGTCTGTTTTTATCATGCACACTTGAGCTGGCTACCTGTTTAATAATGCACCTCTGTCCACAAGCAGGACAAATAGAGTGAGATGAAGAGGTGCAAAAGTTTTCAAAAACCATTCATCAGTTCCACTCTACTGTGTACACACAGAAAAATAAGGGTTTAAAATTGTACCTTTTTGGTACAACAGCTTGTCCCTGGAGCAGTACCCTTAAAAGGACATATTTGTACCTTTTTTTTACCCGTAATAGGTACATATTAAAAAAGGTACAAATATGTCCTTTTAAGGGTACTGCTCCAGGGACAAGCGGTTGTACCCAAAAAGGTACAATTTTAAACCCTTATTTTTCTGTGTGTATGCTCCACTCAGAGAAGTTACTCTTGTCAAAAATCAAAAGTTTTTTCATATAATTTTATTCATTTCATTTTCTTAAGTGAATGTGAACCATTAACAATGTATCAGTATATTAGAGCAGTGCATTAGGTCTTAGACAGCAGAAGGTATACAGTATTGTGGTTATGTATTTTTGTCAATTAAACAACAAAATAAAAAGAGAAAATCACAACTCTAATATTGTAGTTATCTGAATGCTTGTTATTTGCACCTTTGCTATTTTTTAATTAAAAATCTATAAAATAACATAAATATGTGGTGAGATATAGGCCTGGTTTCACAGACAGGGCTTAGGTTAAACCAGGATTATCCAACAGTTAAATTAGGACATTTAATTAGTTTTATAAACATGCCTTAGAAAAAAACAATACTGGTGTGCATCTTGATACAAAGCAAATGCACTGACATATTTTAAGATCAGTTAGTGCAAGTTTCTTTCAGTTGAAACAGCTCAGACTTAAATTTTAGTCTGAGATTAGGCCTAAGCCTTGTTTGTGAAACCGGGGGTTAATGTTATAGTAGAATTAAATTAGGTTACTCATATTGTAAAATACAATTTTGATCATATGCCCCACCCCTAATGTTCATATATCAACTTTTTCTGAGTGATTTAACTGAGACAGTCTGGTTACTCTGATCAAAGGAGAGAATCGAAAATATTATATATCTTTATAGAGAGATTTAGATTCGATGAGGCATTATGATAGCAAAACCAACTGAATCTCATGAGCAAACGTAATTGTCTTATAAGGTGGTGATTTCGTATGAATTTATATAATCAATGTGATTTAAACAGAAATGTAACAGAAATGCTATTTTTTGGAAAAAAAAAAAATAAAAAATAAGCATGAAGGGCCATCCCTAATGAGGGACAAAATGATTGTATGAAAATGCACAAATGAGATCCTATAACTTAGCAACCAATTCACCAAAATGTAAAATACTTACAAATTGCCATGAGAGTATGTTGGCAAAAAGACAATCTGCCAAAAGCATTTTTTATAATTTACTAAAAAAAAACGTCAAAAGGATTGTATAATCAACAGTAAACAGTTGTGTCCAATAGTATAATGAGCTTCATCTCTGGCCACTAAAGGGGGCATTGACTCTCCCTGCTTCTGACCATTGTGCTGTTATTTCTTTAATAATGGAAGAAAACAAGCTGGTGAAACCTCCGACTGTGATGAAACATCAAGACCACACAGATTTTATGAACAATAGCTTTCCTTTGATGTGTTTCAAAAAGATTTGGCTTTTCCTTTTTTTATACTATTTTATTTGGCAGACACGGAAAAGGTAAATGAGTTGCAGTGCATTTAATTCACCCAAAGCAACTGACAGTCCACTAAATGCAGTCTCCCTACTGAGAGCTTGGGTCTTGATCAAGGGCACTATAGTTATAGGGTTCTTTCAGTGACTCTCACATGTGCATGAGCCACTGGCTACCACCGCTCCAGTTTGGTGTGGGCCATTTGTGATACTTCATATGTTTTCTTAACCAGAAATCAAAGCCAGTAATTAACTATGTCTTATTCTGTCAAACCATATTTCCTGGTTTAATCCTTGAAAATATATTCTTCATCAAATGCTGAAATCCAAGGGGAATCCCACTAATTATTCAGTTTGACTGTGGGCCTTAGACAAAGTCACACTTCTAACAGCATTTTAAAGTGTTAAAATCTCACACAGGATCAGTTATTAAAAGTTCATTTCATAGTGCGGTGCTTTGACTGTGGATATATGGGGAAAGGGAGAATGGAAAGAGGTAAAACTTTTACGACACGAGAACGCCATTACAGATTACTTTCTATTCATGATACTCATTTTCACTCTGTGTGTGCTTTTGTTAAAATACATATACACCACTGAATGTGCTGTAGTAAACAAAGGCAAGGGAAAGGTCTTCAGCTGAACTGGCATACTGTGATCAAATGAAGGAGAAGACTGTGTGTATAAACCAATCACAGAAAAGGAGCGAAACAGAACGAAAGAGGAGATGACTAAACCAAACAAACTGCGGTTTGGAGAGATGGGAGTTTCAGATTTCCAGGGGTCTCTCTCTGGCTTGTGTGAGAGTGTGAGGGAGTCTACAATGCACATATATAAACAGACACACACACACACACACACACTTTCACTTGCACGCATACACAAATAAGTAAACATAATCACACACAGCACGAGAGATTCCTCTCAGGAAGCCTAGTGTAAATACTAATGCCATACTCTGTAACTCTTCAAAATGAATTCTTGCAGATATATTCAATGACATATAAAGTAATCATGATAAAGAGGAAAAAAATAAGATTTTAAAATAACGTTTAGTTTCACAGTTTAAAACTAGTAAGAAATGTAACACTTGTATTTATGTAATTTTGTATATAGTTTTGAAAAAAACAAACAAACAAACAAAAAAAAAACAAAGTAATAGCATTTCTCTTACACCTTGAATACACGTGAGTGTACACATCTTTATTATTTTTTAAAAAACATTTTTAAAGATATTTTCAAGATAAAAGATTTGGCTTTTGCCTTTTTTCATACTATTTTATTTGGCAGACACAGAAAAGGTATTATATTGTTTAGGCCTTTATATTATCATTTGCTAAGTTTTGTTTTCACATTGCATGTATTTTTGTGAAAATAGCCTACATATACACCAGTCAAGGTGCTGCACGTGCCATATGGGCGTTACTTTGACAGCCACATCTGATAACAGATCGCTATTAATTGTACTGTAGAAACATACATTGTTTGCACATCTGCTTTGAAATAATATGTATTGTGAAAAGTGCTATAACAATAAACATGAATTTAATCTTACAACTGTACTAACTTTGCTTTAGCTCAAATTATCTGATATTTCAAGACGTAAGATATAGAAGTGGTGTGTTCAAGTCATTGTATGCATTGTATGTATATCTTAAAACTAATAAGACAAAAAATTGCATCATATCATCGACCCATTACTTTGTGTACCAGTGGCTAAGCCTCCTTTCATTACTGCACAAGAAGATGATGGGCCCATAATAGAAAATAAATATTTCCATTTTTGAATCCAACATAATTAACCCAAGCAGTTTTCATGACTGATGCTGAATGTTCATCTTATTGCTTACTAGTGTACTAATCTTGGTTTATCTTAGTAAAAGTATGTGAGTGTTTGCGCCTCAGCATAATATTACAAAGAAAACAACTAAAAACACTGAGACACCCTTTTTAGTGCAAGCATCTGTAACAAAGCATTGCACTGAACCTGAGCTATGTTGTATAAATGTTTGATGTTGGAAACCCCCATTAGAAAAGCGTTGTCGTTGTAGTTAACCACTAGAGCTCCTATACAGAGGCAATTTATCTGACTTTTTTAAGCCAGTCTTCCAAGAAGTAGATGTAATAGCACTGGTAAAAGATGGAGCCAGACTAGCTCTAATGATTCATGGTTCCGAAATGACCCTTTGTGCTCTATAATACTGCTGAATTAGGCTGACAGCTCCACTAAAACAATTACCTGAGCAGAGCACTCACAGAGCCGCCTGGAGACGTTACTGTCCCTGTGAGGGGAGCAAGAAGGGTGTCATAGAACCATAGCCAGGGAAGATTTTCTGTGTTTGTCTGTGTGTACATTTCCTCTCAAAATGAAGACCTACATTTATTTATTTTTGATTTTTTTATGTTTCCTAGTTACTAATTTCTGGGTTTATTCATTCATTCATAGATTCTTTAAATGTATTTATTTATTTATTTTCTTCACATACTGTACAAAGCTATTTGTCTGTCTGTCTCTCTGGCTGTCAGTCTATGTATTTATCTATATCAGAACACACACACACACAACACACACTAGGAGCACTGTAAGTACACCTAAACACAATCATGTTCGATGTTTCCCGCTGCTTCAATGGCCCTGATGGAGGCCACTAATACATAGACGACACACAAACATGTACTCCTGTACAACTCTCGCATTATAGGGCGAATGGGCCAGAGCCACAAATGTGTAACCTTTAATTTCAGTCTTTATGCCAAGGTAGATGGATCAGAGTAAATGGAAGAAGAAGAGCAAGAGATTGAAAGAAAAACAGAATAAGAGAAACATACAGACAGAAAAAGAAGTTGAAAAAAGTACAAACAGACCAGCATCTAGCTGTGTGAACTCAGGCTAACCAAGGATGCCTGATGTTTATAGGTTGTTGGAGTGCAAATATATGTTCCCTCTGAATCGAATGAGGACAAAAAGATAGTAATTATTGCTGAGGAGCCATTAGGGCCACTTCTTTAGCTGGCTCTGCTGCCATAGCTAACTAATGGACTAACAAGAGCAGCCATTGCTGTGCCGTCTCATGCTTTCCCACTCAGTCCCTGGGGTATGCGTGTGTGCGTGCGTGCGTGTGTGTGTGTGTGTGTGTGTACGCATGTGTAGCTCTGTCTAGCCTTTCAGAATTGTTGACAAAACCACAGTGCTGAACGATTAGTTGGACTACATGAATAATAGTCCTTCCCTTCATTAGTTGTACGTGTGAAGGGTGTCGGTCAGCGGTAAATGACCATTGTCTATAGCTGCCCTTCTCTTTTCTTCTCTCTTATTTGCTGCCCTCAGAACTTTGTCTTATTTCCTTCTTTTCTCACCTTAATGCTTACAGATATCGTGTGTCTGTACCTTCTGTCGTTATTTATGGTGACAGAAATGCATGTTCTGCATTCAAGTTGTGCAGACTTACAACCTTCCAGGGATAAGGAAGAATGCCACATGTAAATAACAGAGGACATATATACTCATGTCCAGGACAAAAAGAAACCACAAACTAAAATCCTTCAAAGACAGGTCACCACTGCACTCTTATATGCCACTGTCACATGTGACCCTGGACCACAAAACCAGTCTTAAGTCGCTGGGGTGTATTTGTAGCAATAGCCAAAAATACATTGCATGGGTCAAAATTATTGATTTTTCTTTTATGCCAAAAATCATTAGGACATTAAGTAAAGATCATGTTCCATGAAGATATTTTGTACATTTCCTACTGTAAATATATCAAAACTTAAATTTTGATTAGTAAATGCATTGCTAAGAACTTCATTTGGACAACTTTAAAGGCGATTTTCTCAGTATTTAGATATTTTGTGCAACCTCAGATTCCAGATTTTCAAACAGTTGTATCTCGGCCAAATATTGTCCTATCCTAACAAACCATACATCAATGTAAAATACAAGGTAATATAAACCAGTAAAACAAATCTAAGACAAAACCTGGGTTTCCTGAAGCACTAAGCAAAACAAAAGCCATACACAACCTTATCTAAGTATCATGTAAAAACACTCGTAAATACATTAAATACAACTTAAACCGATACTTCCGATTGATTTCACAATTTATCAAAAATAAATTTAATAAAATATTAAGATATTAAATTAATAGTCATTGTACACTATATCAGAAAATAAAACAGAGTGGCTTACATTTATGTCACAGAGCATAGTGCATAACTTTATCAATGAGTACTTCACACGTTCACTAAACACACACTGTTTGGACCTCACCGTGATAATCTGTGAATGAACAGTATATAGTTCACTGCATAATGCAAGTTTCCAATCCAAGAAAAGAAGGCTGTAGGCTAAATATTAATTGCAATAAACCCAAAAAGATCCAAATCACATGCACATGCACATAATGTAAAAAAATGCAAATTATTAGTATTAAATTGAAAATGTTTACTAATTTTCAGTGTGCCTTGAAACAATGACATTTCATTTTCATGTTTGACAGCGTTGTAACAGTACTGTTACACTATCTTAAGTTTAGCTGTGTACTACCTAACACAACTAAACAACACACAATGTTAGTTAAGATGATCTTAAGAGTTTCATACATGCAGTATTATCTCAAAGCCGGGCCAAAATCTAAACAATGCTCCATTTCCTGACAGAATGCATGAAGTTTGATATAAATCATTGCGCTCTTTTGTGTTATTGTTAAGGACATGAATGTGAATTAATAAGCAGATTAAGTTGCTGTCCAAAATTACTAAAATGCAGCATGATAAATCACATGCCCATCCTTAATCACAAGTTAGCATCTCCAGTATTTCCAGATGAGAACATCAGGGGAAAAGTACATGTCTTTGTTTATTTGGAACGCTGATTACATGGAAAATGCTATATGCATTCTATGTGGAATGTCGTATAAGAATTAAGGCTTACCTAAAATGTGCAAAATGTTGTTAATGTGTCTTAACAGATTTCTAAGATCAGCATTTAGTGATAACATAAATCTAGCTTTTATGTTACTTGAAACTGCAAGTGAGACAAGGCAGGAAAAGGGAGACAAAAGTGCACACTTCTCCTCTGGGACTCATTTAAGCATTACATAACTAGAGGCCCATTCACACTTGACCCTTATTAAACTCAGCCACTCAGCTCAGTTACTGTCAATTACAATAAACAATGATCATATTCCTTCACACACAAGCACACACTGTCATGCTCAGAGAGTTGCTGTCTTCCACAGACACACACAGCTCATACACTGCTTAGACTTGACGCTAGCATGTGCAGCTGAATTGACTTATGTTACACAAGCGTTTAATTGCCCAGAGTGTTGCACCTGCTCGCCTAGGGCACTGCTGCTGGCACAATCCTACATCACACAAGTGAAAACTGAACACTTCCTGAACACTTCTGTGTTAACCTGCTCTGTCACTTACCTGCCTGCAGGGAGAAAGAATAGACACTTACCTTAAAGAGTGTGACAGCAGAGGGAAGAGCAGGGGATCAAGAGCACATGGCAGGAGAAAAGAGAAGAAACAACAGTGTGAATATTAAACACTAAAAGCTCTCTGTGAAATATTGTGTAAATATTAGAAAAAATATAATTGCATTATTTTAGAGCCATGCAGGAACATACAATATATAGGTATGTGATTTTCCATTGAAGTAATAAAACACACACACACACACACACACCAAAAAAACAAAAACAAAATAGATTTTGATATAAGTTATAAGATGCAATTTCTTTGGCCTCTAGCCTCCGCCAAAGATCAGGAGATCATTATTAAAATGAATTACTAAAATTATGAAGTAAAACACATTTATATGGCATGAAAATTGCCACTGATGTTGTGAAAGCTTGAGAGGGCCACTGGTGGAAAAAAGCTAAAATGTTTACATTTTTACAAATCTTTTTACAATAACAAATTTATACATTTTATCATTTTAAATGTGTACATACTATTTTATTTGTAAATTTATCTAGCAAATATTAATCTTACATCTAATTACAATTACAATATAACTGCTATTGAATTTGCTGTAATTACTATAAACAGTTTCTAGACTGAGATAGATTATTATTAGATGTTATTAAAAGGCAGCTGGTAAAGAAGTAAAACAATGTCATTCAGAATGGTCAATATTTGCAATAACCTCAAGAATTCCTTTTATTGAAAGGGAAATGCTTTATGTTGTTGATATCTCTGCCAGCTCTGCCAGCTGGAAGGTCGATGAGAGAGTTTAGTTAGACAGGATTTTACCAGTGTATCTCAAAGTTATCATAAATTCTCATTTATGATAACTTTGCTTGTATAGCATTGACGTCTTCTTGGCAAATGTGTTATATGGTTCTTGACATAATATTAACACCTTAAAATTTGAGCAAAGTATTATTTGAGGAAACACCAAGCAAATAAAAAGATTTTGTGCAGTAAGTGCATGTTTTTTTTGTTTTTGTTTTTTTCTTTTCTTTAAATAGGCAAAACTTTGACTACGACTGTCTCTATAATTCCCACGGTCAACAGTTCAAATCCTTCTCCACTCAGTATTTAATCGGAGGATTTACTCTCTAACCTTTTTCTTTTCATTTAAAATTTTGAAAGGACATTAATAGAAAACAGCACATACGGTATAATGAATTCTGAAATGTGTCTTATATTTAGCCATTTTTTATCTGACCTGTGACAGCATGTGAATTTTTAAGGGACAACCTGGTTTTCAATAAGACGCTGCTGCACACAGTAATGGAGAAATTGTACTGATGGGAAGGACAAGCAATTATAATCTGCTACAGGCCCCACTGGACAAAAAGTGATTTACTTGGAAAGCCACTTTTTCTGTACTCAACTAACTGCTTGCCAGTCCACTCGGGCCCGTGACAGCCTTCCAGATGTCAATCAAATTACCCGCTATTTACTGCTGATTTGGTGGTGTCATTTGCAATATTCTTTCCCTTCTCTGATGACTGGGCCAGGAGTGGTTGGGGAGGAGGAACAGTAGGGAGGTGGGACAGCAGTGAAGCAGAGAAAACGAGGGTCTCTGTAAAATGTCATATGTCCACTTATTGTCCCAGATGAGGCTGGGGGAGGAGAGTTGAGGAAGGACATCTTCCATTTGAGGCGCATTGCAGCAGCGCATGCAAATCTGACCCAGGGGAACGACAAGCACTGCTTTTAATGGAGTTCAGGAAAACTCATTTTACAGAGCCGAGGCTCAGCAGATAATAATAATAATGCATTACGATAGGATGGGGTGTGTGTGTGTGTGTGTGTGTGTGTGTGTGTCGGTGTGGTCTTCTGTGATCTATATATGAATGATAAGCACCTGAGACTGAAGGCAGGGTTTGTAGCTAATGAAAGAGATGAGACACTAAGACATGTCTTCTGAACCATTTGAGTGTGTCTCAAATAAATGCCTTTGTCCAAAAAAAAATATAATGTATAAGTCAGTTGTGGGTTTGTTGCTTTTGCCATCTACAGGAGTTCTTTCCTAGTGTGACAAGAGGGAAAAGACAACTAAGATGAAGAAAAAATTGCACACAGAAGAAAAGAGCAGACAAGGTGTAAGAAAAAAGAGGTGGAGCAGGAATGAGTGTCCTAATTGATGTGGTTTGACTCAGTTTCCAACGTGTGGAGACTTTTTGGTGCCTTCGGCAGTGAGTTGAGTAGAGGGAAGATCAGCGGTGCGCTTCAGTCAAGATGAGCCTTTCAACATAAAAGTCTGCTGCTATTCAACTTATACCATAAATCCCTTTTATAGACCTTCATAATTGGGACGAATGCAGGACAGGGAGTTTTTCAAAGTGTACCTTTAAACATACGCAGACTTTCTCTTGTTTTAAATGCTTTCTACTTAAAGAAACATTCCCTACAATTGGCTTACAATTGTTGCTGATACAATAAAAATTGTATATGCAGTCTAGAATGTGCCGTAAAAAATGAAACGCCTGCTGCCCATCCTCCCTTTCTGACAGAACGTTCTCAGGGCAGATTAGACACGACCTGTCACAGCACTGACACTGAGTTCTTTGCCACCGTACGGCCCCCTGATGCCGCTCCTGTCCAGACAAGAGCAAGCACAAGCACACCTACAGGCACCACACCTTCCCATCATCCCCACTCCAGAGACACACTGAACTCTTATAATCTAGCCTTAGTCATACTGAGATTCTCTCTGTTCTCACCATGCCGCTGCTGATAAGTGTGTTTTGTGCATTGTGTGCAAGGAAAGTTTCTGCTCAGATCTGCTACTAGACCACAGAGGCCAGCAACCAATCAGCTGGTGACTGAAGACAGCGGCAAGCATTTGATGCCCTCCTCTAAACATACACACACACACAAACACATTAAGCCAGTGAAGAGGAAACTTCCTGTGGGCCGCAAGAGAGGCACGCAGTAATCACTGTCTCTCTACTGGAAAATTACCTGAGCTGATTTCTGCTCCAATCTGTCTCTCCTCTCTCTTGAGAGGGGAGGTAGAGGGACACATCCCATCATCTGTAAGCGTAGGCGCACACGCTTCTTGTCCTCCTACCTCTGGCCCATGTGACATTATTCTGCAGTTAAGAATTCCACCATGTTTTCTTTGTGTGTTATGAGAACGACTCATATTTGCCTAGCTCAGTGGCCTTTGCCATGTGCTTTAGGTTTGTCTGTCTGATTGTTTGCTGTATCATTGCACACCACACAATGAAGCCAAGGGGGCATGAGAGTAGAAACAGAGGAGAGTGAGCAGAAGGAGGGGGAAAGAAAGTTAATGTGCAGGATGTGCTGCCCAGTAATGAAGGTTAAGCCCTTCAGGGAGCTTTGCACTCCACCCCCAGACCGCAGCAGTTAAGAGTCTGATTGGAGATAATTGGGCTGGCCTTCACTTGAAGTTACCGTTCAGCTACACAACCTATGTTTGCTGTCATAAGACCAGGCCTGACTGGACCTCTCACAATGCCACCTGGTGTCATAAAAAACTGGGCATCTCCAGGGTGAAAAAAAAAAACTTTATTATTATTATTATTACAATTATTGCTACATTATTATTATTATTATTATTATTATTATTATCATTATTATTACAATTATTGCTTTTGAAAAACTACTATACTATTTTAGGTTTAAGTTTCAATTTAAGGATTCTAAAAATTTTATATAAAAACCAACAAGTATAAAGTAGTAACATATTTTATACTCTATTAATTCTATTCATTCATAAATATAAATATAAGTTTTGAGTCACACTACATGACATTTTAAAGTTTGATCTAACCTTGCCTTACCATAAAAGGTAATATATTAATGAGTGGTGAAGCAGTGTGTGTGTGTATGTGTGTGTGTGTGTGTGTGTGTATATATATATATATATATATATATATATATATATATATATTAGGGGTGTAACGATACGCGTATTCGTATTGAACCGTTCGGTACGAGGCTTTCAGTTCGGTACGCATTACAAACCGAACGATTCGTTGGACTAATCCTATTAAGTTTGGAAAATAAAGAGCTTAAAGTGTGTGAAATATTAGTGCTACTGCGCTCAACAATGTAGCCCAAACGAAGTAACAGGCATCGTGCTGTCTGTCCCGCGACCTCCCCTTGCATCGAAAGACACTGATCTTGTATCGACGATAGCCAGAGATATTGTCAAAAACATCAATTATTGGCAATATTAAGAGGATTTGGCATTTCCAATTAATGTAGGCCTGTTACATTCTTATTTTTATTAGGCCTATTGTTATTATGAAGTTACATTTATTATTAAATTAAAAGTACAATTAATTTTTCCCCCGCGATAATTACTGCATAACTGACGCACTGCGAGGATAAGATTAGGCTATTTATTCCTCAATTAAAATGTTTTTTTTTATTTTTTTTTTTTTAAAGGTCTTTTAAAACAGGTCTATTAGGCTATAGGCTACCTACAATGAATTATAGTCCTATAATTAAACTATTCTGCAGTCATCAATAAAAATCAATGAAATAAAAAGCTTTTATTTCAAGCACTGACTTTCAAAAACAACCTGTTTAACACGAAATACGTTTGTTCTCTTTTTATTTATTTATTAATTTTTTTTGTTTTTGTTTGTTTTTTTTTTTACTATGTACAGGCCACAAGAGAAATATAAAGGAAATAAATGAAAACAGCTATAAGCTATACCGTTTTCAGCATATGTTGAAGTAGATTCATCTCTCTTTGTCTCTGAGAGAATATGCCGAAAGCTTCGTCATTACTCCATCATTCCGTTTTTACTTTCACTTTCTGCTTATAGTGAATTGACTGAGATTAAGACGTTCACCAGCATAAATCTTGCTCAAAGTTTGCACGTGTGCAAACACGTGCTTGTGTGTTATCCATTGGCTCGCCTTCATGGTTTAAAACAGAAATATTTCCAACATTTTGACGTAACCAATTACCCCGCCCCCCGTATGGAAAACGTACCAAACCATGACACCACTGTGTCGTATCGAACCGAACCGTCATATCGAATTTTGTGAACTTTACACCCCTAATATATATATATATATATATATATATATATATATTAGTGTTGTCAAAGTTAACGCGTTTAAGGCAAATTCATTTTAACGGCACTAAATTTATTAACACGTGATTAACGCAGCACGCATTTTCTGTTTGACACGTGGCCAAACCCGTACTACTATAGTTGGAGAAAAGGAAATGGCTGAAGATGCTGTCAGTGCTGCCAACTTAGCAACTTTTCAGACCACTTTAGCAATTATTTATTTTTTTTTTCAAAAAGCACCTAGCGACCAATCTTTATAGGGTTTGCCCAAACCTTATTTAGTTTCTGAGACTCGCCGGTACTGCAGCGCGAGCGCGAGGTCTCTGTTTCCCGCTGCACGCACCTCTCTCTCTCTCTCTCTCTCTCTCTCTCTCTCTCTCTCTCTCTCTCTCTCTCTCTCTCTGCGTCTGCTCTGTTCAGCACGCGGATGAGAGGAACAGCTCTTTCAGTTAAAACAGATATTATGTTGCTTCTCTAATTTAACATGCAAGTATAGCCGAAATCACAGCACAGCTATTGTCTTTATCTCATGTATAATCATGTATTTGATTTTATCAGATGATGGCTGGATTATAAAGCAGGATTTTTGTGCAGATTAACATCTTGGAAGGGAGAGCTGGTTATTTAGTCCTGGGTCTCACTATTTCATATTCATTTTGTTGTCTGACAACAGAAACAGTAAAATATATAGATGAAAACAGTTTTATTGAGAATTTAGCTGCATCAAAATACAGTATGTGGGCACAGAGAGGCAAACAAATGTAATAATAAATAATAAATGTACATTTTGCATGTTCAGAAGAAGTGAGATCCCCTGTCATGCGGAAATGTAAACAGGTTTGTGTAAGTAAATTGCTCAGTGCAAAGAAAGATAAGTAATGGGAACCTGGTATTTCTTTTTTTATGTGTCGAATAGACATGAGCAAGTTCTTTGAAACACATCTATTATCTTTGAAGCATGTCTAGTCTTCAGGCTCTGTTAACTATGGTTTCACTAATAATAAATATATATTGCATAAAGCATCCATATTTGTCATTGCCCATGTTGATTAGAGTATTTAAAACATGAAAAGTATTAATTTAAGGTACATTTAGAACAGATAAAAATGTGCGATTAAATTGTGATTAATTGCGAGTTAATCATGTGATTAATCGCGATTAAATATTTTAATCGATTGACAGCTCTAATATCTATCTATCTATCTATCTATCTATCTATCTATATATATATATATATATATATATATATATATATATATATTCTAAAAATTGCTGGGTTAAATACAACCCAGTGCTGGGTGAAATATGGACAAATATGGACCTTCTGGGTAGTAACCCAGCCGCTGTGTCAAAACAACCTCTTTGCTGGGTTTGTCCATATTTTACTCATATATACTATATATATAGTAACTAATATGTGTATGTGTATGTGTATGTATATATATATATATATATATATATATATATATATATATATATATATATATATATATTAGTGCTGTCAAACGATTAATTGGGATTAATCGCATCCAAAAGTTTTTGTTAACATGATATGTATGTGTACTGTGCATATTTATTATATAAATACACACACATGCATGCATATATTTCAGAAAAATATTTTATTTTTATATATTAAATATATTTATTTATAATATAAATTATATGAATATAAATATAGACACGTAAATACATATAAATATTTTCAAAATATATACTGTATGTGTGTGTATTTATATATACATAATAAATATACACAGAACACATACATATATTATGCAAACAAAATTTGTGATTAATAGCGATTAATCATTTGATTTATTTATTTTCATTATTTATTATTTATTTATTTCTTTCTTTATTTATTTTTTTTTCACAAAATAACCACTAGATAAAGTCAAGATCAATTTTTATTGTAACTATAGACTACATCGATGAGAGTGATGTAGAAGTTTTCACCATGAAGATTACACTGGTGATGTACCTGAGAGAAAACAAATTTCACAGTAAATGATCCAATTTTCAGCAGTAAGAAAAAAAAGTGTTTTAAAGCATGTTGTTTTGTAGAACATCACTATTATATATGATATGAGAATAATAAGGCTTGTAGATAGGAAGTACATGTTATTTAAGAAAAAATATAATTAGATTTTCAGAGTGACACAATTTAATTTTTTGGTTTTTTTTCCAAACCTAATCTGTGGGGTAAAACGGCCCCAGGGGCATAGCTTAATTAGTACTGTAGTTAATCTGTTCTGATTCCGTCATAGGTAATCTCGTGGCTATGATTGTGATATTGCATTTATACAACAGTTTGACGGCATGAGTGTGTAAATACATAAGAAACAACAACAGAGTGTCTTTAAAACTCCTCTTTTTTGCAGAACTACTTCCTCCCGCCACGGATTCAAATCTAATTTTGTCAGTTTAACAGCTGAGGCCAAGCCTCCATTTCTAATTTGCAAATGTCACTTTAGAACTAGTAACGAAGGAAAGTTGAGTTGCTTCATTAAAAGCTTATTGTATTACTGTATCAAAGACTGTGTATTATGTGAATGTCCGCTGAGGAAAGCGATAGCTTCATCATAATATTCTTTCATCTGTAAGGGTGATTTCCGATGATGGCTCCGATCATTGAATTTATTGGCTGCGTCTTAAAAGCTGTTGTTGCAAGTAAAATTTACTTCCTTGTTTACAACAGCATTGAGGTCTCTAGTCTCAGTCTCTTTCAATATAAAAATCTTTACTGCTGACTAAAACTAATCACAATCACAATGAAGCTAATCACAATCACAAACACACACACGCCGTTTCCCAATACTAAATACTATTTTTAAATTTTACTATTATTTGTATAAAATATTATTTTTTAAATAATAATATTTAATACATAACAACAATAGCCATTATAAAATTTGCTAAGTCAAAAGTACAACGACAGTGCTCTGATATAAATATAACATGATGAGGTTTTGCTCTCAGCCAAAACTATTTGCTCTGAAACAAATAATAGATTGATGAGACAAAAGACTGCCTGTTAGATTTACCTAAAATGAATTATATCTCATATTTAACCACTATAGAGACAACAGAATCAGCAGCAAATTTCAGAAGAGCTGGCCAAGGTGAGGCTTCTCTTGGTGGGTTCATAAGCGTTGAATGGTCGCTGATGCCCTGGAGCTCACATCTCCGAAAATGTCGAAGCAAATTTTCAAATAGATGTTATCTTTATTAAAAAAAAACACATATTTGAAGTCTAAACAAGCACATTCAACACAACCCTAACCCTAAAAAACTCTTAAAACTACATTCCGTGAGACAAAAACAGCATTATTTTTTTTAATTATAGTGGATTTGGGCATCCATCATGACACCCGCTGTGAGAAAATCCACAATCGGAGTGATACAAACGGTGAAACAGTTGGAGTTCTATTATCACTTGAATATCACACTCTTATCAGCCAATCAGATTCGAGGACCAGAAAGAACTGTTTTATGAATAAATAAATAAATAAATAAATAAATAATAAACAAATGTTTTTTTTTCTTCTAAGAAACAATAACAAAGAACTTATTCTTTTTTAAAGTTTTGTTCTTTTCATGAGTTTATTTTTCTTGTTCTTTCTTCTTCTTCTTCATTATGGTATGAAAACATTTGTGTCACCCTAACATTTGTTTTTTCCCCCAAGAGGTGTATTCAAGTCAGTGTATATATGATTTTTTTTTTTTTTTTAATAAATTAGTATATAATACAGAGGTAATATGACAAACAACGAGTGTCACATCATTGAACTGAATGTGAAACCAAACACTAGCAAGCTTTCAGCACTTAATTAAATGATCTACCAATAGTGTAAGTGTACTTTGCTCATGTTGTAGAGGCATGTGTCAAATTAGTACTGGCACACTCTATACCATATAAGAAGTTAAGGCATGCAATCGCACAGTCAGTTGCACAGAATGTGTTCTAGACATTTCTGTACACGTTCTAAAACCTGTTAACATATACTGATCTAGGCAGCTGAATCACTGAAGATCCAGGACTTATCACTGAGCACAAAGGGAAATGTGACCCTTCAAAGCCTCACACAGGTTATTCTCAGAGTGTTTTGTTATTCATTTCTCTTTCTCTGTGTGCAACTGGAGGTGAGTAAGTGGCATGCTATGGAACAACACACAGCAGCACAAGCAATCAGGAGGGTTCAGGAGCCTTTTTCCGCCCCTGACCTGGAAAAGGCACATCAGCACTCGCACTCAGCTACTGCACTGTTCCGACCTTAACATGCCAACGGGGGGAGAGATAGGGGAAAGGGGGGGGGACCTGCTTTTTGTTTTGAATGGCAGGAAATCCCTGAGAATGTTTTCTGTACTCCTGGTGACAATCTGTAAAGGAGAGAGAGAGGGAGAGAGACATAAAGAGAGCAAAAGAAAGGCCAAGTTTTGCCCCTTTTGCCCTCCCCTCCTTCTTGCCCCAAGTTGTCTGGGAGAGGCAAGTAAACATGCCCTTAAACTCACAAAAGCACACACACATTCACAGTTACTCCTCCCAGATTTCTCTTTTTCCAGCAGATTTCCCGTGGTTTGCAGGAGTGGCTCTGCTGCTGTGTGCTAGGAGGATGGAATGCACCGATCAGACGTGTGGAGGTGTTGGGCAGAAACACCAGTACTGTGCACGCCAGGGGTGCCGCCCAAACCATTAACATCTCTCTTTTTCTCTCTTTCTCTCAATACACCTTCGTATATATAATTTTTTTTTTCAGTTTGTCTTCTTACATTGTCCATTTTCTCTTTAACCTTCTCTCTCTTTGTCACTCAAGGTGTTTCCTTAATTTCCTTAATTCCTGCCTTTTCCTATCTAATAATCTAATTATTGTTGTCATTGTGCTCTGATTTGTATTGTCTGTATTGATTTGTAATTTAGGGTCATGGCTCAACAGCTCAGGATTAATGCTAGATAATACGGAATTAAAAGAGGTGCTTTCTGTAGTTTAAAATCCATTTTTAAAATGGGTCTTTAAAAAAAACTTTAGTACAAGAAGAACCCAAAAATTTTTACACTTGCAGTTATTACACATTTTATCTAGAACCCATGCGTTGATCCTTGTGACATGACCATACTTACATTTCTAAAAGTTAAAAATAATTTAAAAAGGCTACCAAAAACACTAGAAATACTAGAACAATCTGTGTCTACTCATCTTGTATGTATGATTTGGACCATGGGCGTAGCTCCTGATCTTGGAGTCCAGTCATACCCCTGGTTAGACATGCCACTTAAATCTCACCTTTTCTCTTTTCTCAAAAAGGGTTAGTTCACCCAAAAATGGACATTCTGTCATCAGTTACTCAGCCCATAAGACCTGTGTTCTTCTTCTAAACATAAATTAAGATGTTTTTTTATAATGAAACCTGAGAAACTTCTGTCCTTCCACTGAAAGTCCAAAATGTTGATTGTAAACCCAAAGATCCAAGTAGTTTAATCCAAGTATGATGAACAGATTTAATTTAGGCTTTTATTCATATTGTACATTTATGAACACACATAATAGACCTCATCAAATATGATAAATGGATGCTGAACTCTGCTTACATGATGAGCAAGAACTATTAAGGTTTGTTCTCGTGCATCAAGCAAAAATGGTTGAGCTCTATGTGTGTTGATCAATGTTTATACGTGAATAAAAGCATAAATCAAATCTGTTCATCATACAAAGCAATCGTGTCTCTTCAGAAGACTAATTAATAAAGAATAAGGAATATTAAAAATGTATTTGTGTTCCGAAGATTAATAAAAGTCTAATGGGCTTGAGAAAACATGAGAGTGTGTAACTGATGCATTTTTGGGTGAAGTAACCCTTTGAATTGCTAGAATCACAACCAGTTCTGAAGATTTTTAATTCTGCATTGTAAAAATAAATATCTCTATCACATTTGTTTTCCCTGTTTCTTTCTTAGGACACCTATCCCGAGGTTCACTAGATCCTTTACCATCTCTGGTTTCAGCTTCATATCCCACTCCCATCACAGCAGTGTTAGTAAGCGCTACTGCCAACTACAGCCTATACCAGCTAGAGAGCAAGAACACTTCACTGACCTCTGCCTGTATTCATCCAGTTGTTTAGAATGGACTTTTAGAATGGAATGATCTTTGTCACATGTACACTTACTCAATACTGTATGTGCCTTGCTAAAGGATGATGGGACATTGACTCTATTATAAAGCCACACTGTGAGATAATGAAGTGTGTCTGGTCAGGAGCACTCTGTGAACTCACCTTTGTTAGAACTAGCACTTCAATTGCAGGTTCAAAAAATGATTTGCAACATTTAATCTCCTGTAAAACTACCTTTAGAGGTGTGCTTGCGTCCGCATCTCCCCTGGTTTCGCACCAAATCATTTGGAGCTCAAACACTGAATTAAACAATGCAGATGTTCGACTGGAACAATATGCTCATGTGTGCCCCTGCAGAGGGGGCCGAGAAGACCCTGTCCACAGTCAAATGGAGCCCCCACTGACCCTCAAATTACATTTCTCCATTGTTATTACCGCTATAAATATCACTGCGCACACTTTTATGGCTCTTGTTATCGTCTGCATTATTCATTGTTCAGGACTTTTGAATTATCTTATTGTGTAAGTGCGCATGAATGCACGGTTACAGCCCTCATATTTATTTACATGTGTATAGCTCGTTCGAGCGCTTGTTTTATTTCGCTTTTTTAATGAGCAACAAAGTGCTGGCAGTGGAGTAAATGTGACTCAAGCCAATAAAGCTGATTGAATAAAAGCAGATGTCTGTCTGCAATTAAAGCTCTTTTCATAAAATCTGCAGAGACAGCCAATCAGCTCCATGCCAAACGGGCCTTTGATATCACCTGTGCTGGAAGATATGACAGAGGTATCTGGGTGGGACGAGGGGCCCAGAATGGAGGACAAGGGGAGACATGAAAGACTGATTATGAGACGTGTGTGTCAAAACCTGCAACATTTTGAAAGATTCCCCTGTCCTAGCCTCCACCCTCTCTATATCCTCCTTCACAAGGTGTCTGAGCTTGTAAGATGGTGTGACTAAAGTTAGGAAGAAACTGAACATGGTGAGTCACACCTCAGTCGTGACTCTGTTGAGTGCAGGATGAACCAATCAAAGAAATCATGTCCTACCCAGCAAACAGCATCAAAAGAGCACAGAGACACAAGGAGGTGTTACTCGAAAGTATGGAAAGTGAGCAAAATGGCATGCGGAAAAAATGTCTGCAAATTATGCATATTTTACTCTGACATTCAATGCTTCCAGATGATGGGCATCAGAGCTGTCCGGTGGAAGTACTGAGGGTAACCAGCTCTCTCTCTGGGCTGTGGGCATATGAGGCTCTAATGACGGGCTTGCATGGTTAACGCATCCTTTTAGCGCATTGCGACTCAAGTGGGTGGAAGTGAGTTAAGAGCAGGAGCAGGAGTGTAAAGGTAATTGGGTTGCAATCCTGACATACGCATTTGAGTGACAGGTAGTGCCATGCTAACGCTACAGCAACGCCAAACTCTGGCCTTTCAGTGCATCAATAAGGCCCCATTGAACACATTAGGAGGAAATGAGTGCCTCTCTTCTACATCTGTCAAGTCAGCAGGGCCGGGACAACACAAGAGGACGTTGTAGAAGACACGATTGGAGGAAGATATGGATAAGGGCCGATTTGTGACACTTGTGTCACCTTCAATTTAGAACGCTCTGTACTTCAAGCAATCTGGGCACACGACGCATATAAAGATGGACAGATACAGCAGATACAGGGAGACAGATCAAACCAAAGCAGTTCCTAGCTGTGGTTCCAGACATTTAAACCAAAATGCATTGTGTCTGAGAAACAAACAATGTTTTGACAAATTGGTGTGGATAAGTCAGGCTGAATCTGACCCAAGAGACAACTTTTGCTCTTTTTTTTTTTCAGATAAACAGTCTTCACCACAACACACGCCTAAGATGCTACTGGTGACCACATATTTAAAGCTATCAAAAAAAGGCTTAGATGATTTTCAAGCTACACATTTACTAATAAATATAAGTCAGTGACACAATAAAGGAAAAAACAAATTAAAAACATTTAAAACAGACACTACAAACACTATTTAGCCTATTTTCACAAAATTTGATTTTCAAGCTGCATATTTCAAATAAATATGAGCCACTGACATATAAAAGTGGACAGGAAGATAAAGAATAGTAGTAAGAATAGTAGTAATCTTAATAATTTATTCATCATAATGATTATTAAAAAAAAAAAAAGAAGCTAAAAAATGAATGTCATGCCTTTGACCCATATTTAGTTCATGTAGTAGTATATATTTAAAAATGAGCTGAGGCGTGAGATGAGATTAGGTTGTTGAAAGGATCAATAAATTTACAGCTGCTGAACAATGGATGGATATTTCTTCCAGGCTGTTGGGTAATTCTGAAGAATTGCAAAACAAATAATGTGACAGAGATGGTATTTGGGTGTTCAGTATAAGTGTGTTTCTTTGAGAGCGAGTGTTGAGCGTCTAGAATGAGTGTAAACCTCCTTCTCCGGTGGTGTCTTTAAGAGGGGGCTGGTGCATTCCTGGTTTCTGGACTTGTTCAGGGTCACTAATCCCCTGCAGCTGTGTGTCTCCGAGCAGCACAGCCCTGTGGAATAGATTTCTCACTGCCTACAAAGTAGTGATACATGTAAACCAGTCCCTGCTTCCTCTAAATGCCCCCTCCTTCTCCATCCATGAAGACTCTGAGAGCTGTGAGATTCATCTGTCCTATTACCCAGACTATGCACTCTTTCCTACTGAAAAAAATAAATAAATAAATAAAAATAATAAAATAAGCTGGTTTGTTGGCCTTGACTGGTCTAGTGTTTAACTAGTTTCGCTGAGTAATTGCATTATTGAGATGTTAGTAACTGATCAACATTTTCAACAGTTTTACAGAAAAGTGAAAAAAATTATGAATGCTGTTATACGACAGTGTAGAACTACAATGTTGTTGCACACATTTCTCAATGGGATTTTTTACATTAAGATAGTGACATCAATTATATTATTATATTTATTTGTAAGTGTTTACCATGATATAATTGCATTTACGCAAAAAATAACACTCATAGCCCCAAATGTATTACTTTGGACCACTTCCATTGTGGTACAAAGGGATTTTTTTTTCTTCTTCTTGCTTTTGATGGGAAATATTTTTACCATTAGAACATAAAACACTTCATTTTAAAGTACAACAACACCCAGTGGTGTAAATTAGTAATTATTTTATGAAGAAAATAAAGCATAAACCTTGTCTGACAATGAACCATCCAGAAAAAAAAAGAAAAGACGGTGGACAAAAGTGGACTGCTTGGCTGGCATACTAACCCCCAACCCCCCACTACACATTCTTGCTCAAGACATCAGATTGGGGAGATGAGGCAATAATTCAAATAGTGACAATGTCAGGTTAGGGGGCTCTTCTCAGGAATGTCTCCTGTACAGACAAGATGTGGTTAATAATGTCAGACAAGAGAGAGAGCACATTAATAAAGTGACCCGTGGAAGGAGCCCTCTGTGTTCCCTGCACCGGGCTCAGAGGTGTATCGCAGCAGCTGGTATGTGGAAGGGCAGCGAGGACACTAACCAAAACAAACCTCACACAGAGAGCCCTTCAACTGAGGGAACACTACACAATCCCAAAAATACTCCTCCATCTTTTGTCTTTGGCACATATCAGCTCCAAAGAATACTGTTTGCTGTGCAGAGAAATTCTCTGAGTGTTGGCTCAAACACATTATAACCTTGGCTCTGGGCATCCAAATTCTTTTTTTTCCAGCACTATAAAAATTGCCCATGAACACCAGTTTTTAAGAAAAAAATATAAATCTCCCGTAGTAGGCCTATCTCTCATTCTCTCTGTTAATTTGTTAAACTTCCACATGAGAAATCAAATCAGAGTTCTAAGGAATGCAAATGGAGCATTTCCTGATCTCTTCATCATGTCCTCTCCCTTTCTAAACTCCTGCCTTTGAAAAGGACCCAAAGACGCTGCCTCATCCGTCGTCCAGGGGACTTCCCCTGCTAGACCTGCCAAGAGTTTCCAAAGTCGTGCCTCCATAGCAAGTCAGAGATATCCATCTGTGTAGACAGGTATGTCGCCCCCACACACATGTGGATGAGATGATGCACGAATAAGATGACTCACAGTGACTTGTTCCATTTCTCTTCCTTTTTTTTCATTCTCTCTCTCTCATTAGGAACAATGAGCACTGCTACTGATTAGTAAACATGTTGCAGTTCTGTCACCTAACTAATTCCCCAGAGGAACCAAAGAGCTCTCAGTGCCGGAACTGCTGGGAATATTACTGTACCATTAGCGTCTTTTAATTGACAGTATGTTGAGTTTTACTGCAGGGGATTCACAGATTTCATGGGGACCTGTCTTTGATCACACAATATCCTACTTGAGAAAGAAAAGTGCTTTCTCTTTTCTTCTAAATGTTTCCCTCTTATCGTCTCTCACCATTGGCCTTTGAAACCTATCCCGTCGTCCTGCCGAGTGGTGTCTCAGAGGAGGTCAGGAGGGAGAACAACACGTGAGACTGAGTTAAAACTTGTCACACCCTGATTGTTAGAGCCCTGTGTTTTTTCTCTCACTATGAGTGTCAGTTTAAAGAGAGCTCTCACAGTCAGTACTGACAATGCAGAAATGAAAATTCCCCAAAAGACAGCTGAGGGTTTTCAATGTCATTTGTTATGAGAAAAGAACATAATGGTATCAATGCTTGGCCCCTTTGTGTGTATATTTGTGATTCAGGTGGTCTTGAAACACTTCCAAAGAAAGAAAAGAGTGCTCACGGCGAGAGGGAACAGTATCTTGTGTCCTGCATTTGAAACTCCAAGAGTCCCTCTTAAATAAATATCACGCACTGTATATCACACACATTCCACTACAGACTCTCATATGTGTTGCAACACAACAGCTTCTGCAGACAAAGGCTTTCCGCCCCCTAATAGTTTAGCACACCCGCACTAACGGTCCACAGCGTAACATTTTTGGCTTTTTCCTTACCATTTGAGGCCCCTGTTTTACTCTCCCACCACAGACAATCATCTTTCTTTTGGCAGTGGCCTACAAAGTCTCTTCCAACTGGGACACCACTGTTATTCCTCACTTCTTAACATATGGGGCCAGGACTAAAGAAAAAGTGTGACTAAACAGACTCATGTCTTTCTTTGACCCCCCCCCCATCAGCCAGGCTCTCACTACCACCACTCCCCCCATTCCAGATGCATCAGACCTCTTATCAGCACAATGTGTTTCTACTTTTATAATCTACATAATTTATTAAGGTCAAAAAGAGAGACTGGGGAACAAAGCCATGTACAATATTATGTCTTGGCTTTATGGGTGCTGTTGAAATGAACACCATTGCCCTGAATATATAACACACAGCTCTCCCCAACCACGAAAACTGTACTGGTACAGAAAGAAAACAGGAAGAGTGATGGATTGGTGGAAAAGTGCGGAGGTGGGGGGTCACAGGCTTTGTGTAGCTTGCAGCTCAGCTATATAGAAGAGTGTCATGGGACAGTGGTACCAAACAAGACTTAGAGAAGACCTGGGAGAGGCCTGACTCAGGAAGAGGGAGAAAAAATGAGTAGTTAATTTACATAGGTACCCTTGGTGTTTGCAAAATGTGAATACATAAAGTCCAGTAAGAAAAAAAAATAACCTGGACCATTTCAGGTTGGACAAATATGGCTTGATTGAGCAATGGTAATTAAGGCCATTAGAAACTGCAAATGTCGTGACTCACTTGAAGAAATCATTCTTTGTCCTTAGAGTAATGAGAATATTAAGACTTCATATTGTGCACATACCATTTCTATCAGGGCAGAACAAATATGTTATTAGTGGGCAGGATATTTGAGAAAAAGGTCTTTTTCTTCTCTGAACAACAGAAGAAAACATTTTCGTCAACACATTTGTGTGGAGTTATGTGTCCAACAAATGGCAAAGTAAATGTTCCCTTTTACTGGTAAAAGCAATAGAAGATAAAATAGCTCGCACACTCTCAAGCTCAAAAACAAGCCACTGAATATCTGCAAATTACTCTGCTTGTTGTGGAAGCCAGCCAATCAAAGGTATGCACTGAATGGACAACATCTGCAGGAACACATTTTCTGAAGGCGAGCGTTTCGGAGGAGGAGGGTCGGGAGGGGGGCTTCACCCAAGAGCATGGTGGACGAGGTGGGAGAGCTGGACATTCCTGCCTGATGACAGCCGTCACAGTCACACACAGGCACAGGAATGTTCAGGGGGGAGAGGCCAGGACCTGAAATGTGCCGATGGATAAAAAAAAAAAAAAGACAGAAAGAAAAAAAGAGAAAAGAGATAAAGAGAGAGTGAAGGAAGGAGGAAGAATGTCACTGCAACACTTCATTAAAGCTCATGGCTGGTGTTCCAGGAGGGTGACACAATCTGTAATTACTTACCCCAACCCCAACCCCCCACCAATAGTAACTCCAGTGTTCACAATTGTACCGCGTACCCTCACCTCCCTACCCTCATCCAACAATTTCTGTCATACAACTAGGGGGAGAAGATCGCCATAACAACCTCTGAAATGATCTCATGGAATGTGTCTAGTGGCACTGGAATAACCTGAATATGCGCTCCAGATGTGTTGGCTGTCACGGAAAGAGTAAACACATCTGATGGACAACGAATGACTGGATGGCCTCTTGGTCCACCCTGGGGAGTAGACAGAGGAGGGCCGTTATGGTGGAGAAATAGTGTGAGCATGAAAGAGGAAGAGAGAGAGCGAGATGGGGCATGAGGGGAGCGAGGGTGAGAGAAAGGCACCAGGCACCCTGAGGACCCGAGCAGCCTTACAGGCTGCTGGAGAGGCAGGAGCACTGGGCTTGATTGTTCCCGGCCTGTCCCTCCTCTGTGTGGCCTCCGAGGGGCTCCTGCAGCCTCAGCGAATTTCCGTCTGGCACAGACCTGTGAGCTCCTGGGAGCAAACTGAAATATGAACTGCAGGAAGGCAGGATGAGGGAAAGAGAGTAAAGAGGGGTCTGGGATGTATTCGGGGGCATCCAGATGGTGGTGGCAACTGATAGTGAACACAGATTTAAAGTGTGTACACTGAAAGTAAAAAAGCATCAGCCAAGTAGAAATAGCATATTTGTGTACACTCAAATACACTAGCGGACATCTGCTCAGCTCTTAAACAACTTGGGCTCTTGGGGCTGTGTTCTAACTCCTTGTCTGTTGGTTTAGTGGTGAAAGTGTTGGAACTTCTGCTAAAGCCTAGGGAAAATGATTGGTCCGTGCTACTTGCTATGTGATACTTCCCTGTAACGTTATTATAACCAGTGTTGGAGCATGCTGAAGTTGTTCCAAACAGAACCACACACACAGAATAAGGGAGGGGAGCTTTAAACCCAAGCAGACTACTTCAGTTCATGCACTGCGGTAGATCTGCCTTATGTTAAAGCATGCGACAGCTACTTAAAACGTGAGCAACCTAATCCCTGTCCAGTATGTAAATACAGATTTATATGGCTGGTTTTGCAAATATTGTGTTGCACACCCCCTGTAAATCGGGTTGTTGTGCCCCTGGTGAAAAGGACGAGATATTAGATATAGATTCCAGATGTTACTGTTATACCCTCAGATGCTAATCTGGATGTTTATGTTTGACAATACACTCTAGATGCATCTATCTAACAATATTGCTCTTTAAGTGAAGCAAACCTGGAATGGAAAGCCCTGATAACGGCATAAAACTAATTAAGGTGATCTTTTCTGTGGACTAACAAAGACACTAATGGCTGGCTAAACAGTGGAATGTCTCAAAATCTAAGTAAACTACCTATCTTTGGCTCTCAAAGTCAGAGAACTGTGCACATTCACGTATACTTTGGGGATAAAGTAATCCACAATGCACTGCAAAGACAAATTTCTTCCAACATCCCAGCTAACACTCAAGTTCTAAGAACATTTTCTTAACATTATGAAAATGTTATTTCTAAACGTTCTGTGAAAATTCATACAAACGTTCTGCAAAACCTTATCAGTTTCTCTACACTGTACCAACAGGAACTTATTTAAATATATATTATGTTTGTATGTATGAACAATGAACGTATGTATATTTCAATTTATGAAGTGTAGATTTTAAGAAGTAACTTTCCCTGTGTGTACACTGTAAAAAGAGGTAACCTGCAATTGTTAACTTGAGCTAATTCTACCTGATTTGTTCCATAAAAATTAGTGTTGATGCATTAAAATTAGTGTTTAAATTGATGCATATTTGGTTGTGATGTTAAATACTATTTTTTTACGTGATTAAAACCAGTTAATGTAAATGTAATTTAGATTTTTTTTGCGTGTGTGTACCTAGTGCTTTTTTTTTTTGTGCTGATTTTAATATTGATTTCATATAGTGTCTGTGTAAAGCAGGTGTCACACTAGATGACTTTTCTGATGATTTGAAGGCTTTGTTATATAGTCACTGGAGATTCAGTGAGAGTCAGTGCTCATGGTCTAGGGTGTGCTCCCACTTCGCTTTTCATACACTTGCGAACTTCCTTAAACACTTCACACTGAGGGAATCCCCACTACCATTTTAGAGTGTTCCTCTTTGTTTACATGGACAGAACCTTGACCCCTCAATTTTGATCGACGGAGTGAGTCTACTCCATATACCACAATGTAACACAACTGTGGCACCAAAGTAGATCACTGTACTTTAAGCTGACTGCTTTTTACATCGTCAAAGTTATTTGTTATCATTTTCGTTGGTCAATATATTTTATTCAACAGCCCAAGCATGCATATAGGCCATAAAGGAAAATCAAAACGACAACAAAAATTAAAATCTGCTCCAAATTATATTCCAAGGCCCTGATTTACTAAACAGGACAAATTAGCACGAGAGCGCAATTCCAAAACAGCGCTGATGGGTGTGGAAATTTCTGTGGGTGATTTACTGACAGTGTGCAAATTAAAGAACACAGACACAACATCTCATTTCTATAATGACCAACGCAATCTACCAAGCACAGTGCAAATTAGCGTAAGCATATGTTCCAAATAAATTAATATGTGTGGAAAAAATACTCTCCCTTCTACAACGCACTCTCTGTTCTCTGCGGTGCCTCCTCCTAGCAACAACAAATGCAGCCATTTCAAGTGCAAAATAGTTTAAGACATGCTTTTTTGGGTGTTAAATAATGGAGCAAATACCAGTAATTTGATGAGTGCAAATGAATACTCTCCTCCCATAAATTTTGCGTCTGAAAGGGAAACTCCTACAAATGCATATTCAAAAAGGTCAGGCGCCCTGTGTGTCCATGCCTTTTCAGCGCTAATTCTTCACTGCATGTCTTTCGTAAATCCTGACAGTACTATTTTAACGCCAAAAGACGGTTAAACTGTTAACCGCAAGCTGTTAGAAAATATGACCCCAAGTGATCAAGACCTTGGAGCGTTCCATTTAAACACATTGTATGTATTCCGTCAGTAGTGGGCACTCAAACACACCAAGCCAACGGTTGGCCGTTGGCCAACTTCGGGCCGTCGGGGAGCGTCCGTCGGGCTAGTTTGTTTGGTGTGTTCCACTCGTCGGCTCTGGTTGGGCTCACGTCGGCGGTAGTTTTGCCCGATTCAACATGTTGAATCAGCGTCAGGCCGTCGGTGAGAAAGAGAACTCTGATTGGATGTTCAGTTTAGCGAACGAGTCCGCGCAGGAGAATTAAAGCGAAAGTGATGACAAAATGCGGCACAGACAAAATGCTGTTTTTTGATGTGACATGATCTTGCCCAAGCATATGCGAATGTTTTATTAACAATATGAGCTGCTTAAAATAATGAAAGTTATCAACGTTACAGTTATTCAAAATGGTAAGCAAGCCCTGCTTCATTTACGTTTCGTATATCTGCGTTTATCTCGTATATCTTTGTTTCGGTTTCTCCGTTTGAATAATGAATATTTACTATTGATAGCTGCTGATATAGACTATTGATAACCCCTCTCACGCAGGCGCAGAACGCACGTGTTCAGTTTGCAGTCGGCTGAAGTCTGCGGTGTGTTCACGTGCAGCTTTTTTGTTCGACGCTGCCGACGCAAGGCAACAACACCGTAGGCTTTCGTCGCTGCTAGTTCTTTGAAGTCGGCTTGGTGTGTACCGGGCTTAAGTCTGCAAGATGGAGGGAAATAAGCGAGGGAAGGGCATAATAAAATTTCATTGGAATGGAGCCCAAGTCTTTCAGCAGGTGGGTGTCAACACCCGCAGTGACTCAACTCCTTGCTGAGTTAATGGCTCTACTTACCCAAAGTCAACTTACCACATGTTTGAAATTATAAGAGGAAGTCAGTGGTGTCAGCTCTCATTGTCTTGGCAGTGACCAATAAAGAACTGACAAGATCCTGTCCTGTTGCACATCCAAATTTTTCTACAAGGACAAATGCTGCACATGCTGATTTTTATATATGATGATTTTGTCAACAAAGGCGGAGACAAGAATGGTCTGTGTTTAATGAATTTAGTTATTCTTAATGAAGCTGTGCATAGACAAATACTTGCTACAGTAACCCCTGAGAGTTTAAACACACATTCATTCAAAGTCACAATGTGCAAGCAACAAAGGAAAAAGCAGTTTGTGTCTCCGAAATCCTCTAGAAACACTTAGAAGTTGGAGGGCTACCATCTTGCTGTCAGGCCAGGATTGGGTTCACCCTCAATGCACCAATGCACATCTCGCTAGGTTTAATGAACTAAGTGACCAAACTGCTGACACGCTGTCAAGCCATGGCACATGAGTGAACCTCCTGATTGTCAAGGTGATCCACAGTAAACTCAAGCACAAACCTGGTCCACAAGCTTGACAGCATCACAGCAAACTGACAAAAAAGCATAGCTTTTAAACAACAACAAAAAATGCACTTAATGCATATATAGAGAGGTTGTGAAAATATTGTGAAGATGCCACCGCATTCTCATGTAACACTTTTTTGCGATGCTGTTTAAGCCCACTTAAAGATATGTTGTTATCTGGCCAATAAAATGTAATTGGAGCTAATTATACTGCTGATTAGCCTAATTAAAGCTTAGCTTATCCACTTAAGGATTAGGGGCTAAAGTAAGCCTTACACTGATTATAATGTGAGTGTGTTCAGAAATCATAACTGTACAATTCCCTGGCCTGCCCATGAGACAGAGTCCACATTAAGTCACATGACTGCAAAGCTGCCAGAGGCTGGAAAAGAAACCTGTAGGTGACGGGAAGATTAAGTAGACTCATCCTATGCAACCTATTGGCAAATTTAGAATTTGCAATACCACAGGGAACACATGAACACATTTACATTTCTTTGTTCAGCTAAATAACATAAAACACTAATTTTAGGGATGTAACGTTTACAGGTTTGATGATAAATCATAATAAAATTCCCCACGCTTAGTATTACCATTTCATATTTTAACTATCATTAAAACCGTAATAGATTACCGTGATTTGGACAACTCAGGACAAATAAATACTATCCAGCATAAAGCAAAGTTTTAAGTAACAGTCTTACATGCGAACACCATGCAGAGTAGTTTCGTTTTGTTTGAAAACATGGCGGAAATCTGGGATGTTTTAAAAGAGTGCTTAGGGAATTATACAAATGAATATATGAAAGAATTAATTATATTAATTAACCTCTGAAGGTTCTGACTGTCTTCAAGAAAGATTCGATGGCATTTTGTTTTCAAGTTCGCTCCATGCAGCTAATACCTAATAAAGTAACTGCTTTGTCCACGGATGTTACGGGAAACAGCTGTAATTCTGCTGTTCCATAATCGACACCTAGTGTCAGAGAGCAGATTTACAGAGAGTTATAGTTACATTCAGCCTGTGTGCAGTTTTTGTGTGGTCTAAACAAACAAACAAACAAACAACAACAACAACAAAAAACAGACCGAATTTGCATCCCCTGCTGTAAATTTTGACCAGTTGATGAAAAACAAGCTTATGTGGATTCTACACATTTAAACAATTCGGATAAGGTATCTAGAATTATTTATGGAGCAGGTAAAATAAATTTAATCATTTATAAATCAATTATCATTTTGACTTGGTTTACCATTTTATGAAACTTTTTCAAAGCTTTATTTGAACATTTCTTACATGTTATTAGATAAACTGTTGTCAGTTATGTTGTCATTCAAAATCCGGACATTGTTGGTTAAATGTTGGTAAAATTGTTTTAGTGTTTATGCAAACAAAAAGTCATTTTATTTGTTGTTTGTTCATTTTAAATATAAAACTTGGTGAAACGATTTATGTCAATACTTTTTGAACATTTCCAGCACATTTTAACAATACCATGATAATACTGATAACGGTGATAATTTTGGCCACTATAATCGTGATAAGAAATGTTCATGCTGTTACATCTATTACTAATTTAAACCTGAACATTTCTGAACAATTAACTGTATGTTTTGAATGAAATGTCTTCTCTCAGATGTCCTTCGGTTGCAATCACATCTCTCTGGACTGTAGGGAAGTTGTTTGTGTACTGTATCATGTTTTAACGGCTGGGTCTGCACTCTTCTTGTCATGTATGAATTCACAAAGGAGATCATTAGCTGGGACACAGAGACAAATGCTTGCTTGAATTCAGTGGACTACTGAATCTGAATTGTTGTTGAATGCTGTCTTCTGTTTACCACTTTAAAAGAGTGAAGCCAGTCAACCTTCTACACAAGTAGCCAAATGTTGTTCAATGTATTAATAAGCTTTTCTAACATATTTTAATGTGGGGTTCTAGAAAATAAAATATTGTTAAATAATTTCAAACAGTGACTTCTACCCTTTACATACAGTAAACTACATTCACATAATTTGGCGTCAAATTGCTGTACAGCTTGTCCTGTAAATGCAAGCTGGAGTTATGATGTCAGAAAATTCAGTCATTGCTTTCTGTATGTTTCATAAAGTGAAATGTCAAGTACAGGTGCATCTCAATAAATTAGAATGTCGTGGAAAAGTTCATTTATTTCAGTAATTCAACTCAAATTGTGAAACTCGTGTATTAAATAAATTCAATGCACACAGACTGAAGTAGTTTAAGTCTTTGGTTCTTTTAATTGTGATGATTTTGGCTCACATTTAACAAAAACCCACCAATTCAACCAATCTCAACAAATTAGAATATGGTGACATGCCAATCAGCTAATCAACTCAAAACACCTGCAAAGGTTTCCTGAGCCTTCAAAATGGTCTCTCAGTTTGGTTCACTAGGCTCCACAATCATGGGAAAGACTGCTGATCTGACAGTTGTCCAGAAGACAATCATTGACACCCTTCACAAAGAGGGTAAGCCACAAACATTCATTGCAAAAGAAGCTGGGTGTTCACAGAGTGCTGTATCCAAGCATGTTAACAGAAAGTTGAGTGGAAGGAAAAAGTGTGGAAGAAAAAGATGCACAACCAACCGAGAGAACCGCAGCCTTATGAGGATTGTCAAGCAAAATCGATTCAAGAATTTAGGTGAACTTCACAAAGAATGGACTGAGGCTGGGGTCAAGGCATCAAGAGCCACCACACACAGACGTGTCAAGGAATTTGGCTACAGTTGTCGTATTCCTCTTGTTAAGCCGCTCCTGAACCACAGACAATGTCAGAGGCGTCTTACCTGGGCTAAGGAGAAGAAGAACTGGACTGTTGCCCAGTGGTCCACAGTCCTCTTTTCAGATGAGAGCAGGTTTTGTATTTAATTTGGAAACCAAGGTCCTAAAGTCTGGAGGAAGGGTGGAGAAGCTCAAAGCCCAAGTTGCTTGAAGTCCAGTGTTAAGTTTCCACAGTCTGTGATGATTTGGGGTGCAATGTCATCTGTTGGTGTTGGTCCATTGTGTTTTTTGAAAACTAAAGTCACTGCACCCGTTTACCAAGAAATTTTGGAGCACTTCATGCTTCCTTCTGCTGACCAGCTTTTTAAAGATGCTGATTTCATTTTCAGCAGGATTTGGCACCTGCCCACACTGCCAAAAGCAACAAAAGTTGGTTAAATGACCATGGTGCTGGTGTGCTTGACTGGCCAGCAAACTCACCAGACCTGAACCCCATAGAGAATCTATGGGGTATTGTCAAGAGGAAAATGAGAAACAAGAGACCAAAAAATGCAGATGAGCTGAAGGCCACTGTCAAAGAAACCTGGGCTTCCATACCACCTCAGCAGTGCCACAAACTGATCACCTCCATGCCACGCCGAATTGAGGCAGTAATTAAAGCAAAAGAAGCCCCTACCAAGTATTGAGTACATATACAGTAAATGAACATACTTTCCAGAAGGCCAACAATTCACTAAAAATGATTTTTTTTTTTTTTTTTTAATTGGTCTTATGAAGTATTCTAATTTGTTGAGATAGTGAATTGGTGGGTTTTTGTTAAATGTGAGCCAAAATTGTAACAATTAAAAGAACCAAAGACTTAAACTACTTCAGTCTGTGTGCACTGAATTTATTTAATACATGAGTTTCACAATTTGAGTTGAATTACTGAAATAAATGAACTTTTCCACGACATTCTAATTTATTGAGATGCACCTGTATGTAGTGTTAAAATTGCATTCCGTTTTATATAAAACAGATGGAAGTGAATCTGGCAATGTTTTAATATGTTGATTGTTTTAAGTACCGCAGCAGTTTAGAAATGAAATGTCTGGTGATTGATATTAAAAGCTTATTGCTTTATTGCATTTGAAAATAACACACAGCACCACCTAGATTAAACTCTATGCTAAACCTAACCGATAGTTTTAATAAAAGCAATAAAAGCAAACATCACATAAAAAAGTATTTGCTGAAGAAACCGTGTCATATTAGCTTGTTTCTCCAAGTCAGTGAACTCTGTTATCTTAAGTCTATTTTCACTTTTATCACGAGCGCTTTCCATCAGAAGTGCAGTTCTGTACCAGGTGAGCTATTGAGCAAGTCTACTACATCAGAAAAGCATAAAAGAAGAAGTATAAATAAGAATAAAATTATGTATATGAAGCTTATGTTCTGCAAACATCAAAATGGATAATTTCACAAATCATGCACTATATATAGGTAAATTTTTGGAATGTACCGTAGGCAGAGGCATGTTTTTTTTTCAATGAACCTATGTTGAGAAAATAACAATGGCTGTAAACTTTGGAGATAACGAAAGTTGAGAGATATTCACAATCCATGCAGACAACAAAATTAAGCTTAGTGGTGCCTTATGCAATGCAGCTGTTTACAAGAGGATAACATAAAAATGAAAGAGTAAATCACATCATGATGCCACTTTGTCTTTACGGGACTGTTCAGGATGTGCAGAAATAAAAACGCAGAGTATTGCAATGCTCTGAGAGTGTGAATGAATGAATGTACATGCGATGTAAGAATATAACTTGGACAGAAATTTTACGGAAAATTTTTATGTAAAAGCCCTGCCTTAAAAACTTAACAATGTTCTTTGCCTCAGTGAATACTGGATTATTGTGCCATTTCAGTTTTCGAGGCTTCAGGTAGAAATGTAGAATCCCATTATGTGTGCTGTAGAATCTGTATCTTTTGTAGCAAGTGTTCAGTTGCACCAGCACTGTTTTAATGTTGTCTCCAAGCCTGATGGACTTTGAGCTACAGTGTTGCATCCACAGTGATATGAAAGAGGACATGGAAAGTTTCTATTGCATTTTGAAGAACTCTGGCATAGTCAAGTTAACACAGGAAGATAGAAATGTGTGATTAAGAGGAAAGTGTGTCCAGCTGAATTCAATTAGTGATTTGTTAGACGGGTATAAAAAAGGTTATTATACCACGGCAGCGGTTGCGACAGCCCTCGTCGTGTGAAGACCAAAGTGTGTAAAGACCATCGACTCTACCGTGCGACTCCACCGGACAGGGACACCGGCAAGGGATAAGTATCGCTTTTCATTTATTCTCTTTCCTATTACTTGTTTCACTTCTCTTTCAGTTTTTATAACCATTTCTTACTTGTATGTTTGGCACAGTTATTTTTTTAGGATTACTGTTAAACTAATGTAGTTTGATTTGTATATGTTATCTATTTTAATTTTAGTTACAGTTGTAGTAATGTTTGTCATTTTATTAGTTTTTTTTTCTATTATGTCTGTATAAGTTGTTTATTAAGTTTTAGTTTTATTTAATTTGAGTTATTTTAGTACTTCAACAAACTACATGGAAATGAAATAATATTGAATTTATGGATATGCGTGTGTGTGTGTGTGTGTGCATATATGTGTGTGTGTGTGTGTGTGTGTGTGTGTGTGTGTTTGGTGTTTGGCTTAGTTTTATGTTAGAATCATTATTACACTCTTATACCTTTTGTTCTCTTAATATTTTGAGTTGTTTGTAGCTTTATTTTGTTTTCATTTAAATGTTAAGTTTAGAAATGTTGTCATGCATTTCTCATTTTTAATTAATTTTTTTAATGTGTGTGTGTGTGTGTATATATACTATTTATAAAGTTTTAGCTTTTAGTTTTGGATCAGTTTTAGTTGTTTTAATACTACAATTGATTGTTTCTGTTGTCCTCATTTGTAAGTTGCTTTGGATAAAAGCATCTGCTAAATGACTAAAAGTAAAGTAAGTAAAAAGAAATGGACAAACAATTCAAAGGCTAAACTGTAACATATGAATTTAGATGTTCTGTGATGAAGGAAACTTCCTCTTCATACTGTGCTTGCAGTCAAAATTCTGGCCGTATACTTTGTTTTTCTCCCATCATTAAGTCCTGCATTTCGTTGAGCAATACTCAGACTTAAACTTCTGAATTCATTTGTCAATTTTAGTTGCGTCCCACCTTCACCTTTTTGCATTTTGTATCTTCTTTGTGTAGTAAAAAAGCACCTTAATAGCAGATTGCCCAACTCTGAGTACTGCGACCCAGTGGACTGACATTGGTCAAATTCCTGGCACATGCGCATATGTCAATGTTTAATTCAGGCACACAAATATATGCAAGGTTAGAAAATTTGTGAGGCACCCATATCTTTATATACTCTTTCAGACTTGAGTTTTACAAATGTGTACAAAGTTCTGACCTGACTTTTTTTCAACCTTCAACTTCTGTTGTTTTTAATTTTGCATATTTTTGTGACGTAATAAAGAAATTCTTAAAAGCAACAGCCCACCTATGAACATTGTCACGTATTAGACCCACCAATTATTGAAGACAATTCCAGGCACATGTGCAAACATCAATTTCAAACACACAAATGTAAGTGAGGCTAGAAAATCTGAGCTGCACCATGGATCATGCTGATGACAAAATTTACATCTGTGCTTGAGATTCTGCAGCAAGCAGACAACTAAAACATACTTTTGGCTTAACAGACCTTAAGCCACAGCCATGGCTTAATACTCGCAGCCATAGTAGACAATACAGTGCTTGATCTCACAAAAGCATGATATGGACCAACTGCTAGCATTATTGGGTAGCACTCTAAACATGCTCCATTTACTCAGAGCTAGGAAGAGCCACTGAAACCTGCACTCTAAAATTGGCATTATAGGCTAGCTGGACTGTGGCTGGACAGAAGATGCGAGAAGCTTTGATGTGGGAAACAGGGGAACTCCTGGACTGCTTCAGCTAAAGCTTCACAAAGATATGCTGGATGAAAGGTACAAAGGCACTATGCTAACGTACTGTACCAACATGCTCTTTAACATTTAATCTAGTCTTCCTTCCCAGTAAGATCTGAGAAATGAATTTACATCTTGCAAATAGGTATAAACTGGTGTGAAAGACCAATTTTTAGGTTGAATGATATTTGATGAAGGTCCTTGGTTTAAAAAGAAAGAGTTTTTGCAGCACTCGTTTTTCTTCATGTTGAAAATGCAGCTGAAATTTTCATGGGCTCATAAAAGAGGCCTGAAGCACTGGAGTGGAACAGAGTGGCGTTTACATGTGAAAACATGAACGCAGGACTTGCTCAGACGACACCACTGAAAGGGGAAATCATACAGGGTGTCACCAGCCAAGCTACTGTACTAACCAACCCTTCCATTAGCGAGTTATAAGCAGAAATGGAGACTACAGGCTCACTTCAGCAGTAAATAAACCCGAGGAGAGAGGAAAGTCACTCTGCCACTCAAGATACTTTGTGTTACATAGTAAAATTATTAGGTCTCTGGAAGCATCTAATTATGAGTATTTATGACAGGGTGCTCTAGTCTGTAATAACAGCTTGGCTTGCGAGTGGCTCTTACATCTCACTTCCCCTTCTTTCTTTGTCTCTCTGAGCTGTTATTGAAGTGTATTTTGAGTGTATCTATCCTTTCAAAAGATAAGAGGAAAATCCAGGTATTACAGTCCAAATCTATATATATCATTATTGTTAAAATCTTCAGACACCCCTAGATCATTTTGATGTTTTAATACATAAACGTTTAATAATACACATCAGTAAGCCCTTTACAATAAGCTGTCTTTAAATACCCCATAAATGTTACTAAAGCATAGTTCAGTGTCCTAATCTCAAAGCTCAGCGCTACTAAATAGAATGGCTCCTTTCATAACTTTCCTCAGACATCAGCCGCACAGGACCGGCCACAGGCAATCTGACTTAACCAAGGACAAACATACAGGCAGGAGAGCATTTCTGCAGACCTCCTTCATCTCTATTTGACATGTGCTGACTCTCTGCTCCATTAGGACATGAATAAAGCCTTCCATACAGAGACAGAGAGAGAGAGAGAGCTCCAGATTTGAGCTGTACTGTATGTTCACAGGAAGGGTACACTGACTAATCCATACTCATCCCTGCTTCTGCCCCTGAGACACAACATGCTTTATTAGTCTGCTGCCCCTCACCTGAGGCCCAACCAAGAGAGATATTTGACCAAAACCACAAACCCAATAAGAGAATATCGATTAGCAGCCTTCACTTCACTATAGCACACAGTTATATATCTATAAAGAAATTAAAAAAGTGTCTCATAGCAAGAAACATTTTGAGAATCTTCACTAGTGCCAGAGCTGTTTGTTTGTTTCTGGTGGTGTTGGGTTACTGGCATGTAGCAAAGGAGAAAGAAAGTGAGGGCCAGGAGAAAAAAAACTAATAAAGAAAAATGGCTTTATTGCATTTATCCCCAAGGCTTTCCAGGTAAGATATTAATCTTTACTGTAGTTTGGAAAACAAGACATGCTCAACAAAACATTAACTTTTATGGATATACATTTTTTAATCATTGGATGAAAATAGCAGGTTAAAGCTTGTATTAGTGGCATAAGTTATAATGATGCCACTGTCGTCATAAAACTACACATTCTCTAAAATGGCTCAGAGAAATTATAACAATCACATGGGAGAGTTCAGAATCATTGTTCATATAGTTCATGACCACTGACCATACCTCAAAACATCTGTAACAGTGGTTTCTTGTGCTAAAGAAAAGCATTTTACTGTATTCTATTGGAGTAGCTTTAGTAGTCTTTTAAAATTAACACCAAAGACAACCTCACATTGATTGACTGACTGAGCAATTTACAAACTTTATATTGGCCCAAAATAATCTCATATTTAAAGTTTGATTTTTATTTCACTTTGTTCAAGAATGTCTAATGCAAATGAAGCTCAGTCCAAAGCATTTGCAGCATAAAGATGATTGCTAAATAAACAAATATGTATGTACTGTATTGACTGTATTGTATTAATTTTTCTATGAATTTCATTAAATCTTATGCTCTAGTAGGAACCATAACCTACACTGTCCTGTTGAAAGGAATCAAACTTGTTCTCCATATAGTGCCTCAAAAAGAAAGGTTGCAGTAATGATCTGTTGAGGGTTATTTCATCAGTTACTGACCTCAGCTGTAGCACTGCCAAAGTCTTAAGGGTATAAAACAGCTATCAATGAGAACAGGCCACAATAAAGAATGTCACCAAAGCCCTTTTGCTAGTGAGAAACATGAAATGAGGACTCTCTCAAAGAGACAAAAGTGTGATGAAAATAGTTAAAAACATCTGAACTATTTGCAATAAAAAATGTAGTTTTATTAAAGCTTTAAGGCAAGAAGACTAATAAGTGTCCCAATTAGGCAGCGAGCACAGATTTCAGTGATATTAAAGCAGTACTAGTAACTTACTGTAACCCTTTGGCCATGGCAAGGTACATTGCAATTTGTTGCTTTTTTGTTATTTCATAGAGAAAAAGAAAGAAACATATGGGTACATGTCCCTCCTGTCTCCAGTGGGAGCAAGCATCACCCTTTCATCTAGACACCTATTCAAAACTGAATTCCAGCACTAACTGTTTGTGATAGCAGTAAACTTCTCCAGCGGAGTTGTCATCTGGCCAGACCCCTCTTCTCCCTCCCTGTGTCGTCCTCACCCCTGGTCTTCAGTGCTATCAACATGTGGCACATGTCCTTGACACACTCAGCAAACTCTATCCACGGCTCATTTCTCTCACCTCACCCTCTCTCTCTCTCTTTTAATATGAGGTTGCCTAGTAAAGAAACTGGAATCTAATAATGGTGACAGTGGGGCTGTTTTGTTATTGTTCCCTCAGTCTCAGACTGAGAGGCTATGCGGACGTTAATGAAACTGATGAAAAGAAACAACATGGACAAAAAAAAAAATTATAATACAATAATACTGGTTGCATTTTATGTACAAAACAACTACTTATTCAAGAAATACGCATATAATATGTGCTAAGGGACTTGATGTGAGAGTCAGTGTGCTTTAATATTCAAAGTTCTTGGCTGTGTGTTCATGTGTGTGTGTGTGTGTGTGTGTGTGTGTGTGTGTGTGTGAACATGTTTGCTCCCCCCATTCCACAGATGCTGAGAGGAATTTTGCACGGGGTTCTCCGATAAATGTTAAGGTCACAGAAAGCAAAAGAGAGAGGCAGAGAGCGACCGATGAGACTGATGGCAGAGGGAGGACGGGACGCATGTCTCGTCTTGTGCATCGCTGCTGTGACTGCATTAGTGGAATGCTACAGTCACATGAAAGAGCTCTCAGAGACGCGGCATTTCTGTCTGCTCAAAAGCTGCACTGTCCCCCTCTCTGCACACATATACACAGATAAACACACCTAAAGACACATACACATACTGTACTTGAATGCCATAATTTATCAACACACCTTAAAAGTATGTATAAACTCAAAGCATAGAAAATTACAGCACTTTTAGAGTAAGTAATTTGTAACAAATAATAAATGTTTTCTTACCTAAATAATCTTCCAAATAATCTAGGCAGCAAAAATGATCAAAATAAAAGTGACTACTGTAAGTCAGGAACACAGCATGCGTCTAGATGAATAATTATTAAAACACTAGGAAACAGGACTTCCAGAACTTGAATTTATAGATATAATATTTTAAGAGCTTAAACATGACTAACTCACTGAATTTACGCCTCACTCACATAGCGAGGTTAAAAAAAAAAAAAGCAAAATGAAGAAAAAAATAAACAATAAAATAAATGTATAATAATAATACAATTATTGTTTATTTAGCTTAGCTGTAAAGAGGTTCCATATCCAGTCTGAACACTTGCATTTTTAATATTTACTGTATACAGTAACTCAGCTACATACATTCACTCGCCCATGTGCTGCTGTGCAGTTCTGGGGGATTTATTTAAGACCTACCACTTATCTTGTCATATCTTATTTCTTTCAGCGCTCTAGTCCAAGCTCAGTCAAAAGTGACACTTTTTAATCAAACCTTTCGCTGGACCTCTTGGGGTCGCTAAACAGGTTTATCCCTGTTCTTTTTTATTAAGAGACAAATGCACTTCTGGAAATCCCATTGTTTCCTCTTTTTCCAGCACATTCTGTACGACACAATGTGAAACATCTTATTCTGTAGTACCGCCATATAAAAAATAAATCACCCACAATAATCATACACCTCCCCGCTGAGTACTTTAGTTACTGCGAGGCTTCTGTTTTGTGCTAGCTTGTAGATCCACAACATCCCCAGCCCAGCTCGGTTCACTCAACGAATAGAAGTGAATTATTGTCTTAGTTCTTTAAGGGAGCAGAGGTTACCCTTAAACTATCATTTCCTCAGGTCATCAATCCAGTTCTAGCAGCTGACACACTTGAGCATTTCTGTTTTACCTCAACATTTACAGCTATTCCGCAACAAAATACCTTTGGCAATGAATCACAGCAATACGACAAAGAGTGTGTGTTCTTGTTGTGGAAAAATTCAAATACGCTATTTTAATTTAAAAAGTGTGTATGTTGGAGACTTTACCGATGCTAGTATGCTTACTGTGTGCATTCTATCACATAACCACAAAACCTGAAAAATAATTGCAACAACAGAGATAACATAATTTCTGTGATTTCTCTGATTCTTAATAATCTTAAAACATGTATTTTGTTGCATTTAAATTGATGGTTTTTTTTTACTGTACTTTATTTTAAAAGTATGATGTTTCTTGATGACTATGTATTGTGACATTGCATTAGAAAATACACAGTACAATAAAAATCAACCATAAAGCCTAATTATTTGTAACATGTCTTCATTACTGAAATGCCATATGAAGCAGCTTTAAAATGATTTCTGCATCTGCATCTGTAATTATAGTTGTTCTTTCATAGTTTTTTTTTTTCAAAATGTATGAAGTGTATAAGGCTTTAATTATCTTTCTAAAATCTCCATGAAAATTGGCTGTGTTTTAGTTGAATTTCACAGTTGTTGTTTTTTTTTTCAGTTCATTCATCCACAAATACACAGTTTACTGAGAAAAAAAAACTGTAATCCTGAAAATGGTAACACCTAAATGAACAGATTTTATTTAAGTCAAAAATATTATTTAACATAACTGAATCAACCTATAAATATTATTTAATACAAGCTAATCTAATTTTAATGAGTCAATCAGGCAGCTCTTTAAGGTAGCAATTGCAGTTTACCACTTTTTACAGGGTATAATATGCATTATAAGAATCCACAGCTGGACAAAGGAGAAGAAAATGCCTCAAAATCTGGCCGTTTCAGTACAAATGTACTAAACATCACAAGCAATTTTAACTGTTTCTCCATAGAGTACAAATACTACTCAGTGCTAGGCACTCTCACTGTTTGGCAGGTGTTCTGACCCACCTGTCGTACCTACCCACCCCATTCAGCCATAACAAAGCTGTCAGTCTATCAGTGTGGACATGTATGAGTTTCAGCAGAGTAAAACCCTGATCCATTTTCTTCCTATATTTACAGATTTCTCAAGTATGTTTTTTTTTTTCTTTTTGACTTAAGACAATAGTAATAATTATTCATATTATTATTGTTTATTATTGTTATTATTACTATTATTATTAAGGCCTAGATTTCTACTTAGAAACTCTGACAATTTTACATGCGTCACCAACACAACTCACTGAGAGGTTCAAGAGAGCTGTAAGATCAAATGAGCAGTGTGTGTGTGTGTGTGTGTGTGTGTGTGTGTGTGTGTGTGTGTGGCGAGTAGGCACAGGGTCAGAGAACACAGGGCTAAGTGGACCTGCTCTTCATTAAGACAATGTCTCCGGGGGACGTCACTAGGGCTACCTGTCCGTGCGCTTATTGAACCGTCTAACCATCATCTACCCTCTTACTCTGCCAGGGCCCCTAGAGAATCACACCAGCACAGCTGACAAGTTCAGCCTTAGACTGTGCCTGCAACATGAAAGCAGCTCTTCATTTTACCTCCTCCTTCCTTCTCTCTCACACACCCTCTCATTTCTCCCATACTCCTGTCCTCAACCAATGCTCTTTTTTTAAGAAGAGAGGTGATGAGACTGAGAAAGACAAAGAGAAAGAGAAACAGAAAGAGAGAGAGGAGGATAGAGATAGAGAAAGGGGACATAACTGCGTTTGACTCTTGACATGGAGCAGATGAAATGTTAAGTGTCCAGACAAGTCAGGGGAGCCGTGCAGATAAAAGTCATCAAATGACACTCTTGGAATGCAAATTGGCATGCTCGACTGCAGCAGTTGAACAACTGTGCCCCATCACAGACAACCGCTGACATTAGAAAGAAAAAAAATAATAATAATTATTTAAAGTGCCAAACTCATAAAACCTTAAGTAGAGGAACAGTGAGGGTTTTCCCCCCAATTGTATATATTCAGCGATATCTCCTCCTTGTCTCGGCGTTCTCTGAGAATGAAATGCCTCAGTGTTCACCTGCCCTTGTAAATCACTTTCTCTCTTTTCAGCAAAACGAAAGCAATAAACATTTAGATAAAAAAAAGAAGCATGATAGAAAATACTGTAATTGTTACCAACAGGTTGCACAGGACTCTGGAAATCATCTTTTAAAATCATTTTAATTTGGTTGCATTATTGTTCTGCTCAGCTGATTAATGTACAAAAAGACATTCGGAATAAACCATGATTGCTGCCATTTAAAACTATTTAAAAAGTTTTTGTTTTTTGTTGTTGTTGTTGTTGTTTTGTTTGTTTGTTTTATAAGCGAGCTAAATAATTTGATCTGGTAATTCATAACCATTTGGGTGAAGTTATTTGATTTTTTTTTTTTTTTTTCATGGATAACATATTATACATTTTGTTTTTACCATATATTTTTAAATGAGATTAAGGGAATTCTTTTAGTTCTATATTACATTATTAGTAGGCTATTTATAAATTCTACTATTGCATGTTATATATTGTATAGCTACGTATCTATTATAGTTGTGTTGAGTTAAAAATACAGATGACATGGATGAATTTTAACCTTGTCTACAGTGTTAACAATTTTGACATGACCCACTAATGTTTTGATTTATTTCTATATTTATGTTTTTATTTGCTTTTATACAAAAGTGACTTGTGCACTCATATAGTGTGTTTATTTAAGAGTAATAAAGAAAGAGTGAGATGACAGCAATCGCCAGGTAAAGCAGTTTATCTTTGACTTTATTTTGTAAACACGCTCAAGGCGGCAGATTTTTTGATTAAAATACCTGACTAACACTTTCGACAAACTTGAGTAAACTAAAACATTAAGAAATACTATACCGTTTAACAGATTTAAGTTCATCTATTGTTCATTTAAACGTTTCGTGCCATTTAGGCTGTGACTATTTAAGTGTAAGCTACGCGACGTAAAGAGTGTAATAAGCGCTATACACTACAATAACGATTGTTAATGTCATAGATAAGGGTTATTGTAAAGTGCTCGTGTGTTGATCGGTCATACTCACCATTTCTTCATATTGTGTGTATGGCAGAATGAAGTTCAGTCAGATCTCGCCCTCATGTGGGGGGACGCTCTCCTCTTCCCTCTCCTCTTCTTTACGCAAATCTCTCTAAACTCACTCAAAACTTTATGTTTGTCCCTTCAGTTTCAAACCGATGATAATATTAGGAGGAACATCAGCTACAGTCCTTTATCGTTAAGGAAAGAAACAACACTGATAATTAAAAAAAAAAAAAAAAAGAAGTGGAGTCAGTTCTACGCTCTCGTTTTTCTCAAGCACCGAGGCTCTGTAAAGCGAACGAAGCCCGTTGAAATATAAGCTGTTTCGGTGGATCCAGAAGCCCAGCGCTGGTTCCGCTGTTCCAGGTCCGCTCGTGTAAGACACTCCACCGGGACTGAAGCAGGACAGAAGCGGGACTAAAGTGGGTGGGTAGTTTGAAGCAGCGGGGTAAATCTCTGGCTGTCCGGGAAGAGAAAACTGACTGTCTTACTCACTCCCGGCTATTTCTTCTGCATAGTCAGCTCTCTCTGACTGCTGCATTACATCCAACGGAACATGGTAATATATTTTAGTCTAGTGTAGCTGGTAGTGCATTATCTGCATTATCGTTGATAGTATATTATCATCTTGTAAAATTGGGCAATTATCTTCTGGTATAGGCTTTTTGGTAGTTTATTATCTTCTAGTTTGTTCAGTGATGTATCTTTAAGAACAGAGTATGCTAATATAGGCTAGTTACTAGTAGTTTTATGTATGTATATTTAAGAGATTTCTTTTTTCTTAGAGCGGTTTTTTATTATTGCTGGTGTAAACCCTGAGAGACTGTAGCTTTAATAATTATGTTATGATAAGAACTATAATAAACGCCTGCAAAAATCCTACAGACACAAAACATTTCATTAATGTTTTCATTTTTTCTTGTTTTTTTATCATTTGTATACACTCTGAAATTCTAAAAAAAAATAATAATAATAAAAATTGTAAATGCTTTACTGAAAACTGAATAATAATAATAATAATAATAATAATACACACTTTAAATATAATTTAATTTTAAAAGGAAACCAACAGCTGGGGCGTTCGTCATAACCGTATAATAATGCCCTAAACTGACTTGTTCAATAACTTTACAACTATTTTACGAACAATGAATAGAGCTATCACTTTTAATGCTGTGTAAATCAATGATTTTCAATGTGTTAGAATCAGATTTTTGTCCTTGTTTTTACTATTTACTTAATGTTCATGAGGCCTGCTTTTACCCAGTTTAAGTTCACTTATAGGAGAGTCCCCCTATACAAAACGCGTGCACACACACACACACACACACACACATCAGTGTTTGAGGACACTGATTTCCTATATATCTCCCAAACTTGTGTCCCCAGACTGTCTGAACAGAGCGCTTATAAATGTTTAATTATGGACTTGTTTCTTTTTCCCTCACAGTGCGCACAGAGCTTGATTCTCAAGAGTGAAGGCTGAGGAAAGTCAAATGACAGACTTCTCCTTTGGACCAATAGAAGCCCCTAAATCCCAAGGCAGTCATTTTGATCAAGCTGAGTGCCTACAAGCCCCACTCACATGTTTGGTCAAGAGGTAAATAATAGATCAGGGATTAAACTTGTGTAGAATTCGTTCTAGGGTAACAAGCTACACACTCCCAGGATATGCATATTCATCTGATGTGCAAGGCCATGGCAGAGTAAATACCATATGCCCGGTAGTTAGAGAGCTTAAATCCCTAATTAAATGAGATATTACTGTACATTGCTCTCTGATATTAAACAACAGAGCAGAGAAAATAGACCTTTAAAGAATTATGAGTAATGGATACATTAGCATGTTCACGTGGGTTCAGTTTCCTACAAATGAGTAATCCAGCGTTTGTTTGAACTTCTAGCTCGTAGATGTAGCATTAAATTGTTTTGAAATCGATTTTCTTGCATAATATTATCATACTTTATTTATTATTATTATTATTATTAGTTTGATTAAATAAGCTCAATGCAGTCAATTAAACATCCTCATCAAGTGGCAAGCCATCCGCAGTGAACAAGTTGCATCCAAGAGTTATGAACTCAGCAGCTTGACTCTTTTATTTGCTCAAGAAAAACATGACATTAAAGCAGCTTCCTTTCTGAAATCAGCTGCAAAAAGCCACCTGTGGGACCCGAGTATAAGTATTGGTTTATGTCAGACCCCTTCCAATTGTCTAATTACTCAAAGGGCAGTTGATGATGAGCTATTGAACCTTCTACCGGTTTTGATCCTTTGGGACGGCCATCAGCTGTCATAGACTGTGTGTCTGTTCAATAAATGTCACATATATTTTCTGTTTGTGGGCACTGAGGAAAATGTCAAGCTAATGGTGTCACTTGACTTAGGGGAGGAGGCCACACGTGTTTTCCTTCTTCACCACCCACCTTCAATATGGAAGCCATTTTTACCATTGATCTCTTCTCTTGTGTAAACTTTCCACACTCTAGCAGGAACATCGATTCACGATGGAAGGAAACAAAGTACGTATTTGTGTTAGCTAAATGCTTGATGCCATACTTACAGATGATAATGGCCATGGACACCTCCTTGCACACATTCATAAGCATAAACAAAAACAAAGGAGTGAAAAGGTTCTCTGTGTTTGCCAGGGGCTTACATTATTTGAGCAGCATGATCCTCTCAGGGGAAATCTGATACAGCCTGTAGGGGAATCACTTCACTCCTTTTTCCCACAATTCAGCAGAGACACATGGGGCAAGCATTGCTTCCTCCACCCCACTGGCTCCTCTTTCTCCCCCCATCGCCCACAGGAAGAGAGCCCTCTTATCAATCCCCTCATTATCCAAACCCACTGCCTGCTGAAGACAGTTAGAAGGTCATCAGATGGAGCCAGAGACTCATGCACGGGGGACAAATGCTCAACAATGGAGCTTGTCCTGGGATGCAGAGCATTCTGTGGGAGCTCCGGGTGTGTTGGGCACGTAATGACAGGTTTGCCGATGGGCAAGTGGAGAGATGCAGCTTTGTAGGTTTCAAGCCATTGCACAAAACAAATGACTGACTGACACTGCTATGAAGGAGCTGGATTGTGACTTGCAGAGAATTATATTTATAAAGAGTTTAGGACTTTCTTTATATTAAGTGCACTGCAAAAAAGCAGTGACCTAAAAATGGTAACAACTTAATTAACTAAATTAACTAAGTTCAATGAACCAACATATATGCATTAATTTATACCAACTAATTTGTATATGTTAAATCTGGTTTTTACATTGTACTTATATTTAAGAAACGCTTGCATGTAGTTATACACTGAAAAAGATGGTAACCTGAAAATGGTGACATCTAAATGAACCGGTTTTATTCAAGTCAAAAATATTATTTAACGTCACTGAATAAACCTATATTCCTTAATTTATACCAACAAAACTCATTTGTATTGATTGAATCAAGTATAAATGGCTCTTTAACGTAACAATTACAGCTTTTAATTAATTTTTAATTACATTGTCGACCCTATACCACCCACCCCTAAACGTAACCATAACAAAACTTGTCCCTAACCTTAACAGACGCAAAAGTGTTTCACAATTCAATATGAGCACAATAAGTACATTACCAATTAATTTTCAGTTCAAGTTAAAGACAAGTTAAAGTGAAACCATTAGTTGTATTAGTAGAGGAATTATAAGTAGTAATATTATTTAGGCATATCATAAATTGCCTTAATTACTCAATAATTGCCTAACACGTAGTTTATGCACATCCAAATTATTTTCGTATTTAATTACTCCAAACTTTTAAAGAACATAGATACATACTGTAACTTGGTTACATTTCAGGATAAAACAATGGATGTAGGAAGTAGGATGGGATAAAATTCTTTTTCCCTTTTTAAAACCAATATCCTGGGGCACATAAACTGTCAGAACCAAGTTTAAAGCTTCTACATTATCTCAACTGGATTTGCACACCTACATGTTCATCCACTGGGAAATGATGTGTTGTGCTCCTCTTTAAAATGTCTCTCATTTCCATTCCAAAGTGACACTGCCAGATTTGCAGCCAGCATGTCTACAAAGCGAGCATCTTGTACGTTTTTAGAACATTATAGAGCGCGTCGCCTTTTTCTTCCCCTCTTTATCAAAGGTAAATGCTCAGCAGATGACAGTCCTCCTACCTCGGATTGCAGGCGGAGAACCGGGGCTTTCCCAATCCTCTGTGGTGAGATACTTCCCGTGCTCTGCCTACTCAGCCCACCAAGGGATTGTCGATGCTTCCTGATTGTATTGGCTGCGTGGTGATTTGGTGTGAATACATCTCTGTTTCTTAGTGACATGGAGAAGGAGGAACAGATGAGTTAAATGGAATCATTTTATTTTGCATCACATCAAAAATACTGGGGTAACAGCAAAGACAATAGACAGTATCAGCATTTGTCACGCTATGAAATAATGTTCTAGCATGCAATTCAATTTCTAGTATTAAAGCAGTACAATAAAGTAAGTATAAAAATACATATAGAGAGAGATTTCACAATCTTGTAAGTCTTCTGACCTTCTTTTACCAAAGAACAACCTGTGAACAACAAAAGAAAGAAGGTTTAAAATCTAAATGCACAAATCATTAAGACAGGGACACCTTTTGCTATAGAGATGACTTGGGAAAAATGTCCCAATTATCCTGAATTCAGATTATAATAAGCAATTGAAAATTTAATTATATTAACAACAAGATTTAACAGGATTTTAAAACCATTTTCCTTCCACAGCTAACAAAATACTATAGTAGTGTTCAGTCAAAACCAGACTGTCCTAAATAAAAGTAAAAAATTGTTGAATATAAACAAGCTGTCTGGCAAAGTTGATTACTTTAAGATACAAAGTGATTTAAATGTGTTGTACAGTCTAAATTTGCATCACTTAAGGATATTCCATTTTTATAACTTATAATTATTATTTTTATTCTCTATTTTCCCTGCTGTTTTTAGTCCAGATTTAAATGAAATAGATAACTGGAAAAAATACTACATTTATTTCCCACTTGAGCAACATTTGCGTGGTTGTCTGTCGATCTGAACTTTTTACAGGCTTTGGGGGTTGTAAATGGAGCATGTTACATTTGTGACGTTTGGCCGCTGTTGGAGGCTGTTGAACGGAAACTGATATTAGTGCCAGAGAGTGCATGTAAAATCACATTCGGAATGGATGACTGGTAACTATCATGAGTAAACAAAGGGCTTTGTTGAGCAAGAAAGAAAAAGTTGATTCAAAAGTGCCATGTGTCTGCGCTCTTAAAAGGGGCAGATGTTGCAAATTACCAGCCAGTCTACTGCCTCTGAAATCACAGCTCAAATGAGCATCCTAATGAGAGGCACTGTTTGCGGGTCAAAGAAAAGCCTAATCACGCTAAGTCAATTGACTTCTTCTGGAGCAAGAGAGCATGCAAGCTCCAAAGCAGATGACCTGCTGTCTGTTGCACTCCTGCAACCTCCTTTATATCTGTCTAACCTTGTTTCTGTGGTTTTAATCATCTAGCCTTTTGACTATGATATGACTCTAGTCGACAAGGACAGGCACAGTTGTTTATACTCCATTATACAACCATTATGAAATGAATTTTTTTTAATATGCCTTAATAAAATCAGAATGATGCAAGAGTGCAATCTATATGATAATTTATATTGTGTTGAACAAGATGAACAACCCTGGTAGACTCTTTATGAGCATTTATTTAAATAGGTACATTAAGAATAATCAATTGACTTGAAAGCAAGAGAAAGAGTGCAGCACACCAGGAGTAACTAAGGACTATGAGTGATATGGTAATATTCAAGGGGAAATAAAAAAAAAAAAAAATATATATATATATATATATATATATAATATATTCTTTTATATATATATATATATATATATATATATATATATATATATATATATATATATTAACCTTATATTCCTTATATATATTATATATATATAAAATTTAACATGTGCTGTTAAATTTTGAAATGTTTGGCTTTTTGGCTTTTAGTCACATGTTGTTTCAGACTAGTGGAAAGACTAGATTAGTTTACTGCACTTATTTTGCTTCTACTACACTTTATTTGTTTCTGTAGAGGTCAATTACAACGCATTTTCAGAAGCACTGACATTAACCAAACTTTCCGGTTTTGTTAATTTGTCATTTGCCTGATGTTATACAATATTTTATTCCTAAAAACATGATGGAATTGAAATATGAAAATCTGTCTTTCTGATTTATGGAGTGTGGAGTGATAAAAAAAAAAGATGTATCCAAAATACCATTTGTAAAAAAAACTTTGACCCTAATATGTCAACAAAATGAAACAAGAATTTTGAACCTGGCTTTCTGTCCAGATTTCTGTTCTGGAAATGAATGCAAATTAGTTTATATGTACATAGAAAATGTGCATATTTAAACATTTCAGAAAACATTTAATCCAAAAAAAATCTTTTGAAAATGTTAATATTTTGTTATTTTTGTTAGCCTACTTATTTATTTATTTATTTTTGTTTTTTACCTTTATATTCACCTGGGGTGTCTTACCGCAAAGAAAGTTACTATATTAATCATAGGTTTTGCAAAATGTGGTTATTATATTCATATAATAAACATAAATGTGGTTGTTATATTTCTTGTATTAATAGCATGAGAAAGAAAGAGAGAGAGAAAGAAAGAAAGAAAGAAAGAAAGAAAGAGAAAGAAAGAAAGAAAGAAAGAAAGAAAAAGAAAGAAAGTAGCTATTGTAGATCGTTGGAAGCTATGGTTACTATGGTAGCTGTTTTTAAGGCATTTATAAGTTATTTTTAAATCGTTTTTTAACATAATATTTATTGGACTTGTCTGTGAATTTAAACAACTTCACATAATAGTTAAATCATTTGTTAATGTTAAACTATTTGTTTCGTGTATTACACTGATAGCATGGAAAACATTAATATGAGACTATTCATATGAAGAATGTCCATAGAGACCAGCGAGCCGTAAAGTGTTTCTGTCGTGAAGTGTGGTAAACGGCTCTGTGTCAAAACACGGAACTGGCGCGATCATTTGAAACACTCCAGGCGTTTGTTTGTATTTCCACTTTAATGAGCTCTGTTTTCTATTTTCCCGCTTTAACCCTCTGATGAAAATATGCTGTCAGGTGCGATCAGAATGGTGATTTAATAATATTGCAGATCTTCACTTTGCATAAACCGTAAGTTCAGCGGTATCCAAGGACGCGCTGCAGGTCACACACACACACACACACACAGAGAGAGAGAGAGAGAGAGAGAGAGAGAGCGCGCTTTATTTAAACTAACAGTTGTTTTTAGTTTATTAAAACACTTGTATTAGTGAGGTGTTTTGTTATTATCTTAGTAGGCACCTATTAATGCTTTATTGTTGCAGTTGGTCACACGACTTTAATGTGTTTTAGTGTATTTTATATCGGATTGTTGTATTGAGTGTCTGTTTATTGAGATTTAATACAGTGTCCATAGAGACTGTTTGATTAATTCATAGACTCAGATTCACTTGATCTTCTTCAACTCCATCTACATGTTCATCGTGTTATCTGTCTGTCTGTCTGTCTGTCTAATTAATTTTGGACTAGACAATGATATAAATGAACTCTTTTCTGTTAGGATCAATGGACTCGAAAGACAGTGAAGTGTTTTACTCCTCGAGGAAGAGTTGAGGAGTTTGTCTGAGGAACTCGCTCAGTGCCAGGTATATTAAACCATTTATTATTATTATTATTATTATTATTATTATTTATTTTTATTTATTTATTTTCTTGTCAAATTAATATTTCCTTTGTCAATTCTGCTCTGTCTCAGGCTATAGTGACAATGGGTTTTAAACCATTTTTCCACTACTGCAACAATATACCAATATTCTAAGATAGTCATATCAGAAGCCCATATTATTTTTTCCCCTTGTAATGTTATTTATGTATTTATTTATTTATTTTTAATTAATTATTTTATTTATATATATATATATATATATATATATATATATATATATATATATATATATATAAAATGTATTTATTTATTTTATTTTTTTTTTTTTTGTGCAGTTGCGATGCTAAGACAACCCGACTTATATGGTCTCACTGTACTGAACACTAAACTCAAGTGACTTGAGAATCCTGCAGATTGTTAAAGCCCCACCAGGTGATGCCTGAAAACAAATACCTGCATTGTCAAAGGTGTCTCAAACTCATTTTTGAGCATATAGTTTACTTACAGACATCTTTAACACTGATCCTGATAACTACTAATTCAGAAGAGCCATCAACAATTACTCAGTGGGTAGTCTTTACTTACTATACAACAATAAAAGGCTTACTCTGACCTACAGTAGGACTACATCATCAGTGGATGTCGACTGACTCTGTCTAGCTTTTTTTTCACTTGCCTGCGGTTCACAATTGATTTTTCTCCATTTCTCTTCTAATGACAAGCATGTATGTATAAAGAATCACATATAATTTATGTAAAAGGCGGTGTGCCCATCCATCGACTGCCATTAACTACAAAATGTTTCTAGTGGACCTGAGAATTATCAGGGAGGGTGTTTTACTTTATTAATATTTGTATAAATAGCAACATTCAATGAGTGCACTCATCCAGTGGGCATTCATGGTCTGCTGTATAGATAAATAATTCATCAATACAACTGCCTTTCAACATATCAAACACCTACCATTCCATGAGAAAATCCCTGTAATGCGCTGGAGTCGCTCAATCTTCTGATGTAGTGAGCTTAAGCGCTTGTGAAGAGACCACCTATTTGATGGAGGACTTTTCTTAATTTGTCATTAAACACAATGAAGGCTAGGAATTGTGAGATCTCTATTTCTATTCATTTGCTCAGTCTCTCTCTCGCACACGCTACTTTGTATGTTTAGCCTATGGTCTATCAAGGTCTGCCTGCACCATTTAGTAAATAATTAATTAGACACTTTTGAATAGGGTTTAAAATTCATGTACTAATTGGACACCAGCAGATTCTGCAGGGATTTATGACTTTAATCTTATAATGATGTGGACATAATTTAACAGATAATTTTATATTAAGTTGATCTGGTATAATTCTGTTTTTTTTTATTAATGTCAGAAAATGATGTCTCTCATTAAATGTAATGTAGCTTAAAAATCTTTGAAAGCCATTTTTTTTTTTTTTTTCCCCCAAAGACACTTTGAATTGTAAGTGTGTCTTACACAGCTCTCTGCCGCCACTTTCTTCTTTAGGCAACTAGTGAGTTCAGATTTACTCATTTTTTTTTGTTTTTTGCTTTCCTCTGTTTCTGTGTGACTTTATGAATAGGATTACTCTGATTTAATTTCTTTTTTTTCCTTTTTTTTAATTTCTTAGAACAATAATATTTCATTCATTTGTTTGATCTTCAGTTTCAGCACATCCTGATATCATTTACTGTGATATCATCTCTATCTATCTATCTATCTATCTATCTATCTATCTATCTATCTATCTATCTATCTATCTATCTATCTATCTACATTAATAAGTGAAATGTAATGTCAAACTGCTTGTTTTTTCTTTGCAAGACTTTCATTATTATAATGAGGCTGTTTCTTCATTTCTGACTTCTGTCATTGACCCATCTGTGCTGCTCATATAAACAGTTGGCTGGAAATTGCTTATTTGGAAGCTACTTTTTAAAATTGTGAGCATCGGCAACAAGATAATTTTGTTGTTCTTGTATTTGCTTCAAATAGACAGACAAGGAGTTTGTGTGGTCGCTTTGAAAGTGACTTCAAGTGGCCAGTCCAGACCTCACCCAGGCAGTGAGTCTTGTAATGGAAAGGTGAGTCACATTGTAAAGTCATCAGTTTTTTTTTTTTTTTTTTTTTTAACGACAGAAAATCCTCTGCACCTATTTTCTCAGTCCCTTTCTTCTATTGAATCATTACGCTTTCACGTTTCAGACTTGAAATAAATGCTTTTTCTGCCACATGAAATCCCTGATTTGCGAGCACGGTTCTGCAAGGGTGTGTATTGGGTGGCTGCGCTGTTGAATGCAGTTATGAGAGAACCCGAGAGCAGATGATGATCTAAACCCTCTTATCCTCCACACAGACTCCCTCCCTCTCTTCTCGTCTAAATGCTGAAAAAAACTCCTCTTTGAGGGATATATACTAGATTTAACATGACTTATGACCCTCAAAGAGGGTGTGGGGAGCTGCAAAAGTGGCATGGGAACGCGTTGTGGGGAAAAAAGAGATCAAATTCGAACGATTGCTGAACGATTGCCATTGTCATGCCTTTTAAAAGTTATGTTGATGATAAGTTATGTTGTAGATAAAGCAACATTTCGCACTTGGGAGAAAATTGAGGCCACTGGCACGGCTTGGCAATAGCTGTGTATTTATTTGGGTTCATATTAAATCATTCTTTCCACCACCTGATGAAAGGTCAGAGATTTGGAGAATTTTTTGTGACCAAAAGCTTGAGCTTAAGCAAATGTGTTCCTCGACTCTAGAAGCGATGATAAATAAAAGAGCACCAGCCAGGCTACACTTTCCCATATCCCTCACGAGCTTCTTCCTCAGGCAGAGGCAACAAACCGGGCTGCTCCTCAAAGAACTGGCAACATGCACCTGAGGGCGTGTGCATATATCAGCATTGTGCCACATGGGAGATTGACATGATAATTGTGCTGACTCTGTGAAGCACACAGGCTACTGGGAATTCTGGCCGGTCTGGTAGCGAGAGAACACTTGGCTTGGGATATGGTTAACATCACCAAGCTTCAAGGCAGTGGTGTTCTCTGAGGAGAGCCGTATCATGTCAGATGTCCTCAGGGAGGGATAGAATGAGAAAGGGTGGAAGAGATTGAAGAAGTGAACCAGGGAAAGGAAGATCCCAGGTGAGTGGCGGCTGTTCAAACAAACTCGCCCCAATTGTGATTCTTTTGTCTTTTTCCCCCCAAACACCCACTAAAGAGGGTTAGATCCTGAAAGGAAAGGAGTGTTTGTGTTTCCCCAGTGAGTAGTGTTCCTGTTTTGATATCCTGATAATTACTGATACCTGGAGACTGGAGTTATATCCCATCATTCCCTGTTGACTCTCTGCGGTATAAGCTCAGAGAACGCGCTGAGTGGTTGAAAGGCAATTTTGCCTGTTTCTTCTCCCACAGCATCCAGTCTATCCTGCAGTGTTTTATCTCCTAACCGAGCATCACCGTTGCGTCATCCCAAATAGATTTTCAAATGTGAATGGCTGCAGTGTTCACTGAGGCCAGTGGATCCGTTCGCCCTCTTCTGTGTTCTGTATTCTGTTACTTTGACAGCCTGCGCCTTTAATTTTGCTCTTTTGTTCAATCTGTGCTGTACTAGAGAAAAGCAGAAAGCTGAGAACAAGGACAGGAAAGTTCTGGAGATCCTTCAAGCAAAAGTCTACAGAATCCAAGAGCTGGAGCAGGTACCGTGAGAGCTTTACACAACTTAAACTACACCCCAGCCACAGGTGTACAGACATGCATGTGGTCTCAGAAACCTTCGTCTCTCCTTTTTTAATGAGCGTCTCTGACTGGTTGATAGATCTGCTCGGATGACAGCTAATGGTGAAGCCGTGTTGTTAATTCACCTTTAATCATGCCCCTTAATGAAACATCTGTCAGTCGGCTTCATTAGGAACTCCGTCTCTTCACCAGCAGCGAGTCGGTCAAATATGTCCACGCATCACGCATACTCTTCATTTGTGTAAATAAGATTAGCCATGGCTTGATAACCGATATTGCAGGGGTCTCCAACCTTTTTGATAGCATGGACCAGCATGGACCAGCATGGACCGGGGGGAGGGGGGGAGGGGGGAGAGGGGGGGGGTTCTTGGGAGGATCGGAACAAAAATTTAATTTATGTGAAATCCTCTAATTATGTCTCTCTTTCAACTGCATGCAACAACAAACTAAAACAAAACAGTACAACTCACCATAATAATCAATGGGAGCACTGGGCTTGTTTCCCTGCAATAAAACTATCCCAGTGAAGAGGGATCTTGACCGTGAGACTCGAAGCGTGTTGCAGATGGCCAGTCTGCTCCGTAACTTTGTTTTAGTGGCTGTGAGCACATAAAAACTCACTTCGCAAAGGTATGAAGTTGAAAAAGGAAGTTAAAACTTCAGAGCCTTCGCAACTATCTCTGAATATTCCGTCTTTGTTTAATCTAGAAGCCTGCAAGGGAGGATGTCTGAAACATGTTTTTCAGACTGCTGTCATTTGCGGTCTCAGTGAGCTGATGCTCTTCACGCACTAGCACTAGGATGATTTGCGGGGCACGTTTGCAAATGGTCACGGACCCATTCCTTATCAGTTCTTAGATCACTTGCATTTGGGAAGTAGTGCTCAGACTCAGCTGACAGCAAAGCTATGTGATCACAGATCAGCTGGGAGAGAGAAGACCCAAATTTTCTTTCCCCAAAGGGGACAATGTTGGCAATATTGGAAACATGTCGAATGTGCCCTTTGGCACTCGCTGTCCCCACAGTTGCTTGGCTTTGAATGCAGACACTTTGTCTGCCAGTTTGAAAACAGCTGTCATTCTCCCATGCAGTGACAAATTAATTATATATTGTACATAAACCAATAATATTGCATTGTTGTCAACATCGGTCAATTCATCAGCCTGCAGTGCATACCCTGGCGACTCATTAACCCTTTCTAACAATTGCTCTTCAATGTCCCCTGCGAAATCATCAGTTTGTTAGCTTAAAGAGGAATCTGGCCTACCTTGTTAGCTGCAGCTTTGCCAAACATTTCACGGCAAATGTCTTTGGCAGCTGGCAAAAACAGTTCTTCCACGATGGTGAAGGTCTTCTTGGCTTTAGCGATACGGTCAACCACCAAGTATGATGCTCTCAGTGCAGCTACACTTATAGATGTGGTTGCTTTTAACAGATGTTGTTGCTCCATTGGTTAACGTTGTTTCTGTTCAAAATAATCCAATGGTTTGTATCTCAATGCTGGGTGTTTAGATTCAAGATGCTGTAGCCGTTTTGAGAGCATCATTGACTCGTTAGCTAATTTTTCTCCACAAATTATACACATGGGATTTGGAGCATGTGAATTGCCAGAAGAGACGAAACCGTATTTTAGAGATGAATAATCATATTTTGGTTAAAAACGGCTTTGTTCTTCCCCTTTTTCTTGCCAGCAGCTGTTTCTTCGTTGTCGTTATCATTTGTTCTTTTCTTACCTCCTTCACTAAAGAAACTTTCGAGAGATGTTTGTTTCCCACCCATGTTAATATTAGCTGAACCTTAAAGTGTGGAAACAATTTTTCCTGAAATCGCGCCCTATATAAATTTGGATATTGGCTCTTAAAGGGGAAACGCACAATAAATAATACAGTGGGATTGCATATAGCCTAGAGTCATCTTGCGTTCTTGCAGCCCGGTAGCAACTCTTTCACGGCCCGATACTGGGTCGCAACCTGGGGGTTGGGGACCTCTGCCATAGCGGACCAAACTGAAACTTACTAAACACCACGCCATGGCTTTGACATCATGACAGCATTACTAATGGAGGGCCAGTGTATTTATTTTCATAGCAGCAATTATGTTTAGTGTCAGCACCGTAGATATAAACACCTAGATGGCACATTAGCAACTATTTCTAATTACAGTGATACGTCTGCGTGTCTGCCATATTGGAAAGGTCAAGATCTGCTTGTAATTGCAAGGAAGTGAATGTCAGACAGATGACAGGTGTGCTTTGCAACAGGCTGTAACAGTCCCTTATTACCGATTTTCACAGGATTTGGTTTGTCATAAATGTCAGATGGTTCTGCATATTGTTGACGATGTTACATTCAGAAGGAAAGAGTATTGGTAAAGTGCTCTTCATCAATGATCTGGAACAACAGTCTGATTGCTTGAACCTTTTTATGAAATAAGGTTGTAAACCATAAACAATTAAACATAACAATTGAAAAAAAATAATCAAACATATTATTTCATATATAGTAAATTTGCATAAAAACAGTATCATAGTTTCCCACAGTATTTTGTGAGACTGTGGTGGGTGGACCTTAGACCCTCTAGGGTCTAGGGATAAACCAAAGCATTTAAATATTATAATAATAATAATAATAATAATAATAATAAATGGCACAAAACACAACTTTTAATGCTATTATAAGAAATAGAGTTAAAAATAACTCTACTTATGCTGCTCACATACTCAGGTCGGGAATGCCACAAAAAATATAAGCAGAGTGATGCAAACACTGAATCATTCCAGTGCTATTGTACTCCAAATAGGCACTAAAACACTAAATATATGGCACACCACCAATCAAATTACACACCGAGAACTGTTAATCACATTCAGTCATGTTATGGCTGTGAAAAAGGACCATAGCGTGCTTGGTCGGGCACATACTTATTGATGCATCACACATATAAATTGTTAATCTGATAGCATTTATAAGTGTATAAAAATATTATGAACTATTTATGATAGACTGTGGATTGTATATACACTTTATTAAATGACCTGCAGTGTATTTGCATTATATAACTCATAAATATGAAGGAGTTTGAATGTTTGTATGAAATGATTGTTCCAAGAGGGCAGACATGTTGACATATCCAGAGCAACCGAATACTGATCCTGTGTATTTATATGTTTGGTCAGCAATTCCTCAGTATAGTGTATTTTTACACACAAATGGCCTTTGCTTCAGAGTCAGAGCCAACTGTGCACATTTTGAAGTTGAAGTTTTAGTATGCAATATTTTTAATAGATTAAAAATTAAGTTTCAGTTTTGAACGAGTCTATTCTTCTGTCAGGTTTAAGTTGCACTGGCCTGTTAGTGGAATATGGCCATTGTGCCCTGTTTGAGAAACTCATTAATAATCAGAATTCTGGGTACCAGTCAAAACCACTGGCATTCGTCTCATCCAAATTTTGCCCCAAACGAACCAAAATGTGATTAATTGCTTTTTCCTTCCTTGGCCGTGTGATGGTCTGCTGAATCCTCATCTCATCTCTGCATTTCCACACTAACTTTGACCAGCTTTCCTCTCACCCCACCCCCTTCCATTACCCCTCTTCTTCCATTTTTGTAACATAATTAGCTTTCATTTTTGAACTGCACTGGGGATTTCTAATGCTAATCTCTCTGTCCTAGACCTCTTAACTTCTTTAAACCTCTTTTCCTACCAATTGAGAAGTACTAGGGTTAAAACAGTGCTTGCCTACCTCATTATCAACATTTTGAATTGAGCTTCACTTGTGCTATAAATCTCTATTAAAACCTGCATTTGCATGGTGCACAGACTGAACATAAGTTCTCTATCTAGAAAGATTCAAGTGATTTTCCCCAAACATGGCAATTAATTGCCTCCCACAGCTCAGAGTTATTTTTTGAGATATCAGCGTCGAGTTGACACAACCTGGTTGAAGTGTGTGTTAGCAATAGGAATGCTTTATCGGAATAACAGAGATGGAAGAGGGATAACTGTGAACGATATTGAATATTTGCGCTGAACACAGAACAAGGGGCAGGTCACCCAAAAATGAAAATTCTGTCATCAGTTATATACCCCTGTGTCATTCCATAAGAATTTTGTTCATCTTCAGAACAAAAAGGATGATGTTTTTAATGAAACCTGAGCAATGCTGTCCCTCCATCAAAAGTCCATTCCAACAAAACCTTGATGCTTTGATAAGTTCATTGTAAAGACATTGTAAAAGCACTCCATATGAATCAAGCAGTTTAATCCAAGTCTTCTGAAGAGACACATTCACTTTATATGATAAACAGATTTAATTTAGGCCTTTATTTAGACGTAAACATTGGTCAGTGTGCATACATAGAGCTCATCAAATATGGTAAAGAGAAGCTCAACCATGCTTACTTGACATGCGATTTACAAACCTTTTGAAACTTTTGACATTTTTGGTGCAATGCAGTTTCAATCAAAAATCTCTCAAAATATCTTTCTTTGTGTTTCAAAGATAAATGAAGGTCTTATGGGTTTGGAATGACAGAACTTTTGTTTTTGGTGAACTTGAAGTCTGGGATACTCTTCATTCAGTCTGCTTTTGCATTTCATGCATGGTTGAGTGTTCTAGTTCTGAGTATTGTCAGTGAACTTGTGTGGACACATTCAACACATGGGCACTACGACTGTTTTGTGATACTAATTCATCTCCCGATGTGAATTTTGTGCCATGTTTTCATTTACCCAAAAATACTGTAACTGAAAATAAAGTTTTGTAATTAAATTTGGGTAATTAAATAGGGCATTGTGTTCTCCGGTACTAAACTTTTTTGGCAACAAGCCACCTCTCAATATTTCAGCCAAACTAATTTTTCATATTGCTGCTCTATCATCATTTTTAGACACAGTGAAGTGCGTCCACACTTCTGACGTGTTTACCTATAGTAGCTTATCCACACTGTTACACGCTATCACACAATCCGCTCATACGGAATAGATACTAGAGACACTTCTCATTGGAGAAGCGCTAATTAAACAACAATGATTTTGGCCTTTCAATATTATTTCTTCAGAAACTCTTTACTTAATGTAGCATGTAACAATTGAATCATTCTTTTAGCTTTATCATGTCCTGTTGAAACATCATAGTACAGCACCGTTAATTCCCGTGTCCCACAATTAGCAATACAGGTCGAAACGCCTGTGACATGCTTTCCCATCGCCGTATCACGCAACAGCTGACCCCATTACAGAAACTATTAATGAAACCTAACTCTCAGTCCTGTAAACACTCATACCCAGATTGCTTGTGACTAACGGCTGTCTCTCACGATCTCTCATGTGGCTCTTTAAACAGAAAGTGACGGCACAAGAGCAGGAGATAAACAACCGAGTCCAGCAGTTGTGTGGCAGTGAGGAGGAGTGCGGTCTAATGAAGAAAGAACTGGCAGCTCTGCAGCACAGACTGGGGAATAAGAGTCGACAACTTAAGGTTTGGACAAATTTCCACTGGCACCACTTTTAAAGCGCTGCCTCTGTGCCTGTGACACCAGGAAGAGAGGAAGGGAAAAAAAACTGACAAGCCCCTGGAGGCAATTGCCTAAGGCCTCAAAATCCCGGGTCGGGGGCTGGGGCGGCGAGGACGGGGGTGGTAGCGACAGCGTAGCTCGGAAAAGCAGCTAACTTTCTCAATAAATACTTAATGATGGCCGAGCAGAGGAAAGAGTGTGTATGTGATGTGGCTTCTCCTTAATTACCTTCTGATGGGACTGGCATGATTAATTGATAAAGTGAAGATCTGGGGAGGATGTGTCTTTTCAGGGTCTCTCTTAGCAAAGGGAGGGAAGGATAGTGCGGGCACGAAAGAAAGGAGCGAGAGATCAGCATCAAAGGCAGGCTGGCAGGACTAATGGGCCTGTAGTGGAGCTATTCTCATTAGAGCTGTCATTAGAGCTAAAGATGGCCCCTGCACCAGGCTACCTGCGTGGGCTTCGGCTTGCCCTGCCAACGTAGGTAAGCTCCAGACTTCCCTCTCCGGCCCTGCCCGCTCTGCCGCCCTTTCATCCCAATGCTGCGACCGTCTCTTGCTCTCTTTTCCCCGGCAGGAAGCGAGGAGGCAGGCGCAGGAGTGCGAGGAGGAGGGCAGGCGTGCCCTACAGGAAGCCAGGCAACAATTAGATGCTCAGCACTCAGCCTCTCAGGCAGAGCTGGAGAGATTGTGGGACCAAGAGGCCGTCAGCAGTTCCAGAGTCAAGGTAAGGTCCCCCGCTTCGCACCCTGTTCTCTTTTTATTTTCTTTTCTGCCGCTGTCTAAGCGGGTTCATGTAAATGAACTTGTCTCACAATGCGCAAATGTTAAATATTGAGAGATATGTTCAGGGGGGGGCGAAATAATGACTTGGTGGGTTAACATGGTGGGCCCAATTTTTCTTTTCCCCACTAAACAGCAGGAGTGTACCCCGTGCAACGTGACCAGAGCTGTTTTACATGTGGCCCCGAATCAGTCCTGCCTGCTGTCGTGGTGCTTAGCGACTTGGGCTATAATGACCTACTACAGACGGAGCAGGAGCTGTTGTTAGCATGTTCCATAGGGCCTCGTTCAGCATTTGTGTATGTTTAATAGGGCTTGTGTCCTCTTGGGTTGAGTGTCACTCAAGCACCTGTGTGATTACCTGCTTTACATACAGATTTGTGTTCATTACTCTCCATGGGGAAGGGCAGAGGCAGGTCTGTGTGGACCTTAAACTCTAACTAGTCCAATTAAATTAGACTGTAGTGGTGCTCGGACTGTGTCCCCTTTCCTCCTGCTCTCTCTGTCTCTCTCAGTGCCCCTGTCAGCACTGGCTAGTTTTTAATGAGGGCTGGCCCGTGCTCTCCCTGGTCTGAGCGTTTGATGCTCGGCATCTGTTTGCTTCTCATTATCTCCATCAGCTCCTGTGATATACTGCTGATAGGCTTCCCGCTTTAGTTGCTCGCCTTTTATTTTCCTTCCGTTGTCTTTCTTTGTTCCTTTTTACTGTGGTCAAGTTCTCTGTGAGGTGGTTTGTTGTCAAATGAGAGTGTCCATGATAAAAAAATAAAAAATAAAAATCTAGTTTAAAACGTTGTTTTTTTTTTTTTTTTTTTTTTTTTTTTTTATATAAATGTACTTTGTATACATGTTGGATATTTTATAGCATTTTTGAAATAAAAAAATGTATATTTATAATTTAAAAGTGACCAAGTAAAAGGATCACATTTTCTCCGTGCACCTTTCTTTATTATTTGTTTATTCATTTATTTATTTTAAATATATATATATATCTTGAATTATTTATTTATGGAAATGAAATGTTGCTCTGTTATCATTTCCCCCATTCCTGCTAGGGGGTGTGATATTGATAAAATAGATTGTTGATAATGATAATTAGATCATATTTTGGTGACTGTGTTTTTGTGCTGGTACCTATGCTGATTTAGGCCTGTCATGGACAGCTGACTCCCAAAGCTGTTCATAATTGTCATAATTATGTGGTGCGCTGGTTAGCTCACAGCAGTGACAGAAATAAACTCTTTATTATGAGGCAGTATTTACCTCCTTAAATTGATTTCCAGGGGTTTTACTTATATAAGAGCAATTTCAAACCTTATTAGATGTATGCTTCATCACTGTCGAATTCTTACATTTAATCAATGAATGCAATTAGAATAATAAGACACTATGGGGTGTTACCAATCAAATTAAATAAGTATCAACAAAATCAATTTTTGCACTGTAGAAGTGGCACAGATGCCGCATCTAAAGCAGCATTTCAATGTGTTAACACTGCAATTACTGTACAACTGCATAAATAACACTATGGGATTAATGTTTTAAAAATAATATTTTGAATATTGAAATATGAAATTATTTTACTAATGAGTCTTAACGACTGAGTCATTTATTCAACAGATTTGGTTAAATGGCTGATTTATTCAAGAAACAAAGCAAATGACTATTTATGTATGGATCATGGAATCATTAATTGGTTCAAAAATGCTTATTCATTCAGAAATGAAACACCATTGTGCGTTGGTCAGTGATGCACAATAGTTCCATTGTGGCTTTGTTTGGAACTATTTTCTTTGCCGAAATAAGTAAAAACTGACAATATTGACAATGCTCTGTCTAAAGTGTAACTCACATTACCATATACCACATAACTCTTATATTTACTGAACTGTTGAATAAATTCAATTCACATTTGCAACTGTGGTGATATTTGAGAACTATGCTTACCTATAGCATATAGAAATATAAGAGAAAAACTTATACAGGGCCATTTTTTGCCCCAATTTATTGAATTTTGGGAGCATTCTAACTACGTCATGTAGAAAGTGTGCATTCGTGGGGTGCGTTTTTGTTTGTTTTTTACATACATACACATTTCTCAAACACCCATAATTCCTGCATATTTCCTACATATTTGTAAAAACACATGACTTTGTCAGTCACACCACATGATTTTGATGCAGTGGAAAAAAACCTTTTAAATAAGCAGTGAAGGAGCTTTGTTATTTTATTATTTATATTATTATTATTATTATTATTAAGATACAATAATGAAAGATTATGCCCTTTGTTCTTCAAAATGAATTTTATTTTAGAAGTTAAAAACGTTCATCACAGAAAGATACAGGAACTGCCTGTACAGTACAGTATGTACGAATTGCATTTTTAATGGATTTTTGAATAAATTAATAGATCTAGACCAAAAAAAAAGTATTTCATGCCATTGAAACAGGTGTCAATTAACAATCAATTTCTCTTGGAGAATTTGGAAGAGGAACTATTCAGAAGCAGACAGGACGTGCTAGAGGCTCAGAGTCGCTCAACTGCTTTGTCCCTTCAGCTTTCCACTGTAGAACGGGAAGGAGCTGACAAAGAACCACAGCTCTGTCAAATCAAGTAAGCAGCACTTACACAGATCTGGCTGAGCTTTGATTAACCCTGACCATATGAGTTGACCGTGATGTGTGTGCATGTTCGTGTCCAGACGTGAGCTCCAGGACTTGCAGTGTCTGTACAGGCAGAGTGTGGAACATGCAGGAGAACAGGCCCAGCTCATTCAGCAGCTGGAGGGGCTTAACCTGGACACGCAAAGACTCCTGCGCAGCCAAGAGGAGGCCCACACGGCAGACACCGTCTCCTACCAGAAGGTACAGGAGCGCATCTGTTGTGTGATCTTAGCGCCTGTCCTCACGAGTGAACACGTGCCCCTGGGGGGGTGAACTTGTGTTCCAGCAAGGACTTAACTGCATTAACCGAGCTTGTCCTTCACTGTCTGTTTCTGCTGTGACAGCTCCACAGCGAGCTGAGCGTGTCATACCAAGCCCTTTGGCACAGCCAGGAACAGCTCCGCCAGCGGGAAGCAGCCCTCAGCATGCAGCTCAGCCAGAGAGATCAGCAGATCCAAGAACTCCAGGCACAGCTGCAGAGTTTCACAGCCGCCGCAGGGCACTGTGAGGTGAGTCCGTGTGGGGAGCACCATGACAGATTTACATCATGCTCAATGCCCTTTGTATGCAAAGCAAGCTGAATGAGCACTTCGGCAAAACCACACACCGTTCATTTCCTTTTTCTCCTCTTAGTATAACCCCATCCATAATAAATGAAATGCCTTTCAGTAAGAGATGAATGGGAAGAGATGACCAGGAGTTTTTGTTCATTTTTGAAAGACTTCATGCTGTCTGACAACTCCAAAGCATTTGGCATTAACCCTGCCCGAACATTGCCAGAACTCCTCTCAGCAGATCTAATAGGGATGTAATCAGTTACTGCATATGTATATATGGCGTGTAAGATTTTTGTAGGTTTTTTATGTCACCAAGGCTGCATTAATTTTACCTCCCCCAAAAAAACACTAAAAATAATAAGAGTAAAAATAGTAATATTGAGAAATTTTATAGTTTAAAATAAAGGTTTTCTAAAAGTAATTTATTCCTGTGATGGCAAAGCTACATTTTCCGCATTAATTATTCCAGTCTTCAGTGTCACATGATCTTTCAGATATCCTTATATGTTGATTTAGTGATAAAGCAACATTTCTTATTGTTATCAATTTTGAAAACAGTCATTCCACTTAGTACTTCTGTAAAGAAACGAACATTTTTTCAGGATTATTTTATCAATATAAAGGTCAGAAGTACAGTGTTTATTTGAAATAGTAATCTCTTAGCCTATAATGTTATACATCAAATTACTGTCCCTTTTGCTCATTTTAAGATTTAGTATTTCATCGTTTCCATTGCTCAGCTCCAGGTTTTTATTTTTATTTTGCCACAAAGCAACTCTAGAGGTTCATGAACATATCTGTTTGTTAAAGCTGAAAGTATCCATTCATGCTTTATCTTCTTTGTAGAAATTGGCCTAATGTGGAAATTATGTCGTTTTGTTGCAGTCATGTAGATCGTTGCTGAAAATTTAGCTTGAGGAGTAGCAAATGGTTAGTAAGTACAACCATTGCAAGGTTTCCACACTAGGTCCTTCTCAAATCTGTGGTGTTGTAGGTGTAGCCAGATATGTGTTCTGTGTGTTTGTACACGTGTGCATCACAGTAAGTCGGCACATCACATGGTTTTGGGTATGCACAATAATCCATGCATGCTTTATGCAGAGTTCCAATGTATTGCTTTGAATATGAAATTGTGTTTACCGAACACATGTAGCAGCTGCCTTGCTGTTTTGTTTCTTAACAGTTTTACCTACAGACATCAAAGTGATCTGATCAGTTATCCCAAGGTGTAACAGTCAAGAGGGCTTTCCGTTTCCCCGCTATAATTGCACTGACTGGGATGTGTATTCTAGTGTAATCTGAAATTCTGTATCAGCTTCTTCCTGAACACCTGTTAAATTCTAATGCACTGGTTGTTAGAGCTTTATTTTAATTTTAAATGTTAGGAATGATCAAAGTGCTGATCAGCAGAGGGAGCTGAGCGAGACCAGACTCTCATTTGAATAAGGGAGGAGTGATGGAGCAAGGAAAGTCCAAGAGGAACAAAAAAGAAGCCCATTGTGTGGCTAGTTAGGACTAAAGAAGAGCTCAAAGGCCAGTGCAGGCCAGAATCATGTTCTTCTGTAGTTAGAAAGATGGATGTGGCCTGTCCCATATAAATAATCCAAATTTTGCTTCAGTGGGATTAAGCAAAATAAATAGATTTTTGTACATTTTATTACATTTATTTCAAAGACAGTCCACAGCTCTGTTTCTAAGTGTATTTTTATAATATAATATAAATGTACTTGATTTTTAAGAAAGAAATATTTCAGTTACACTTTATTTGACAGTCTAGGCATTCTACAAGTAACTTTGCCAGCATGTTACCTAATTTGCATTACTTTTATTCATTTAGCAGACACTTTTATCCAAAGTCACTCAAACGATTTACTCAATACAAGTGATTTATCATAAAGAGGCAAATAACACAAGTGCTCATACAAAGTTTTTAAGAGACATGAAACTAGCACACATATTTAGGAAATTTGCCTCGGACAACAATGATGCAACTGACCAATCAGAATAAAGTTTTCAGTAAGTAAGGTAAGTAATGGAAGGTGTCATTGGATAATACCCTCTGTAGAATTCATGCGAAAGCAATAATAGTGCATTGTTTATTGTTGATTATAACTCTTGACTTTAATCATCACTTTTTTCCTTGACAAATTTGTTTTGAAAACTACTGTAAAATAAAAAAAAAAATGGCTGTGATTTTAATGGTAAAAGACTGTAAAATGCTAGACTAAAAACCAGTTAATTGGTTAACAGTTCCCTTATTATATACGATGAAAAGCTGTATTGGACATTACATGTAATTTTACGGTAATATACAGTGAAAAAACATAAATTGATATTCCCAGAATTCCCTGTGTTAAATTTCACATTTGATGTTTTGTCATTGAAATAGTGTTTCTTCGTAGTTTTTTTTTTTTTTTTTTAGGGTTGTATGTTTTAATGTTATTAATGAATGTTTATTGCATTATTTCAGTTACATGTGTGTTACGATGTGTTTACTGTTTGTGTGAATGACACTATGTGCACCTTCTATATATGTTAGTATTTTCCTTCTCAGCTTGTGGAAAAACTGCTTGATTAGTTTTGGTTCATCATGTGACTTTCTCGTCACCACCTGCTTTTGGTGGTTATTAGTGTATTACAAAGGTACTAAACAGATTTCAGTTTCAGCATTTTTTAATAGGTTGGTATAACATTATATCAGTTAATGAAATTGTTTTTTTTTAATTTACATAACGTAAAATTTTGCTACCATATATTTTTACGGTACAAATTTTTTACCGTAAATTTTACAGATTTTTTTTGGACAGTGTAGAACAAGGACCATATTTACTTATTAACTTATGATCTATATTGGTTTGTGATCTGAGCTTTGACTGAGCCACTTTGTGGCTTTTCTGTATATTTCAAGGCATTGTTCTTTGGAAATAAATCCTAGCGATCTTACCAATTGCACAGTTTTCCCCACTGTTTTTTTTTTTTTTTTTGCTTCGCTACATCTATATTTCCTTTTATCTTTCCATTTCTTCCGGCAGTCTGTCTCTGCGGTGACGTGACCCAGGTTGTCACTATGCTGTCTGTGTCGTTCTCTGATCTAAATCAAGCCTTAAGCCTTGTAGGTTCTTCTTTTCTAGTCAAAAGCCATTGAAAACCAAATCTAAAATTGGCCTCCCGAGGATTACACAGGAAGTGTTGCATCTTACAGTCTATTAGCAATGCATTTAACACTCTATGTGGCAGATCGGTGGTGGCAAGAAGGTTTATTGCAGCTTTTGTTCAATTGTCTGTGCACTTGAGCTATTATACCGAGTGACAAGGTTTTATTATGAATATTGTCAAAGAACTGTTAGAACCGCATTGCTGCTCACTTCTCAGTGATTGTTTGTTGCTCCTCTAGGATCTACATCTGGCAAATTGATTTTGTGGTGTGGATTGATTGGACATGCAGATTTTTATTAACCTGTTTCAAGTGAATTTATTGATTAATCCCAGAATTAATTAATGCTGCTATTTTTTTTTTTTTTTTTTTCTCTGTTTAGCCAGATTTTTATAGACAGCCAGAGACATTTAGGAGCCACTTAATCAGCTTTATCACCTATAGAAGTATTTATTTAATAGGTGGAATGTTATGAATTTAATTAAACTTTGAGATTGCGAGAAACCTCCCAAGTGATGAAATTTCAATGTCTCTCTCCCCATTTCTCCCTATTCCAGAGCCCAGACGCTCCTCTCAACATCTGCCTCTGCGTGTTATTAGTGTTAGTGAAAGCCGAGCTGTCAGATGTATAATTGAAGTGTCCGCTCCCTGCACACACGGCTTGTTATGTGGGGTCATGTTTAGATGAGTAGATGTGTTTCTTTTGATCACTATCTGACGCTCAAACCCTGAGCTTCCAGCATACTGAGAGGCTGCCGATGTGTTTGGCTTTAAATCTTTAGGAGGCAGTGCCTCCATCACTGTGGGCTGCCTCACCAGTTTGTTTTACTCAACTTGTTTAGATAACATTAGCCCGGTGATGTCTCATCAGACCTGTTGTACTTCCACGGCAAGTGCTTCCTAAACTTTTCAGAGGCCACTCTTTGTGTCTTTAACAGTTGTTCAGCACCTCCACCTGCTGCTGGCTGTTAGCATGTAATGATCAAATGCAAATAAACACTTTCACTTTGTATGTCAGAAAATATTTAAATTTGATTTGCATTATAAACAGTTATTAGTGGTGCTTATTTTGATCATTGAGCCCATATGTTTGAACAAAGAGTACATGTATATACATATACAACAATATTACTCTGAAATCATCTGAACAATTATCTGTTTTTGTTAGTAAGGTAGGCTATTGTATGTGGGAGCCCCTTTCCATCTTTTTCCATTTACATTTATGCATTTAGCAGACCCTTTTATCCAAAGCGACTTACATAGCATTCAAGTTACAGTTTTTACATTTTATCAGCTCTTGCTTTCCCTGGGAAACGAACCCATGATCTTGGCGTTGCTAGCGCCATGCTCTACTATTTGAGCTACAGGAAAGCACAAATTCCGTGGAAAGACCGTGTCCTAACCAGCCATGACGTGACTACTCGATGCGATAAATGGTATTTTTTCCACTTTAATCAGACTCTGTCGTGAGCAGCTGACAGCTGACCAGCCGATAAAATGGTTTAATTTGTTTGGGTGAGTTGTCCTTTTATTAAAACTTGACTGTCTATGCAGTAAAAAGGCAGGATTTAACTAAAGTAGCTTAACTAGAGAAAACAGATTAAAAGGGCTGTGGTGTTCCCTTTGTCTAAAAGGGTAGGAAAACTTCAACACCCATAATGCACTGGGCATGTTTCCAAATGTCTGTGGGTGGGGATACAAAAACAGATCATGGGACAATGATCTGCAGTTTTAATAAAAGCTTAGAGATGTCAAAAGTCAGCCAGATGACGTGATTTTTGCTGTCAAATAGACGGGAAGATCTGGGTGCAGGAAACATTTGAGAAAGAATACATTGCTCATTTACATACAGGCCTTCTACTAACATTGAAACAATACAAAGCTAGTTAAAATCGACAGACTTTTTGACAGCCTATGAGAGACATTTACCCCAGATCTTGAAAATAACTCTGAACTCTATGTAAATGTCACAGATATATAGGCGGGGAGACACGGAGGTGAGTGAAATAACAAGGTGGTTTATTGATAATGATGGAAGAGCAAGGAAAGGTAGGTGAGTCAATAGCAGTATGAGAGTTCTTGAATGCTTAGCTGGAAGTAAGTCTCTTTGATGCAGGAATCCTGGTGGAGATCGGGAACGAAGGAGATAGGCATCCAAGGAACACAGGAAACTCTGGAGGTAGGTAACACACGGTGAGTAGACAGGTAAATAACGTTTGGAAACAGATCAAGGTTGTGAACAGTAGACCGGACGATGAGAGTCTGAACAGAGCGTGTATTTAAAGAAGAGGTGATAAGTGGCTGCAGGTGCGGGTGATCAGCAATCCAGATGATGGTGATCTTGGGTGCGCTGGGGCTAGTGACTGGTGACTAAGACTCTGACAGTAAACGTGTACTCCATGACAAAGATTGTATAAGTCGTTGATTATCTTATCACAGTGGTTAGGAAATGTTATGCTAAAAAAAAAAAAAAAAAATACGAAAAGGAAAGTTCAGGTAAAGTTTAAGATAACGTTAAAATAAATAAAATTGTTACATTATGAAATATAAAGTGACACTGTGACAGTTGCAATTGCAAGATACAAAGTCACAATAATGAGAAATTACTTTTTTATTTGTTTATTTATTTTTACTCTTAGGTGGAAAGAGGCTTCTGTAACTGCAGGATAATTATTACTGGTGAAATTAAGCTGTTTGGTGACAAAACAGTGCTGCAAACACATTGCTAAATCTAGAATATCCAGAAAAATGCCTGTTGCTCAATGATCTTGCATTAAGGTTGTCATAAGGCGCGTTTAGGTCCATTACCCTTCAAATTGCGCAAATTAAAATTGCGAATTGAAAATACACCTAATGGAAATGCGTCAATTTCACAAAAACTCCCATATATCGCAAAAAAGTTTTTACGCTTGCATGAGGTGGTTTTTCAAGCAATTCGAAAAAGGAATATTTCGCAAAACTGCAATGGAAACGTTTTTTTCGCATTTACAGGTCACATGGCGTATGTAAAAAGCAAAGGTGGGGTCAAGTCACACATGTTCAAGTCTCAAGCAAGTCTCAAGTCCCTACCATCAAGTCTCAAGAAAGTCTCAAGTCACAGTGCAAACAAATCAAGCAAGTCAAGTCAAGTCAAGTCAAGTCAGTGGCTCACCTCAAGCAAGTCAAGTCGAGTCCTGATAAGGGTCAAGTCACAGTATCAAACAGGAACAAATTTTTTTTTTTTCACACAACCTTATTAATTTTTCCCAAGAAATTAACTTTTTTAATTATACATTTTAAATAATAATGTTTTAAATATAACATTTTGAAAATAGGCAAAACACTACTTTGTATAATTATAAGTCTGTAATTGAGAAAATATTGATAAAAATACAAGATAAAAATATGTATTTCATATTTATGTTATATTGTGTTTGACCATCCTAGGAGACACAGATAATATTTAACAGATGTTTGAAAATGATTTTGCACTAAATATCTCCAGCGAAGACTGGGATTCAGTCTGGGAGCACGCTAAAGAATTTCAGTGTGTAACATAACATGCTATTAAATTTAAAATAATATGCTGACTACAAATCACCCCTTATATCAGAAATAAAATGGACCCAAAATTTTCATCGTATATAGACACCCTATTTGGATTGTTTCTTTCACTTTGCATGATTGCCTAAATTGCTCTTGAAAACTATTGTCATCATTGGCTCAAAACAAGAAGCCTATTGCTGTTAATGTTTATGTATCTTCCCCTGTAACTTATCGATTTCTTTGATTTTACTTTAATAAGAACTAAATTGACAGCTGTGCATTTAAGGTCTGCCTAAGCTTTTTGTTTTGTTTCATTTTTGTTTTCTATTTGTTCTGTTGGAAATTTTTTTAAAAAAAAATTAATATAGAAATATGAAATTAAATGATAGACCTATGACGTTAATGCTGCCAGTAAGTGGTGGCAAATCACTGCTTAATCACAGAAGCGTTCATTGAACTGATTCGTTCAAAACAGTTGATTCGTTCATGAACAAGCAAGAATGGGCCACTGAATCACTCAACCGATTCGTTCAGTATTCAGTGTGTTGCTTAGAGACGCGCGTAACTCTAGCTGTGGGCTGAACCGAACTGTTGGCAGCCGCGCTGAAAATATTACTATATCATATGTTATAAATATAAAAACTCATACTAGGGTTTAAGAGAAATATCTCTAATCGATAAAACTGTGGTTTCCGTGGTACAACTCCATATATTGATTTACAAAGAGGGATACTCTTTGTAAATCACTAAAGCACTGTTTTGAGAGGCAAAAGCCAGTGAAATTAAAGTTGACTGCGTTAATTACAAACATGTGACAATAATTTATAATCACTTTAATTTAATGACAGACCTAAGCTGAATTTTAAGACCAATGCTGTTTTCAGCTAACGAACAAGCTTACATACCTTTCCTTTATGAAGTGGTGACGTCCTGGCTTTGCAGATGCATACAGTTTCGATTCGAAGTGTTAATCCAAACATCGCGAGATTCTCTTGGCACGCTGTGTTCCTGTGCTCGTGCAGTGTCATGAACTGCGCAGACTCAGATCACTTCTGCCGCTGGTTCAGTGGCTTGCGTTTTTTTTACCAAATTATGTCGCAATGATTTATAATAATAATTAGAGTTGTTATAAAGTCAAGTCCTGCTGAGTCATGAAGGTCAAGTCAAGTCTCAAGTCACTGGATCTCAAGTCCAAGTCAAGTCGAGTCATTTTCCTTTAGTCAATCAAGTCACAAGTCCTTAAATTTGTGACTCGAGTCAGACTCGAGTCAAGTCATGTGACTCGAGTCCCCCACCTCTGGTAAAAAGTCATATAATCATTCTTCAGTGTACTATAACCTCCAAGAAACACTTCATACGTGGTCGCTCTCGAATATAAGGGGCTTTCCCTGCCATTAATGCTTAGACAGTTTACACTGTGTGGCAGTGTGGCTCTGATACGGCCACTGAAGCTGATTGTGGCCACTCTAGTCAATGCTTGTGTTTATTCCAGCCACGCCACGCATGTTTCTGAAGTGGCTCTCCGTGGTGCTTCTATAAAGATACATGCTTATGCCTCCTTTGAGGCGTAAGCATCCAAAATCCATCAAATCTCACCAAAATCCATTGCCATGACATATCGCGAGAGGCAAAAGGTTACGTTTTAGTCGCATAACATTGGTTAATGGAAACGCCGTCATTTTGAAATACTTTTTTATCGACATTTATAAAATATCGCCAAGATTAATCTTTAATGAGCCAAAAAGAACGCACGTCACACCTCTGTTCAACAAATTGCACTGGCTACCAATAGCTGCTTGCATAAAATTCAAGGCATTAATGTTTGCCTACAAAACCACCTCTGGCTCTGCACCCCTTTACCTAAATTCAGTACTTCAGACCTATGTGCCCTCTAGAAACTTGCATTCTACAAGTGAAAGCTGCATTATTGTGCCATCCCAAAGAGGCACAAAATCACTTTCACGGACTTGTTCATTAACTGTGCCCATCTGGTGGAATGACCTGCCCAAGTCCTTAGCCATCTTCAAGAAACGTCTTAAAACCCATCTCTTCCATCTTTATTTGACCCTCTAACTCTAGCATTCTCTTTTCTAATTCTGTTTTATCTATCTGCCTTCTTTTTATTTTAAACACACACACACACACACACACACACACACACACACACTTGACCCTCTATCAATTGTATAATTATTCTCTAACTGCTTGCTTTTCTTGAAAAACTAACACTAGCTTTCTTTTCTATATTCTATCTACTTGTTTTCTTAAAAAAAAAAAATACCTTGCTACGTATACTGCGTTAGGCTAACCGAGACTTGTCATAGCGCTTGCATGTTGTTGCTCTTTTGTTGGTTTTGATTGCTTCTATTGTCCTTATTTGTAAGTCACTTTGGATAAAAGCGTCTGCTAAATGACTAAATCTAAATGTAAGTAACAAAATTGTAGAAAAAATGTATTTGCCAGTGAAACTCGGGTATCATGTATGAAAAAAAAGACATTTTCTTGCATAAAAAATAAACACTGCTAGAGAATAAAGATTTATTAAGTCCTTTCATAATTTCATATATCATTATCCAGCTTGTTCTTTTGGTAGCAGTCAGTTGAGTGAAACTCTAAGGCAGTCTTAGATGTTTGAGTTGTATATTATAAGAAAAATACTATGACCTTTCAGTTGATTAACATACAGAATTGAATCATGGCTTGTGTATTGATATTTCTTCAAAGCATTATGAAATATGAAAACAGCTGTATTAGCAAGAACGCCGTCAAATTAATCCAGCCACTGGCTGTCCTAAAACATTTTGTTGGATGCTGGTGAGTTTGTTGTGCATGTTTTCTACTATAATGATATGACCTCTTGTGCTCAAGTGCTTTCATCAGATGAGCAGCGTGTGTACTGAGACTCATTAATAAACCCCAGCCATGTGTTAAAGGCCCAACCGGTCACTTATTCACTCACATACAGTCCCCGTCCATCTGCAGGGGCTCTGATCACCAGTTCAAAACACAGGCCTGCTTGCACGCGACCCTGACCCGAGAGCCACTCACGTCTGTGTTCAGACAAACACGCAGCCATGCAGAGACGCCTCTGTGTTTACACCTCCATCATGCTCATGCTAGTGCAGGGAACACTTTGCTACACACACACACACATTACAGCAGCTCTGGCCCAGAGTGAAGCCCTCGTCTACTGGCTTCATACAGTCAGGGGCCTGATTATAGCTGTTTTGTAATTAACAGTGATCAGATTTGTTTTGTGGCAGAAATGGTACATGTGTAGAACAGTCTAATTCAGATGCAGCTTGCAGCTTTGCCAGCAGACGGGTCACGGGCCTTGGGGAGAGCAATCACGAGCCCCTCCATATGTTCCCTCTGCTTCTACACTGAGACCACCAGTGCCAGCAAAACTCCCAGAACAACCTAATCGTGTTCTGTAATTACAGCACGCTGTTTTTTTCCCTCTCTCTCTTTCTTTCGCACACACTCACGCTCTTTCACACTCTTCCTTTTTCTCACCCTTTTATTCTCCTCCTTCACCCCTCATCTTCCCTGCTGGCTAGAAATGAGGGGAAAAGACTCAAACACTCCCTCTTCAGATCATTTGTAAATTGCTTTACGCGGCTGATGCCGAACTCTGTTGGTTTACGACTGCTTGAAATTATAAATAATTGTAACAGATGCGCCAATGTGGCCGGCCTCCAACAAATGAGGCCCCAGATAATTTGGCCGACCCTTTTGGCAGGCCAATTTAATAAAATGTGAACAAAATCTACCTGCTAATAATTTATCATCCCCTCTCCCAATTGGTTAAACTTAATTACCCTGGCAGTTAACAAGGTCACGCCCAGATGCCAAGCCCGGCTGTAGTTTTGATAATGCAATCAGGAACCCGAAGGTGATGACAGCGCTGTTGTTTTTTCATTATCTTGCTCTCAGAGAAAACACAGGTGCCAAGGCCTACTTGTCTGCTGGCGGTAATTACCAGTCATCACAGCCTTCAAACTTGGTGCTGCAAACATGTCAGAAACACGGCTGAACTTTACACATTTTCTTAGAGTTGTCTTTCTGCGAAGAAAGGGAAAGATTATGTAACATCTGTTTTCATCCGGTCCAAGAAGAAAGCATTGGGTCTTGTATTTACTGGATACAGGCTTGCAATAGATTCACTTTCACTTGTCATATTATTTTGCTAGGAGTTGAATCGGAAATGTTGTAATGTCTCTTTCACGGCTGTGAAACGAATCCACCAGTGTACATGCAGTGCAGCACATGAACTGCAGCCATCAATCAAGTAACAACCCTCTATATTGCGAGCCAATCACTCGCACAATCTTCACAAAAGAGCACAAGTTTTATGAATTTAATGAATTGGTCTAAATACAATCACCAGAAGTGAAAAGCTAAATGTAGATTATAAACAAACTACACCACGGTCGCGTAACTTCAGCTTCACCACCACCAAGCTCCAACAACTCTTTCAGTCTTTATTAAAGAAAAAAAAAAAATTAGTTGAAAGTTTGAGTTAGACTACTTTTATTATGATTATACAGATGGACTGTTCCTTCTCCATTTACACAATATTGCCAATGATATCAATGGATTCACCTCTGCACTGTACAAGTTGGACTTGTAACCCAAAGGTCGCAGGTTCGAGTCTCGGTACCGGCAGGGATTGTAGGTGGGGGGAGTGATTGTACAATGCTCTCTTCCCCCCTCAATATCACGACCCTTGAGCAAGGCACCGCAGCAAAAAAGGCTACCCACTGCTCCGTGTGTGTGTTCACTACTCCCTGCTGTGTGTGTACACTTGGATGGGTGAAATGCAGAGCACAAATTCCGAGTATGGGACATCATACTTGGCCACACGTCATGTCACTTTGTGATGAGAGTGAAAATGAGCCTTACGTTCTTGTTATTCCTGTCCAAGTGACGGAATGCATCTGGAATTATTCTTTATTTTATTCTTTTACATAAAACAGAGCCTTTTAGACCAAGCAGTAATGCGCAAGCACCAGTCCCATTCGCTGGTGTGCACCTTTCTTGATATAAAATATCAAAATATGACATGTCATTTTGTGAAGGGAGACAGATTGAGTGAGCTGCTGTGGGAAAGGTGCATGATCCAAGCTGCCCAATACACTGAAATGCTTTATATCATGCACATTACAACGAGTTGGCATAATGTTTAATTCAGCTTGCCCTGTCAGGTGCTTTGGCAGATACACCACCAATCAAACATTTGGAATTTTTTATTAAAAAAAAAAAAAAAAAAACTACTCACAAAGGCTGCATTTATTTGTTTAAAAATCTAGTAAAAAACAGTAATATTAATGTGATTTTTTTTTTTTTTTCCCTGTCTCGTGATCATTCAGAAATAATTCCAATATGCTTATTTGCGGATCTAAAAACCTTCTGTCATTTTTGATCAATTTAATGCATCCTTGCTCAATAAAAGCAATAATTTCTTTTTTAAAAATCTTTAGATTATGCATTGCATATATATATATATATATATATATATATATATATATATATATATATATATATATATATATATATATATATATATATATATATAACACACACACAAGTATTCACCTGCAACTGAATATTTAAGACCATTTAGGCAACAGTTTGGGTGAGTTTAACAGCTCTTTGGAGAGTTTTACTCAATCTCTTGGCAAAAAGACTATGACACCATTATGTAGAGTCTTTTGTATATATTGGTTTGTACTCCACATAGCGCTCAAGGACATTTACCTTTTGGTATATGCTACTCTAGTGTTGCCTTTGCAGTGTGTTTTGGGTCTTTGCCTTGATGGAAGATTAATTGTCCCAGTGCTCCTGCTGATTGCAGCTCAATTAACGCCTGAGTTTTTCTGTAGTTAGTGATGTCTATTTTTTTATTTATTTATATGTTTACTTTTATGCTCACTGCCACAGTGAAACATCCCCAAAGCATAATGCTGCTACCACCCTGATTCCCTGTGTTCTGGGGAACATATTGTTCAGTACTGTAACCTTATGAGCCCAATTCCTGCTCTTCTTGGCCAGACATAAGCAGTCAAAGAACAACTGCACAATTTGGCCAAAAATGTTGTGATTACATAAGAATAAAAACGGTATTATGAATAATATTTGTATTCATAAAAATAATAATAACGATAGTTATTATTATTATTATTATTATTATTATTATTATTATTATTACTACCAAGAAAGAAAAAAAACACAAAATAAATACTATTTTAAATTACTACTGTACAAAATAAAACTTAATTTTCAAATCAAGCTTTTATTTCAGTGGACAAAGCTTCTCTTTTGTTGACAACAGGCATTTTCTAAGTGCTTCTCATTACAAGTTTGGGAAGATAGTTGGCGTATGTTGCATTGCTAAATGAACATCATAAGTGACACAAACTCAGAGCAGATACAGACATAAATTTATGTGAAGCAGAATTTATGGCTCTGAGACACTGAAAACACGGATCATGAGCTGTTCATTTGTAAAAGAACACCGTGCTGTGCTTAACTCTGAAACACACAGCACATATATTATTTATTTGAATTGCAACCTTTAGCAATTTTTTCAATTAAAAAAAAAAAAGCTGTTTAAAGTACTATTTGTGTCTTGGGTGCCCCTGTAATGCCTAAAATTGTTGCCTAGGTAGACAGTTCATGCTAAAAAGTATTTTACAATGTGTGAGTGATATAGTTTTATATTAAAAAGCTGACCCTGTAAAACATCATCTTCCACCCCATAACAGTATTTTCCAGGCTTCTTGCCATCTTAATGAAAGTGTAAGTGTACTGAACACGGCCTTCCAGACAGGTTTTTTTTTTTTTTTTTTTTTTTAAGTATCATGTGATAGTGTGTGTCTCCATCCCGAGGATTAATGCTTGACAGAAACCTACTGTAGATACACAGAACTTCTTATCAATGTGAGCATAATAAGTTATATCATTACACTGAATATTTTTTGGAAGATAAAGTAGCACCATGCATTGAATAGCTGGGGCCAGATATTTTTATGATATGAGTTTAGTTGTGTAGCTGACACTAACAACAGAAAATATTTCTCTTTGTACAGTTAACTGAAATACTTCATACTTATCCTATCTTCATACTTATCATCATAATAATGCTGAAAGACTTTTTATTCTTCGTTTGACATGGTTATGTAAGGGCATGTTCCCTGGAAAGTGCTTAATAAAATACTTTACTCAAAAATGACCAAACCTATGAATCATGAAAGCAAATTCTATGAAGCAGGAAAGCTCCAGTCTTTATTCATTGTAATGCAATGGAAAAGATCAATCGGTATATCCTTCAAAAATGTCTGTTTTTTTTTACAGAAGAGAAAAGTAGTACTATTTGGAATGACATCAGGTCAAGTAAATGATAACAGAATTTTCTGCGTGTTTAACTATATCGTCCATATGCAGTAATGCAAACCTGTCATCTTTTGGCAAAAATCTTTGTTTTGAATCCAGAATAGGTCATTTGTGTGATTCATGCAGACCTGATGGGTTTTTTTGAATTTGGGAAAGGGGTTTTCAATGTCTTGAAGCAGCTCTGTTGTAATTAAATGTTGCTTATAACATAAGATTTGAAAACCCAACATGACGTGCCTAATTTAATGAGAATTTGTAATGGGAATCATTTATAAATCTGCCGTCAACGAAAGAGGGCTTCAGATGTTTTACTGATGGTCTATAAAATAAAATTATTACTGAGTAATATTTTTCTTTTTTTTTCTTTTTTTTTTTTTTTTTTACAGTACAGCAGCGTTTATACTACAGTATTGTATTTTTTTTAAAAAAAACAGAACAACAGCATCAATCTTAATTTAGCATAAAAACAACTATGTGAATGTGGTCTGAGGAAGTGGAAAGTGGAAAAAAAAAACCTGTATAGATTCAAGGGTGATTATTTTCACCTATATCCTTATGAGAAAGTCAACTTAAATCCACATTTTAAAGCTGATATTTTAAAAATATTCTTTGGAGTCCACATCTTTGTCAGCTTTTTCACCTCTGATGAGTTTGCATCCCTGCATATGAGCATGAGTCTGTGCAGTCCAGGAAGGGTAAGGCTTTCTTTGCCACTAGTTTCACGACTGCTGGAACCGTTTCTTTGTTCTCTATATTCAGGTATTGATTGTTTCTCCTTTGTAAGCTTTAATTTCACTCTTTTGCTAATCCTTGCAGAGTTGAGGTCTTTGATGATGAGGACACCACTGTTCCTGTGTATGCTGAGAATGTTAAGTCTGGTTTTGGGACATGCGTCAGAGGAAAGTTCAGCTATGCTGTTAATGAGTTGACTTCAAGACATCAATAGGTAGATCCTTTTGGACTAAGAGCTCCAAGCAAGTGACTTTAGTTAGTTGTACTCAACGGCAGCCTAGTCAAGAGCTAATCAGCTTTTAAAGGATCTTTTCAGTTCTCTGAAGTATTAGTGTTTTTTTCCTAGATTAAGGGTTTTTGATCTGGTCCCTGAAGATCTCCTTCTCTCAAACTGTAGTGGTGCGTCTGCCATTTTGTAGTTTCACTCTTTCACAGTTGATCCGCCATCTGGCCTTCCTTCACTGCCCTGACCAGATTTCACACACAACTCTCCACTGGTTTTAGGTACTTTAGAGAGACCCCATTCCTCTCTCTCTCTCTCTCTCTCTCTCTCTCTCTCTCTCATTCCTTCCCTCTTTTTTCTTTCTCCCCAAAGTCTGCTTCTGTTGTCCTATCAAGTGTAACTCTGGGCCCTGATAGAGCAATTAAAGGCGCCTCCCTCCCCACCTTTGGTAATGAGGCCTGGCGCGTTTCTCACTCTATAACCCTTTAGTCTCCCCTAATGGGACATCATTATTGTCAAAGAAACAATGTAAATGGAAATGAACATGCTCATTAGGTCCCTGCACAGAGAACCCTTCAGCAGCATGCCGTGTGCGCTCCTCCTCACGATTCAGCCCGTGTCCCCTGTTAGGTTTCGGAGAGTGTGCAGGCTGATGTTTGTGTGTTTGTACGTGAAGGGCTATTGCTCATCTTTTGCTTTTGATAATTAACAGCTTGCCTATTATGTTGATGAAAAGGGGTTTTCTATTGTTTTATCGATTTGTTTTTGTCTTTGTCAGGGCACCGAGTCTCTGTCTCCATGTGGCAGCAGCAGTGATGGAGCAAACAGTCAGGAGCAAAGGATTCAGTGGCTGCAGGAATTACTTGCGCTTAAGGTGAATATTAAATACTTGCTAATTTCTGTCACTGTGGTTCTATTATCTTCTTGTTGGAGACGTCTTAGGAGATTTATGTCCTTATTTGAATGTTTTGGCCACATTCTCTGGTTATACTTTATTTTAAGGTGTCCTTGTTACAGTGTAATTACACATTTAAGTATTGAGTAATATGTACTTACTATTAGGGTTGGGTACTGAACTCGGTACTTTTAAGGGTACCGACCGAACTGCGTTGGTACTACCGAGTATCAATTCACATTAAATCAATCGGTACCACATTTCGGTACCTGAGAACGCATCTGATCGCGTATGTTACACACAGAGAGAGAGCGACCCTGTGACGTGATGTCACCACTGCAACTCATTCAAGCAAAGGGCAAACCGAAATGTTCTGAAGTGTGGTTACATTTCTAGGGCCATATGGTTTCCGCAAAAACATGGACGAGATCGTGGAGTTCTCTACAGCACGGAATGCCACGGAATTCATCTTTTTTTTTTAGATTAATAAATTGAAAGTAGCCTAGGTCTGTCACTTAATTAGAATCGCAATCTTAGACTAGTGTCTGTGAATATTAAAACGCAAAAAGACGGTTTAAATATGAATCCTGCATGTTCCATTTGCCTCAAGAATGGCGGAGACGGAGTTTCTTTTTACATCACATAAGCAGGAGTGCAAAATATTTTGGATTTTGAAAAGACTGTTGACTTTTGCCGTTTATCTAAGGTGATTTTGGAAGTTTTTTTTTTTTTCTTTTTTATTTGGTTCCACAGTGTTTGCCGCTTTTTACTTTATTTAAACTTTGTGTATTTTATTTATTTTTGTATGCCGTGTATGCCGTGCCTCCAAGCTTTCTTAATCGTTTTGCTAATAAATGTTCTATTTATTTGGTTCCACAGTGTTTGCTGATTTTCAGTTTTGTATACCTACTAGGGATGTAAATTTTCGATCATTTCCATGATCGGTCGTCATTTAAATTAACGATCAATTAATCGATTAATCGTTAACCTTAATACTGTGAAATGGGTCTATTGCAGTGGCATATATTCACTGGCATGACAGGATGTGCAAATGCCACTCAAAATGCAGGCTTTCTCACCCGAATGACAGTGGTTTTAGTCTAAATAAAAGGCTAGTAGCAGGACTGCAGTAAAATTAATAAATGTGATTATGATCATTTGATAAAATGAAGAGAGCGTGCCGTAGTACGGATCATTTTACGTGGTTGGCTGTTTCAGATCCGTCACGGAGACCGCTGAAAGCGTCTCTTTAAATGGTTTCATTGTACTCGTTTTTGTATTTTAAAACACAATCACAATGTTTGCAATTGACATTATTGGCATTTAAAATAAAATGATCCCACATTTAACTGCGGCTCCTGGGGCTGTGCCGCGCGGTCAGAGATCCGCTTCCAAAACCATCGGCGGTGTTACGACAAAACACAGTTACTCATTTGAAACATTTTAATGTGAGTATTATGACACAAGTGAGGTACAAACTGTTGTTTATAAGAAAAATAATGTGTTAGCAGGCAAATGGTACATCGCGACTATGCGTTTGCATTCATGCTGTTCGATAGGCTACATTTAAAGCCACAGGCGACTTTGTTCTGTTCTGCCGGTTGGTCACGAATTTCCAGGAATTTTATAATATTTATTGTTTCTTTTACCAAATCCTCGCTGTCTCACCCTCATTTTATTGTCATTCACTTTTAATCAGTTTTCACATCTCTTACTGTGGTAAATATGTGGGGGAAATGAAAGATTTTGTGGCCATGAATTAAGAATTCGTTCCCTATGACTTAATTTGTTCCCTTATTTTAGATAAATCATGGGTTTTCTTGGGAACAAATTAATGAAACTGACAGAGCCCACAAATTATTAAGTCTAACGTAGAAACTAATTAAATTACGAATTGTAGCCTAAGCCTACATAGTCTATGTATATATATCTCCTGCTTGTTCTACTTGTGTCCCGCAGCCCTCGAAGCTCAGAGCCCGATATGAAACAATTATATCTGGGGAAATTATAATTAAACATGACTTAGTTAGCCTACTACATTTCAATATAAAATAAATGTATATTGTTTCTGTTTTAATGTACTTTTAAAGTTTAGATCACATTAAAAGCGTAATTTGTACGTTAGTGTATAATATTCGCCAAAGATCCAGCACCGTCACCGTCACTCACAGCTGCTTGCATGTGTTTTGCGCATGAGCCGCAAGCACCCCAAAATTAAACTGCTTAATCGACCATCGATAGCTTTAAACGATTGCATCTCTTATCGTTGACATCCCTAATACCTACCTATTTAAACTTTGTGTAGCCTAAGTCATTTGTTATTTTATATTACGTATGTAACATGGTGTATTTTTATTAATTTTGTTAATAAAAGTTCAATGAGTTTGACGTTGTATTTTTGTTGTTGCTTAAATTGAATCGACGGCGAATTGCTGCTAATTTGAAAGTGAAAGTAAAATGCACACGGCGGTTTTACAAGCTATTTAAAAGTGAAGGAAAGCGAGGAAAAGAGGGAAAACTCTAACAAACTAAGCTGTTTTGGTCTTATTTTTTAATTGAAATAAATGGTTTTTGTTATTACACAGAGAGTAAAGTACCGAAAAAAGGTACCGTCAGGTACCGGTACCGAATTTCAAGTACCGATACCGGTACCGTACCGGTTGAAATGTAAACGGTACCCAACCCTACTTACTATATGGTTATGGTTAGGATTAGGGTTTGGCTTAGGGTTACTTACATGTAATTATGCATAATTTATTGTTATTATAATAGTAAGTACATGTAACGTGCAACAAGAACATAATAAAATAAAGTGTTACCCATTCTCCTGCTCCTTAGAAATAGAACACAGAAGGAGTGCAATGTGTCATATAATTAAACTGAATTGTTGTTTTTATTTTTAAAATAAAAAAAAAATAATAATAATTTTAAAATGTAAAAATGTATATGTTAAAAAAAAACATTTGTGGCACTGAAATGAAAATAATAATATGTATACAAGTATGCAAATTTCATGACAAATATACAAATTTCATGATTCCAAAACATTAAAAAACGTGATGTGTAGCCAAGTATGGTGTGGTGTCCCATACTCCAATTTGTTCTCTGCATTTAACCCATCCAAATGCACACACACAGCTGTGAGTAGTGAACACACACACACACAGTGAACACAGTGGGCAGCCATTTTTGCTGTGGCGCCCGGGGAGCAGTTGGGGGATCGGTGCCTTGCTCAAGGGTTTCACCTCAGTCATGGTACTGATCGTGAAAGAGAGCGCTGGTCATTCACTCCCGTGACCCGCAATCTTTGGGTTGCAAGTCCGAATCTCTAACATTAGGCTAGAGGTCTGCTCGGGACTGTTTTTTTAGTCTGCGGTCTGCTTAGAATAATTTTCTTCCCGACCCAACCGTTCCCGCTAAATTTAGATCTCGTTTCCAAAATCTCACATTTAAATTTCCGCTACTGAAAGAGAAAGATAACAAATAAAAGTGTAGTCTGCACAAAAATTGTATTTGTTGTTTTATTCGTCTTGTCAAGATAGAAAAGTCGTTTAACATTTTGCTCTCAACACAGCTGGAAAAAAAGTGTCGCAGAGAAAATAAAAATGTAGGTTGTACAAAAATCGTAGGCTGTTTCTTATTTTTATTCGTCTTGTCAAGATACAATTCGGTTTTGCTGTCAACACAATAGGAAAGTGTCACAGAAAAAAAAATGTAGCTGTACAAAAATTTTAGCCTATTTATTTTTATTCATCTTATCAAAATACAAAATTCCATTAACATTTTGCTGTTAACAGTAGGAAAAGTGTCACAGAGAAAAAATAAATAAATACGACATCTGTCATTTAAAATTATAGGCTAAGCAAAATATGAACAAAACCGAATTGAACGTCCTTCAAGGACAGCGCATCCACACTTTGCTCTGCCATGCTCATCGACAACCTGCCTGTTCTGTCTGAGGACCGTTTATTCACCACCGGCACAGCCTGCTCTGAGGACCGTTATGCACATGCTGCGCGCACAGACCCCGCAAATAAAATGTGTGACGCAGAAAGCGCTAGTCCATGCGTGCAGCGCGTGCATAACAGTCCTGAGTGCAGGCTGTACCGGTGGTCGATAAGAATGAGTAAAGCACAGATATGCTGTTCTGAAAGGAAGTCGGGAATGGGATATTGTCAGACTGCCCGCTCCCGTTCAAATTAAACCAGAGTTACGACCGCTACTGCATTTTATTCGGAAATTTAATCCCGTGTCGCAAGAAATCTGGTCAGTTCCCACCGGAGAGCTGTGGGAATGCAGACCTCTACATTAGGCCACGACTGCCCCTGACATGGTAGCACTTTAGTTTAGGGACCAGTACTCAGTATTAATCCAACCCAATACCTAAACTTAACAACTACTTTAGTCAACATTTGAAGTGGACCAAAACCTTGTTTGTTGTCCTAAAACCTAAAACCAAAATGTGTTCTTGTCTTAGGACAACTTTGATTAACTCTTTTGAGTCACTTCAAATGTTGACTACTATACTTTACTAGCTATTATTAAGCAGCAAATTAAGAGTTTGAGGCAAAAGTCGTAGTTAATAGTGTGACCAAAAGCAAAAATAAAATGGCCACAACATAATTTTAGATTTACTTAATGATATTTGGAATTAAAATATAAAACACCAGACTGTAATGCTGTGAAACAGTTTGAAATGATACCAATTAATGAATTAAAAGAAATGAAACGTATATGAAATAGAATTAAAAAGATATTTCTAAATTCAAAACCATGGTAGACTGATACACTGGCTGGCCTTTGGCTTATGAGTGTGTATTTGCATATGCGTGCATCTGACTGGTAAAATTTCAGCATGAAGGAGCTCATAGGAGGTAGAGTCAGATGTTGTCCTCTGACCGCTGCCCTCTAACTGACCTCCATCCTTCATCATCCACATGCACACACACATTGACTGTCTGCAGAGGCAATGAGGCAGCGGGAGAGAAGACTGCTGAAGAACTCAAGCTCTTCACTAAACCAATCATCCATGTCTCTCTTCTGACTCTTCAAGCCTCTCTCTCTCTTACCCTGCTCTCTTCTCTGCCCCCATCTTCACCGTTCCTGCATTTCCTTCCTTTTAAATCTGGATGAAACTAATCTAGTCGGTGCTTTTGTCTGTCAGATGCTTCAGTTTGTGAGGCTCAGTGACAGTCAACGGTTCCAGCGGTATGGAGTACTCATCCTTTTTCAGTTCGTATTGATTTTGATGCCCAGGTGGATGCGTGCCGGGTACTTTAAACACCCCCCTTATGCTGTGATGTCATTCAGATACGAAACGTTGGTCACTCAATCTGAGCAGGCCTTCATTAACGCTCTGCTTTGTTTCACTTCTCTGTCTCATATTCTCTGTCTTTCTGGTTTGAAGGCTGAGTGTCCTCTTGTGAATTTCTGAGCAGTAAATCCATACTTGTCACATTGGCAACCGGTCTGGGGCTGGCTTGTTCTCTTTGTCCTTGTTAATAATAACAGGGTTCAGGGCCCTGCATTTCCCGCCCAGCAGGGCTGCCGTGTCATAGCAGCGGTAAACAAGCTTTCCTCCCTTTTAGAAAGCCTTTCGACAAGTCTCCTGGCCCTGGCCACTCAAGCTGAAAGGTGCGCTTGCTGTCTCTGCCAGAGTTCGTCTTAGCTAAGGTCAGAATAATAGAGGGCCTTCTTGTCAGGAAAATCTATATGTTCACCCCTGAAAAGTCCCATGTAATCTTTGGCGGAGATCCCCCCCTTTTTTTTTTTCTTCAAATAGCTGTGAAGCAAAGACCAATATTTACGGGCATTTGGGGAGCGACCCGGCTCACTGAGGCGTTCCTCCTGCTGCAGGGTTTAAGTGGAGGGAGAAGTCAGCCTTTTCCTGTTGGCTGACAGGCGAAATGTCAGGCCACAATAATGCTACAGGTGCCAGGTTGGTGTGGAAATGCTTATTAGTGCCTTGTTCCCAGAGAAGCACTCAAAGAACATATCCCAAAAAGAAAAACACTCTTTTTGATAAAACTTTGCTAGTGATCTTCACACAAATTCCAATGATGTAGTGACTTTGGTCATTTTACTTAAAGTGCTTTTGAGGTTCACTAGCAAAAAGACGATTGTGTAATGTTAGAAATGTGAATTTTTGTGAAGTTCTGTATAACCTTTAGAGTTACTGCGGGTTCACAATGTATTATCACAACATTGCAAATTTTAAAGTGAATTTAACTCCCTCAGAGTTAAAATTAACACTTGTCCAGTGTATATATGGATACCACTGGTAAAGTGTTAAACTGACACTTTTGAAGTGTTAAAATTATTAACACCCTGACAGTGTTACTAACAAACTCTTAAAATATAAAATATTAACACCAGAATGGATGATGAAAACACCAAAGTTTGTGTTCAATGTTAACACTCATGGATTAACTGGTCAACACTGCACCAGTGTTCAGGTGAAAATATTAAAAAATAAACCCACAAAACAATACAAGTTTACATTTATTTATTTTTAATTGAAACATTGTAAATATTTTTCCCTGCACCAAAATGTCTTCACATTCAGTGTTTTCGATACATGTAAAAAACATGTTCTTACAACAATTAAAATATCATAATGTCAAGGCAAATCAATGCAAAGGCACAAAATACACATTCTTATTTGGTCCATATGTACTCTTAATGTCATAAGTTTTATAATGCTTACATTTATCAGCTTAAACAACAGTCTTTGCTAATGGCGTTTGGACCTCCTCGGAGAGAGTATAGTCTCATTCTTTTTTTTCAGCATGACGAGATGCGTTTCTCTGCAGTTTTCAGCCAAGCAAGATATCCACTCCAACTTGCAGCGGCACAAAAGTGCTCCTGTAAAATTGGAAAACGAAATAACAAAAACATGAAAAAAACAGGATAATTTCACATCCATTCATCAGCTGAAATGTCAGAGACAAGTATCAGTTACAATAGTCAAGTCAAGTCAAGTCACCATTATTTATATAGCGCTTTTTACAATGCAGATTGTGTCAAAGCAGCTTTACAGTATTAAACAGGGAAATAATATGTCGAAATAGTGTGTCTTTCTCCTGTGGTCAGACAAGACCAGCAGGCTGAAACAAAGTCAGATTGTGCAGAGGACTCATCTGGTTCCTGAGGTCTTCTCCCGATGGCCGTCTAGGAGACAAGGTCTTCACTGGGGATCAGTCTCTGGGGCTCATCTAGTTGTCCTGGTCTTCGCTGATGTTCAGGGCTGTAGAGGTCATCTCTAGGTGCTGATCCACCATCTGATCTGGATACAGTCTGGATCTGGATACGGACTGAATCTGGTGGCTATAGTGACCTCGGAATAAGAAAGAAACAGACTAATATTAGCGTAGATGCCATTCTTCTAACGATGTAACAAGTACATCAGGTGTTATGGGAAGATGCACATAAATGGGACAGCACATAAATAAATGATAGTGCAAGCATACCAAAAACTTACATTTGATACATTTTTTTAGAAACATTTTTATAAGGAGATCAGACAGTTTATTATTACTGTTTAATAATCAAAAAATTAAGCATGACAATCAATAATCTTAAAATATGCAATTGTGGCTTACCCATGTCTCTGGTATGTGTCCTAACAAAGCTCTTCTCATCCCACTTAACAATGTACATCATCTCCTTTTGATTTTTCTGTTAAGCCAGCATGAACCAACTGTAACAATATTAAAGGAACAGTTAACTTAAAATTGTAATTCTAAACCAATGCAACTTACATTTGCTGAACACAAAACACACTTTAATGCTTAAAAAAAGATAATAAAGTGTCTAAAGTAGTTTATGGGACTCATGTGCCATATTCCAAGTCATGTAAGAGCACAAAATCAATTTGACTGATGAACAGTTTAACTCACTCAGTATAGAAAGTTTGAGTATATTTAAAAGAGTTATTTTCAAATGAATTCAATGAAAACTGCAATCAAATCCAATATAGTGACACATCAACATCATGAAAACTCACAATTCATACTTAATGAAATCACGAAATTTGGTCACGATACACACAAGAACCAATGACTGATATTGCCATTTAAATTTGGGTAAATAACATATTATAAATGAACTAAAACACTTCTGGTCTTTCCATGTTAAAAGCGTGTTCAATTCAAATGCATCTGTGAGAAACATTTAGGTGCGCACAGCATATAATTATCTATCATCATTTAGTAATATTAGTTTATAAATTACATATTGTAAATTAAATAAAACACTTACTTTCGGTGTTCCCCTCGATAAGACCAACTTCCCTGTCTGCTCCGTATGGTGAGTGAAAGAAAATATCTCTCTGAGAAAAAGTTTCGGAGTGCACAGCACATAAATATTGCTATAAACCAATATGATGTTATAAAATACATATTTTAAATGAGGTAAAACACTTACTTCTGGTGTTTCCCTGTTAAAAGCAACCTCCGCGTCAGCACTGCATACCAGTTCAAATCTGTGAGAAACGTTTAGGCTCGTTTAGGCACGCACAGCATATAACATTAAATATCATCATAAAGTAATATTATCTTATAAAATACATAATGTAAATAAGGTAAAACACTTACTTTCAGCATTTTCCTTGATAAAACCAAGTCCCCCATCTGCTCCACATCACGAGTGAAAGAAAATATCTCTCTGAGAAAAAGTTTAGGAGTGCACTGTGCGCATAAATATCGCTATAAATCAATATGATGTTATAAAATACATATTATAAATGAGATAAAACACTTTCGGCTGTTCATCTCGTCTGTTCCGCATCGCGAGTGAAAGGAAATGTCTTTGAGAAAAGTTTAGGCACACACAGCACAGAAATATCATTATAAAACAATATGATATTACAAAACACATTTTGTGAGTGAGATTAAACACTTAATTTTGCAGTTTGTGAAAAATATTTCAGATGGGTGAGGCGCACACACGAGCAAATGTCCCGGATGTGACTAATAACACTCAGCATTGTTTATAAGGGTAACTCTGCGTATTTACCAGAGGGTGCTGTTCACACTAGATAGTGTTAATCCTCTAAATTTCAACACCACTACTTCAACGCTTTACTCTAAAAGTTCTTAACACTAGGATTTCAACACTGGAGATGTTGCTGTGAATGTATTATTCACATGTTGTGAAATTAATCTTTTTACCATAAGATTAATTGAAAAACTAGAAAATATTACAAATAAACTGATAAGTGCAAGTTTTTGAGCTGAATGTAGCTGTATGGCAGAGTGTTGTATAATCGATTCATCTTATAAGGTAACTGAAATTGTTACTGTTTCACCAAACATAACCAAGCTTTTTAAATTTTAAATCGCTATGAAACTGAATTGGTGATAGATCTATCTTCCACATTATGATACATCTGAAAGTAGCGGATTATTGAAAAAATAAAAAAAATAATTGTCCGGAGACTTGGTTCAGTCCATCAGGTGTTAATTGGATTTTGAGATGTGGATGTTGCACTCAAAAATAGAGGGAAATGAATGCGAGCTTGTTGGTATGAAGTTAAATTGGACATGATTGGAGAGGTCCGGTATACGTCAGCAGAGAGAAGTCTGTCATCTCACTAGAACATCAAGTTAAGGCATTTTGATATAAAAATTACAAGGTCAAAAAAAAAAAAAAAAATACCAGCTTCTCTCATTTCCTTCCTATAAATATGCATGAATGATTCTTTAATCTAAGATGGATGTTGCCTTACTCTTACTATGATGCATTTGACTTATTCTTATGGCTTAGCTTAAGAAAGTCTGCATTCTGCCTGATAGTTGTGATATAAGATTGTGGACTTCTTAATTTTAGGCTCTCAAATCCTATAGTCACTTATGATCCTTATCTTTTCTTTTTCAAATGTAGGTCTACATTGTTCCCACAGTTAATAAATGTTCAATGTTTTCTTAGGTTAGTGGCAGTATTAGGAATAATAGAGGTCATTGGCATTGTTCCTTATAAGCCCATTATATATAAATATTTACTATAGGAGTCACGTGACATGCTCATGAACCTAGTCGCACTTGAGTAGAGCTCCGTACGTTTGGCCCCTTTTTGCTGATTTTTTTTTTCTTTTTTTTTCTCTAAGTTTTATTCATTAATAATACTTTCCCTGATGGCATACAATCGGAAACAGCAGGAGTTGTCACCGTCGGCTTCTCCGATTAAGAAGAAATCCAAGCCACCAACCGCGAGCGATATGGTGGACAAGATGGCGAACACTGTTACACACTTTGAGGACATTCTAGAACTGAGTTGACGGCGATGCGGAACGAGTTCGCTTCTTACATGTCAGTTGTTCAGTTGCTATGCTCTAAATTGGATCTTCTTACAGGAGAGATGAGAGAACAAAAGAAAGTTGTTACAGATCACGATAGGTGAGTAGCCGCGCTCGAGCAACAGGTTGTGGACTTACAGGATCGCAGTAGGTGCAGCAATCTGCGTCTGGTTGGATTGCCTGAAGGTTCCGAAAAGGACGACCCTAATGGGCTTTTTGAAAAGATCGCTACCGACGTGGCTCCCGTCTCTGGCGGGCAAAGAGATTAAAGTGGAGCGAGCGCATCGCGTATACACAAGGCTGTCCTCAGATCACACTAAACACGGGTTTTCATCTTTAAACTGTTGTGGTACACGGACAGGGAGCTCATTTTGCGGGCCGCCAGACTTCACGCCCCGGTGAAAACATCCGACGGAGCAACGCTGTCATTCTTTCCAGATTTTTCTCTGGTCACCGAAAAAAGAAGTGCATTTGCGCCAGTTAGGAAGGAAATGAGAGAAGCTGGTATCCAGAATTTTCTTCTTTATCCTGCCATGCTGAAGGTCATTCTCAATCAAGGTGAACCTAAAATGCTATACTCCCCAGAAGAAGCGAGAGTTTTTCTCAGATCCCATTCATCCACCAACTCTCAGTGAACTTCAGCTGGACATTTGCTGTCTAATTGGAGAAGAGATGCTCTAAATGGTTAGGTGACTGTGTTTTTCACTGTCCACTTTAATGTTCACTTCTTAATTCATAGTTACTAGAAGCTTTCATTGTGCATACAGTATCGCTTACTGATTATGATATTTTATTTATAATTTAGTTGTATTCCTTCTCTCTCTCTCTCTCTCTCTCTCTCTCTCTCTCTCTTTCTTTTTTTTCTTTTTATTTTTTTAAATAGAGATACTACCTAGTCAATATGTGATTATGGGGCCAATGTTGGTGCTTCAGTAATGTGCAGGTTTTTGTTGACACCACGGATCATATTAAGGGATGCTGGCAGATCAAGGTTTGTTCTTGGTTTGATCTGCCATAGTTCATAGGAATGTATTTGTTTTTTTGTTTTTTTTTTGTGAATAGTGATGGGAAGGATGGGGGTGGGGGGTGGTTTAAGAACCATTGAAACCTATAGTATTTTTTATTTTTTTTTTTTGTTAACTTTTTATTAAAATTTCTTCTGGGAACAGTAGTTAAAAACAAAAAGCAACTGTGCAAATTTAGAACCCACCCCAAACCAAAATAAAATAATTTTTACAAGGATTTTAGAAAAGATGACTCAACATTAAAAGCTGAATGCCATAAATTTACAGTTTCCACATTAGATCCACGTATACGAGAAGTTGAGAGTTCCGTCGAGATAATGTCCAACAAATACACTCCAGGTTCATCTGTCCATTGTGTGAGGAGGATTCCAACAGTTGACTAACAATTTTTTTTTGCTGCTGTGAGAGCAGCTAACAGTGAACATCTTTGTTGGACAGACAAGGTGAAGTCCCAAAAGTCATTCATGAAAAAATGGCACGGAGTCAAAAATATCTCAGTTCCCAACAAATATAACAGGTCCTGTGAGAGCTGAGACCAAAAAGGTGAGAGAGAGGGGCACTCCAAAAAAATCAATGCGAAAACGTGCCTAAAGATCCTTGCGAACAGAGATTACACTTAGGAGAAGATGACAAATTCATATTTAGAAAAAAAAAGCTTGAGAGTGTGATTCCTTTGGTCCAGATCTATCTAGGATATCGCACCAATATTAGGACACCCTTGGTTTGAGTATCTGAAGATGAGTGAAATACCACTTCATAAAACTTATTATTACACCTGCGTATATCCTCCTCTTTCAAATGAGATTCTTGAACTAACACTATATCAATCTTTCTTCTTCGCAAAAAATCCAGAAAACCTGTATGTTTGTGAGGGCCATTTAGGCCATTAATATTACAACTCAGAATATTAAGGTCAGTCATAGGTATCGAACAGAATTACTGCATAATACAGGGTTCGTACAGAAACTTCAAAATGAAATTCCAGGACTTTCAAGGACTTTTCAAGCACTACTTTTTTGGTTTTCAAGGACTAAAATCAGAGATCACAATATCATTATTATCTTTCAAATTCTAATAAATAAATTAATGAAACAAAACGGTACAAATAATATGCAGCACATGCGAAGCATGTAATGGCTGTGGCAACTTTAGCGTTTGAAAGGATACTATGGCAAAGTTATCAGTTTCCTTATTCAAAGTGATGTTTTTCATGAATATATGATCAACCTGAAGAGTAAAAGCCTCATCATACACTTGGAAAATTATGAGCTATAACACGTTCATGGACACTAGGGGTGTGACAATACATTTAGCTCGCAAGATGAGACAAAATAAAGATACTTAGTTCACTAGAACGAGACAATATTTTAATACTATTTTTAAGAAATTTTCAATGACAAAATATTTGTCTTTTAATCACAAAAAGCAAAACAATGTAGTTGTATTTTGAAATATTTTAACTAATCTAAAGCCGTAACTAACAATTATTTTGGTAATCAAGTAATCTACTGATTATTTTGACAAATGAGTAATCTGATATTTTTAAGTAATAAAAATAGACCTAAGTGAAAAACAGGCTTTAGTATGACTACATTTATATATATTAAACTAACGATGAGACAATAATAACTGGTTTGAATAAAGTATCAAAACCAAGTAATCACATGATTTTATTGAACAGCACTGTTAAAATACATAAAGTAATATGCCTATACTACATAATGAACATAACCAACTTAAGTACATTAAGTATTAACATTAAGTTTATAACAAATACCTGCAGAGGGCGCCTGGTGATGTTTCACTTTACAGCGTGATTCAATGACGTTTAAATCCATATAATTTTAATATTTAGTCACATACAAACTCAGAGAGAGGGTTCAAACTTTTATTTTGAAATCGCGATGTACAACAAATCGCATATAGAAATATGTTGATGTATTCTCCTGTTCTGGCATGGGTTTCTAAAAGATTTACTTTATAAATCTAGTAAGATAACGCACACTGTTTTCCCAGATGAAGGTTAAGCAACCCAAACTCACAGCATATGCAGAGGAAGAATTTGTGGACGGAGCTGCTGAGATGCAGACTCGCTCCACGCTTGTAAATGATAACAGCGCAACACAAAGCACGTCAGACTTTATACGCGTTCCCAAATGAAACCCAAACAAACAGCACATGCAATAAAAGTCCGAACAATATAATGCAAGCACCATCAAAAGTGTTACCACAAACTCAACTGATATCGCGAGACCGCTTTTCACCTCGAGTAATATCGCGAGATCGCGTGCGCTCCGGGCAGCTGGGTGAAGTGGCTCTGTATTTAGATGCGCTGCATCGTTAATTTAACGAGAAAAGATTTTTTTTGTCGAAAACAAAAATTAACACCAATTTCATATATACTGCCTTTTAAACATTCAAGTACTTTTCAAGTACCTTTTCATAAATATGGCTGTTTTCAAGGGTTTTCTAGGACTTAAATTTGAAAAAGTCAAATTCAAGTACTTCAAGCACTTCAAGCTCCTTGTATGAACCCTGATAATAAGACAAAATACAAGTTTGAAAATAAAACCAGTTGAGTCTACCATTAATTGTTGTTGTACTACATCTGTTTCTTTTACCATACAGTGTCCTGCATTTGCTGTAGATGCATATGCAGTCTCTCTTTTTATTTACATAATATTGTTTTCATAGTTTTTAAATGGCAAGAGAATAAATCATATAAAGCTTTTTCAAAAAAAAAAAATAGCTTGTTTGGAGGGCTCTTTGAGTTCTACAGTGACTGCCAGGCAGTGACTACACTTCATCCCAAATAATAATTTAAGAACTAGTTATTCAATTCAATTCAAATCATGCTTTTGGTCTTTTTCATATTTAAAATAAATTTAAAAAACACTACGCTTATAGTATGCAGGCTTAGGTTCAATTTGTAATCAAAATGATAGTTACGCAATATCATTAGATATTGCACATTAGCTAATCATAAACTGACAGTATATTCTAATGCCTAGGTCTCTGGAAAGTGATTTTGCTATTGCTGTTTGTGTTCTGCTTGTTTGGATGATTGATCCGGTGGCTACATCTTCCACTGGTGAGGAATGTTCCTTTACTTGCTGCCGGGAGCATGACCTTGTTGTAAGGTTGAGAGCGGAAATATGGTTTTGTCTGTTATTGTTTTTACATCACAAGCTGGAGACTCAGAACAAGGTGTGTTTGTTGAGAGCATACTTTTATTAAAAGCATACCCTTTCTGATGTGGAAAAGATTGTAATATGACACTTTTCCATTTCACTGTTGTGATTGGCTGTTGACATCAGAAAGGGTCACAAAGGGATGGCTTACCTTTTTTTCTCCAGATGGAACTGATTTGCATAGTGTAAAGTGCACCCTTAGAATAGTGCCTTTTACCTATGTTTTCTTTCCTAAACACTTTTAAAACAGTCTAGGCATTATGTGGAATGCGTAAGTCCAAACATGAGATGATGGTTGAATGGTCACCCAAGCATTTGTGTATATTTTCATAACGAATCTTCCGTGAATTGTTGTGAGACAAGCTGAAGTCAGTAAGCATATACTGCTATCTGAATGAGCTTGTAGTGGTTGTACTGCAGTTTTAGCTACAGTTTGTGGAATAAAAGTATGCATGTGAAGAGTTATCTTGTATTGTGGCCTATGTTTAAGCCAGTGGGCCAGGTAAGGTCTATTCATGCCAAATGCTCATTTTCAGGGCAAGGACACTTAAAAATAGAAATATTCACATGGGGTATCTGGTACGAGCATTTACATGGCAACAGTCCAGTTAATTTTTTATTTATTTATTTATTTTTTTTCCCTCCCTGTAAGGGTGAGCAGTCTTTTTTTTTTCTCTCCCTGGACTGTGAAGTAAACTGACACACCAGTGAGATTTCAAGTCAAGTTCAAGTTCAAGTTGAGCTTTATTGTCATTCTGCTACATGTGTGGACATATAGTGGAACAAAATGTCGTGTCTCGCAGGACCACGGTGCTACATACTAGTTAAGCATAAGATAAACATACAACAATGCAAATATAGGAAAAACAATAGAGCTATACAACAGTTTAACCATCTGACTATACATATACTATAATTACTATAACTACTATACCTAGTTGCCTACACATACACAAACTGAGACTGTACAAGAACTTTACATAAATACTGTACATGAAATTGTGCTAAAGAGATATTTGTGCATGAAAATGTGCAGAAAAATATATATTTTGTACATTAAATTGTTCAGAAGAGAGGTTTTGTGGGAAGCAGCGCATAGTGCAAAAAGATTTAGTAGTGCAATGCTCAAGTAAAACATTATTTTGTAGTGCAATGTTCAAGTAAACATATCTTATTGAGTCTTTGTAGCAGGGAGTGTTTATAGAAAGTGTCTAGTGTGCATCTAGTGGGACGAGTGTGTTACTACAGGTGGTTTGTATAGCCCACTCACCTGTGTGTAGCACACTCAGAATTGTCAATAGTTATTTATGAGTTGGGGGGCTGAGGTGTTCATGGTTTCAGTGGGGGACAGGGAGATTAGAGTTAAGAGCTCTCACAGCCTGGGGAAAAAAGCTGTTGAGCAATCTGACAGAGCGAGCTTTAATACTCCGGTACCTTTTACCTGATGGCAGGAGCTGGAAGAGGTTGTGGGAGGGGTGGGTGGGGTCCTTCACGATGCTGGAAGCCTTGCTGGAGCATTGTGCAAGGAAAATGTCCAGGATGGAGGGGAGAGGGGCACCGATGATCTTTGCGGCAGTGTTCACTGTCCGTTGTAGGGTCTTGCGGTCAGCAGCACTGCAGTTCCCATACCAGACAGTGATGCAGGTGGTCAGCACGCTCTCAATGGTGCCCCTGTAGAAAGTGGTGAGGATGGGTGGAGGGAGACTTGCCCTTTTCAGCCGGCGGAGAAAGTTATGGTGCTGTTGTCCCTTCTTGTTGAGTGACGTGACGTTGGTGGTCCAGGTGAGATCCTCTGTGACGTGCACTCCCAGGAATTTAGTGCTGCCGACTCTCTCCACGGTTGAGCCGTTGATGGTCAGTGGGGGGTGGTCAACAGAGTTTCTCCTGAAGTCCATCACAACCTCTTTTGTCTTACTCACATTGAGGGACAGGTTGTTAGCACCACACCATTCAGCCAGCTGTGCCACTTCCTCTCTGTAGTGTGTTTCATAGTTGTTGCTGATGAGGCCTACCACAGTTGTGTCATCAGCAAACTTGATGATGTGGTTGGAGCTGGACTTGGCAGTGCAGTCGTGGGTCAGCAGTGTGAAGAGCAGCGGGCTGAGCACACAGCCTTGTGGGGCACCTGTGCTCAGTGTGGTAGTGCTGGAGGTGTTGCGGCCGACTCGGACTGACTGAGGTCTTGCAGTTAAAAAGTCCAGGATCCAGTTACAGAGGGAGTGTTAAGGCCTAGCAGGTTTAGTTTGTGGATGAGTTGTTGTGGAATTATTGTGTTGAATGCTGAGCTGAAGTCAATGAACAGCATTCTTACATAGGAGTCTTTCTGTTCCAGGTGAGTAAGAGCTAGGTGGAGAGTGGTGGATATTGCATTGTCCGTGGAACGGTTTGGACGGTATGCAAACTGGAGTGGGTCCAGCGTGTTTGGGAGACTGGACTTGATGTGATGCATGACTAACCTCTCAAAGCACTTCATCATGATTGGGGTCAGTGCTATGGGACGATAGTCATTCAGACAGGACACATGTGACTTCTTTGGTACTGGGATTATGGAGGTGGATTTGAGACACGTGGGGACGACTGCCTGGCTCAGCGAGGTGTTGACCTCTCATTTGGTTGGCAAATGAGAGGTTACTTTTACACAATCCCATGCATTCGTGGCACTAAAGCCATTTTGTTAGTATGTAATTGCTACATCTTGTACTTTGTTTTTAAGTGTGACATTGGATTAGTTTGATCAAATTTAAGGATTGGATTAGTTTGATCAAATTTATTTTTATAAAAAAATATCTTTAATGTATAGTACATATTTAATGTAAGGCTGAAAATATCTTTAATATATATCAAAATTCTTAATTATCATTTTAAGAGGTCTTAAATTTGAGAATAGAAAAACAGTGATTTAATTAAATAAATTTGAGTGCTGCACATTCAAAATCAAAATGTGGCACTGTTGCATGTTCTACAAGCTTGGCATTTCAGAACAGTTTGCAAATATTTTTATATATATATATATATATATATATATATATATATATATATATATATATATATATATATATATATATATATATATATATATATATATATTGGTATTTTGGCCTTTCTTTAAACACATTATTATCACATCAGCAAAATCCAATATTTATCAATCTCTAATTTGTATTGATACATGAACCAATTAATAAAATGCTTTGAGTATTTTTGTAGCTGAATTTGTGCCCCATCCTGTTTAATTAAATAAAAATAATCTAAAAATGAATTACTTATTTTGAGATGGTTTGAGTTAGTTCTGTATGGACATAAAGGATTAATAAAAGTCTTTAAAAATCTTACGTTTTATTTTAAAAACTTTTTAAAGGCAGAAACCCTGAATGTGACTATTTGTTATTTATCAATGATCAGTTACTGCAAACTATTCAGATTTTGATCACACTGTAGTTCGTGACCAGTAGACCTTTCACAAAGACCCACCCTCCTTAGTTACTGTTGCTATGTCGACAAGCCATGCCGCTCTCACACCACATATCATGTTCTCACGCAGTGAAAAATACATCACTGAGCAAAGAGGAGATTGCAAACGCGACGACAGACAAGACAGAGCAGGTTACTTCTGGTATGAAACAAAGTCTTGGCTTTCAAATGTTGTCATTGTTTTTAAGGAATTCAAACAATAAATCTGTCTGTTTTTTTGTTTTGTTTGTTTGTTTTTTGACGGACAAAATGGCAGATTCGGCAGTTATGATTGGTCAGATCACCTGTCAGTCAAGCTCCCTGCGAAGGGTCAATTCTCACTATTAACTATTGGCTTTGACTTTTGCTTTAATAAACTCCTTATCTGCTGCTTTTTAATAGTTAGTAAGGTAGTTGTTAAGTTTAGGTGTGGTGTAGGATTAAGGAATCTAAAATATGCTTATGCAGAATAGGGAACTAGTACTAAGTACTAATATACAATAGTATATATAGTAATAGTATACTTATAAATAGTAAGTATACAATAGGATACTTTATAAGTACTAATAAACAGCCGACATGCTAGTGATATACATGCTAATAAGCAAAGTTGATAGTGAAAACTAAAGTTTTACCCTGATTTTTAAACTCTTATGTGATTGAAAGTGAGTGTATGGTGTCCTGTACTTGGAATTTGTGCTCTGCATTTATCCCATCCAAGTGCACACAAACAGCAGTGAGTAGTGAACAAATACACACACAACGTCAAGTCAAGTCTAGCTTTATTGTCATTCTGCTACATGTGTGGACATATAGTGGAACGAAATGTCATGTCTCAAGGGCCACGGTGCTACATATCAGTTAAACATAAATATAACATACAACAATACAAGTATAAGAAAAACAATAGAGCTATACAACAGTTAACTATCTGACTATACATATACTATAAATACAATAACTACTATACATAGTTGACTACACATACACAAACTGAGACTGTACAAAAACTTTACATAAATACTGTACATGAAATTTTGCAAAGGAGATATTTATACATGAAATTGTGCAAAAAAAAAATATTTTGTACATTAAATTGTTGTGCAGAAGAGAGATTTATGGGGAAGCAGTGCATAGTGCAAAATGATTTTGTAGTACAATGCACAAGTAAACATATATTATCCTACTGAGTCTTTGTAGCAGGGAGTGTTTGTAGACAACGTGAACACACACCCAGAGCAGTGAGCAGCCATTTTTGCTGCGGCACCCGGGGATCAGTTGGGGGTTCCAGTGCCTTGCTCAAAGGCACCTCAGTCATGGTATTGAGAGTCTGACTCTCTAACCATTAGCCCACCATTGCCCACTGCCCATTGTCATGGTTATGTGCACATTTGAGCATTTGGATTCATCTAATTCATATAATTAAAGATTTTAATTGTGTTTGTATGTGTGTCTGGTCATCTGTAAACTACAGACTAAGGAGAATGAGGATCTGCGAAGAGCCCATGCCAAACATCATGACCGTTTACGCATCATTCAGACAAACTACAGAACAGTGACAGAGCAACTGAAAGAAGCTGAAGATACCCTTGATTTGTAAGTACTTACTATTTAAAGCTTGATATTTGCAAATAGTAATATAAATGTGGTTGTCATCCTTTTGCCTATTACAGTTTTGTACAGATCCTAGGACCCATTTCTCAACACTTTGATCACTCAAAAACACTACTGTCAAAATACATTCAATGACTACTTCCTTTCGAATTACATGAATTCTTTGCTCACTCAGACACAACAACCAAAAATTCTATGTACCTACAGACCAATTTGAGTGTTTTCAAAGCTGTTGAAGTTAAAAACCTAACATAATTCAAAGCTGAATAATACAGCAATTTTCTACATTCCTAGAGTAATATTGTGTTGAAATATATTCCAAATCTAAAAAAACAAACAAAACAAAAACATTAGAATTAGAAATTAGAAGTAACTGGAAAAGTGTTAGTCTTTCATTTTAATTCCATTGAATAATTTTGCACCGTAACGTGAACAATGACCACTTATCATGCAGGCCATTCTTTTTTGGAAAGAAATATTACAGATGAAAATATTGTATAATGTTACCTGTTCTTAGTGTTTTAGGTCATTGTTTTATGAGTGAAAAAGTATGTTGGGTGACAACGTTTGTTAGCATTATGAAAGAATGACTTGATTTAAAAACATGTATGTTTTAAGTGTTTTGGTACTGTAGTTTTAGTGCAAAATTATTTTGGTGAATTTTCTGCTCTGCCAAGCTAAAAGTTGGTAAGGAGAAATGTGTAAAGATTTTTGAAAAGGTGACCTAAGTATTGAGAAATGTGTCCTAGCAACTGTAGTAAAAAAATAAATAAATAAATTTGCAATTTTAAGATAGAATAAGGATAGCGATTCTGCTTTGGTTCGCTCAGTTTGCACACATAAAAAAGAAATAACTGATTTTAACAGACTTGTAACATTGTCTCTCACCCTTGCTCTAATCTCTGTGAAATGCAGCACAGGCTTTGGCTCTTAGGAAGAGGGGTACAGAAGTACTTCATCCTGAAAAGGCCAAGGTGACTGTTTATATCGGCAGAATAGAGAGAAAGAAAAAATAGGGGGGAAGATTGAAAGAAAAGGTTTTGATTCCCTCCTTTGAGTCTTTGGTTTTAACCTAAACCCCTAGAAGCAGCAAAATGTCATGACAATTTCCCCAACCCCCTTAACATTTTCCCCTTTCTTTTTCACAAGCCTTTTAAACGTATATAATGGAAGCGTATGTTGAGTATCCACATGGGATGCAAGTGTTGACCTTGTCAGCTGTGCTCTCTTTGGGTTAATTAAAGAAAACAGCAGTGCAACGTGATCCCGTGTGAAAGGAGTGTGAATTTACCCACCTCTACTCTCTCTCTGTGTGTGTGTGTGTGTTAGATTGCAACAGAGGCACAAAAGAGACAGAGTCTCTGATAATCTCCTTCCTCTTAGTTTTGATAAGGGGGAAAAAAACACTTACTTTTCCAGAGAGCTCTTGTTTTATTAAGCTTTCCTGTCCTGTTACGGAAACGTTCATATTCCATATAGAGCTGGTAGTGTCAGTAACTCCTCAGGGAGTCGAGTTAGTGGGGCTGTTACGTTTACCTGCTGAACAAACTCGTTTTGAACAGTTATGCAAATGTGCCTAATGCCTCAAAACCAGTGGAAAATCGGTTAGCGAGCTGCTAGCATAAGCCATATCTTCTGGCCAAAGAACCATTTCTGATGGTCAGGCATGCATCAATCTGGATACATTAGAAGAGTTAGTGTTATTACACATGTATTAGCACGAGCGAGAGCGGGCCCCAGCAGGAGCAGAGCTCGGCTGTAGACTAACACCTCATTAGAATGCTGCAGCCCTGTGTAACCCACGACGTCACTCACGATTAGCGCTACCACTATTAGCAAAACATAAAAACATACCCTCTCTTTCTCCAGAAGGGATTTTCAAGTTTGTAAATCAGACTGGGTGCGTTGGGATGCGTAAATAAAATTAAAACTTATTAAAACATCCACACGCTGATCAAAGTTGCACTCATAAACAGATTCGCTGAATCAAAGAAATTAGCCGCTGCCTTTTCAGAAAAGTTCTCGCAGTTTACTCGCTCGCTGTATAATGAAGTGAGGTGGAGGCTTGAGGGGGAATGGAGATGTCTTTCTCTAAGGTCTGTTTCATGAGTACGTCCTTCAGGAGGCCATTCATAGCTTTAATACTGAATTTCACAATGGATTAAGACGGAAGATCTCTGGGCTGCTGCTTGTTAAGCTGTTAGCTGAGGAGTGGCTTCTCAGGGTGAATGTTTTCACATGATGTAGGACTGCTCCCACAGAACCCACAGGCACTCTGCCATACAGTGGGTTCAAGGACGTTATGAGAGGAGAGTGTCTGTGGAATAGGGTTTAAACAGTATTTGTGTTACAGAGCTGTTCTGCTTGTGTAATATTGACTTAAAATTTGTGTGCAAACTGAGAGAGACCTTTTGTTGTTCCTTTTTTATTACAGTGTCAGTGAAAGGAATGGAACCTGATAGTTTTCATTTTGACAAAGTCTGAACACAAATTATTCAAACCACACATTTGCATTACATTCAAACCACAGCTGAATATAGCGAAAATCTGATTTCATTTTTTTCTCCTCTTTATACAAGTTATTGATTTATTTCTTTACCATGTGAAAAGCAAAAATCACACTGAATATGACATTTTTCAGTTTTGCTCTCGAAGTAAATTAGATAAGAATGATCCACCAACCATATTGGGTTTCCCACACATTCTGTTGAATTGAAAATGGGAAATCATCTGATTTCATTAGGTAGTGTGTAAACTTTGTAAACATTACCTAATGAGTCATTGTTTTTATATCTGAAGTCCAGTACATTCATACAATGCAAACGTTATAAGCATGCAATCCCATAAAAGCGTAGATGGGAGTGGAAAGTTCTGCGGGTGATCTACTGACAATGCGCAAATTAAAGAACACAGATGCAGCCAGATCATTTCCATAATGACCAACACAGTCTACCAAGAGCAGGGCAAAGTAGGGTTGCAAAAAAGCAGAGCCGATGATAATCAGGTGCATGCAATCTACGGAAAACACAGGCACAAAGTGTTAAGACATGCTTTTTTGGGGCGTTAAATAATGTCGCGAATACCAATAAATTGACCGCCACAAACCTTAGGAAATCATTTTGCGTAATACATATAAATACTCTTACAAATCTCAATCTCCTACAAATACATATGCAATAAGGTCAGCCACAAAAATGACTGTCCACAGCTTTTCACAGCTAATTATCCACTGTGTGTTATGTAATTGTTGTTTTACGTTAGTTTTTATTAGTAAAGTAACTGAATGTAAATGATTCAACAGTGTTTTATGGCTTAATATTGGTTAAATTGGTTAAAATGTTTAATTCAATAGTATATACAAGTAAAGCTACGCAAACTGACATTTTAAACATTTTAGTAAATTTGAGTAATTTGCACTAACCAACCTAGCCCTTGAATATTTTTATTTTTTGTTTATTTATTTATTTTTTTTTCTCTCAAATTTTCCAGTAGTCTGTAGTGGATGTCGGACAGTGGAAAGACATATGAAATTGAAGAAGAAAAAACACACATCAAAGCTTACTCTGAGAATTTTATAGTGACTGGATGGTGAAAAGACCTGAAGACATAACGCATTGTTTACAAACATTCAAGAAAATGTGTGTTATATGACTGTGAATCCTAATGCAATATAGTATTATAGCTTTGCATGGTAGTATTTGTTGTATATTGTATTCTAGACAATTTTTGCTAATAATTCCAGATACATGTTCATACTTAATATTTCCTGCATAATTACAAACATTTTGTGTTGAGTAAATTACCGTTTGGGAGTGTGCAGTAAACAAGATCTACGATTTCTATGTCACTTGTCCTGTGTAATTTGATCAGAGACATTATAGTTTAAGTCTGCAGTAACAAAGACAAATACCATGAAAATAAAATAAATAAACAATAATAACAATCCTGTCCCACTGATAGACTTCACACTGGGTCTTTTTTGGTCAAATATCAGCTATCAGTCAGTGATGCCTTCTGGAGTTTCAAACACTTCTGGTGGTTCAAAAACTTCTGATGGCTTCTTGGCAGTTTAGAACTCTTTGAGATAACAAGCCCCCATAATAACAGTTTTATGGGTATAATCTTACATTTATTTGACCAAGAATTTTAGGAGAAGATCTTTTCATAAATGTTTCTGATATTTTGGGTTTCGGGGGTTAATTACTATACATTTTTTTCACAGAAAGAGAGTGGCAAGCCTAAAGTTCTCATATGTTTCTAGTCAGAAAGATGCTGCTATTCGTGTAACTTTTTTTGTTTGTTTCTCCAATGTTTCAGGTCAAAATGCAAAACACAAGTGCAGCAGGACAGCGAGGATGTATGGAACGAATTGGTGTATTATGAGGAGAACAAGAAGCTACTCTCTGACAAGTAAGTGTCTGTCGTTTTGTCAGGTCATGTAGAGCCGTCACAGTCATTAGCACCCAGCAGGGATTCTACTCAGGGTTCCTATGGGGTTTGGAAAAGTATGGAATTTGATTTAAGTATTTTCCAGGTCTGGAAAAGTATGGAAAAAAGAAAGCAGAGCATGGAAAAATATTTGTGTTTCCAGATTTTTTCCCCTATTTATTTATTTATATATAATAGAAAATTAAGAATTTAATGAAAATAAATTTATTGTACAAAAAGTGAGGTTTCATGGCAGCTGTTTAGTGATTCTTTAGTGATCACCAAATATGACTGAATGAATTCAAGGTGCACATTTTCATTATGCAAAATGCAGGTTATAAGTAGTGTTAATTTCGTCAGCTATTTTCAAATTTAGTCTTAGTCCCGTGGTAACATGTCCTTGTTAGTTTTTATCATATTTAGTCAACCTTATCCTATTTAGTTTTAGTCGACTAAAAGTCTCAACATTTTAGTCTAGTTTTAGTCCAAGAAAATCTAAAGTATTTTAGTCTAGTTTTAGTCAATGAAAACTTGACATATTAGCAATAAGATTATTATTAATTAACCGTAGGCTACAGCAGTATTAATTTTAGCAAACATTTTTAATTTAGTCTTGGTCTTACTCAAATGTACATTTTAGTTATTATCATATTTAGACAACCTTGTCCTGTTTTTGTTTAGTCAAGTTTAAGTCAATGAAATGTATGAGCGTTTTAATCAGGGTTTAGTCAATGAAATCTTAGTCACGTTTTCATCATTCTGTATAATGGTTAAACTGATAAAAATTATTTTTGCTCAAAATTATAATCGTAATGATTGTTGTCATTTGAGAAATTTACTTCTGCATTTCAGTTATTGCACTTTCACCAGTAAGCACAAATCAATGTGGACATATACATGGTGTATTTTACCTCATCTAGTGTACTGATTTTATTATAGGCTTTTTATTATATAAATTAATACCAAAGACTTATGCAATCTCTCTGTCTACACTATGAAAACTGGTAAAACAAACAAAAAATATAACAGTGAAATTCCTAGTAATTATACTAATTCAAAATTGCAATAGCCTATGCTTCTCTATTCAGACAAAAGCGGCTGAGTATGTGCATTTATTCAGCGATCACAATCGCAAACAATACAGTTGAGATCTCATGACAGAACAGACCGGCTGAGTGACACTTTCATTTAGATGCTAAACTCCAGCTTGTTTGTTGGTGTTTTCAGGTCGGCGGCGACGCTTCCGCAATGAGGAGCGAGCGCGTGCGCATGGTTGCCAGATTGCTTAAAATAAGCAAACCACCGGGCAGAAAGTATATTCATGTAAAGCGGAGCTCTGATTCGGGGATTTGAACTCTTAATATCTGGCAACCGCACACATGAATAAAGCTCACGTAGTAGAGGCGTGTAGAGCAGTCCGCAATAACATTTTGTCTCCTTTTTTTTGACGAAAATAACATTTTTGGTAAAGTTTTTATTTTTTTGAATACATATTAGTCTCGTCTTATTTCGTCAACGAAATTGCATGTTAATATAGTCATAGTTATCGTTTATTGACCTTATTATCGTCTCGTCTTAGTCATGGGAAAAAAGCTCGTAAACGAACCTTATTCGTCATAGTCTTCGTTAACGAAATTAACTAGTTATAAGCATTTTGGGTTTCTTCACACTATACACTTAGCACCATATTACATAACTTCAAGGACCTTTGAAAAAATAAAAATATACAGACTTTTAGCACAAGAAACCATTAAATTTAGCATATAGGACAATGCACACTGATCCACCTGTTGTGCCATCAGCCCATTTTGCGGTGTGGTTTCATGGCTGCCACAGAATATGGGTTAAAGAGACCTAAGGCCTTGAAATATGGCATACTGCCGCAATAAAAGCCAAATCGTAAACACTTTTTCACAGTACCAGTCTTTTTTTATAAACCCTTGAACAAATTTTATGCCATCAGCCCATTTCATATCATAGTTTCTCCACCACCACAGAGGATGTGTTAAATTGGACATTAGGCCTTGATATTAGAGGTACTACCGTGAGAAAATCAAAATTTTGAGCAGGTACTGTAGATCTCTGTTAATTCATGTGGATCCATGCTATCGTTTTATTCATAGTAAGATGGCAGTGATGCGCAAAGGAAATAGGTTATATAAAACTACAAATTGTAATGCGTAAGCATGCAAAACATTACCATGCACAATAGAAAATTTCTTGTGTGCATCTAAAAGTCTGTATTTTTTATGTATTTATTATTTTTTTATTTTAGGGACTCTGTATGTTGTCACTTCGAGAAAATCAATGAAAAAACCCTCAGAAAATAAAAATGTTTACAGATGACTACTATATACCAAATATAAAGCTGAAAATAATGCTCTACGAACCATTTATGTTACAGGGTTTCCGCGGGGTTTTAAAATGTCTTAAAGTCTTAAATTTAGTTGTATCAAATTTAAGGCCTTAAAAAGTCTTTAATTGTACAAGAAAGTCTTAATTATGATTTCAAGAGGTCTTAAATTTGGAGACGGAAAGACAAGAATTGCGATATGGCTGAATCTGACGATTAAACTTCAAAAGGCTATGATTTGATTAAATAAACATGAGCGCTGCAAGTTCAAAGTCCGGTGCTGCGCTGCTTTGTGTTCTGTCTTTACCGAAAAAACTCTTATATTTCAGCCAAACGCGACACCTGCTGGCAGAGAACGAATCAGTTAACATAGCTTAAACTAGAGTGCGTACGATTCAGTCTATTAAAATACATTTAGACTGATCACATAATTTAAGATATGGGGGCGGAAAATCTATAGCCTATATTTATATCATTTCATATAGTTAATATCACACAAAGAGTGCCATTTTTTTTTCTCCAAAAATCAGCATGATTACAAATGTGATATTGATTTTATGCAACAGTTCAATAAACAAGAAGTTCATTTTAAGAGACTTACGTTTTAGACACCATATTGGCTGTTTTTGCTCTATTTCTACAACAAAAGTAATTCCAAACACAGCCACAGCACTGTTTTGCGTCTCTGAGCAACATGCGGTGTTTCGTTCCTGAATGAATCAAACGTTTAAATGATTCGGTTCACTCGCAATGACTCACTTATTAACGCTGACTTACTGCCACCTATTGGCCGTTTTAATTTCACATTTAAAGTGTATTCATATTTTTAAAATAATTTCAAACATCAGTTTTCAACGTTTTATGTTTCAAATATCAAAACATCATTTATGCATTTGTAACTGTGCAGGTTAGCATTCTATGTCCCTCTGACATGATTTCCTAAGTGTGTAAATACATCTAAAGGCCACTTCAGATGCGTTGCAAAGATACATTTTGTTGATACTGATTTCATTTGCTTGGTAACAGCCCAAATGCAAGAATTTAACTTAAAAGATTATGCACACTTTTAGAAAAAATGGCTTAAAGGTAAAAATGCCCATAAAACTTGTTGGAAAAGACTAATTTCTATCACTGCTGTGAACTGACCACACAGAATATGAAGAATATCAAAAAAAATCAGGAGTCAGCTGTCCATGGTAATCTTTAAGATACCAGCACAATATCACACTCAGCAAAATATCGTCTAATTATCGTTATCGATAAAATCCCAGAAAATATCAAGATATCATTTTTTGCTAATTTCACACACCCCTAATTCATGTTATTTAATTTATATAATAATTTATTGATAATAATTGTTGAAATCAATATTATTAACACTTTTGACATCCATTTTCTTAAAAATGGTGTAAAGGCTGAAATGTAAAGTTTAGTTATTTATTACTTTTTCTTTTTGTGAAAACTTGTATCTGAATTATAAATTATGCTTTTTACAGTCATTTTACAGTTTAATATGGTACTATAGACATTGCGCTACCCCGCTCATATGGTATTAATTTTATTTGTGCAGGTCTTAAAAAAGGTCTTAAAAAGTTTTAAATTTGAGTTTAAAAATCCTGCAGAAACCCTGTGTTAAATATGGTCTGAAAATCTACCAAGAGGTTTGGAAATTTGAGTCTGGAAAAATATGGAATTTTGAAATGGAAAATGTGTAGGAACCCTGTCTACTGCAATTTCACATAGATGACTGCTGACACTTCAAGAAAAATGATATTGTCATTTCAAACAGAAACTAGGGAAAAAAAGCTGTCCATCTCAAGGCTTTTTAGCACATTCACAACCCAAAGTTACAATGATTGCCTCTAGAATTGAAATTTTGGCTCACTGTAAGTGCTTCCAAAGCTAGTATGTTAAATCTTTCAATCCATTGTCCATTTCATGTCACACTATACTGCGCTGACTAAAAAAATCAAATGCAAATAAAATGTTTTCAGGCTTTTCTGTAAACAACTTCCTTAACACAACACTGAATACAGATGCTCGGTGCAACTCCAGACATTTATAGCAGCTAAACACACTGACATTCCTGTCTTGAGGTTTGCTCCCTTGAGATTTTTCGGGGGTACATTCAGTGACAGTCCGTGCGCGCGCGTGTTAATTACTGCTGATTTCGTCTGCTGGAGGTGTCGCGCTTCATTAGGCCGCCTTGGCCCTTTCCTTGCCAGGCCTCATTTGGCCCATCCTTTGCTGAGGGGTCTAACCCTGCCAGCCAGTGCGGCCTGGCCCTCCCCTGCTTGATCTCTACCCCCGGCTCGCTTGTACAGGAGGGCTCACTCTTTTCACGCCCCCACCTTGCCTGCTGCCTGTCCTCCTAATCCCAGCTGAGCTCATTATGATGTAGCCTGGCTGCCTCCCTCTCTCTCTTTGAGCCTGAGCTGTCCAAGCTAATTACAGGCTAGCAGCCAACACTCCCCGTTAAGGGCCTTCTGCCGCCGCGCTCGCACTAACGCGCTGCTTGGAAGTGACCTGCGAGGAGCACGAGGGAGCTGCTCTCTTTCCAGCCACGCAGCACCTGTCCTTCGGGGTTAGCCGTGATCCCTGTCATGCCCGTTCCAGCGAGCACTGAGTAAACTTAGGCCAGCCTAACTCGTGCTTTCAGGAGCGGGAAGAAAAAAAACCCCTACAATGTTGAGGTGGAAGGGGAGCACTGTCTTTGATCTCCACTTGCCCGAGACGAACATTACCGACTATGTGATTGTGGAAGCACAGGTCCCCTGCACGCTCTCGGTTTCTTACGCTTCCTGGCTTCTATTCGTTTGCACTTAACCTTGCTTTATTTATCGTTTGCTCTGAGAGGATTGGGTCGGAACGTGCAAGGTGTAATTAGGCCGGTCTTGTTTATCAAGCTGTTATGTTGGACAGCGAGCTAAATTACTGTTGATGGCCCACAATTAAGGATGGGCCGTGGCAATGGGTCTGCAATGGCAGAAGATGGCAGGTTGCCGTTTTACTGACCGTATTAGGATGATTGTGCTTGTGAAGGTTGCACTCATAAGCGTCGCGATGATCTGCTAATGGTTAATTACCTTATTGAGGCCTGTAGTTTTAGGCTGTCTTAATTGCCGGCGGAGACGGCTGCTGGATACTTACAGAGCAGCGGTGGGCTGCCTCTGCCTTATCTCGCTGCACTCGTTTCCTTCAAGTGCTTTTCACAGTCTGAAGGTCTTCTATTCTGCACCCTTTCTAGCAGATATTGAGTCCGAACGGAGATGTCTTTTTTTAGGCCTCGCTGTTTAGTGGGTCAGTGAGATGATAAAGAAAAGGACAAATCTTTTAAAAATGTAGTTCAAAACATATAGTGAATTTTTATACATCTTTTTTCTTTTGTGGTGTTTTCATTGGATTTTGAAAAATGAAGCTGCATATTAATTAGACTTAAAATGTTGATTTGAAGTAAAAAGTAGTATTTTTTTTTTCTTTACCCATCCAATACATGTTTGTACAGATCTTATTATTCTATATCAAGTAATTATCAATTAAATATTGTTAATATCTATTAAATAATATTAATCAGTATTCATTCATTTTAGTAAACTTTCGTCTAAAATGGCATCTAGTTTTAGTCTTCAAAAATTATATCGTAGATGATGAAAAGTGCAACGTTACTTAGTTATTAATTGTGTGTTACTTTATACTTGTTTCAGTGAGCCTCCAGAAAGTGTGCATTGACATATACAGGTGCATCTTAATAAATTAGAATGTCGTGGAAAAGTTCAGTTATTTCAGTAATTCAACTCAAATTGTGAAACTTGTGTATTAAATAAATTCAATGCACACAGACTGAAGTAGTTTAAGTCTTTGGTTCTTTTAATTGTGATGATTTTGGCTCACATTTAACAAAAATCCCACCAATTCATCTCAATCTCAGCAAATTAGAATACTTCATAAGACCAATAAAAAAAAAAAACATTTTTAGTGAATTGTTGGCCTTCTGGAAAGTATGTTCATTTACTGTATATGTACTCAATACTTGGTAGGGGCTCCTTTTGCTTTAATTACTGCCTCAATTCGGCGTGGCATGGAGGTGATCAGTTTGTGGCACTGCTGAGGTGGTATGGAAGCCCAGGTTTCTTTGACAGTGGCCTTCAGCTCATCTGCATTTTTTTGGTCTCTTGTTTCTCATTTTCCTCTTGAAAATACCCCATAGATTCTCTATGGGGTTCAGGTCTGGTGAGTTTGCTGGCCAGTCAAGCACACCAACACCATGGTCATTTAACCAACTTTTGGTGCTTTTGGCAGTGTGGGCAGGTGCCAAATCCTGCTGAAAATGAAATCAGCATCTTTAAAAAGCTGGTCAGCAGAAGGAAGCATGAAGTGCTCCAAAATTTCTTGGTAAACGGGTGCAGTGACTTTGGTTTTCAAAAAACACAATGGACCAACACCAGCAGATGACATTGCACCCCAAATCATCACAGACTGTGGAAACTTAACACTGGACTTCAAGCAACTTGGGCTATGAGCTTCTCCACCCTTCCTTCAGACTCTAGGACCTTGGTAAGACGCCTCTGATGTTGTCTGTGGTTCAGGAGTGGCTTAACAAGAAGAATACGATAACTGTAGCCAAATTCCTTGACACGTCTGTGTGTGGTGGCTCTTGATGCCTTGACCCCAGCCTCAGTCCATTCCTTGTGAAGTTCACCCAAATTCTTGAATCGATTTTGCTTGACAGTCCTCATAAGGCTGCGGTTCTCTTGGTCGGTTGTGCGTCTTTTTCTTCCACACTTTTTCCTTCCACTCAACTTTCTGTTAACATTGGATACAGCTTGGATACAGCACTCTGTGAACAGCCAGCTTTTTTGGCAATGAATGTTTGTGGCTTACCCTCCTTGTGAAGGGTGTCAATGATTGTCTTCTGGACAGCTGTCAGATCAGCAGTCTTCCCCTTGATTGTGTAGCCTAGTGAACCAAACTGAGAGACCATTTTGAAGGCTCAGGAAACCTTTGCAGGTGTTTTGAGTTGATTAGCTGATTGGCATGTCACCATATTCTAATTTGTTGAGATAGTGAATTGGTGGGTTTTTGTTAAATGTGAGCCAAAATCAAGACTTAAACTACTTCAGTCTGTGTGCATTGAATTTATTTAATACACAAGTTTCACAATTTGAGTTGAATTACTGAAATAAATTAACTTTTCCACGACATTCTAGTTTATTGAGATGCACCTGTATATGCAAGTTGTAATATTGTGTTTATGTATATATCTGATTAATTGCATATTAACCTGCTAGCAAATTGCTTCAGTTTATTTGTGTTCATTCGCTGTTCTACTTCAGCTTATTCAGTTTATGCATGTAAAATGGGGTATTTCCATTCTGACAATATAATTCTGTTCTTTGTATTTGTTATATACACTTTTATGGACTTACCAAAATTTTGATTGCACAAAATCTACAAATATAATTGCCTTTAATTCAGTTTTCTTCTTTTTTGATACCCCATAACTAACTTTAATTCAGATATTTAAAAAAAAAAAAGAAGAAAAAAAAAGACTCGTGTTCTAGTCATTGCATGTTAATTGCATTTTAGTGTATTTTTGGAATTAAATTAATCGTGAATTAATTTGAAAAAAAAAACAAAAAAACATTGCATTCACTGTAAACCCTGATAAGTTTGAGACTACTCAAATGATTTGAGGAAAGTGATTCCCTCAGTTTAATTGAGTAATGGGAAATTGACAACTCAGTTTAATTGAGTTCACCTAATGTGGCCTTCTCATTGAATTATCTAATTTTTTTTTTAAGTACAGATAACTTAAAAGGCAAACAGACTAAACTCAAACTTTCCAGTTTATATATTGTTGTGTTTATTGGCTTTAAAAAATGTATAAATCATTAAAACAATTTTTTCTTCACATCAACAACTTTATTTGGGTTACACTACAAAGATTAATTTTGATAATGTATACTGACATAACTGCATAATAACATTTAATAAAAAAAAAAAAGAATAATAATACAATTACAATACATGGAGTATCAGACCAATTAAAAGAACACACTGAACAACAACAGACATGTTTGTCACCTACATTAATGTATTTAACAGAAACAATGCTTTTATAAGAGTAAACTCGTATTGTTAAGTCACATTTTCAACAGAAACATTTTAACAGTCAACAAAATGTGAATCTGTATGGAGAATAGAAATTTGCACAGTATTTGTGAATGGTAGTAGCTATTCAAAGTGGAAAAAAAAGACGTTTTTTAACTTTTTAAACAAATAGTTTTTCCAAAGACTGTATTTTAGGCTGCAGGTCTTTCTGCCCCACGGAAAGTAGAATACATTGAACACATGAAGGATCATGCTGCGATCATCGGACATCTAAAGAAGCTGAATAAACATCAACAAATTAAAAATTAATTCACATGCATCCAAACTCACGTACATTTCAAAAGGTGCAAAATAAAGGGATATTTCACCCAAAAATGAAAATTTGCTGTTAATTTACTCACCCTCAAGCCATCCAAATATAGGTGACTTTTCTTCTTCAGTTCAACACTAAAGAAGATTTTTAGCTGAAACTGTGGTCCTTGGTGATTCATATAATGCAAGTCAATGGCTACCGGCACTATGAGAGTCAAAAAAACATACACAGGAAAAACTAATTTAATAATGTGGCTCCTGACGATACATTGAGGTCTTATGAAGCGAAGTGAGTAAATTAACAGCAAATTTTCATTTTTAGGTAAACTATCCCTTTAACCTACCAGCATACTTCAATGAGTCTTTATCACATGGCTCTCTTCCCGCCTGCTTCAGGATGGCCGCCTGTCTGCTAGTCCTGGTGTCGGAGGTAAACAGGAAATTGAACACCACTCCGATGCCCTTACAGGAAGTTAGTATCTCAAACGTGTTTATACCTTGGAAATAGGGCTGAGCGATATAAATAAAAAAAAAAAAACGCTATAGAATTTTCATATCAGTCATTTTGATAATTGCCATGATAAATGTCAAATCTTTATTTCTTTCAAGTTTAGTGGCAGATTTTTTACTCCTGGGTGAAAGTTGTGAAAAGTAGAAACCAGACAGTTAATTACGGTTTTATTATAGACTACTCAAATGGAATACAAATAACTCAAAAACACAAAAAAAAAACTGATATAGCTTAATAACTGTAATACTGTAATTATATTCCATTAACGTTACTCCTTTAATACATTTAATGCCTACACATTCAGAACATCCTACATTTCTGCCACAATGACATGGTTACAGACAGTTAGTGTTACAGTAAATCCATGGTAAATGCTGGCGATTTCTATATTTGAAAGCCTTCTAACTTGAAAGCCTCCTGTTTTCCGCGTCAGTGCTGTAGCAGTCTGATCAGACATTAAACTAGTTTAAATAACAGAGACATGTATTTTTAAATCGGAGAACTTGTGCACTTCTCACTGGATCTCGCAGCGCTGTTTAGTGATTGTGTGACCGCAACCGGTCAGTGAATAATTTAAACACATTCGCTCCGCGCTCTCCGCGGTGCTCTTTTCTTTTGGGCCAAGTTGATAAACGGTCCGTGCGGCACGCGATTCAGACGAGTAACGCTGTTTCGTTACGCTTTTGGCGCGTTTGCCATTTAATGTTGTTTGCGTAGTTCATAAAAATTATAGAACATTTCGAGCATTAATTATCGAACATTTTATGTGATAATCATTGTTATCATTTTATCGTCCAGCCCTACTTGCAAATCACACTAAAATTAAAACATTTTGAAGACAACTAAGCAAAATGTACACATGTATTTTACCATTAACCTACCAGCGTACTTCAATGAGTCTTCATGACAAGGGCTCTCTTTCCGCCTGCTTCACGACGACCGCCTGTCTGCTAGTGCTGCTGCGGGAGAAAAACTGGAAATTTGCAATTATACCTTTCAAATAAAATTTGTAAGGTAATTAAGAAAAGTGTATAGGGCCTATATGCGTTTTAATCTCTACTTACCAATTTAACCTTTGATTTTCATCTTTTAGACGGCTCTCTCTGCCAGTGCCTCTGGACCGCTGGTTCAACGACCAAAAACTTACCGCCTTGTGTTATATCGACCAATCAGCGCGTTTGTCAAGGCGAAATTTCAAACACGACCAATCATAGTAAACAGAGTCATAGAGCATAATTTAAATAAATTGAAATTTTGAGTTCATGAGATTTTTGCTCCCAAATGAGTTAATTAAGCATACCTGTTTAATTTTTGACACCAAAACTTGGCATTTTAAGTAATGTTTTTATTTCTTTATTAATGACAACATTGGGGTTTACAGTGTTGACACATTACCTGTATTTGTTCAGGACTACCTCTATACGTTTGTATATTTTAGAGTGCATTTACTGTAGGTAATCATTTAGATTTTTTGCCTCAGGGACGTATGTGCCGACTGCTAATAGCAAATTAAAATCAGCAGGGAAACAGAACGACCAAGGAATGCCTGTGTTTAATAACAGAGGAACGCCTGCATAGGCGACCCACACCCATTGTCAGGAAAAGGTCTGGATAGCTCTCTGGAGAGAACATTCAATTTCAATTGAGCAATTCAGTCAATTGCTGGGGCAACTAAAGCAGCATGTTGGATGCTTTGAGATTAAAATATCTTGTTTTGTAGCGAGACAAGACTGGATTCGCTTTGGTATCATTTGCACAGTGCCCATTTGTAATCTCTCCCCCCGCTCTTAGTGCTTTTTTCATCTGCTCTTTCTTCCTCATTATGCATCTGCCTCTGCTCGGGATGTCCGCAGTTGTTAATTGTTGCTTAGGGTTTATGGGTAAAAAGAGCCAGGAATTATTTAGGCCTCATAAACAGAATAAACAGCCCTTAGACAGTGATAGCTACACTCAAACGACATCAAAGTATAAATTACCCAGCCATTAAGCTGGAAAAAAGCCTTTGAGATGATTTACGCTGCTCGCCCTCCACTGAGTGTGACCATTACAGACATGATCCCCGACTTTGACTTTAATGAAGTTTAATAAAGTTTACCCTTCTTGTGCTGCTGTTTTTTGCTTTTCATCTTGATTGCTATAAGGTATTAGGAGTAATGAGTGTCTTTTTGCCCTGGGTCCCAGACAGAGAGACAGAAATGAAAGAACATATAAAGTCAGAATGCTTGATGTCTGTTTTGAAGACTAGCACAACTTTTGCCCCCTCCATTAATTATTTGTTTGATTAATGATGCCCTAAAATATGCAGCTCACTATTCAATGATTGAATGTTTTGCTGTTTCTTTTAGCTCACTCTTAGAAAAGGGAACTTAAAAGCAGTAGATTTTATTGAAATATCTCTTTTCTTACATCGTAGCTCAATTATTCTGGATTTGAATTCAAATGGGAGTCTTGTAGTTCTATGAGTGCAAATTTTAGGATCTTCATCCTGCTGTATTTAAGGCCCATTCACACCGAAAGAGATAATGATAACTATATTGTTTTTTAATATTTGTTCTCATTCCATTAAAATAGGGAACTCCACACCACAACTATATAATAACAAAACTGAGGAACAACTTTCTGTACGTATTTTTTTTTTCAGCTGATGAACAATAACAACTTCAATTAGTCAATTAGAATCAATTGTGCTTTAAAGAGCTTGAGCATTTAAAGTGGTAGACGACAAACCTTTAGCGCATGCTTAGAATAAACTGACTTATGTTTATGTGAACAGTTATATAGTTATTATTATAGTTTTCTTTATTATCATTTTTTGTTGTTTAATGGGTCTTTACTATGGATGTGAGCCTATTCACACAAGGTGCAAATTGTTTGCATCAGTATTTTTTTTTTTTAATATATAGTTTTTTAAATAAAAATAAAAATAATAATATAATAATATACAAAATTTGCTTGACAGTAATGCAAGGGATGTCAGTGACCTCTAGTACAGTGCTTTTCAAACTTTTTCATGCTAAGGGCCCCCAAATTTAATGATCTCCTTGCGAGGGACCATCCATCCATCTATTTTCCAAACCGCTTGTCCTGTGTAGGGTCATGGGGATGCTGGAGCCTGTCCCAGCTTCTTAGTAACACCTGGGATGGATGGCCAGTCCATTGCAAGGTTAACACACACACACTCACACATTCACACACTCTCTCACACCTACGGGCAATTTATGGTCTCCGTTTCACCTATGCAGCATGTCTTTGGATTGTGGGGGAAACCTCCTTTGCAAGGGACCCCTTTTCTAAAAGATAAAAGCTACTACATATTCATGTATAAACACTTATTAATACTGTGTGAAAAAAGAGATATTAAATAAAAAATTGTATATATTATGAAATATTATAATTTTTTATAATACAAAAACTGATATAATATGCTCATTCTGAAACAAAATAATTACCTTATATATTGCCTCTGTACTGAAACCAAAGCATATTATTACAATATTTTACTAATATATTGATTTGTATTGTGTTGACATCATATTTCCCTCCTCATATTGTTATAAAGAGGACTTCAGGTTGTGAGTGAATATAATTGTTTTGATAAAAAAATAAAATTTAGGAGAGTAATTTAAAATCTAAATTCCATTGAGTCATGAATACTTTGTGTGCAGCAGTGTTTCTTGCACATGCAACTACAAACAAAAGATGGGCTATTTTGTAGTAAATGGTGTTTTAAAAACATTCAAATATTTCACAAAATTATTCAGCATTGTTCAGCATAGCAGTTGTTGTGTTGTTTTGCACTGGAAGTTGAATTGTTTGTAATGGAAACTTTGAATGGGATGAATAACTGAAATATGGAGCAATAGACTATCTATCTATTTACCTATCTATGTATCTATCTATCTATATATATATATATATAAAATGCACACACACACAGGTGTGTATGCATATTCATATGACATGCATGCAATGTGACAGATTGACAGTGACATGCATACGGTACAAATATTGTCACAACACAAATTTAGGTATTAATCTATTATTGGCTAAATTTACATATGCACTAGGAATGTGATTAATTTGCAGTAATCTAAAGCTTAATCACAATTTTGCCTTATTTGCATTATAATGGTATTAAAGGATCTGAGTTAACTATTGAGTGAGTAAATTGGGTGAATTTCCTGTAAATGTACTCACCCTCAGGCCATACAAGCTGTAGATGAGTTTGTTTCTTCAACAGGTTTGGATACATTTAGCATTAAATCACTTGTATACCAGTGGATCCTCTGCAGTGTGTCAGAAAGGAAGTTCTAACAACTGATAAAAACATCACAATAATCCACAAGTAATCCATAATATTGCTTTCGGTGAAAAAGTTGTCTAAATGAGATAAATATGCACACATTAAGCACCATTTGTGATTAGCATCTAAACAGTTCTAAACAAGTATGTGTGTGGATTTTGAAGTGAGAGGACAACAGGGGATGGACTTTTTCACTGGAGGGTGCAAATCCATATTATGGATTATGGACATAGAAGTGATGGTTTAAATGGTTTAAAAGTAACATGGCTTGATGAATTTGTTTCTTACAAACACAGCTTTTCACTTCACTAGACATTAATTGATAAACTGGAGTTGTGTGGATATCTTGTGGATTATTGTGCTTAAATCAGCTGTTGGACTTTCATTCTGATGGCACCCATTCATTTCAGAGGATCCATTGGTGAGCAAGTGATGTAATGCTAAATTTCTCCAAATCTGTTTCGATTCCGATCATTAACTTCACTGATGATGTGTTCACCAGTGCAAGAGCTGGCCAATAATTTCTCCCTTTCAGCAACCTGTCATTTGCATAAGAATGCAGCAGTTAGCAAACAACACTGATCCAGTCATTCCCATCCAATCCAGAGTAGTAGTACTCTTAGAATATTGTGCTTCAAATTTCTGAAATTCAAATTTCACTAGCCCGGCCCTTGTCCGACAGCTTATCAGAATTACCGACCCGAGCCCGTCTTTTTTTCCTATTCTTCCAAAACAGCTTATACTACTGTTTCAGCTATTAAAATAGTTAAGTTTTGTATGAAATGGTAAAGTGATTGTATTTTGTTTCATTATTTTATTAAGTTATTTTAGAAAAACGTTTGGAGCATTTTTTTTATTCATTAAATGTAAGCTTTTGTTTTTTAAAGTAACGACCAAGCAGCCAGCGGCAGACAGCGAGTTGATCATAGCCTATGTTTGATCAATTTAGCCTTCTCAAATCATCACGACTTGTCTAAAATTAAATCTATAGTTATAAAACAGCTCCACAATATTAGTTTGAACGCTTAGCCTAGATAAATGTGCGCTGACGCATATCCATCGTTTGTGCGGAGAGTGGAAGCTGAAGCATGCTTTACAGGACATGGAGGCGCCAGCGCAATCACTTGCATTGGAAACATATCAAAATACGCCATCATTTTTGCTCATAAAGGTAAGAGTAATACATTGTTTGGAACTGTAAAGGGTCTACGTTTATTTGTGTGCACTCACAATATCAACAAAACGTGCTTTTACAGAATTAAGAAAAAAAAACAGGATGCGCTTTCTGCAGTTTCGGTTTTGAGCAGGAGCACTTCTGATAAACCGAAACACAGCAAATACTTGCCTCACTGACTTGATAAATATATCTATAGAAACCTTTGAATTACTACTTTAAAACTAAATAATTCAAATCGAAAACAAAAACTCTTTCATCATAAAATCCCTAAAGATGCATTTATCTCTAAGGGTGCATCCAATGAGGAGATGGCGAGTCAGGATCATCATCAAATGCATGGATGATCCAAAATGCAGCTTTTCCTGAAGCATTGGGAACTTTTAGTAACTCCCCACGCTCCAACTTCTCCCTGATGCACTGCATGGTCAGCTGTCACCTGTATCCTAATGTGTGTGTATATGCGTTGTGTATTGCGTAGGCGATGTATAATATTTATAATATAATCAATATAACAGTAGTTCATACAGTAGCCTATGTGTGCTCTGCACGAGTATGGGCACAATAAAAGGAGAGGAGCTAAATGAGCCCGAGTCTGACCCGAACCCGATCTGTTAAAAAATAAAAAAATAAATGGCCCGAACCCTGCTCGAATGGACTAAGCGGGCACCGACGGGCTTGCAGACCTCTGCTACCAACATGCTACATGTATTTAATTTCATGGAATATAAGAGCTGTTTAAACCTTGTTTGGATTTTGCAGTTGTTGTTGTTGTTGTTGTTGTTGTTGTTGTTTTTTCCTGTTCTCATTGGCCTAGTTTAAATTGTTGTAAATTGTAGTTGTAATAATTGTAAAATGAATGTGTGGGAATAAGTTGTTAATTATTTCTCAGAGGCTTGTGACTATATCAATAAAAAAAATCACTTGATGGACCTTCACTATGTATCATCATTACTTCCTTGTACTCTATTCAGAGAACATCCAATCACAGTGGTTTTTTACTTATTCTTCTCCTTCCGTCTCAACTTTAGTTTTTCATTTATACCGAAATGTATCCAACAAGCATGGAAGCTCTAGAGAAGGGCCTGCTAACCATCCTATACTAATAAACATCTGTTATTCAAATGATGTACTCGCTCAAAGACAAGCTGGGACTGGAAAGCAGAGGGGATTGATGGAGCAGAGGTTCACACTATCACAAAAAAACACTCACAAAAAACATTAAAAACAAATCTATGCTGTTGACATGAAAAGAGAAGTTGTGGTAGCTGTGTTTTGATAGAGTGACTGGTGGGGTCATGAGAGACCCACAGCTGATTTGTACAGCTGGAATGCTAATAAACCACCTTGTGCTGCTGCTTATATATGCTGCACTCTAGCACAACAATACGACAAGGAGTTGATTTTAGAAGCACAGGTTATATGTCAAAAATAGGTGAAACGTGGTGATTAGAAAAGGGAGTTGATGTTCATTTCTGTCTGAATTTGTTAGGGGGAGGGGGAGGGGGAGGGGGAGGGGGAGGGGAGGGGGGGGGGGGGGGGGGGGGGACAAGTCCCTTGTTGTGGTACAACTGGAGTATTACCCATAGTTCTTTGCTAGTAGTTACACTATGATGAGCTAAGCCACTGCAATTCAGCAGAGGTTCTTCTACCGCTGCTCGAGAACAAATGGGAGGGGAACTAGGTGTGTGTTTCAGGTGCAGATGTCTCGCTGGGGCCTACCCCAATCCTCAGCAGGCTTCTTTTGGGTCCTAATAATAACTTGAAAGTGCCTCTTTTTGCCCCTTTTAATTAGTCTCCAGAACGCATACAGCTAATTGGTGATTCTTAATTGGGTTTAGATTCGCTACTTGTCTGTTCAGATCCCCCTGCACCCCACCCCAATCCCTTCTCAGTCTAGGTGAAAAGAAATCCTCACACCCCAGCCAGGGGTTTTATGTTTCTTGTCACTTAGCACTTTGATTTCTTGGTGAATTAAGAGCTATTTAATTAGCGGGGTTTCTTTTTATATCTCCATCTCAGTAGGGGAGAGATTTGGATGGTGTCAGAGTTGAAGCTTTTTAAAGGTAAAAGAGGAAGTTTTAAAAGCAGTGGCTTAACACACTTTGACAGAAACTTATTGTATTCACAGCCTAGAATAAAAATTAACAGAATGAGTAAATTCATGCACAGAAACAACAGGCATAGTTGTCAAGTAACACAGTGATATTATGGTCTCCTTTACACCTGGCATTAACATGCATTTTGTATTTGGATAGTTTTTTGGGTTGGATTGCATTTACAGCTTCATGCATCTCGTCTCCAGCGTGATTGGATAGAGCCCAAGAAAACTGCATATAACATGAGTTTGCATTAATTGAAACATTGCTGCTCTTTTCACAAACATTTAAAAACATTAATTGATACTTGTAAAATATTTCTGTCATTTCTTTTGTTTTCTGACTAATGCTTCTGTACTAACCTACTGATAGGGATCAGTAGTAAAGAAAAGTTAACAAAAAAAATCTTAGCGCTCTCTTCCAAGTGTAATCCATTGAAATAATTTGATATGCAGTATATTTAGATATTGTTAATACACTTGGGTGAGAAAATTGCAAAAGCACATTGTCTGCTGTTTTTTATTACTTTTTTAGTAGTCACAAACTAGCTTTAACTCAGCCTATCAAAGTGAAACACATGATTTGCAGTGTAACCTCATCACATATTAAGTTCAGATCTGAATGCGGATAATGAAAATGCATCTAAATTCACCCCGATCACCTTTTAAAAGTAGTTTCAGTCATCTGATCACAATTTGTCTTTTGATCAAGATCAATCCGATCATGCATGTTCATTCCAGTTGTAAGGGGGCTTGTGAATTTCTTGATTAAACTCTATTATGCTTTAGTTTGTGGTCAGTGAATAGACCGTACAAATCAATAGCTTATTCTTTAAATCAATACATACCTGAGATGTACGATTTGAGAAGTAGTATTGATATTGAAATAAATGTTTTTTTCTTGTTGTATTGATAACATAGTCCATCTAAATACCATTACTTGGCACTGTTGTAATTCGGCCATCTAATTTGGATGCTGTTGGATATGTTTAGAACTAATCTGGAGGAGGACCTAAATGCAGCCCTCGACAGAGTTGCAGTGCAGGACCTACAAGAGCATCAGCAGGAGGAAACGCAAGGTATCACACACTGTCCTATCCAACACACACTTCAAAGGCATCACTTGCACTACTTAATGTACTGTAATGTAACTGATGAGTGTTAAGCTGTTCCATTAAACTGTTATAAACATTCTGAATCCTTTCTTTTGGGAGAATGCAACTGATCCTTTCCAGCTCATTTAATACCAATGTGGTTTATTAATACTATGTCCCAGGCCCTTATTCTGCACAAATTGTTCAATCTGTGGAGTTTTATGGAATGAATTTCAACATGGGACTCCAGTATCCACTCTGGGACTAAATGGTAGCAAATGTGAAAAAAGTCTAACACCTGTGTACTCTGGTTGAACTTTGGTCAGGAGACACCTTTAAGATTATAATTTTTAAAATTCAACCTATGATTAAAGCAGTAACTATTTTTTGTGGAAATAAGTGTGATGATTAATCAGGCCAAATAACATTATTCCTTAATGTAATTTCAAGTCTCATATCCTGTATGCATCTTTCTCTGACCCATCATATTAAATATGACTGTTGACTAATGTTATATTATTAGTATACTGTTACAGTATTTATTAATATTTTGAATTAGCCTTTATTTTTACATTTTTAGTTTTCATTTTCATTTAAGTTTTAGTAATTTTGTTATGCTTTTGTCATTTTTATTAGTTTTGGATTTCTATTTAGATTTTATTTCAGCTTTAATAATAGTGTAGTACTCACCCTCAAATTGTTACAACCCTGCCTTCCTTTCTTCTGTGGATCATAAAAGAAGATATTTTTAGTAAATGTTTTTTGTTTTATTTTGTTTTTCTTCCCTCTAGCTACCAACATTCTATAAAATAGTTTATTTTTGTGTTCTGCAGAAGAAATAAAAGTCTTAGAGGTTTGGAACAGCATGAGACATGAGGGAGAGTAAATAATGACAGAATTAAAATTTTTGTGTGAACTATCACTTTAAACTTATTTTAAATATTTGCCACAAAAGTATTTCTAAATTCCATTTAAAATATTTTGAGATTGTTTTTCTTCTAATAATTATATTTTATTTCAGCCATTTTTTTTTTCAATTAACAAAAACTATTTTAACACTGTTGCTAACCTTTAATGTTCCTGATATCTGAGATTATTTCACTCTACTGTAAGTCTTCCTTTTACCAACATTAAGATTTGTTTCATTAAATATTATCCTTCTCTCTGGTCAGTGGCAAAATCGGGTCATAGGTGACACAGGGCAGCAGTATTCAGTATGGAGCATTTCCCCACACGCAGCTGCCACGGACACACGCTTTCATCTTTCATCCGCTTTCTGTTCCAGTGAAATCACGAAATAAAATTATGACATGACCATTAACCCTTGAGAATTTGAGAGAGGTGAGTCCAGATGTGCTTTCGGAAATCCAATTTGCTGTATTCCCAACTGATTTCAAACTCACATGGCTCTTTGCACGCCCTCAGAAAGGAGCTTGTACATTCCTATCCGTCAAACGCTCCATCAGAGCGATCTCTAGTGTATAGACACCCTTCTTTGGGGAAAATTGGCCATATCTTGGTAGGGACATTTCTAAAAGTTGGCAGAAAGTTGGGAACATTCCTACCTAAATCAGTGTTGTGGGGAAGTGTTAGTTACTTTAATGACCAATTTTATTACCACAACAGTGTTTTCTAGAATGGCTATTCTGTATTTTTAATTTTGCATTGTGCCCGCTGGATACAACCATACATTTCTATATATCTTTAATAAGGTTTTTTTTGTTTGTTTGTTTGTTTTTAATATGTGAGCTTTAGTTTTAGTAATTTTAGTGTTTCATACTTCAACTTAAATATGAAGTGAGAAAGAGACACCCCCCCCAGTTCAGTTAGTTACCACAAGTTTACATTTTTCATCTGATGTTTATATTTTGTTCCATGCCTAAATCCATGCCTATGTTGCGAGGAAGTGTTATTTAATTATAGTTATTTTACCAATATTATTACCACAACAGTGTTTTCTAACATGGCTATTCCATATTCCATTTGCATTTTGCCTGCTGGATATGAGTGCAGCATAAGATGTGATGTCTGATTTGCAAAGAAATGACTCTTATGAACTGATTCTTTTAATTAGCCAATTTTGAGGTCACAGCTGACTCCATCATGAACCATGGGTTTTGTTGTAATAGATTAATAAATAGTATTCTAAAAAAAACATTTTGTGAAATACACTTAGACATGAACATTTTTATTTTTTTCCCCAAACTGGAAGATATATTAGCAGAGCCCACAGCAGCAACTTTTAGTTAATAGATAAGAATTCTTTGAAGTAATTTATGAAACACATATTCCTATCTATGGACTAGTATGACGCTTTGTACAGTACCATACAGCCTTTCTGCAATTCTTCCAAATATAAGCTCATCTTCTAGCAATGACGAAGTGAAAATGTAACATTCAATGCCTCTCTCTATGGATCTTCATACATTAGGTTGGGATAGAATGTGATCATGGATGACTACATCAAAGGATTCTGTAATATGACAAGTATGATTTATAATAAAAAGTCATTTGGCTGTTAAATGTTTCTTTTTATGAGCCAATGGCATCCTAGTAATTTTTTTTTTAATCTGGAGAACTGAGAGTATGACACTCCTATTGGATGCATAATGCATTGTCAGATTAGCCAAAATATTTAATAAGGAAATATTCAAGGTTTGGGGGATGTGCAACTTTGTGAATAATGCATTAGAATTCTGCAGAAATCGTATGCTCAAATCTTTGAGTGTGGACTCCATGTCCTAATGATGGTCAAGTATAGTAATTTTCAGTCACACTTTATTTTAAGGTCCAATTTTCGCTATTAACAAACCATTAACTACGTCTGCCTCAGACTCCTAATTTGCTGCTTATTAGTAGTTAGTAAGGTAGTTGTTAAGTTTAGGTATTGAGTAGGATAAGGGATGTAGAATATGGTCATGCAGAATATGTGCTTTATAAGTACTAATAAACAGCCAATATGTTAATAATAGGCATGCTAATAAGCAACTAGTTAATAGTGAGAATTGGTCCCTATACTTAAGTGTTACCCAATTTTCTATGCCTACACCTGTATAAACAACTGTCTTGTAGTCTGTTATTATTATTATTATTATTATTATTGTTTTTTTTTTTTTTCAAATCAAGATGTTTATAATTTTAATTTGCCCCCTTTTTTCTTGATGAACCCAAATATATGAGGTAGCCTAAAGACCTATCCGATATACTCATGGCAAGGTCCTTTTCCGTTCTTTGTTTAGGGGTAAAAAGAAGTTAGAAATATCATTGAAGTGGTATAGTGTTTGCAAACATCCCGACACCACCCATGCTGCTGAGAGAGCTGTTTGGGTGAATATGTAAATATGTGCTGCACGCTTTTCTCTTAATAACAAACACACAACAAAAATCACAGTGGTGAGAAAACAGCAGTTAAGAAAGCATCTGGTGAGAGAGATGTGGATATGTATAAACCAGATCTGCAGTTTAGCACTCCAGTCAAGTCACGTCACGTTTATTGATATAGTGCTTTATAGAACAGATTGCTTTAAAGCAAGCAGCTTTTTTCAGTATTAAACATGAAAAACATCTGACTTGACGGACGGAACAGAACAAATTAACTGGAAAAGATTTCCACTTCAAAGAAGGCGGAGCCACAGAGCACACCTCCCTATCATGTAATCACCACACCAATGGTAGTTCAAAGGTGTTTACCAGCCGGAGCAAACATTTCAAAGAAAGTTTGCTTTGGAAAGCTGTTTTGAATTTCCAGAACAAACTCCAAGCGAACTTCATTTTGGCCTGATTTTGTTCAAAATGTCACACCCAGATAGTTCTTCGATTTTGCTTGAAGTATATCGGTGCCTTCATTGTGAAAGTGTGATTTTTGAATCTGTGAAAAAAGACACGTAAATTAATAAAATCTTTTAACACCATGGGCATTTTAATAATGAGTCTTCTTTTTCTCTAGTTATGCCAGGCTCTAAAATACAAGTATATCAGGTATAATGGTAAAATACTTTTAAAAAATCCAGTAAATCACAGACAACTAGGAAAGTCATGTCAAATCATTGTTTAAAAAGAGAACATTCAGTGTTTAAAACCTGATTAATTGATTGTTTTTATTTTTGTGTTTCTGCACACTGCATAATTTTGCAGACATTTGGAGTCCTTCTAGACTGACAGTGAAAACAGTGAGCCACTGTGAAGCAGAAGACTTATGTTGAGATGGAACACAGCTTGACCGTAGAAATTTACACTTTTAAAAATAATGATAATAAAAATATACATTTTATTAAATTATATATTTTTTTCATGCTATTTGTGATGTTAGTATGACACAGTATGAACAGGTAATGGTTAGTTAGCACAGTATGAACAGGTAATGGTTCCTTAAAGTTTCCTGCTGATGTGATCATGCTCAAATAAGAGCATGTGTGTGTGCATGAACATGTGAATAGGTGAATAGTTGGGGGTTTTTTTGTTTGTTTGTTTGTTTTTTGCAAGTGTGTGGTGTGCGCATAAGGCTACAGAGAAAGACAGGTCTGCGACTCCCTAGAATTTCAGCCTTGCTTCTTACTGTCCAAAGGTCAGCTCCAGAAAAAAAAAAAAAAATACTGTAAATATTTCACAACATTTTCATTCGACAAATGAGCATCCACATTCACCATGAAACTTTTATTAACCCAAGGCGGCAGAAAGTTCTGCTCTCCAAATGTGTTTATTTTCCCCTCTTTAAACAAGCATAGCAACAAAGTTCCTGCCATGAAGTCAAAAACACAAACTCCATCATACATTGACAGTTACCCTTAAAATTAATTTGTATTACTCTACAATAGCCTGCAAGATTGCTTCAGGTCAGAAGGTTTTGATTTGTGGTTACGAGTCCCTTTTCTTAGTCTGTCCATTAAAGGCTTCTTTATGAGCTCAATCAGTTGAATAGACCTTTAAAAAGACAAGAAATTATGTGTCATTAATGATAATTGATTTGAATAGGGAAAGTGGCTGTCAGGTGACAGTATGTGTTTTTATTCCTTCAGCAGAGCTTCTGCTTCGGGAAGTGCCGGAGGACGAGGTCAGGAGGAGCAGCACCCCCATCAAGACAACCGCCAAAAGAGTGGAACAGACTTTTAAAAAGGTACCAGTCGTTGGCTGTTCAGCCGTTATATGAATAGCTAAATTTTGTGAAGAATAATAATATAAGGTCACAGTTCCTTACATCATGTGCAGAGCCACAGACTATTACCAGACATTAAATGCATAAAAATTCAATGGTAACATTTTGCAAAAAAAAATCTATGTGATAGCATTATTTAATGCATAAGTATCATGAACACTAATTTACAAACTTTTAACACTAATGTCAACTAATTTAAACTAAAGTAATAATTTTTCCTCCGAAAGACAGATGTGATGTGCGATGTCCAAATAATCTTTCAGTTGTTCAAAATATACATTGTCATTTAGACACGTGAATACTGTTGCTCGACTATGTAAAAACCCACTCAATTATAGCTATGCATGTAAGCAACATAAAGGTTTTTTTTTTTTTTTTTTTAAGCATTTATTTATCTAGGTTATATATGTTCATTGTTAATTAATGTTTGTTTGTAATACAATAACTAGTATACATGTATACAGTTTAAAGTGATAAAAATGTTTAGATTAACATTAAAGGGTTAGGTCACCCAAAAATGAAAATTCAGTCATTAGTTACTCACCCTCATGTTGTTCCAAACCCGTAAGACCTTCGTTCGTCTTCGGAACACAAATTAAGATATTTTTTTATGAAATCTGAAAGCTCTCTGACCCTGCATAGACAGCAACGCAACTGCAATGTTCCCAGGTCCAGAAACGTAGCAAGGACATCAAAGAAATAGTCCATGTGACAATCAGTGGTTCAAACGCAATGTTATGAAGCTACGAGAATACTTTTTGCGTGAAAGTAAAACAAAAGAAAGAAAACAAAAATAACAACTTTATTCAACAATTCCTCAACAATACAAGGCTTTTTTTTGTGCAATATTTTAAAATATTATTGAAAGTTCTTGGTAATGTAGTAATGACACCTGAAGGAGGAACAAATGGAGTCAAAAAAAAAAGTAATATTTAGAATTGTTAGATTTTAAAGTCTAATATAAAATTTTGGTTTTCGGTGTGTCCTGTGTTGTTGGTATTGATTTTGGGCAAGAATTTTATTTCAGATCATAACTATTAAAAACTAATGCAAGTAGGTCACATGCAGAGTTCATTGGTCTAAAACTGGATGGAGGTCATACAAAATAACAGTTTATAACAATGGGTGTGCTCAGAAAAAAAAAAGAAAAAAAACACTAATGTAGTAAAGTAAAGCAGCGGTAAAAGCCACCTGTCTTCCTGTAATATGGATCGCTCATTTAATCCCTCAACAGCACAGCAAACACCCTTAAGACTCATTTGAATGAAACTAAACTTCTCTGTTTGCATTCGCTGACTCTGCTGGTGTTTGACAGCGAGCCCTTCACTCATTTAACACAAGCAAATCATTTGTCATTAGTATTTAGCCTGAGCAAATCAAGCTCACACTCTATTCAGAAGCACTTGACTTCCCCTAAAGCAACATTTAGCTTGGTTCTTGCTGGAGGGGCTGGTGAGGACTGAGGGAACATTCTGAGCAGAGGAATGAAATGGTTTGTAGAATAATTCGGAGCAGATGATGGCATTGTGAGCGGTGCCAGCAGCTGCCATATGGTCGTGTAATGGGGGCTGTCATCGCCTTTATTACCGAATGACAAGCACCATGTTAAACTTAATAACCCACAGGGGCAGACTGCTGTTTATGTGCTCCTGCAAACGCATTATAAATGAAATAATTTTTGATGGAGTTGTGGGAGGGGGGCGAGTCATTGTCAGCCAGCCGTAAAGGGGCCTAATGTTGTTTGAAAGGTGGTGTGCTGCGGCAGTACGGCTGCGAGAGTGCTAAATAAAAGGCAGCGATTTGCCTGGGGGTATACACCCAGCAGGCATCCCCTCCTCTCTTTCACACCCTCCACCAGGATTTGACAAGCTGCCTAAATGGCCCTCTTTTATGTTTAGCCATGAGTAACAAATTTGGGGGGAATCACTGAGTGCCTGCTTGCCTGCCCCAGAACGGACCCTCTCCATAAAGGCCAAATGAGAGTTTAAAGTGCAAACATCTCGAAAAGATGAGGTGATAATTTGCTGTGCACGTGCCTCTGCGTACTCTCACAGATAGAGCGGTTACAAAATCAAATGATCTCTGGAGAGCGAGATTGCGAGAAAACAACCGGGCGCTACAGGAAGTGAATGGAGCTCTTGCTGGAGAGCGGGGTGATCTGCAGGCCAGAGTTCAGCTTCTGCAGGAACGCAAGGAGGCGGAAGAGGCCCAGGCCAGAGAAGAACGGGACCGACTGCTGGCCCAGATGCAGAGCTTTGAGAAACAGGCGAAGGAGGCCATGAAAGCTGCCGCCCAGGCCAAGCGCAGACTGCTTAAGCTCTGCCAGGAACTAGGAGTTCTTCGAGGAGAGAGAGATTTCCATCGGTCCGCAGCTAAACGCAGGGCGAAAGCCGCCACTCTGGCAAACAACAAGATCAGGTCCAAAGCACCCTGGGTTGATGCCTTCAGCAGAACACGCATGCGCTCGACGCTGAACAGGATGGACAGTCCCGCCAAGGACGACTGGGAGGACATGAGCGCAGACAGGTACTTCCCCCACCTTTCACTATCCCTGTCTCTTTCTCGCTTTCCATCTCTCACACTCTCATTATTTTTCTGACTGTAGGGACAGCACGCATATGCAAAAACACAAGCAAACGGGTGATTGAATCCCAGCTTCTGTCTAGTTGGTATTCAAAAGAGAAAAAAAGAGCAAGAGGGGGGCAGAAAGAGGAAAAAAAATCAGATCCTTTGAATTATCCTGGGATGTCTTGCTAGGAGCTTATTGACTGAAATTTGCATGTAGAATTAGCCACCTCTGAGCAGCCGAGTTGAACCGGCGCCAGGAAGCACCTGAACCCGCCCGCAGCACCTCACTTTCTGCCCAATGCCATTTTCCCAACGTCATGAGCCCCGAAATTGACAGTTTGGCAGGTTAATTTAATTTGTGATTCCTTTGCATATTCATCACGGACAGAGGAGGAGTCCTAGGCAAACCCTGGCCAATCAATTGAGTTTTCCTCCTGTGACACTCTTATTCAGCTATGGTCCCAGCATCTCCCTTCTCTCCTCCTCTTCCTATATTTTCTCTAATTTAACAGGATAAATTTTGAATGACTCTGTTCGGCTCTCTACCAGATGTCTACAAGCTGTTTAACATCCTCTGAAATCTTCAGTAATTATTTCATGAAAGTTTTATGTCACCTCCTGCATCAGAGTTTATGGCATGATGGATGGTATGATGATTTCCAATGATACCAGTTCAGATTTATTTCACCCAAATGCACCACTACTAACAGAACGGCATGCTGGAAGCTTTCCAAATCTGTCTCCAAGAGACTGTTGTATGAGATGCCGGAGCGTTTAGAGTGTCTCAACTGTGCCTCAGCAGTTTGAGTTACACACCACACATGGGTGTTTAGCTTTCTGGGTTGTCTGCTTTTCTGCTAATTAACCACTCTCATGTGAATTCTATGGAATGGCACATAGTAGTCCCCCAATATATCTCTTTATCTTGGTAAATAAGTCAACTTTATCTCTGCAGTGACAGTGAAGAGTTCTCTGACAGCCTGGAAAGTCGATATTCTGTTCAAGCTCGACGAGTTTCAAGGAAAACTAAGGTTTGTTACACAAAATGTTTATATTATTTTTAGGACCTTGCAATATTCTTTTTTTCTGTTTAAGATTTTTTGCTCAAATTAAAAAACTGTCATTTGCCTATAAATCACTATGTTTTGACTGATTTATAGGCACATTTATACATTTGGACTTAGTTCACACTGCAGGTCTTAATGCTCAGATCGATTTTTTGCTGAAATCCGATTTTTTTGCGCTGTTGTTCACATTGTCATTTAAATGCGACTGCCATCAGTCTCATGTGTGAACCATATACGGCCCTGAAGTGACCCGCATGCGCAGAAGAAGACGTTACGTCAGACGCAGCGCACTGTGTTTGTGGAAATAAAAATGGATGCTGCTCGTGTTAGCGTGTGTTTAGCAATTTTTAAGTTAATGTGCAATCGGGGCCTAAATAACGAAGGGATAAGAAGAAGAATATTAAGAAGAAGGAGAGCACGATTTCCTCCAGCACAAAATTGTGACGTCTGTTGCATTTTAATGATGTAAAAATCGCATGAAATGCGACATGGCCGTTCAGACTGAAGTCGCATTGCAAAACATCTGATATGTATCTGATTTGGGACCACATATGAAAGTGGCCTGGGCCTGATTTGAAAAAATCAGATTTGTGCTGTTCAGACTGTCATAAGAAAATCAGATATGGGTCACATTTGGGCAAAAAGTCGGATTTGGGCCACTTTAGCCTGCAGTGTGAACTAAGCCTTATAGGCTTTTTTGACAAAAGGTTTCAAAAAGACTTTATTTTGGTGTCCTTGTTATGCGTTACATGTCTTACTGTAGTTATGCAAGTATGTTATGCATAATTACAAGCAGTTAACCCTAAACCAAACTCCAACCCCAATGCATGTAAGTACATGTTGTTAATTAATATTATTTGCTTCTTATTTGTATAATTACGCTGTAACAAGGACACCTTGAAATAAAGTTTAACTGAAATTTCCTGAAAATGTTCTCAGTCTGCCACTGGTTGTCCAAACAGACTGCATCCTGCAAGCTAGGCTGTATTTGAAATTGCTTATTTCCCTACTATATAGTAGGCAAAAAACATTATTCGGGGGGCGACCTAATGTTTCCGGCAAGATTCTTAAGTGCGCATCCAATGGACACTTTACTATCCCATGAGGCCATGGGAGAGGATTTGTAAATGGCAGTAAATCAATGCAACCGATGCTGGTAAGTTACATAACAATGACAACATGACAAATGGATTACATTCATTCGACATATTTCCTATAAAACAATTTTAAAAAATCTACTCTAAGTATGCAATTTTTAGATGCAGACCAAGTTTCCGTCTAATCAGTTTCTCGATCTGGCAGGATCTAATCCGATTGGCTGGCTTTACACAGCTTCTTAAACTGCACATAGGTATTCTTTTGTTTGTTTTTTGTTTAGTTTTTTTTTTTTTGTTGTTTGTTTTTTGTTTTTTACAAGCTGCTGTGTTGATACAGGGTCTGTGAAGAGATACAAGGAAAAGAAATGGAAAGAATTATTATACAGGTAGAAAAAAATATTTTACAAATGAGCATGAGAGACAAGTAATTAGAAAAATTTCTAAAACACGTACATATGTACCTGTATCTATGTAATTTTGAACATGTTTTTTTTAGTGTGGTAGGTGCCATATTAAATGTGGTGTAATAAAACCACCCCACCTTATCTAGCAAGCAATATAAACTGTGATCAATTTGTCTCCGGCTTTAAATGTTCAAGCTTTTTACAGTCGGGGTGAATTCTTATTTACTGTTACTGTTTTTATTGTTCATCAGCTGGAAAGAAAAAACAACATTCTGAAAGTGATTCAAACAGAAAGCTTTAGTATGAAGTTTTTATATGGCATCTACTCAAAGATCGGGTCTAAGCTCATGTAATTGGTTGAGGCAATGTTGCTGTATCCTCAGAGCCTAAGTTGTAACACTTTTGAACAGAATCAATCTACAAATAGCTTATTTATAGTTAAAAAAATTACGCTCTTCACCTTGAAATTGCCTCTTTTCATTTGCGAAGCGAAGAGTTCAAAAAAACATTTTCTTCTTGACTTTAAGCAGCTGTGTCGATTGGGAGATGTGTATCAGAGGTGTCTGTTCCTGTAAAGTGCGATCTCTTCTCGACAGACTCTCAGGGCTCCACTGGCTCTCCCCCATCCCCTCAGGGAACGTGGAAGCTCCATATCTTCTCCTCTTTTCGCTTCCTCTCAGCTCTACAGCTGTCAGCCCTCTCTTAGATCCTGCCTGAATGCCTCTGTGTACTCGTCAACCGTGCTGGCTCACATCGGCGTGACAGTGGAGCAGAGCACTGCGCCGCCCGTGTCACACTAAAGAGCTTCTGAATAAATCCGTGATCAAACCCACAGAGAGGGAGAGAGAGACTGATCAAAACCTTTTTAAATAGTGTTCGATACAAACGAGGGGAAAAGCCAAAGCCTCTTTGATGTGACTACAAACGCTTCCTCTGTGTCACTCTGCTGTGAGCCGCCACGTTACGTTATGTTAAACCGTTGCCCCAGCTTTTTGTGTCATGTGTTGTGTCTTTCCACCTCTTGCCTGCTTGCAGGGCTGCAGGTACATGCTGATCTGCCCCACAGACAGGCCTGGAGAGGAATCTCAAACCAGAAACATCCAATTCCAAGGTAACCTGGTTGACGCAACTGTGCTCAGGCGCTTGCATAATGAGTGATTACTCGCTCTTGATTGCGTGTATGGCCCTTATCCTATAAATTCTTAAAAAACCAAATAGAAAACTCAACCTACTGTAAATATAGAAACAGTTTCTCTTCAATTTCATTCTTCAAGCAAAATATGTAATTTGTAATTGTTAAGATAATGATTATTTACAAAAAAAAAAAAAGGTTGCCCAAACATTCCTACTGCCTCTTCTGCCCCGCTCCTGTGTGTTGGTTCAGTCTAGCCCCCAAATTCATTCAGTTGTGTTAGAAATTGACACTGGATAGCTGAAACAAATTAAAGCATTACATTGTTTCAAATCAAGCAAATAAAACTGTTTATGTAGTTATCTATAAGATAGTAAAATAGAAATAATTTTATTGTCAAGAAATTACATACAATTTATGAGGCTCATTCACGGTGTTGGTACATTTTAGTTGCAAACTCCTAAACCTCTTTTTGAATGCCTATTATTATTAATACATTTTTAATAGTACTTTTATTCAGCAAGGATACATTAAATTGATCAAAAGTGACAGTAAAGACTTTTACATTGTTACTATATATAGATATAGATATATGTGTAGATAGGTGTGACCCTGAAGACTGGAGTAATGGCTGCTGAAAAATAGAATTATATTTAAACAGAAAACAGTTATTTCAATTTGTATTATTTCAAATTTCATTATTGCATTTTTAATCAAATAATTGCAGTGAATAAGAGACTAAATTCTAAAACATTAAACATTTAGCTTTGCAATTACAGGAATACATTTTAAAATGTATTAAAATAGAAAACATTTGAAAATTAGGTTTAAAATTGTAATAATTTCACAATATCACTGTTTTTACTGTATTTTTTATTAAATAAATGCAGCAGCCTTGGTGAACATAAGAGACACTGAAAAACATAACCACCCCAGACATTTTCATGTGTAAAGCTAGCTGAAAGTGCAAAGCAAGGAAATTTTAATTTGAAATATTTTTTAAAGGAACATAAGCACACTAACATGCTATGATGTCTGTTTTGTAGTATGTGGGGCATGGGAAAACTGCACAATTGCAAAATGCGGTCCTCTATATTGTATTGTTTATTGTTTTGTTATTGAAGACATAACTTCAGATTAACGTTTTGCTGAAGTAAAATCTTCCTTCAGTTTTTTTGTGAAAATGAAGACTCGAGGGTTTAACCAGAACGCAATTCTGCATGAGAAGAATTTAAGAAATTAAAATAACGTTTAATAAATTATAGACACAAATACTTTATTTTGTAAAATAATAGTCACTAAAATAATATTATAGTCACGGCAGTCACAATAACAATTTTCAAAATAGAGCAGTGGCTGTAATACTGTGGATATAATATTATTATACTAGCTGGTTTTGTACTGCAAGGCACAATTAAAGTGTTGTTACAACCTTAGGTATCCACTGTCAGATTGGAAGAGACTGACGGTAGCATTGTGTCCTCTTCACCACCCTCAGGTGCCTCCCTGCAAAAGATCAGGAAGAAAAGAATTTCAAAGTCCCAAGCTGTTTTGCAGCAGCGTCTTCTGTCCCTCCAGCAGCAAGTCGCAGCTCTACAGGCAGACAAACAAGCAGCACAGCAGCTCGCAACAGAGCAGAGCCACAGACAAGTGCAAACTCAAGTGCAGTTAGACTCCCTTCTCCAGCAACTCAACGCCAGCAAGCAGCTTTCAAAGGTACTGCGAGACCAGAGCGTCTCCACTAGCACTTTATTTACTCCTGGGGCTATTTAAGGAAATGCATTTTTTAAATTATTTTATTTTAATGTCTTATTTATTTTTAAAGAATCTTTTATAATTATTGTTCCTTAAAAATATGAAATTCATTTTTTAGGGAAAAAATAACTAAGCTATGTAGCTAAGTTAGAGTTTAAGTTATGACTTTAAACCTTATGATTTAAGGTACACAGTAAGTGATTTATTAATGTATTGGTTTATTTCAAAAATTAGTCATTACAGCGTTATCATACTATGATGCTCATACTTGTGTCAATTTGTTTTCAAATGTACACGCACGGTGTTGTGTGCTGGCTCCAGTTAGACTGTGCAGTTGGAAATGCCAAGCCCATTTGAGATTTGATTAAGACTCTTGAGTGGAACAGGAGGTCAAGATGAACGCCCTAGTATCCAGTCCATCTCTCTTCCAAAACACACCCTGCTGCAATGACACTTTGCGTGTGTGTGTGTGTGTGTGTGTGTGTGTGTACCTGTTTTTATATCCCAGTGGGGACTTAAACCTGAATACACACAGATTCATGCAGAAAGTTTCCTGTAAGGGGTAGGTTTAGGTGTAGGGTTGGTGTAGGGCAATAGCACATACAGTTTGTACAGTATAAAAACCATTACGCCTGTGAATGTCCCCACAAGGATAGCGAAACAAGTGTGTGTGTGTTTGTATGTGTGTGTGTTTGCACATGCGCATATATGACTGTTTGTTTGTTTGACTCAAAATCTTGCATTATTAATGGAGTGGTGAAAGGGCAGCAGGTTGAGTGCCCCTGCACGCTGCCCCCTGCTGCCCTGTAGTGTGATCACCCTCTTTAATTGGCTAGAGGTGGAGTGTCCAGATTTGATCCTCTTTTCTGACGAGGTGATGAAAATCACAGTAGTGTGTGCAACATGACTATGTGTGTAGTGTAGTATATGTTCATTTGAGAATTGTGTGTCTTTTTTTCCTACTTTGGCTTGTGTAAGAATGGTTTTCTGTAAGAAAACTTTCCAGGGAATCAACAGAAAGACAAAGAATTCTGTAGAGTGTATTGACTAGGGCAGTAGCATTGACTAGGTCTGTAGATTGATTACAAAATAATTAATTAATCATACCTTTTTTTTGTAATTAATCATAATGAATTACATCTAACATTATTTGTAACATATAATTTGTAAACATTAATATATTTTCACATTCTCCAAATCGATGTGGAAGCAACATCAACAACAACAAAGATAGTATTTTACAAATTTGTTTAATGGCTTATTTTTTTGTACTAAGTACTATGAATGAAGGCCACTATTACCGATGCCAGTACAAAATTAAGTAACACCTTAGATTATGGAACACAAATTCATTAACAGCTCTATAAAAACAAGTCAGATATGGAGCTCGTTTTTTAATTTTAGCCTATAAATACAACATAAATTTTGGCAGTATTCAGTGCATCTGAATGCACCCATACACAGGACACATACACATACCGGAAGCTTTTACTCAGAAGAGAATGCAAAAACACAGCACAAAAATGAATGAAACAGATCGCTGCATCTGCAGCCGAGTGCCAGTCAAGCTGGTCGTGAAGAAAATAGTGTGCGTGCTTATTATGATTATTAGTGTAATCTGCAGGAAGCGCAAAAAGACAATCCTTGAAGTGTGAGTTTATCAGTGAGTCTTCAGCCATGTATTGAGTCAAATAAAGACTCATTTTTTTCTTAAGAAAAAAATTTCATACACTGTTAGACATTTCAAAGGGTCTTTAGAGTAACTTACTGGCAACACTGTTCCCAGTAAGTTACTGTAATTAAGATTTACAGTAGCAAACTGTACTGTTTACAGTAAATTACTGTAAAAAAAAAATCAAATTCATCAGTATACTACTGTAATTTATTCATTTTAATATAGATTTCATTAGATTTGATTATTTTTATATATAATTCATTTTATTTTTACTCTACATAGGTATTACTGGCATTCAATTAAAACAGACACAATAATTACAAAATATCAAATTCTTTATTTAAAACATTGCATGTATAACACTTAAAAATACAGACTTCCAGTGCTGGAACAGTGCATCTTCACCATTTCTCCTGTCTTAGGATGTTTTGCAGTGCATTATGTTGTGTCCACAAAGAATCTTTAGGCAACAGAAACATAATGGGGGAAAAAAGACAAACAGCCAAAGTAGTAGTATACAGTAGTATACAGCAATTTTTAAAAAAATACAGTAAGTCTCTGTATGTGGGGTCTGACATTACAGAAAATTCCCATAATGCAAAGGGTATTACAGTTATTTACTGTAAAGGGAATTTGCAGTATTATACTGGGTGATATACAGTAAATAACTGCAGAAATTACAGAAATGTCTAACAGTGTATGTTCTTAAGAACATATCTGAGAAATTTAGTACTAACACATTAGTACGTATTAGGCAGTGAGGCAAATATTAATATGGTATGAGTTGATAAGGCTCCACCAGTGCTAACTATGGCAGCCAGGATAAAAGACAGCAGCCCACCATCACGCCATCAGCTGGAGTTGTATGGGTTTTACAGCTTGGGTGTCAAATCCAGCTCTGCACCTTTGAATGTAAATATACTCGTGTATATTCATGAGCTCACCTAGCCGCATACTCTGCCTTTATTCTCGATAGAATTATTAGAATGTTGTCTGATTCCACAGCCAAGTAAAACGCTCCTCCACCAGCAGATGTTCGGATGCAGGGAGGAAGTAAGAGAGCAATTTTGTCCAACTAAAAGAAAAAAATTAAATCTAGATAAATGGAAAGTACTTTTGACATGTTAAAAATGAATAATTCACATGAGATTTCTGTAGTGTAGTAAAAGCTATTTTAGTCTACTCTTGGTGTGTTATCAGAAAGTCATTGACTTAATGGTTTGGTGAAATACACTGATTCATTTAGAAATGAAAGAACACAACTGCATGTTGCTCAGTTTCACGCAAAAGTTGATTCGTTTGGTTGGAACAAATTTTACTGTACATTATTATCAGAAAATTAGAGAAAGTAACAATATTGTGTAAAATGTAAGTTTCTCAATATAAATTTCTTGTTAACTGAGCTGTTGCATAAAAGTGAAATCACACTCGCTATTGTGCTTTTGTTCTGAATATCATTACAACAACATGATTGCAGGAATGATATTTTATATAACTGTTCTTTTAACTTGAAGTTTAAATTTGACCTTTTTTCTGTAATTGTATTGTAACACTTTTATTATAAGCCAAGTAGCACACTAAAAATAAGCACATTACTTCTATTCATTTGCAAATTCTGGTGCTTGTTTTGTTTTGTTTTTTTTTTGTTTTTTTTCTTCTTCTCCTCTGTGTGAGAGTCTGTGTTTCTTCTGTATTAGTGTTCGTGTCGGGTGTCACACTACTCTCAGCTCACATTGATCCCTGTGCCCTTTGTGGTCTGGTATCGATCCTTTATTTTGCTCATTTTAATGTCTCTCTCTCTCTTTCTGTCTCTCACCCTCTCTCATTATATTGTCTTGGCAGAAAAGACCAAGCTCCTGTGATAAATGGCCAAGTTCAATTAAAGCTTGAAGCGGAGTAGTCGTGCTATAGCAGAGTTGAAGTGTCACAGAGCTCTTGTAGCGATCACACGGATGTCATATGCAGTATTAGCAGAGAATGGATCTCTTATTACAGACTCTGTGATGTATATTAGATGAGTTGAATGGCTTCTCGCTTCCCTACATGTGTTAGAACTGCGGCTGATGATTGTTTTAGCAGCACCTGGTATAATGCATCTGCTGTAGTGTGTGTGTGTGTGTGTGTTCCTTGTTCTCTCTAAGTGGAACACATGCTCAACAGTGAAGTGACACTTTCATCAGTCAATCACAGTGCATATCCCTGAGGAGCTTCCAGCTGATGTCTCCTTTTTTTTCTCTCTCTCACTCCTTCCTTTCTTAAATAAAGAATTAACATATTTTATTTTATTAAGTGCTCCAACCACAAGCTGGTGCTGTGACACAATAAATGTAGGTGACAAAAGTGCTCTACGTGTCATGAATCTGAGCTCATGTTGTTACGGATGACAGAGGAAGTACACTTGATGTACTTTGACAGGTTGGACACATTCACCTATCTACCCCCACTCAGGTCAGCTTTCTCGTGAAGACTGCTGTCACACCTTTGAGCCGTTCAGATTAATCATGGCGGTGGGATTAATCATAGTGTGGCAGAACCTCTCCTATCACCACGGCGGAGGGACTTGACAGCCTGTTTGACAGGCCGGGCCTGTAATATGCGTAATTTGCAGGTGTAGTCCATGTTCCTCTTTTAGGAAGGGTCGGGATTACCTCAGGATTAGACTTCTCTTCTGACAGCGAGGCTTTCAGAGGCTGTTAGCGCTAAGCCAAACTAACCTCCCCACATCTCGTCCGAGTTGGGTGAGAGAGACGAGTGTGACTGGATTCTAACAAGCTTGACAGTTTAATTTACTGCTCCAGGTGACTGACTGGTCATGGCAGTTCGTAAATCACTGATCTGAAGAAGCCGTCTAATCAAGCATTCTCACACAAAAAATTCTAACAAAGGATTCTTGGGGTCCACGGACAATTTGAGAGAAAGAAACACTAATGCATTTTACTAAATGCTTTTTTAGGACTGTTATGTGTTAACTTATATAAATTAATTAAATGTGTAGCAAAATTGTTTTTAACACATTTAGCAAATGTTATATTACTAATATAGATATCAATTCATTGTGTGTAACAAATTTATATTCTACATTATACAAATTATGCAAAATAATACAAATTGTATATTATTTTTTTGTGACAGCCCTAGTTTAATCATTCAGAAATAATCTTTTCTTTTTTTTTTTTCTTTTTTACACCTTTTTAAATTTATACCTTTTTATCTTTGGAAGTGAGTCTCTCGCAAGGGTATTATCATATCTTCGGGGCCTTGGCATCAAACAATTTGAAAATCTGTGCTTTATAGGACAGCTTATAGGGGACGAGAGGATGTCAGTATGTAGACAAAAAGCCACATGATTCTCCAGTGCAGGGTCATTTATTAAACCCTCAGATTACTGGAAACACCATCAATGCCTCTCAGTGTGTGGCCTTGTGTCTTTCATTAGCACAAACCAACAAAAAAAGATAGAGAGAGAAAGAGACTGTTCTATTAAAAGGTCAGAAACCAGATATCAGCAGTTGCATGTTTGCGATGTTCCACAAGAAACCGTGTATGTGTGTGTGGACGTTTTCCTCCTATTTGCCCCACATTGTGTGCTGGGTGCAGTAAGAAATCATTATGTTTGGACAGAGTGTGAAGTATCGCATCTGAGTGTTGTTATAAACTCTGTGGTTTTATTCCCCAAGCAGGGATTTGTGTTATTCACTTAGTTCTATGCAGTAACTGTGTATAGGTTAGTGAGTGAGTGAGCAATTAGTCCTAGTGCTCAGCTTTCAGCTCTACGCAGTGCTGATAAACTCCCAGAGTGCACTGGGACAAGCCGACAATGGCTCTATTAAGGCTGACAATCAACAGAAAAACAGAGGAATGATCTGCCTCCTTATTAGCATAAAGCTTTAATCGGATTTAGGGCTTTAATCACAAACTACTATGTAGTCCTGAGCCTAAAAAATGGTCCTTAATCATAAAATTCACCAGAAAATGTTTAATCAGACTTTTGCCTATTTGTCATGCAGCTCGCTTAATTGATACTTATCTGGTCCTTTGTTATGCAGCTGTTGTAAGAGCTCCTACATGTGGATTTGTTTATTCATTGTTTGTGTGTTGGTGAGCAGAAGCAGGCGTGCGAGCTGGCTGGTCTGGAGCAGCAGAAGGCATCTCTGCAGATGGAGTTAGAGCAGTGGAGACGAATACGGCAGCAAACGTCAATGAACCCCCCTGCCGTAGACCCGGAGCGCCTGCAGGCCCAAGTCAAACAGCTCACTCTCCGACTGAAGGTCTCACAATTATTTTCATTTCAATAGGTTCAGCTTATGTATTTGATTGATAGATTAAAACAGTAACCTGTGTGGGAAGATTAGCATCAGTATATGAGTACAAAATATGAATAAACATTGTTCATGACACAGATTTATGAAATCACTATTTTTGGAAGTATTTTCTTTGTAAAGGCCTAAACAAAATGGATTTTTGGGTATGTATAGCTCTTTTGTATTTATTATTTACATTTGAATTTACTTATTTAGCAGTCACTTTTATCCAACGCAATTCATGAGGAACATAACAAGCAATTCGTCACAGGCCAACAATATTCGCATGTAACGTCAGGTTTATTAGAAAGCAAAAATTGAAAACAAGGTATATAATATAAAATAATAAAATACAATATAATATAAATAAGGAATAACTAACGACGGGCCGTTGAATTATTGACAAATAATGCACACCTTGAGGTAATAACGCAGCCGCGACATGCAGCGGAGTGGCTGTTACACCTCGGGTGGGTATTATTTTTCAATAATTCAGCTGTCTTGAAATATTTAAGAATGTTAAATAATTTTATTATTTGTTTATGGATCCTCTACAATAGTTTCTCAACCATTTTTAGACTATAGTAAGATGAGAAAATTAACCCATTGTTGCTATTTTATATAGAAATATTAAATATATTATTAATTAAATATATTGTTAAAATAAAATTTATACTCTTTTACCTTATCCCAGCACTTTCTGCTTTAGCTTTGTAAAGTGTAGTAGTATAGGTACGTATTTGCTAAAGCAACATATAATTGCATTTAGACACCTCTTTATTTAAAAGTAATCGTAGGTCTGCTATAATATGGTTTAACTCTTCTGTTAAATAGAAGTGTTAACGATAGATAGATAGATAGATAGATAGATAGATAGATAGATAGATAGATAGATAGATAGATAGATTATTTATACACTATTTATTGATAAATGAAGAAATGCATGGATTTGATGGCCAGAACATACAAACAAAAAAGCTGAAACTTGAAACAAAGTTCAAACATGCATTGAAATGTTAAGTTTGACTTTCTCCATTTGAAGTTTGTTTTTTCTCTTCTTTTTCTTCTTTTCTTTTTCTCCCTATAAACAAGATTTTGGTCTATAACAAATTGAAATATGAGGTCTGGCACTGCTCTTTATATTTTTGTGTTGGTCTCAATGGTAGTGTCATGTTCAAGAGACAGGAGAGTGTGTGTGGGTGTGTGTTATATGCAGTCAGGATGTGTGCTACATTTAACGAGTCCTCCATTCCTTTCAACTAAAGACAAGGTGCACATACAAATATCCATCATTCATATGATCACAGGCATCCCACCAACTCAACCTGTCGTCAGAGTTTTCAGTGTGCCTCTTACCTTGACACACATTCACAGAGGTTGAACAAATCTGCCACTAAATAGATCAAAACCCAGCGTAATAAATAATGCTATAAATGATAAATATATAAATATACACTGCTACAATACATAATATAAGATTTAGTGACAAATAAGGATGTCTGAGATGATGAAAAAGAGAAATGAAAAAAAATCTACTTCAGAATGCAATTGTCATTGTATTTCTGTTCTTTTCTGTTGTTAAAAATGTTTAAACCATATTCTACAAAATTTGGATTAATGGCTCTAAACCAATGACACGGAGTATAACCATTAAGTTTTTTTTTTTCTTGCTTTGACTGTGTGCACGTCATAATCATTTAGTTAAAAAATTACAATTATTTTAGCTTATTTTGCTTTTTGTGTTTGTTTGTTTGCAAATTATGAATTACAAATTTCCATGTTACTCCATTTGACCAACCTTGCCTTTTCATGAAAAAGTCCGCATATCTAATATATTCTAATATCAAAAAAAAATAAAAAATACTGACCATGGTGTACAGTCATGAGGTTCTACAGCAGGGCCTCTCTGTGATTTATTATTGAAACAGAAATTCTTATTTCCTGTTTATTATTTCCTTTATGGTTCTCTTGTTATGATAACAAATAGATTTCCTGCATTTTGCTGACTTTGATTTGGCTAACTTTTTTTCTTCAAAAGATTTACCATTTCATTAATGTATCCCTTTTTAAGAAATAATAATAAAATATATATCAAACTACTGTACATAATTAAACTTTTTTTTAAATATTAATGAAACATTTTACTTTATTACAATATCCTGACCGTTACATCACCTAAACATTTATTTAATTTAAGCCTTACAAAAATACACACATAATTGTACATACTTTTTTAATTACCTCATAGATCTGAATAAAAAATTAACGTCACATCAGTGACCATATGCCCATACACAGGACATATGTAGATGTGTATATTTCAGTGAAACAGATGTGAAACAGCATCCTCATTAAGCATCCCGATGGTTCAATATTCATAAATGAGTCCTGCACGATGGGATATCAGATGATAGGATAAATGTGTGACTCTTTCTCTCCACAGAATGCCAGCAGTGAGATGAGCAAACACACTGCTGCTAACAAGAGCCTGAGGGCTCAGTTAGATGAAAGAGATCAGACACTGAAGGAACTGCACGAGAGGTAAATGCTCTCTATCCCCTCTCTTGACTGCCTCTCTTTCCTTCTTAGTCTTGAGGTATTCTCACTTCTTCACCCTCTATTTCTCTTTCTCGTGCTCTGGGTCACATTAGCAGTGTCTGATCCCACCATGTGGCAGACTTCAACACCATTCGTAGATTTTCAAAACCATGAAGCTGGCTGCGTATAGAGATACATAATAGCAGACAGAAAGAGACAGTGACAGGAGCTATAATTTCCTTCCCATGTAGTTATGCACTATCGTCATAAGATGTCTCGCCCTGGGCACCGAGCCTGACAGTCTGTTGTGTTAACTGGTTGCCTTCTCCCTGTCCTTTTTACTTCCTTCCTTCCTTTCTTTCATTCCGCGTCACTCATTTTGAGCCATCTCAGTGGGATAAAAAATGGCTGTTATAATAAATAAAACATTTAGTGAGGTTTTGCTTGAAACAAGTGCAAAAAATCTGCAGTTAAGGCAAATACCATATTTTTTTTGCAATTTTTCCTCTTAAGAAAAAATTTATCTTGTTTGAAGTACGTTCATATCCCTACTGGAAAACAAAGATATGGATTGAGAATAGCTTTTTTTTTCCCTGAGATGTACTTGCTTAGAAGTGTGTGAATGTCGCATGGTGTGTCCGCAGACACGTAAAACTCCGGGGTTTCACGCCAGTCTGTGACAACATGTGAAATCACAGATGAGGAGTCCCTGTGAGCAGAAGCCGCCTTACGCCACGCAGCTTGTTTAAATGAAATACATGTCTAGACGCTGTAAAAAATACATCTGCTGCACTGCCTTCAAAAAAAGTGAATTTCAAAGCATGCTGCCATGTCCTGAGTCAATATCCGGCGCAGAGGTCTCTGCCTTATTCATAAAGGCCTGCCTTTCATGTGCCGCCTGTTGTCTTTCCATATCATAAATGTATTCATCTCCTTTGTTTTCTACTCCAAACTGTGCATCCATGATCTATGAAAGCACTTACAACTGTATTAGCATCCAAAATGCATTCTGAATTAGCAATCTAGCACCTCAACACCGAAGAGACAAAGCGGAGAGCGCGAAGGAAAGCGTTCAAACGATTTAGCGAGCCAGGCATCTGTAGAGGAGCTGTTTTGAGGCTCACGCCAGTCATCAGTATCACCATCCTGCTATTCTTTTTGGGCGAGCTTACCCCTAAAATAAATGTTATAGATCTAATTGCCATTTGCTCTCTTGAGCTTTGGGAAAGATGGAGTGAAGTGGGGGAGGATGAGTGAAGCGTGGCTGTAAGTCAACAGGAGAAACGCTTCGTCCACTCTACAGCGGGGTCAATATGGGTTTTCTCATTAATGGCTGTTGGGTAACCTGACTCCATTTCCCTAGGCCACCCGGTCTTATTTAATTTAATGTCACTCCAATAAGAAGCTCTCACATTTATTCAGTGCATTTGCTTCAGGCACTCTCTCTCTCTCTCTCTGGAATTTGAGGATATTTATTTAAAAAGGACCTTTACTCGTCATTACAGCAGCTCTGGTCAAGGAGGCAGTCCATAAAACAGCCCTCAAATGTTAACATATTCCAACTCTTTTATATGTCAGAGATGTGTAGATGTTTAAACTATTTAGGAGGAATCTGGTTACAATACTGCTGGCATTTTATTTGTTTTCTCTCTGTTTAATTATTCATTTCCATTTGTTAATTTTTAAAGTGAGTGTGTCCACATAAAAAAATGCTCCTTTATTAACATATTAAAATAATAAAAAAAAATTTTTTTAATTAATTAAAAAAAAAAACACTGATGTTTATGTGCATATGTGTGCGTACAGGATTGGTGTTTTAGAGAGGGATGTGACGATGAAAAGGCAGCTGGTGGAGGATCTCAGGTGCAGACTAAAGATTTGCCAGGACTCCGAAAGGAGCCATAGAGCAGTGACTGAAGACTTGGAGAAGAAAGTAGGTCCTGCTCGAACAACAGATACTGTACTAACCATGGCAACAGCCTTGGAGCAACCTGGAATTAATTATTCTCTCTGCCGTTATTGATTGTGTCACTCATCCAGAGTCTGAACTTCCTAGGCTTCCACATTTCACTGTCTGTTTAAAAATTGTAATTGAATTTTCGGTCTCAGCAACCCCACTCTTATTTAATAACAATTGCTTTTCTTTTTTAGATGAAATCTCTCACTGATGAGTCAACTAACCAGAAAGCCCTTGTCGACTCTCTAAAGAGAAGATTTACAGTTGCCACTGCAGAAAAAAAAACCAGCATGAGACAACCAGCCAAAAACTCAAAGAAGAGCTTCAGAAAAAGGTTCAAGAGCATCTATTCATCACTCAGTAATTTTTAATGTTACTTCAGTATTTTTTTACTGGTGCTTATCCTGCATTGTATTCTAGGTTTCTTTCTTTCTTTCTTTCTTTCTTTATTCACATAATTACCATCAGTCTCATTTGATGTTTGGCCCCAATGCCATACTTTTCATTTCATCTTCTGCTATTGATCTGTGGGTTCATTGTTATTTTACTAGATATCTATTATATACATCTGTTATCTATTCGTAATGTAATGTAATGTAATTCATGAAATGATTGTTAGAAGTTATTTTAAATGTGTTTATTTTGGTGGGATTTCTGATTTCTGCTTACATATCCCCAGGAGCAGCGAGTGGCCGTCCTCCAAGCGCACATAAGCGAGCGCGATCAGGCCATGGCTGAGCTGGAGCAGACTGCGTCTAAACAGATGCATGGTTTGGCCGAGCAGAGCTCTCAGACTCTGGAAACACTGCAGAGAAAACTCGCCCTCGCCGAGTCCCAGCTGCACCAGTTCCACAGGTATCTGAACATTCAGTTTGTCTTCGTTTTAGTTTTAGGCCATTTACACTTGGTGTTCATTGAAGTCCTGATTAATCCAGTCAGCTGATGCATATTACTGTTTACTCCTGGAAGTAACGTGTCTCAAATATGTCTTCTGTGATCACTTGTGATTGAATCAAAAAGTATCAAAAAGTCAGTATTTGTGGCCAAATAGATCATATAGGTCAGAGTATGATGAAGAGGAAAAAAGGGGAAAAAATAAAGAAAATTAATCTAAGCAAAAATTTGATTTTAAAGAATTTGAAAATGTGATTTTTTTTTTCACATTACTGCATGTTGATATCAGGCATTCTGAGGAATTATATGCTTTGCATATTTTTTTACATTACCAATTTTTTAAAAACTGCATGTAACCAGTAAAATTGTTTTAAAATGGTGGTTGATTGACAGGTGAGTAGGTGGCCTTTGTTGTGCTGATGCAGTCAGGACAGACTAGCGTTTACATTACAAATGCAACAAGGTCATTTGCATCTTTTTTTATCTATTGAATGTGGTTTCAGCGATTAGATCACAACACATTTATTTACCACTCTCTGCTTGTGATCAGATCACCTGAAACAGAATGTGTAAACGGGGTGTTAGATGCAAGGTATGATCAATACGCAAGCCCTAGAGAACAAAAAATATGGATTCGATTCTAAAATTCCTTTGCAAAAATCTGTCGTCAAAAGCCAGCATGTTTTTGTAGCCTGTGGTTTCGTATAGTCAACATAGTTAACCTGTAGCTGATTCCTGCTAGTGTGTTAATGATGGTCCCTGTAGACGGCCCAGCTCTCTGGCCTACATCCCCCTGTCATGGATTGATGAGCTTTGAACATGCCATTCTGTCAGGAAGCTTCAAGAGGGATCTTTTGGGATGATTATAATGCCATTTGGGGATCCACCAAAGAGCTTTGTTTGAATTATGCAAATGTATGTGGCCATGAGTAATTGATAGCATGCAGTGTATTATACTGCAGGTGCAACAGGAATGATTTCATGCATTTAAACTGGAGGAATAGTTCAAATTGCATTAAATGCTTGTTGCAGTAATAAAGACATCTTTAAGACAGCGTGCTAGATTAGTATAACATGAAGTCATTAAGACACCTCATTAACACAGCCCTATCCAGCGTTTACTAGTGTTGCTGGTAAACATTTACTTTCCCCATTCAAGTGGTGTTGAGAGTGAAGAATGCCAAATGTCACATAAGATTGAAGATAAAGTCTAATTTATTTTCTCAGTAATTTCCTCAGTAGTTTATCTTCTAATACAATCCAGCGTGGTTTAATGCAGGTAAGTCATTTAAAGAGGAATTTTCCTCCTGCGCTCCTCTAATCCTTCTCCTCTGCAAGAGAACTGCTAAATTGGCCCTGTGGCTAGGGTGATTGTGGGTAAGAACCCTTCTCCTCTTGGCCCCCATCACACTATCCTGCAGCTCGGCTGGCTCTCGAGAAGCGGCCAGGGGAGCTGTGTGGAGTATGTGATAAATTCACTTAATCTCTTTCCGGATTTTTCTGCGCGCTGGGCTTAGGTCAATTGAATCTACCCTTTGACTAGTGACAGTGAATATCTATTAAGCTTTAAATAAAGTCATATGCTCTTTTGACAGTTTGTTGATGAGCTGGGCATCCCTCTGGAGAATTTTGAAAGTTGCAGGTTTAATAATGTTTATGTAGTGTATGTAAATGTAAAGCAAGAGGGAAGTGAAAGTTCACATTGACCAATTTATCTAAATTTCGCAGGAATTTTCTAATGTTGTGGACCTCTAACAATGATTATGTGAAGAACTCTTTCAATTTTCACTCGAGTTTATTGCTGCATAATATGCATTTACATGGCATTTGTAGAACAGTTTTCAGACCCGAGACAGACGTATTGTATGTTTACCCCCGCTCACAGGATTTCAGGAGAAAAGAAGTTAAGTACAATTTATATTGAATTATTAATTGTAAAACTTAATGACATGACATTTTTTTTTTTTGTAATCTGTTGAACAGACATAATGAATGTATTATTAATTTCTGAATTAAAATTTATTTTAATGTTTTGCAGGATAATAAAAAAAGTGACAACTGTCCTGATGTCATTAAAAAAGATTAAATTAAAGGATGATATTCTTATCAGAGAATATAGAAAAAAATTACCTCAGACTATCTGATTTTTGGATGGCTATATTTAATATTTGGTCTAAGGCATATAGTAAGAAAATACCAGAAGGTGTTGTCATGTCCAAAAAAATGTCAGGACTCTCATGGTTTTTTATGTCTTTTGGCAGAGAAGAATACTACTTGACTAGAAATTAAAGCAAACCCCCACCAGTTCCACTGTGGAATGTAATGCTGTTTTTGAAATTTGAGAAAATAACACATTAACTAAAACATACCTTGGAATCAAACACAATGAATTTCTATTTTGAAAAGGGTGCAACTCTCCACCCAAACTAAAATTGTAAGTGGAAACAGAGAACCCATGTATATGGGCATAGGTTATAATTTCCCAGCTGTTGTGTATACTATCTTCATTTTCATTTTTTTAGGTATATTTTATTATTATTATCATTATAGAGTATTGTCTTATTTTTCTTTCGTATTATTCGTTCTGGGTGGAGAGTGGATAAAAGAAAATTGTAAAAGCACATTTTGTGCAATGTACATTTTTAGTTCTTCCTGCAATAAAAGAAATTGTCCAATTTTTTTGAAAACTATATGCAGTGAAGAAGCTTTGTTAAAATATCAGAGAAAAAAGATTAAAATGAACACCCTCTTGACTATATGTCAAGGTCAATGAGTCTCTTAAAATAGCTTCTTTTTTTTTTTCTTGCGCGTTTACGCTCCATTGCAGTATGTTAAGTCACTTCTGCTTTGAAGTACACCTAATACCCCCCCCACCCAAATGAACATAAATGATTGTTTTTAGAGTTCACAACTGATAGAGACATTTGCTAGTTAAATTGTTTTAGTTTTTAATGGCATCGCTGCACATTCGCAGTGTGTGAACAAGAGGACGCAAGACTAGCCTTTATGTAATCCAAAAGCATCCCCTGAAATATAATGAAGATCCATTTGAAGTATTTATGATGAAGGCTTTATGAAACAAATAACGGTGGTGGGGAGATGTGGGAAATGGAGCATGCCCCAAAGAACTGTGCTCTGATCAACTGCGTGTGATTGCTCTCACTTATACTTCTGTGAGTTAACCGGTACCATGCAGGAATCACACACGCAGACTGTCCATTCCAAGGTCAGGTTTTCACAAGGCTTATGGGGAATGATACAAGAGATTATTGCGGCGATCAATAAGCTGAAAATGAAACAAAGGGGAGCTCACTTTATTGACTTTCTCATGTACAGTGGCAGCTTTAACATTTAATTGTCTCTCAGTATTTAGGAACAACTCCCATTTAGCTCGGCCCTCAACGGGCGCAACAAAGAATAAGATCCAACGTTCCCCACCGCCATTTTAAGAACCTCTCGTATCCCCATTATTTACACTCTTCTGAGAATGTCTCATATAATATGTGCCATACAAAAAAAATCAAATAAATCAAAGTGTGTGTTTTTTAAGAGCTTGGCATCAATGTGCAGTTCCTTTCCGAATCAACACGAGAGCCTTCGAAATTTTAGTGCGTCTTGCATCAAAAGTCAAGGAGCATTCAGCTCTTCATTCAGGCCGCTCTCAATTCAGCAAAAGCATCCCTAACATTGAGTTCTTGATCACACCATGTTCATTATACCTTTAGCCACTCTAGATTGTACTATAACAGAAAATTTGTTTATGCTTATGTTTTTTTTTGTTTTGTTTTGTTTTTCTATTTTTATTGATAAGGCACTGGCTAATCAGTTGGCACAGGATGTGCAAGATATTAAAGCCCATTTGAGGAGGAAGAAAAAGAGTGAAAGAGAAGGAAACAGAATGTCTAAATGCTCACTAGTGAAAGCAGCGTCTATCCTCAACATGACAGAAACAGACCTGGTGAACATGCTGGACACAGACGAGGTCAGTATTGTGGGAAACCAAACTTACTGTACAGCTACAGAATAACATGGGAATTACCAATGGAAAAATAAATAAGACTCAGTTCTCAAACAAACAGTCAAGTTGTATTATCCTTATTATTATTGCCAACCAAACATTTGTTTGGCATCATTTGTACATGTGAATATTCTGATTATATCTGCCACAATTGTACACATGGGTGTTTAATGTACTTTATTTTTATTTTGTTTTGTTTATTTATTTATTTATTTATTTATTTATTTTTTTTTTTCATAATTTTCACATGTATAAGCTGAACCACTTTTGGGGTCATCCAGTGACACCATGGCACTCTTACACACCCACACAAAAGAAGTTTAAGTATTCTCTTCGTGGCTTTTAACAGCATTTCCGGCCATGTTTTGTGATTTGCAGTGTGAGGAGGCGTTTGTGGGTCGTGGGCCAGAAACAGATTGGGCTGAACATGTACAACACATCCTTCAGCAGCAGGTTTGATTTAATCAGCAATTCATACTTTTTTTTTTCTTTTTTTTTCTCCAGTATTCACATTTTTTCAGTATTCATAATTTTGTTAATGTGGTGCTTTTAGTGTAATTGACCTTTTTTAAACATATCCTGCAGATTTCAAAATGAACATTTTAATCTTTTAACGCCCTTTCACACCGTGAAAAAGCGAAACAAATTGCAGATGAATGGTCTATTCACTGGTCTATATTTGTCAGGCTGAACAGAAAGCAAAATCATGGTACAATAGTGCGATGTGTACGCATTTTTCAGCTGAAGAACAGAAGCATGAGAAGCTCAGAACTATAATTTCAACAATAATCAAAAACCAAATGTAACAGATGTAATGTTTAGCTGAAGTAAATAATTTCCCAGGTGGAATTTAATCATGAAAGGTCAGCAGCAAAAGCGTTGGTCTATAAATGATGTCTAAATTTGTATTATGAAAGGTATCATATAGTTATTAAAGATTTGCATAATTTGTTTTGATTCATTTTAATAAATACTCAAAATATAGAATATACAATTCTAAAAACAAATTGGCGAGTGAGAAGAATGTTGCAGAAATTTACCTCTGTCCCATTTCTTATATACTGTGCAAATATATAAGAATGTATTGTGCAAATAAATTGTTCATACCCAGAACTGTAAGCATTAACTACAATACAAATCATTAATTATTTAAAATGATTTTAATATTTTCTTAGATTTTATTTATTAAAACGGTAATTCATGCAAAGTCAACAAATAAAAGTAATGCATTGTGGGTAAGTGTAAATATGTGCAAAAATACAGACAAAAGAATATTGATGGGGGGACTGAACTTTTGAGTAATATTTTATTCAAACCATTGGCTAGTTGTACATTATGTGTGTAATGTAAAGCCAACTGTAAACATTTTATTTAGAGAAATTTTCAGGCTTAGGCTTAACATGTGTGGAGTGTGAAAGCTGCTGCTCCATTGTCCAGTTTTTTAGTGCATGAGCACCACCAAATGTTCTGATATGTGTATCTGCAGCAAGTCCAAAGACATTACGCAGAGCTCAAATCTTTCTGGTCTGTGTGCTTCATCGCTAGTGGAAAGAAAAAAATCAACACACTCAACAAAGAAAAAAAAAACTTAGCTCCCGGTGTGAAAGGCTCAATAAGAAACCATTGTTTCCAAATTCAAAATCTTGTTCACGCCGAATATTCATGTTATTCATATTAAGATTGACTGAATTAGCTCATGAGTTACTCCAAATTCCAAACTTTAGCCTATTTTCACATGCAGTGTTTATTTGTTATGAATAAAATTAAATCTTTTAGCAATAATATCTAGGAGATCATTAAAGTATTTATGATTTCTCCTCCGTGTGTGTGTGTGTGTGTGTGTGTGTGTGTGTGTGTTTGGCTGTCAGCCTGAAACGTGCATCTAGTATGATTCACAGGCTCTGGCGTGTCACTACATTGCTAGTGGCTTTGACCTTTGACCTCTGTGACCTGTCTATACCCGGTCTGCACATCTCTGCCTCTCGCCGCTGGACACTTTAGAGGACTCTGAAGACTGCCATCAGGCAGCTCAGTCTCTCTCTCTCCTTCTTTTTCTCTCTCTCTTTCTCTTGCTTCCTCTGCTGGGCTGTGAGACCCCGAAGCAGCTTGTTAGTGGTGGGCCAAGTATTGATCTGGCAGGTCTGTCGATGCAGGGAGATTGAGCCAAGCTCCACTAGAGACTCTCCACCAGCAGGCTGCTATTGACACACTCGCATACATACACATACACACAAACAGAGCAGCGGCCCGCAGGAGACTCTTCACAGGCAAGTTGCTATCGACGTTTTCTCGACTCGGCCGACACAACTGCTCACTGTATGACAAGGCTGAGACCAGCCTGAGTCCCCAGAGAGGTGCGCTGACACCGACATAGTGACCTGCGCGTTAGTTTTTCTTTTCTTTCAACACTCTCATCCTGTTTTCTTCCACCCTCCGTCTCCTAACGCGCTCCACAGGGAGAGTGGCTCTTCCTCTGACTAGTGATCAAGCGAGTTTATTGGCAGGTGAGCTTTTTTATGTTCTCTTTTTTGGGGGAAGGAAGAAACAGACCACTAGGTCAATGTTGCAATTTGTTTATGTTGTACTTGCATGTTTTGATCACATCCCAAGCTCATTGGAAAAACACGCCAGTGGCGGCATTGCTGCAAATTGATATTACATTGCGTGTTGCACATTTCATGACACTTTCGAAGTTAAATGTCCAGAAAAGGGGCGCTAAAATGTTCAGTTTTTTTTTTTTTTTTTTCTAAAATAGAAGAATGTGAGTCTGGCAACATTTGGTTTATGTTGATACGAATCAGTTCAGAAAAGAAATCCCTGGTAAGTGACGATAAAAGGTTAATGCTCTATCGCGTTTGCAAAAAACATACAGTACTACCCACTCAAAATGCAACCGAATTTAACGCAATTGCTGAAACAACCATTTTAGCTTGCTTCTACAGGTCTTTGAGCCCTTTTATTGTGACAAGTTTCATGGGAGTCCTGCCTGAGCGTTCCTCGTTGATAGTGTAATACTGTACCAGGTGAGCTACCGAGCAAGTTTACAATTGTGTGATGCAAATGTAAAAATTTTAGTTTCAATTTATTTATTGGTTTACAAGTCATTCCCTATGGTAATAGCATGTTGAGGTCCTAGTATTGCATATTATAGCATAGTATTGTGCAAAGAACTGCACAAAAATAAGCATTTATTAATGGGTAATCTGCCCTGTCATCACAATTTGAGTGAAAATGAATAAAAATTGCTGGTCTTTTAATGTCCTCTCGTGTTCATTTCATACGTACAGGTACATTTTGCTAATTTGGAGTAAAATTGTAGGTAGAGGCATATTTTTCCAGTGAGCATAGGTTGTTTGATCCTGATACGATACTGCAAAGCCACTGGTGTATGTGAAGTTCCATGGGCATTACTGTATGTGTCAGTACTACGGCCTTTTTTGTGGAAAATCAGGATTGGTAATATGGGGGTTTGTGTGTGTGTGTGATACCTAAGCGAGGTCTTTTCTCTCGCCTGTCAGTCTCTGTGTATAGCGTGAGCTGTCACTGTCAGCCACTAATGGCGGAACTACTGTGACGACTTCCTATTACTGCTGTGGCCCTGTCAATACCACAGCCATCACTCCAGTGCCACATGTCAACGTAACAAGCTCATGCATGTCAGAATAATGTTGGGACTCGGTGAGCGCATTTTGAAGAGGTGCCTTTCACTCTCATGTCATTTTATCTGCCTGTCTGAGTTGTGCAGGAAAGGAAATCACACAAAAGCTTACGGGCTGTTGCTTCTGATCTGTTGCCTTTGCCACAGAGTGTTTCCGCTTTGCTAGCCTCAGATAACATTAATGAACATATCTCTCTCTCTCTTTGGATATCTCGCTTTTTATTTCCCCTTTTCTTGCCATAACATGCTCCAAGCACCTCTAAACTCATTCCCTTCTCTCTTAATGAGACAACAACACTTCCTCACTTGAGGGTCACAACCTGGGAATAACATCACAAACCTATAAGCATTTAGTCCACAGTGCTCCCTGCAGCTTAACGTGTCAGGCCGTGAATAACCCATCCTATGCTGAGTGTCCACCCGCAAAACCTCATCTAGCCCAGGGACCCTCTTCGCCCAGTAGCAGTAGACATTTAATTGCTTGCGTTTATTTGTGGATTCCTAATTATTGACTAGAGGTAAATTATAACACCACAGCCTTTATGAAGAGATGGAAATGACTGTTAGAACTAATGAACTGAGCCACACTGCCTCTAGTCATTTATCAACCACATTCATCTCGGCCCGACAGCAGAGTCATTTCAGAAGTTGTGGCCCCCCTCCATTCTGGTATTACTTCATGACCAGCAGAATTTGGATTGTAATGCTATAATTCTGGCTGTAATATTTCTGTTCTGTTAGGCTTACACTGAGGACACTTACACTGAGATTTTCCACATTTTTTGACATATATGGGGTGATTCGATTTTAGGGGGCAAAATATAAACCAGCAACATGCTGAAGGAATGTGGCACTATGTAAACTTAATTTAATTGCTGCGGCAATTAAAGCAGTGACTGGAATTGGCAGAGCTGCAGCCCACAGTAATCTTTGTCAGCTTCTTTTTTTTTCTTTTAATATTGGAGCCAATACTTAACAGCTTATTTCCCTTGCACAGATTTTCAAGCCCCCTTCATTTAAACTTTTTTTTTTTTAATTCTTTAATTTGTTCAGCAAAATAATTTAGAAAACATAAATGTGGTGAATTGACTACACCTCTTCTATGATGAATATTTTTAATTTCTTAATTAATATTGGGGGGTGGGGGGCATCAGTGTTATTTTAGTATTTATAGACTTTTATAGTATTTTTAATGCGTTGTATTAGTTTTTCTGTTTTCGTTTATTCATTTTGTTATGTGCTCTTGTCATTTTTTAATTTTAGTTTTTTATTTTTTGTATTTTTTTTCTATATTTCTTAATAGCTTTAATTTAATTTTTATTTCAGTTTTTGTCTAATATTTATGTTTGTGTCTTTCATCTTTATTTCTATTACTGAAATTGTTTTTAATAGTTTTTTTTTGTTTGTTTTTTTTTTTTTTTGCTTTAGTTCTAGATTCAGTAAACAATTACAACACTAGGGGCCAAAATTAAAAAAAAAAAATGTTTGGGTGATTCAGCTGTCCTTATATCATAATGAATTAAAAAGCCTCATTAAAAGAATGAAATATTACAAACTACCATACGGAGTAGAAAAGAAAAAGTCATGTTAATGCAGGTTGTATTGTGGGTCGACTTCCCAAAAAAAACTGATATGCATGAATGATTAATTCAAGATATTTTTAAATACATAAATTTAAAAAAAAAAAAATTAAACCATAAAATTTATACTTTTTACTGTATGATTAAACTACATGACAAATTTTAGAGTCATTCAGAGTCATTTTCTTTTTCAAACCTGTTTGAAACCAACAGTACAATACAAAGAGTACATATCTAATAGCTTTTAAACTGGAGATTGTGGAACCTCTTGTTCACTATTGACCAGTACGGCATCATTCTCCATCCACGTAATGACCGTCACTCCATATGCATTCATCAGTACTAGTGATGTCAAGCACCAGTGAACCTAACATGACAGCATCGTCAACAGACCACTCTGCTCTGAGCGTGATGCTATTGTTTGATCCTCATTCTGCTCCCTCCCCTCCATCAGTTCCTAATGAGAGAGAAAGGGAACAAAGACTTGGGGAGTGCTCCATATTTATTCTACAGTGTATTTAGGTCAGATCTACCAGCTCAGGTTGTATAGACCTGACGATGTAAGAAACAACATTTAAAAAAAGGAGTTTTAATTACAAGTATCTGTAGCCCCTAGTGTCCAATTCCCTTTCATATTGGTCTCCAGTGGTTTGAAAGGGAGAATGGGAAGAGAGGCATTGCAGGATGGGTAATTACTGGCACAGAAGAATAGATTGGTGCTACGCTTGATTTTCTTACCTGATCTCTTGTTTTCCCACATGTGACACATTCATTATCTTCTAATCAAATGCAGACTTTAGTAGGTCTTGGGTGTTTTGGTTGTTGTTTTTATTTTTTTGTTATTCCCACGTTCAATAATTTTGATTTCAAATTAATTTTGCGAAGATCAAAGATCAGAAAGCTTTATATTCTTCCGTGATCATAGAACGTCATGCCTTTTTATTTTTTTTATTTATTTTTTTTTTAATCATCCACACTTCATGGTGGCCTAGATGGGGGAGAATTCATCAAGGTGCTTGGAAGTGGCTTTAGAAGAGCTGTTTGCCAACAGATTGTAGCATTTCTTCGGCACAGGAAGCAACAGTGCTTTACAGATATTTGACTCAAAATGCAGCGTCACTTTGCGTAGATTTCCCGAAACATCTCGCTGATTTTACGTAAATCTCCTCTCGGCTCGCGCATAAATTGGCCTCACGAAAGCTACTCTTAAGGCTGATAACAAAAGAGGCCTGATCAGCCCATTTAGAGAGAGTATCCGTGGGTGTGTGTCTTAGCGGGGTGAAGCTCAGAGAGTATTGTGACTGGGCCTGTAGCTTCGCCCCAGGCGCCTTCACACTCTATGAAACCAGCGTCACTTAATTGGACTATAAAACACCTTCGTATTGTTGCAGGGGGTTTTTTTCCCCCACTTCTCCTCAGGCCAGGCCAGTCGATTCCGAATCAACTCCTGGGCGTGTTAATGAAAACGCAGGCCAAAAGAGAGCTTTGTTGAATAGTGAACAGCTCACCAGGGCTGTCCAAAGGGAGGAGATTACCTGCTAAAGCAGCTGTTACATGATAATGACGGAGTCTGCCGTCCCCGCGGGCCTGTTTGAGCGAGCACAGCCAAGATGTGACTTAGGCCTCCCAGGCTAGCGTGGCATCAGATGCTGTAGCATTTCTGCGTTGTGCAATAAAATGGCACATTTTTAAGAGTAATTAAATAATATTACATTCCTGTGCCATAACCCCTGCAGCCATTTCCTCTGTAGTTGAAGTTTAGCACCGCTCAAGCGGGCTTTTGATGAAGTCAGCACAGAGACCGGCTTCTACTCCAGTCTACCTGCCCCAGGGGAAAACACGGCTCCCTCTCTCCCTAATGAGACGCACACTTTTCTCCCTCTGACTTTCTTTCCTCTTCATTTGCGATGCATCTCTCTTGCACTTGCGTTTACACGTCTCTCTTTTCAGCCTGACACACAGGCTTCTGCCGGAGTTAAGACCATTTATTTTTCTGTGCGAAGTCGCTCAATGAAGAATATAAAAAATACATGTTACTGTGTGTCTTTTAGAAAAGTTTAATTCAATATTTATGGATGATGCAGGGCTTTGATCCCCAATGCTAATTACCACAGAGTCCTTGAGAAGGTTTTGGGGGGGAAGAAGAAAGCGAAGTCAGAGTAAAGGTTAGTGCAGCCTCCGCGCTTGGCTTTAGCGCAGAGCAGACACAGACGCAGCGGGTTTAGCATCCCTTCCTCGTTCCTTGCATCGCTAGGAGCGGTGGCAGGCCGTGAGTGGCGTGGCAGCAAATCAAACCTCAAAACAATCCCATTTACTGTTTGAGGAAATGTGTTCGGCTGGTTTTTCACAAAATAAGAAAAGCCTTCGTGACCTGTTCCTTGAATTTGTTCCTTGTCATAATTAATCAGAGAGAAGTCTTGAGTTTCATCACAGGTTAGAGTCGTCATCAAAGCCAAAGACACCCCGGAGAAGCTGTCGGGTGTCAAAAAAGGCAAAGGAAAAAAGCCTCTCTCTTCTTTTTGACAGCTTTTCTTTTCTTTGCCCCTCTCTCTCTCTCTCTCCCTAGATCCCCTCTGCAGGCCTGCTGATGGACGCCATGCTGGTGAAGATGAAGGAGGGCAAAGTGCTGACAGAGGAACTGGCTGCATTTACAGCTGCAGTCAGCAAAAACGCCTGACCGGAGGAAAAAAAAAGACAGAAAGGGAGCAAAACACTGTAATACTTCTGTAAGATGGAGTGTGCCCTGCATGGCAGCGGAAGCCCCTTGTCTACACAGTACTCCACCCGTTTTCTGCTCTTATCCTCTTGTAGCCCTGTGCCTCACACAACAAACTCTTGGAAAAATGATACAACTTAAAATGCTTTTTATGAAAGGCCTTTAAAAAAAAACATTGATTGGTTGGGATGAAAAGATACAGTACTTGAAAACACTGTATTTTTGTTTTTCATTTGAATTTTACAGATCGCAGAAACCATTTTTGGAAATTAAGCACCAAATGTTGGGGAGATTACGATTTCTTTATTTGATCTAGTGTTTTACTTGTATGTAAATGATTGTGCAATTGATTTTTTTTTTTTTTTACCTGACTTGCACATTAAGAATATTTACATTAGCATGTTAGTGTAAATTCACACCACTATGTTTATGTGGCCTCAGCAAACGTCAATCAAAATCAAGGCTGAAGTTGCATAATCAACATTTTGCAAGAATATCATATTTAAATAATTAAAATCTGGTCACATCATCCTGCTTGTCTCTTTCTTGTGTGATTTTATGGTGGTATTATTTGTTTTTATCTCATTTGTTTTTGTATGCATCCTTGTCTTCAACTTTCAATAATATTGCACAATTTTAAATAATATATAAACTTGATGTAGATGGTGTATATTATTTAGAAGTTATGTTTTGTGTATCAACCATTTTAATTTCTCAATAGTAACTAAGGACATTTAATGAGAATGCACTTAATGAAGAGGTTTCTATGAACAAAAATATAGAACTAAAATTGTGAATGGAGGTTGCATTCATTTGCTTGTATGCAATATTTTCATCACTGTAATTGAAACCAGACCATTTTTCTGTATTTTAGTAATTACTATTCAGTGGAACACTGCATTTATTTATAGATGGAGATAAGGTGTAAAATACATACACTGTATATACAGTTTTATGGTGCCTTAGAGGTAGTCTCAATACCGTTATACATAAATTTCAGTTGCACCAATAACAATGTGTAATTCATGTTTTTTTGTAATTCATAAATTTTAAGACGCATTCTTATGTCTGTTGTGATTAAAAATCTGTCAGAATTTGTGTATTAAGAAACCATCCTTATATTTTAGATTATATATAATTTCACTTTCTCCATTGTTATTCACTCTTTCCCCCTTTGCATACAATTAGAAACCTTGTAAAGCCATCCGTTCAAAAATTAACCAGAAGAATTCTACGTTTTATCTAATCAGTTTTATGCTAATGATGTCGTTTGCATTTATCTTTTTGTAATGAAGGATTAGCTCAAGACTGTCCTAAGCATCTCGGGGACCAATTTATCTGCCACCCTGGATCAGGGGGCCCTTGTGGTTAATTACCATTCGTTAATGTAGTTTGGATGCTTTCTTCTTTGAATACTCGAGAGCATGCTATTGTAAATATTTGTCCCATATAAATGTGCTGGTTTCTAGTCACTGTCCTCAAGCATAATGTGTCTAATGACAAACGTTAATAACTTACAGCTGGGAAAACTACAGAGAGGGCCGGCGTGCGCAGGAATAGCTGCACGCAAATTAGCACGAACTTGATGTCTCCTGCCTTAATGCATACTGCATAGTCAACATGTTTGCATACCCGCTCCATCCGCCTGCCACAGCCGCTATTTCTGTGACATTCAAATGCACAGAGCTCCCTGAGGTTTAATTAACATGGCCTTCCTCAGCCACCCACTGAAAATGAAAACATTAAGAAACATTCAACCCCACATCTAAAATCCAAACTTTTTTTGTCATGTATTTCACGCTTTGAAAGAAAGACTGAAACCTTTCCCTCTCAGTCTCATTGCCGTGTTTTCTTGTGAACGTCTCATTAAGAAATGCACCTTAGGGGACCGACTGATCAGGATTTTTAAATGCTAAGATTTTCCCTTTCCTCCGTCCCTTTGTTCCTCTTATCATTTTATCTCTCTCTCACACATTCATTTGCTCATTTTTTTTTCTTTCACCCTTAATCTCTCCTTTTCTTATTTTTGATAGTCTTGGCAGGTTCCTCTGAGAGCAGGGGTTCACATCCCGCTGTGGGTAGCCGGGTGCCACAGGGGCTGTTGGGAGTGATGATGAGGGGCTGCTGAAGCCTCAACCCGTGAACCTCCCCCCTCCCCTTTTCCAAAATCAATAACGGAGACTACTGAGGTCTCCTGCAGCATTACTGGAACAGGTCCATCACAGGTCATACCCGAATCAGTGCTCAGATGAAATGACTGAGAGGTCAAATTTGACAACTGAGGCTAAACATGTTCACATTCATCTGTTTGAAGTGCATCTGGGTGACAGGAATATATTTATTCCATCAATTAATATGTAAGACAACACATCTTGCTGAGCTTCGTGAACAAAGTAGGAGGTGTAGCTCAACCTAGATCAATAATTTCTTTCTGCTCATGCCAGATATGGAAGTTGCTTGAAATGGCACATCATTGCTGCTTCTCAAATTCCTGTCTTGGTTTGATTTATGTATGCAATTAATTGCATGGAGCTTGTTTTTATTTTGTTCTCCTGTGTCGTGTCTCAACAGCTACTCCCCTATCACACTTATCTCAGTGATTAGGAAATTTTTTGAGAGGCTGGTTGTGACATAAGACTGAATCACACTGGTCAAGATAAACTGCTTTTGCAATCATCGTGGCTCATGGTCACTATGAATTATATGTAAGAATGTTGTTCATGAACTGTAGGTTAGTGTTCAACAATATCCCACAGATCAGATGTACAGTCTGATCAATAGGTCATGTACAATTGAATCGAATTGTATCTAATTATCACAACCGTTTTTTTTTTTCACAATCAGTTTTTGTATTTATTTATTTATTTGTGAAAATAATTTTTTTATGTTTCTTTGGCTGAACGATCAGTACCAAGGTAAACAAATGTATAACCCAATTAGCAGATTGTATATCTATCACTTTATCACTTTGCATTTTTATTCGTGCACAATTAACAGTGTTGGGTAGTAACTAATTACATGTAATCTGGATTACGTAATCAGATTCTGGATTATGTAATTCAAAATTAAGTAAACAACTACTTAATTAATTAGATTGAATTATATTAGTTTGATTTGCATTGAGAGGCCACACATCATTTGACCACTGGATTTACAAAAAGTGTTTTCTTAACATTTTAACACTGCATTAACTACTGATGAACACATTCATTTTTATTTGAACTATCACTTAGTAAATTATTCAACCAAGTATTACTTGGTTAAATAACCCACTGTCTTTGGAAGGCTTTTGTCTTTCAAACACATTAATTCATGCTATTTCTTATTTCCTTGTAATGCAAGGATTCTTAAACTTTTTGTTGTTGTTGTTGTCTGCCAAACCTTTACATTTACTTCAAGATATTTTAAGGTAATAATTAAACAACACATTTACATTTACAGTTCTCTGACATTGGTTAATGATCACGACATGCAGGTAAACAAATAAAATGTTTCATCTTTTTTAGTAAGGTTTTAATTTGATCGTTGCTATTCTAAAAATTATTTATTTAATTTTACATTTTTATTATTTCATTAATTATTTCGCAAACTCCCGTTTGGGAAACCTTGGTGTAATTAATGTTTTCTGCACTTCATATTATAATAACAACAAATGTAACACATTTTCTTTTTCTTTGTATTTAAAAGTAATTATGTTAGCATTTAAAGTAAGAATCTAAAATTAATTAAAAAGTAGTCTGATTATATTATCTAAGATGTGTAATGTAATGGATTACATTACTAACTACAATTTTTGCAAATAATTTGGAATCAGTAACAGACTACAATTTGTCAGTAATCCAACCAGCACTGACAATTAAATATGTCATCTACCTTATCTAAGGTCTATCATTTAAGAATAAAAAATGAACTATTCAGGTCAGTGCAGAGTCTTTTGGTAAATCAGTGATTGGTCTTAATCAAATTTGTTGATGCACTGTGACATTTTGTATGATAAATTCAACCAAACCAATGAAAATAATGTAAAATTGCACTACTGATTGAGTGTCTTTATATCTGCCAGTTAAAACCCCAGTCTATGGACTCACAACCCCCTAAAAAAAAAAAATCAATTTAAAATCAGTGTCCTGGAACTCCCAACTGGTGCCATTCATTCTTCATTGAAATGTTAGTCTGGAAATGCACTTACATTATTTATACACAAGAGGGGGCTATTGTAAAAGCTTGGACTAACCTACTAAGCACATTCTCACATAACCTCATAAATGGATGTTCACAAGCATTATGTATTGTAATCGTTAAGTAAATAAATAAATAGGTTACCAACAATGCAAACGTGGTTTATTAATACAAGGAAGTCAAACACTTGTCATGGCCTCCCTATCACCAGATATAAACATCATTAAACATTTGCTGGAATCAACATTGTTTCTTTTTTTATAGACACAGAAAAAGGTACTTGTGTCTAATTTTCCAGTTAAAAATTCTTTTAAAAAGTAAAGAAACAAATTAAGAGGCAACACTTATTTTCTGGGGAAAGCATATTTAATTTTTCACTTGTTTTAAAACAAAATCATATTAAAGTGTGTGATATTAGGCAACATTCACCAGAACATTAAGGTGTTCACGTGATTATGATATTATGCATGTACTGAATGAGGTCAAGTCAAGATGTAAGAAGTCTGCTTCGGGTGAATTAAAAGCTGCATTCTGATTAACAAGGTCCCTCCACTGGGTTCACTGATCCCTATTCATTAATCATGGTATATAAATTGAAGTTAATTACCACAGACAAAATTTGAATTGTACATATTCAAGAATTTTGAGATATTTTGATATATAGTTCAGTTATGTCATATATTCAAAAGCACAAAACTGAATGATAAATGTATGTTGTAATTGTTAACATGAAACTAAAACTAATTTGTTTCTGGGTCATTCTACAAAAATGTCCACTTTTGGTATGGCAAGATGTCTTAAAATGTATTTCTTTTTATAAAATTTAAGTGACACCACATTATTAGATTACCTTTTGACTTTATGAATATACAGTGCTGCTTGAAAGTTTGTGAACCCTTTAGAATTTTCTATATTTCTTTATAAATATGACCCAAAACATCATCAGATTTTCATATAAGTGCTGAAAGTAGACAAAGAGAACCGAATCAAACAAGTGAGAGAAAAATATTTTCTTTGTCATTTATTTATTGAGAAAAAATATCCAGTGTTACATATCTGTGCGTTGCAAAAGTATGTGAATATTTGCTTTCAGTATCTGGTGTGACCCCCTTTTGCTGCAGTAACTGAAGGTAAAGTTTCTTGTAAATGCTGATCAGTCCTGCACAATAACATGTAGGAGTTTTAGCCCATTCCTTAGTGCAGAACCACTTAAACTCTGTGATGTTGGTGGGTTTCCTCCTATGAACTTCTTGCTTAGGTCCTTCCACAACATTTGTATTGGATTAAGGTCTGGACTTTGACTCAGTCATTCCAAAACATTAACTTTGTTTTCTTTAACCATTCTTTGGTAGAATGACTTGTGTGCTTGGGGTTGTTGTCTTGCTGCATGACCCACGTTCTCTTGAGACTCTGTTCTTAAACAGGTGTCCTGACATTTTCCTTTAGAATTTGCTGGTATAATTCAGAATTCATTGTTCCATCAATGATGGCAGGCTGTCCTGGCCAAGATGCAGCAAAACAGGCCCAAGCCATAATACTACCACCACCATGTTTCACAGATGGGATAAGATTCTTAAGCTGGAATGCAGTGTGTTCTTTTCTCTGAACATAATAGCTTCTCATTTAAACCAATAAGTTCTGTTTTGGTTTCATCCATCCATTAAACCTTTCTCCAATAGTCCTCTGGCTTGTCCACATGATCTTTAGCAAGCAATTTTCTTTTTGGAGAACAGTGGCTTTCTTCTTGCAACTCTGCCATGCACACCACGGTTGCTCAGTGTTCTCCTGATGGTGGGCTCATGAACATTAACATTAGCCAATGTGAGAAAGGCCTTTAGTTGCTTAGAAGTTACTCTGGGAACTTTTGCAACCTCGCAGACTATTACACGCTCTGCTTTGGAGTGATCTTTGTTGGTCGACCACTTCTCGGGAAGGTAACAGTGGTCTTGAATTTCCTCCATTTGTACACAATCTGTCTGACTGTGGATTTGTGGAGTCTAAACTCTTTAGAGATGGTTTTGTAACCTTTTCTAGCCTGATGAGCAACATCAGCTCTTTTTCTGAGGTCCTCAGTGATCTCCTTTGTTCGTGGCATGATTCACTTCCACAAACATGATCAGACTTTGATAGTACTGACTTTTGATAGTCATTGCAGTGACTGAAAACACCTCTGCACAGATGGACTCTAATTTCACCTTTAAATTAACTGCTAATCCAAGAGATTCACATACTTTTGTCACTCACAGATATGCAAAATTGGATCATTTTCCTGAATAAATAAATGACAAAGAAAATATTTTTGTCTCATTTGTTTGATTGGGTTCTCTTTGTCTACTTTCAGGACTTGTGCATAAATCTGATGAAGTTTTGGATCATATTAATGCAGAAATATAGAAAATTCTAAAGGGTTCACAAACTTTCAAGCAGCACTGTACATAAATAACAGCTTGTTTATCTTTTTTTGTGTGTGTGTGTGTGTTTCTTTACCCATAAGGAATGTGACACCAGTGACAGCAACACCAGTGATAATTTTCATGAAAAAAGCATTTTATAAAATGGTTGTTGCAAGGTATCAAACCACATGTTGTCAATCATGGTATACTCACCAAATTAGCTTAATCCATTTGTATTCTAGCTTTTTACAATTCCCTAACAATAAGGTAGGTCATACCAGTGAGTTCGAATAAAAGCTTCATAGGAAATCATGAGATAAATGAGAAAATTTCTGATAACTGAAAAGAGACAGTGGACTATTCAATGATCTTTCTTCATAGATCTTCAGAAAATAGGAAGAAGGAAGTCTAGTGATGTCATCAGTGTGATTTTTATTTCCAAATAAAAGATTTTTGTTAAACGGTAACACCAGTGATACAACTCCAGGGGGCCACTATACTGCCATTATATATTTTATAATATTTATTCAGAATTTAGTTTTTTTTTTATGTCATTTACATCACATATTTGATAGTTATGAATACATTAAATGGTAGAAAAACTTCAAACCTCAAAATAAAGCACTTTCCCGCTGTACTCTCTGATCTGGAATGTTTTGATGGAGGCATAATGTTTACAATTTTGGGGGAGATAAACCCATGAATGTTAGTCAATGAACCATAAATTGGCTTAAGAGATTGTATTTTGACATAAAAAAAAATCTTACAAACTTCACCTTTAAATAAAAGGTCAAAATCAAAATGCATTTCGAGACCCTTTCTGTCATCTGCACTGCAGCTTTGCAATTGGATAATATTCTGTGGCATCTCACGTTTTTAACAGCAAAGACACGTTCTGGGTAAACGACCCCTTACATCTGTCACTCAGAAGTCAAAAAAATGTTGTCAAATTAAACCGAAATTGAAACTGAATTGCTTCTCCTCATCCAGGTGGATGAAGAAAACAGCGTAACATTTAAAGGTCATTTCTGATGACTGACATCACACATTTTACCAGTATGGAGAATGCTGATGTGTGAATGGTATAGAATTAATTTATAAAATAATATTTTATTTATTGACAACAATAGGAAACAAATAAAAATGAGTAAATTAATGAAAAGTAAGCTTCACAATAATTAAATACATAAGTGAACAACACATGAAAAACTTTATTCAAACTTATTCTAACAATCACATATTACAGGAGGTGGATCCCACATCCTACTACCATCCGACAGCTGTGCCAATTCTGTGGCTATATTTTGATGAAGCAGCTGACCACTGTGCCCACCTTCACCTGTCTTTGCCATCCAGCATGTTCCTCATTGCTGCAGTCAGATGGGAATCTGATCATAGCTCTCTTAGCCAGAGTGCGCCCATCTGCCTCATCACCTCACACAGAGAGCCTACAGAACCATGTGCAGGCTCGTTTCAACAAGTACTCCTGTGTATGAAGCACAGTAGAGTGAGCCTTTGGCATGCTGAAAACACACTGGCTCTCGATTATCTTCAAGGCCTTAGAGGTGAGCCCTGGCTTTGTGCCTTATGTTATTGCATGTTCTTGCTCTTCTCAATGGGGACGTCACTGAGCCAGAAGATGAGGAAAACAATGATGACGGCCCTCTTGAACCCCACAACCTTGAGGCAAGAGTGGGAGAACATGTTGGACAACATCTGGCTGCCGCGGTGTCTGCTCCAAACATTTGTGTGCCTGCTCTCCATGAGCACAACTACCTGTAAAACATTTAAACAGGTTAAAACGTTTTACAATTCATGTTGTCAGCTTTCTATTTCTTGCCAAAGTTCATTTCATAGGTTTACTAATATGTTCATATGTTGGTCTAATTTTTGTTGTTGCATTATTACTTTTGTGGTGTAGTGAGCTAAACCACTGAACTGGTAAGATGAAGGTTGCTGGTTCGATCTCCGCAGCCATCACCAACAGTGTCATTCAGCAAGCCTCTTTTCTCCAGGTTGCTCCAGGGGGATTGGGAGTCCCTGTAATAAGAGCACTGTAAGTCGCTTTGGACAAAAGCATCTGCTAAATGCATAAATGTAAATGTGATTTTTGTAAATCCTTTTTTGTAAGTTTCTTATGCACATATGCTTAATAGTTGCTTCTTAAAGTTTATTTCTTGAAGGTAGTACTAGAATAGAAATGCATAGTACATACATTTCGGTAACACTTTATTTTGATGGTCCCTTTTGAACATTCTGTTGATACTAAGTAATGTTGTAACTACATGTCAATAAACTCAGTATTAGTAGACTGTCTGCTTCATATCTGCTAACTCTTTATTGTGATGGTCTCCCAACAGACGCTCTACTGTCTATAAGTAACTTTCTAAGTACATGTCAACTTATTCTAACCCTACCAGTCTACTAATACATTGCTAACACTAATGAGAGTTATTAAGTGCATTGTTACTTATAGTCAACAGAATGTGTTAAAGGGACCATCAAAATAAAGTGAAACCTACATTTCATACAACTTCTGTTTGGGGGGCTTAAAAAGTGTTAGTTCTCCCAAACATATCAATACAATCATTATTTACTGGCCTTCGTGCTGTTCAATCCCTGTGTGTTTCACACAAAAGGTAATTTTGGAAGTTTGTCCTGCTGGTTTCTGCATGTTCATACAATATCAGTCAACAGAGCCCAACTTTCAGAAGCTTTAAAAGCATAATCAAATAATGACATGAAGCTTCTGTAAGTCAGGCTCCATGGACTGATATTGTATTAACAGAAACCAGGAGGACAAACTTGACCAGAATCACATCCTCAATGTATTTTTCTAGATGCTCTTGCTCGCTCTGGGCTCACTGAGGATGAAGAGACCACAGCAACATCCAGTCCAGATGAAGCATTTCAGATTCTACAAAAATGCATGCAAAAGCAGTCATTTTAACAGCATGATGTCATTTGATTTCTGCATTAGAAGTAACAAAATTCTCTTTATAGTTTTGTTTCAGGTTTTCCCTTTTTTCACAAATGCTGCCATCACCTTGGCTTGCAGGCCCTGCTTTACCAAAAAAGCTCTGAAGCGAATCCACAGAAATCAAGAATAAGAAAAGTGCTGTTATGCTCGGTTTAAAACTACAATAATTAAACTACAACTTAAGATGTAAAAAGATGTTTTATTAATTTCTGTAGTATACTCCCTCACACACTTTGATGGTAGCATTCCTTCATCAGTCACTCTCCACCAGATAAGTACACGTGTGTCTCATCTGTCCCTTTAACATCCAGACAAGATTCAAGTGACTTCTGTGATTTATGTGCTCAACACTACATTTAAATGTTGGGGTAAACTGTAAAAAAAAAAAAATAAATAAATAAAAATAAAAAAAAAGTTGAGGAAACAAAGTTTACGACAACCAGCTTCAGCAGATTTGAGTTTTCTCAGCTTATTTTAAGTTTATACAACAAAAAGTTGAGAAAAAAAAATATCCTTCAAAAAATAAGTTGAGAAAATTCAAATCTGCTGAAGCTGGTTGCCTTAAACTTAAGTTCTCAACTTTCCCAACCCCCCCCAGTGTAGTTGCTGATGTGTTAACACCTTTTATCCAACACAAATGTACCTCAATTTATCAACAAGTACTAATTGACAAATAGATAACTTATGTTTAGTTACGTTATGTAGATTTATGTACACTACTAGATTTATGTATTTGTGTGTTGACAACAGTGAAATCTACATAGAGCAAGTGAGGCAAAGCAAAAGCACACCTGTAGAGCTGCAAGTTGAAGGAAAAAAATTGAATCAATTAGAGGAGAAAAACTGCACACAAGTATAGGCTGTTTATTAACCAACGTTTCGACTAGTAGCCTTTTTCCAAGGTATAATTTCACAAACATGGAGAACAGTCTAAATAAAGGTAATTATACAGAGTAGTGAGATCCAAATCATTCAATAATTAGCTCATTGACAATTAGACTAACATGGAGAATAATATAAACAGATTAATCTCCTCGGTAAAGATATTTTCTCGATTCCTATATAACGTAATGAAGTGATGGGATAATTAAAATCATTAAAGTGTACTGCCAATGGGTAATTCATATTTTACATCTTATAGTACTCCGATGTTCGGCAATTTGCCTTTTAAGTTCTCTACTTGTTTTTCCTATGATTTATGACAGGGGCAGGTTATGAGATAAATGACCACTTTGGTTTTACAGCTTATTCCTTTAATGGGAATCGATTTACCGGTATGTGCAGTACCGTTTCTAGGCATAGGCGAGCTAGGCGGTCGCCTAGGGCCCCACCAGCTGAAGGGGCGCCAACGAGCGCACGTACTGGAACTACATTTTATCAGGGTTGTGATAAAGAGTGGCACGGTCACCCTGAAATCTGACTGCCGCCCCCACTGGATCCCCAACATCACTGGGCTAGAGTACTGTCAATCTGACCATGCCTGTATGCCATTGGATCAGAGCGCTGTCAATTGCATGCTTGCATTTGGAGCGCTCATCAATGCCATTAGATCAATGGGCTCTGTCAGTGCTTTGGCAAGGTAACGCTTTTTCTTTTTTTTTGCCATGCAATAAAGCTAAGTTCAAAGGCCAATTTAAAATATAACAGTAAATAAAGTGCACAAAATCAGTATTTTGTTTAGGTAATATTTGTGGCAGTTGATAAATCATGTTGCGAGATTTGTCAATGCATTGTTAAAGGATCAGCGTGTCATGTAATATTACCATATAAACTTTAACAGCCAATTTAAAGATATTGGTATAGTAAAATTCGCTAAATTCACGATATCAATACATCCTTTATTAAACCGCTTTGTCGAGTTTAATGCATCCTTACGGAGGTGTCGAAATGCTGAATCAATTCATTCACTTCTAACACAGCACTTAATGGGAGCAGCGTCATACACTTAGAGGGCAGAGCGTCAAGTTATTTAAAGGGGAAGTTCACGCGTTAATGAGTCTCAAAGGATTAAGTAGCTGCACTATTACTTTTATGCCACTGATCAGGCTTTTATATGTAGTTTGGGGTAACAAAGGGTTTTATAGGTTTGACTGAAATAATGCAATAACTCACAACAACAAAACAACTGAACAAGAAACAAATAAAGACAAAAAGTAGCCATTGATAGTATATAAACATGTATCCAAATCCAAATGTAATAAAATTAATTTATGTGTGATTTGTGTGCAAATTATGTGCAATGTCTTAGCTACTAGGGATTGTTATATAGAGTTATACAAGCATCTAGTGGCAACACAATGATATTACCAGTGTTGGGCACATTACTTTAAAAAAAAAAAAAAAAAAAAAAAAAAAAAGTAATTAGTTATAGTTACTTCTCACAAATAGTAACTTACTTAGTAACTGAGTTACATCATTATAAAAGTAACCAATTACCAGGGAAAGTAACTGTTGTGTTACTTTTATATAAAAAAAATAAATTCAAATGTGTCAAATAACTTGGATGCTACAAATATTAAATGTTAAATGAATGAAATGGACACTAAATAGAATAAATTACTATTACATTTAATCATTTAGCAGACGCTTTTATCCAAAGCGACGTACAAATGAGAACAATAGAAGCAATCAGACCATCGAGAGTGCAGTAGTATACAAGTGCCATGACAAGTCTCAGTTAGTCTAGCACAGTACATGTAGCTAGGTTCTTTTTTTTTTTTTTAAATAAATAGAATAGGAAAGTGTTAGTATTAGTTTGTAAGGTGCTGGCGAAAAAGATGTGTCTTTAGATGATTTTTTAAAATGGTTAAAGACTCAGATGTTCGAACGGAGATCGGGAGGTCATTCCACCAGCTGGGCACAGTCCAGGAAAAGGTCCGCGAGAGAGATTTGGTACCTCTTTGGGATGGCACCACAAGGCGTCGTTCACTTGCAGAGTGCAAGCTTCTGGAGGGTGCATAAGTTTGAACTAGTTTGTTTAGATACGTTGGTGCAGTGGTAGTTGTTGTCTTGTAGGCAAACATCAGTACCTTGAATTTGATGCGAGCGGCTATTGGTAGCCAGTGTAACCTGATGAAGAGAGGGGTAACGTGAGCTTTATTTGGTTCATTAAAGACCACTCTGGCTGCTGCATTCTGGATCAGTTGCAGAGGCTTGACAGTACTAGCGGGAAGGCCCGCCAAGAGAGCATTACAATAGTCCAGTCTGGAGAGAACAAGAGCTTGGACAAGGAGTTGTGCGGCTTGCTCTGACAGGAAGAGTCTAATCTTCCTAATGTTGTACAAGACAAATCTGCAGGACCGGGCCGTTGTAGCAATATGGTCTGTGAAACTTAACTGATCATCGATCACAACTCCAAGGTTCCTGGCTGTCCTGGAAGGAGTTATGGTTGACGAACCCAGCTGTATAGAGAAGTTGTGGTGAAGTGATGGGTTTGCTGAGACCATGAGCAGTTCTGTCTTACCAAGGTTGAGCTGAAGGTGATGATCCTTCATCCAGTTAGAAATGTCACTCAGACAGGCTGCAATGCGAGCAGCTACCGTCGGATCATCTGGCTGGAATAAGAAGTAGAGTTGAGTGTCATCAGCATAGCAGTGATAAGAAAAGCCATGCTTCTGAATGACCGATCCTAATGACGACATGTAGATGGAGAAGAGAATTGGTCCAAGCACTGAGCCTTGAGGAACTCCAGTAGCAAGAAGTTGTGACTTCGAAACCTCACCCCTCCAAGACACCCTGAAGGACCTACCAGAGAGGTAAGACTCAAACCACAGGAGCGCGGTTCCTGAGATGCCCATCTTTCTGAGGGTGGATAGGAGGATCTGGTGGTTAACTGTGTCAAAAGCAGCAGACAGGTCCAGCAAGATGAGTACAGAGGATTTGGAAGCCGCTCTTGCCAGTCTCAGGGCCTCTGTAACCGAGAGTAGGGCAGTCTCGGTAGAGTGGCCGCTTCTGAAGCCAGATTGGTTGTTGTCCAGAAGATTGTTCTGTGCAAGAAACGAAGAGAGTTGGTTGAACAACTCGCTCAAGTGTCTTTGCAATGAATGGAAGAAGGGATACCGGTCTATTATAAAACATTGTACACTAATCTACACTATTTTAATGTTTCTGTGGGACAATGTGAGAGACACCTATCAAATTCAATATATTATTGTAAATATTATCAACCCTCTATGGACACCTTGGCAATAGAACTGCCATCGGCTAGTAAATTTTTTTTAGTTTACTCACCAGACTAATATTAATTATGTGAGATAAAAAAAAAAAAAAAAACTCTCTTTTTTTAAATATCTGACACTTAGCATCAGTCAAGCATTATAATATGATATTATGATAATTTAGCATTATGTGATGATAGAACTTTAGTAATTAGAATAACCATGTATGAATGCATATTTGTCATGTTGACTGAATTTAGGACTGGTGGTGGTGCTGCTTAAGATATTGTTTGTCATTTAGCGTTTCTATAAAAAAGGGAGAAAAACTGAAAATAATATTGATAAGAAACTACTACGAATTCTACTACTAATAACAATATAAAATGCACTAAGGATTAATGAGCTGCTGGGTTCATGAATATTAATCATGTAGTCTGCGTTCGCTCGAATTGATTTGCTGAAATCAAAACAGGGACGATAATAGGTGAGTGCCAGCCAATGAGATTGTCATTTGCGCATTAGTTCCACCCACTACCAGAGAGACCGGCAGCAGCTTAAAAGCTGTCTCCTTTATTTTGACAGGAAAATACAACAAAATATTGTTTACATGTAGCGCGTCAATTCTGCATGTTATGTAAGACTTTCTCGCTCTGTATCTTTCTTTGTGTGTATGAGAAAGCGACGGCGAGATGTGCGCCTTCATACTAGAGTTTACGGTAACTTACGTCAAATACAGCTACCCTGCGCATCCATTCAGATGAACTGAAAAATAAAATGATAGTAATATTATAATATATTATAGTAAAGCCGCATTTTATTGTCAGAAACGGTAACGGCGTTGTAACAAGGGAAACAGTAATTCGTTTGATTACTCGTTACTGAAAAAAATAACGCCATTAGTAATGCTTATTTATAACGTAAATAAATTGTGCAAAATGTTTATCTAAAGTCAATTTACAAATAATGCATTCAGATTTGTGGAACTCACAATGCACTAAATCGCCACAAATTAGTGTCGTTACTATGACAACCAATTTGAATGTGACAAGAAACTGGTGTCTGAAAAGAAATATATATATATATATATATAGGATTATTTGAGTCAATGAAAGACAACATATGAGTGGTATCCTTTAAAAAGGATGGCATTTTTTCACAGTAGGGTCTTATAAAGAAATCCACAAAAGTGCCAATACCAGCCACTATTGGACGGCCAGGAGGTAGTTCAAGATGTTTGTGAATTTTTAGTAAGGTATAAAAAGTAGATATAACAGGATTCTTAATTTTTAGGAAATCAAGTTCTCTTTTAGTAATTTCACCAATTTGAAACATAAAATCAAGAGCAGAATGAATTGTTTGAATATCCGAGTAGAATCCCCTGAGAGTTTTCATAAAAGTCCAAGTCTGAAAGTTGTCTTTCACATTCCCGCACATAATCAGCATTATTCTGAATGTCAATTGCTCCTCCTTTATCTGCTGGCTTAATCACAATTGATGTATCAAGCTTTAAAATCATACAACGCGTCTCTTTCCTCTCTGGATAGATTATCAAATCTAATCGGTTTTTGTTTTGTTTTTTTGAAAAGTGCTTTTTGTTTTAAAAGGAGTTACCCTATTGTCAACCTGAGTATAGGGTGGATATTCTTGCTGATATAATTGCGAACCAAAAAAAATCCTTGAGTCTGTGGTTTCTAAAGAATTTAAACAGGTCCACCTTAATATCAAATTCATATTCCTCAAAAATAGGAACAAATGAAAGTCCGAAATGTGTATCTTACACATCGTGATGACCGAAATGTGTATCTTACTAGAAGGGTTGAACACAGTCACTTCCTGGTCATCATTCTTGATCGGGTCCATGGTCCTCGATTTGTTGGTCTTCTTTCCATTTCTGATCCGTGATAGTAGCTTTCTTTTTGTGGTTTTTGCCGCTGTTGTGTCTGCGTCGACCGACAGATTTAATTATAATTTTTAAAAAAAACCTTGAGCTGGAGGTAGTCGATGAAGAGAGAAATGTCTAATTGTCAATGAGCTAATTACTGAATGATTTGGATCTCACTACTCTCAGCTGTGCATTATCTTTGTTATTTATACTGTTCTCCATGTTTGTGAAATTATACCTTGAAAAAGGCTACTAGCCCAAATGTTAGTTAATAAACAGCCTATGCTTAAGTGAGTGTGCAGTTGTTCTCCTCTAATTGAAAGTGAAATCTACGACATAATAGCGCGCGCACACACAGACACACACACCACTCACTCAGATGTCTGTTTCATGTTGTGATGTGCTCACTTGCAATACTTAAAGGTTTTCCTGTCAGATGTGTGTGCTTACTGGAGCTCCCCTGTTAGCAGTACATAAAACATGTTTTTACACCAAAATCAGAAATTTACTGTACCGTCTAGCATCTTTACACCTTCAACAATTCAACGGTTTACTCTACAATAGTTCAACAAATGCGATTTTAACAAGTCTGTTATACCAAAGTCCCTTTCATTAAGACAAGTCATTTCACTTGACAGCCATTTTGAAACGCCTCTCGGGCATGCAATTTCATATTTGAAATAGTCAATGAAATCTGACAACTACTGTCTCAAATATTGTTTCTTATGCTTTTATGCATTAAAAAGGGCTTATTTTTCAGGCTAGAGCAGCCAACGCGCATGCACAGTCCAAGCAGGAGTCTCAGACTGCACGTCCGAATCTCACAAGAATTAATACACGACGCAGGTAATTCTCACCTATTCTTTTACGGTGACTAAGGATTTGTACATATTTGTTTGCCTACTATATAGTAGGGAAGTATGCGGTTTCGGATGCAGTGCTTGTCTTTATGAATGGGTTATTGAATCATTGTGTCAGGGTTTGGGTAGAGGCAAAGACTCACTGATGCAGGAAAATGGGCTTTTATTGGCAAAAATAAACAAACTAAAACCACCCCATAGGGGAAAACCAGGACAGCTGGCAACAAGGCTTGGCAGGACAAGACACGACAACCAGGGTTGATACGATGACAAACTGGCACAAGACTGCAAACACAAGGAGAATAAATAGGGAGCAAATGAGGAGGGTAACGAGGAAAACACAAGTGGGGCAAATGAACTAATAATCAGGTAAGATAGGTGGGGTCAAGACAATTGACATGAGTACATGGCACACAGAAAACAAAGACAAAAGCCATGTGCTCACACAAAACAAAAACACGCACATGGCCAGCAAAACAAATCACCAGCCATATGCAAAACAGGACAGGAACACGCAGCTAATGAGAATACTCGTAAGCCATGTGTTCACACATGACCACATGAAAGCACGCAGCCAATGAAAAACAAGCTGCGTGCCACACAGCACAAGACAAAACATGAATGCACGCAACTGATAAAAACACGAACTGCGTACAACACACGACAAGACAGAACATGGAGTGCGAGTGTCCGAACCCTGACACGAAACAAATTCACGACATGAGTGCCGGGATCCAAACACCACGCTCCAACACGAAACAAGGTATGCAGACGAGAGAGAGCGCACGGCTCGAGCACACTCGAAGCTGCACGCTCACATGGAAACAGGACATGACGGGAGTGTCAGGGCTCGGTCACAAAACCATGAATAACACTAGACCGAAGTAACAGAACCCTGACACATTGACTTGCCCAATTCATTCAAAACATTGAATCATCCAGTAACAAAACACAACTTGCTCAGAGAAACACGACTATTCAGCTGTGATTTTTGTTTGGAATGGTTGTCATTAACCAAATTGACCAAAAACAGTCAATATTGACAATTGTGTCTAAAATGTAAGTCACTTAATATGAATTACTTGTTTGAACTCTTCTATAAAATCAATGTCAAATTTGCAGTTGTACTGGTTTGATCATGTCATGTTGCTTAACTAGGCTATATCATATGTTCCAAATATAAAAACTAATTTTTTACTGCAGTTCTGTGTGCAGTTGTGTTCATTTGTTTTGATTTCTCCACTGGTTTTTATACATTGTCCATTATTAATTGCCTTTTACACCAAATGTAATAAAATCAGAACCATTCTCACCAAAATTTCAGTTAGTTGTCGAGTTGGGCAAATAAAATTCTCTTTCACGTGTCCCTTCAAAAAGTCCACTTATCCCGGACAAGCATTATTGTCAAGCTCTGTTGCTGTAAATAAAATTCAACCCTCCAATGTGGCTAGTGGGAGTGACTGTTTACACAACACTGCTGAAATCCATCCACATTTAGCAGGTTATTGGCAACAGTGTTGCCAGATTAGGTGGTTTTGAATTTGATTGTGTGGGTAAAAATTGTCTTGCGCAGGTGGACAAAATTTGGGCTGGTTTGGGCTCAGTTTGGCAGTTTTCAAACATCTAAATTGTATAGGCTAATTGATTAACAAACAATACCCAAGTGTGCATGTACTGCATCCAATCAGTCATCACGATGTAACTCTCAACACACATACCCACTACAGAGTTGGCTGACGTTGGCATTGCCTGTCGCACTTTTAGCCAATTGTTAGGGATCAGCAGACAGACATGATGATTCATGAGTGACAGGTTGTTAGCACGGTAAATGACCAGATTTTGAAGATACAACTGTATATTCAAGTGATTAAAATGCCAGTGCCTAAATATAAGTTACACAGTAAAGAGTAGGAGAGTGACTCAACTCTCAAAACATGAATTATACCTGTGGAGGGAGATGACATGAAGTCTCTAATATTTTAACTCTGAAATCAGACACAGTTTTGGCTGTCATTGTGTGTGCATGAATGAGTGTGAAATACCTAATGTGTTGCATATGCCGATCACTTATAATAGGCACTTTTCGCATTTAAATTGGCTTATTCTGACTGTTGACACTGAAAATGATGCATGTGTTTTTTTTTCTAGGGTATCGGGAAATTTATTGATTAGAATTCTGACATAGTGTCTATCTTCATATTGTAGTCATATTTGGTAATTCACTTTAATGTATTTGCCCCGATTTAATATGTTTTCTAATATGTTTTCCTGGGAAATGTATCTATTTTGGTATTATTTAGTCATCATTGTTTTGCTTTAAGGAGTTAAAAAAGGTCCTCTATCAACCTTGATTGACATGACAATAACATTCTATCACATTAATTTGATAGTTAAAGTTGTGGGTGTCCTTTTCACAACAAGTTTGGGTTGGGAGCCCAAGAATAGCCAAGTTTCAGAGCTAGTGTGGAAAATAATTGAGGAAGATGAAAAGTTGGTTAGAGGGATGGTACGGACGGAAGAGGTATGGAATTATCAATAGGATAATGGGAGTCATTGGATAGGCTGAAGAAGGACAGTACTATTGTGATTAAACCAGGAGATCAGAGGAGTGCAGTGGTAGTAATGGATAGGGAGCAATAAATTAGGGAAGCTAATCAAGAGCTACAGGATGAGGAATTTAATAGACTACAGGATAAACCAATATTCACAGAGTCTATAGAAATTATTATAGAGGTACTAGACTGTTCCAACAGGGCTTTTTAACTGAGAAGCAAACACAGTATGTGAGAGGGTGGGATACATCAAGATTTAGAGAGCTAAGAACTAGACATTTTACATACTACCTAAAATAAATAACGACAAGGCATCATGGCCTTTCCCAGATATTCCCACAGAGAGGCCCATTGTCTTGGACAGTGGAAGCATGAGTTATAGAGTGGTTCAATGAATTGACTTTTTTTTAACCTACTTTCCATAGAACATAAGAACTATTTAAAAGGTACCATAACACTTTTTACAGAAGGTAATATAGAAACTGAGACAGGCATGGTAGAAAATGTTGACGAAATGTTTTGGGTGAATATAGACTGGAAGGAACTATTTTACTACTATTAGAACTGAGTCTAAGAAAAAAAATGACTTTGAGTTCAATGTATGACACTATCTACAAACTAAGGGTACTACCATGAGTAAGAAATTCGCACCAGCATATGCATATATATATATATATATATATATATATATATATATATATATATATATATATATATATATATATTATCAACTGACAACATAGAATGCTGGTGGCTTTCAGGAGGGGCAGAAATTTAAAGATACAGTGCATCCGGAAAGTATTCACAGCGCTTTACTTTTTCCACATGTTGTTATGCTACAGCCTTATTCCAAAATTGATTAAATTTATTATTTTCCTCAAAATTCTACAAACAATACCCCATAATGACAACATGAAAGAATTTTGTTTGAAATCTTTGCAAATTTATTTAAAAAAATAAATAAATAAATCACATGTACATAAGTATTCACAGCCTTTGCTCAATACTTTGTTGAAGCACCTTTGGCACCAAATATTTTTGGGTATGATGCGACAAGCTTTGATCATCATCATTTGGCAATTATCTGCCATTCTTCTCCTCGCCTCTTCACCTCTCAAACTCTGTCCGGTTGGATTGGGGCAGACGCACATTTTCAGGTTTCTCCAGAAATATTTCATTGGGTTCAATCCCAGGCTGTTGCTGGGCCACTCAAGGACATTCACAGAGTTGTCTATAAGCCACTCTTGCTGTGTGCTTAGGGTCATTGTCCTGTTGGAAGTTGAACCTTCTGCCCAGTCTGAGGTTCTGAATGGTCTGGACTAAGTTTTCATTAAGGTTATCTCAATATTTTGGTGCATTGAGCTTTTCTTCTACTCTGATGAGTCCCTCAGTCCCTACCGCTGAAAAACAGCCCCACAGCGTAAGGCTGCTACCAGCACACTGTACTTTTACTCTGCAGGTGATGAGCAGAGGTGGTTTCCTACAAACATGATGCATAGAATTGAGGTTCTCACAGTCTGAGAGTCCTTTAGTGTTTTTTTTTTTTTCTCTCTCTTTTTTTTTTTTTTTTTTTGTATATTCCAAGTGGATTTCCATGCGTCTTCACTGAGGAGAGGACTGAGTATGGCCACATCTCCATGAAGCCCAGATCGGTACATAGTACATTGATGTCTCTCCCATCTATATATATGATCATGGAGCTCAACTAGAGTGACCATCAGCTTCTTGCTCACCACTCTAACCAAGGCCCCTCTCCATCGATTGCTCAGTATGGCCAGGAGGCCAGCTATACAGAGAGTCATGATTGTTCCAAACTTCTTACATTAAGGATAATTGAGGCTACATGCTTCTATGAGCCTTCAATGCAGCAGAATTTTTTTCTGAAATTTTCCCCAGATGTGTGTCTTGACACAATTCTGTCTCTGAGCTCTACAGGCAGTTCTTTTGACCTCAGGGCTTAGGTTTTTGCTCTGATATGTATTTTTAGCTGTTAGACCTTTTTTTGAGAGGTGTGTGCCTTTCCAAATTATACTCCTTCAATTAAATTTGCCACAGGTTAACTCCACTCAAGGTGCAGTAACATCTAAAAGTGATAATTTTGTTCATTTGAGTGGACTTAAAGTGTTTTAAGATGGTCCACATGGAAATCTGAGACAACATGAAAAAAAGGCAAAACCATAAGAGCTGTGGCAACATCTCCAAGATGCTTGGAGAAATTTACCTGCAAAGCTAAACTGTGCACAAGTGTACTTGTGTCATTCGCATTGTAAAACTGACCTAATGTCGGGTGCTCTGTTGCCTCATAGATACAGGTGCATCTCAATAAATTAGAATGTCGTGGAAAAGTTCATTTATTTCAGTAATTCAACTCAAATTGTGAAACTCGTGTATTAAATAAATTCAATGCACACAGACTGAAGTAGTTTAAGTCTTTGGTTCTTTTAATTGTGATGATTTTGGCTCACATTTAACAAGAACCCACCAATTCACTATCTCAACAAATTAGAATACTTCATAAGACCAATAAAAAAAAAATTAAAAAAAACAATTTTAGTGAACTGTTGGCCTTCTGGAAAGTATGTTCATCTACTGTATATGTACTCAATACTTGGTAGGGGCTCCTTTTGCTTTAATTACTGCCTCAATTCGGCGTGGCATGGAGGTGATCAGTTTGTGGCACTGCTGAGGTGGTATGAAAGACCAGGTTTCTTTGACAGTGGCCTTCAGCTCATCTGCATTTTTTTGGTCTCTTGTTTCTCATTGTAGTGAATTTTGCTTTCGCCAACCTAAGGAGTCGAAATAGTGTAGTGATGGGTACTCACGTCACAGGTGATGTTATGATTTTTGGATCATATGTCACTTAAGGTGTGGTTAGGAGTACATCACATAAGAAAGATTGGTGGGATACCTAACTTGAACCTTACTGCATTATCAACACAAGGAAGACACAAGTGTAATAAAATAAATTTTATTAACAAAAGATAGACAAGAGTAATCAACAACTACTAACTGAATACCATGAATGAAAAAGGAATAAAGTGCATAAGATGCATAAAATGCAAGTGATTATGTTGGATGTTGTTATGTCAGAGCTGCGTTATCTGGAAAGATAAACTGTCACTACTCTGAAACAAGTAATGTGTAGAACCTTATTATGCATCAAACAAATACCTGAAAGATTATTTGTTATCAACTGCAATCAGCTATATAACATCTAATGTCAATTAGAAAAATCATATACTGATAATACACAACAATGCCAAGGTCTCTGGAAGAGGTTTGGATAGGTGATAGTTACGTTCTCTGTGGTTGAGTGAGTCCGGTGGCAGTGACTTCATCCACTGGTTGTGCTGGTAACAGTGCAGTGGGGAAAGGAGCAGGAATCCGTTTCGACAGCCTTGAACACGAAGCGCTGGAGGATGCTGATCTCCTGGAGCACCAAAAGGTCCTAAAATCTGGAACACGCAGATGTGACCCTGAAGTAGGTGCAGAAGGTCCTTAGCCTGGAACACGCAAGCAAAGGTACCTTGGAGTGAAGGTTTGCTCGCCGGAGCTTAACCTTGTTGCAAATGTCTGTGTGTCTTCGGCCTCTCTGAGCTAGAGACCCAGAATTTGGTCGATCAGCTTTGTCTCTCTAGGATGGAAACTCAGGACGTGCTGCATCTGTTGTTGTCTCGCTGGACAAGGACTCTGAATGAAGTCTGAACGTAGATTATCTCTTTCCTCGCAGGCTGGAGGCTCAGAATGTGGTCGTATCTGTTGCTGCCTCAAAGCTGGAGACTCAGGAACTGTGTATCTGTTAATGTCTCACCCTTGCAGGGCTCAGACTCAGAACCAGTTGTTTCTGTTGCTGCCTTCCCTGTAACAGCCCGGAGACTCAGAACGGGTTTATCTGTTAACGTCTTTCCCTTTCGGGACTCAGGCTCAGAACAAGGAGTGTCTTTTGGGAAGGTATCTTTATCCCTTTCCGATGAGGAGGAGATTGCAATCTGGCGCTTCTCCGTTTCCAGGCTGTGATTGGCTATTTCCATCAGAGTGGGGGGACATGGTGTGGCCCACCCTTCTTTCCTCCTGTGGAACTTATTTGCATAGTCCAAACACACATTAAAAAAGTGTTACTAAAGATTTACCAATGCATCATTCACTTACCAAACCACAACCAGAATACCTTTGGCACTGTTACGAACACATTAAGTCCAAACATGATGGCAGAAGATTGAACTGTCATGCATGCATTCATTTGTCCATTAACAGCTGAGTTTGTGTAAGATGTTGCACTACACATCGCTGTCACTGAGAATACTTATTTCTCTGAATAAGTATAAGATGGGTGTGTTGTAGTTTGCACCAGTTTAAGGTTTGAGAACATAGTTATGAATGGATTTGGATGGAACTCTGTGATCTCTGTTTGTTTCAACCACTGCTGCTGTGTCCAGAGGTCCTAAGGAATTTCTATGGCAGTCAGAGGCCAAAACCTGAGGAATCAGTCTGTTGGTGGGTGAAGGGCAGAAACTGCATTTTGACCAATAGGAAGTCCTGTCCTTCCCGGGCTTTGTACCAAAGGTCTTCTTCTTGCCCTCTAAGAGGTGTCTGGCTGTTGTCCTGGCATCTTTATCTGATGGAGTTGGACAGTTTGCTTATGTTAATCCACCAAGATCCAATCAAAATGTAGCAAACCTTTGTCCACTATTGTGGTCAGAGAGGGGCCCCGCCATAAACTGGGCCCTGGAATGTGCTGTCCACTACATCATTTTCCTCTTGACAATACCCCATAGATTCTCTATGGGGTTCAGGTCTGGTGAGTTTGCTGGCCAGTCAAGCACACCAACACCATGGTCATTTAACCAACTTTTGGTGCTTTTGGCAGTGTGGGCAGGTGCCAAATCCTGCTGGAAAATGAAATCAGCATCTTTAAAAAGCAGGTCAGCAGAAGGAAGCATGAAGTGCTCCAAAATTTCTTGGTAAACGGGTGCAGTGACTTTGGTTTTTAAAAAACACTATGGACCAACACCAGCAGATGACATTGCACCCCAAATCATCACAGACTGTGGAAACTTAACACTGGACTTCAAGCAACTTGGGATATGAGCTTCTCCACCCTTCCTCCAGACTCTAGGACCTTGGTTTCCAAATGAAATACAAAACTTGCTCTCATCTGAAAAGAGGACTTTGGACCACTGGGCAACAGTCCAGTTCTTCTTCTCCTTAGCCCAGGTAAGACACCTCTGACGTTGTCTGTGGTTCAGGAGTGGCTTAACAAGAGGAACACGACAACTATAGCCAAATTCCTTGACACGTCTGTGTGTGGTGGCTCTTGATGCCTTGACCCCAGCCTCAGTCCATTCCTTTTCACCCAAATTCTTGAATCGATTTTGCTTGACAATCTTCATAAGGCTGCAGTTCTCTCGGTTGGTTGTGCATCTTTTTCTTCCACACTTTTTCCTTCCACTCAACTTTCTGTTAACATGCTTGGATACAGCACCCTCCTTGTGAAGGGTGTCAATGATTGTCTTCTGGACAACTGTCAGATCAGCAGTCTTCCCCATGATTGTGTAGCCTAGTGAACCAAACTGAGAGACCATTTTGAAGGCTCAGGAAACCTTTGCAGGAGTTTTGAGTTGATTAGCTGATTGGCATGTCACCATATTCTAATTTGTTGAGATAGTGAATTGATGGGTTTTTGTTAAATGTGAGCCAAAATCATCACAATTTAAAGAACCAAAGACTTAAACTACTTCAGTCCATGTGCATTGAATTTATTTAATACACGAGTTTCACAATTTGAGTTGAATTAGTGAAATAAATTAACTTTTCCATGACATTCTAATTTATTGAGATGCACCTGTACATCTATCTTCTCTCTTTGCCACACAAAACGCTATGGAGGATTATATAATGAGGCTCTCAAGCAGGGACACATCTGGCCCTCATCTTTACCCATAGCATCTTGTTTCTTCTTTATTGCTAAAAAAGATAGAAGCTTGTGACAGTATATTGATTATCATGCCATCAACAATATACCTGCCAAGTTTTGTTATTGTCTTCCCTTGGTACCTGTAGCTCTTAAGACACTGAGAGGAGCCACTGTCTTCACCACAAAGTAAAAAAAAAAAAATCTGTAAAATTTAGAATTTAATACGGTAGCAATGTTTTAGGTTTTACGGTTTTAACTTAAATTTACAGTTAAATACGTAATTTCATCAACTAATATAATGTTAATATAACAACCTATTGAAGTACTGAAATCTGTTTTGTACCTTTGTAATACACAGATAACCACCAAAAGCAGGAGGTGATGAAAAACTCACATGATGAACCAAAGGTACATATGTAAGGTAAGGCATACTTTATTGTCCCCACAGGGAAATTTGTCTTGGGCTCCAAAAACAGCCACTGCATCATCACATTTAAACAATACATAACACACACAAACAAACAACCATCTCAATAAAACATTGATAAAACATCAAAAAAAATCACATGCTACTGTTTATTGCCTTAGTTGCCGAAGGAATGAATGAATTCTTAAACCTATTAAGTCTATGCCTCGGCATTCTAAATCTCCTTCCTGATGGTAACATTCTGGATTCAAAATGTGCGTTGTATCATTTAAGATCTTGTATGCCTCCCTAAGCACTGATCTTTCATACAGGGTCCGGACATAAGAATGCTCCTTCATGCCCACAATCTTCATGGCTATTTGAATAAGCTGCGTAAGCTTAGTCTTTTACTGCACTGTCAAGTTACCATACCAAAGGCGGGCAGAAATCCCATCCGGACCTTTAGATTTCTTTGAACACAACTGACAAACAATAACTGCACTTTGGTGCTGTCTACCTCCAGTCTAGTATCCCCATCATATACCAAAGAGTCTACAATTAGATTGCATTCATCCGAAAAATCCTGCGCCTCAAACCGAAGATAAAAAACATTCAGATCATTTGCTTTAGCAAACTCATCCATTACACATATACGTGGTTTACTTGGTTCCATATTTGTAACAACTTTCATATTTTTAGAGTTCAGAGTAGTAAAATTATACTCAATCATATATTTCTGTCGTCCCCTAGCGTGCCTTAACTGACAATTGAGCTCTTTTTGTATGATTTTCAACTCAACATAATCTTTGTTTTTAAACGCAGTTTTTTCCAACTAATGCAATCCTTCAGCTCTTTAGTTATACAGTACATGGCTTATTTTTCGGATATACGATAACATTCTTTTTAGTAAGTACATTATGCACACAGAAGTTTATGTAGTCTCATCAATGTCCATGTTATTAAAAATATCCCAGTCTATGCATAGGAAACAACCTTTTAATCTTTCTGTAGCATCATCTGACCACACTGTTACTTCTTTCACTACTGGTTTGCTACGTTTGAGCATGGTTTTATATGTAGGAATGAGGTAGATGGTATTGTGGTCAGCAATGGCCAAAGGTGGTTTAGATCTGGCCTCATAAGCCTTTTTAATGTTCCCATAGCACTTGTTCAGGATTCTATCCTTCCGTGTGTCACATTTCACGTATTGTTCAAACCCTGGCAAGGAAAGTTCAAGCTTGCAGTAACTGAAATCACCTAAAATTAATACAGGCGCCTCTGGTGTACATTGTAGTTGTTGGTAGACATAATCCGTGATACAGGCTGCTGCTCTAGCTGCATTGCCGCTAGGAGGGACATAAGCAGCACAAACAACCATGCAGCCAAACTCCCTTGGGAGATAAAAAGGTCTCATTTTTAAACATAATATTTCAGCAGGCAGGTCCAATGGATAACGTCGAACATAGCGAAGCGCAAGCAGTGCGTCTCTGGTGTAACTAGTAGGCGTCCATGCTTCCACACCGACATGTGCTGTTTGGCACCTTATAAGAAATCCCGACACAATAACTGCCAGACAAACAAGTTGAACAGTCATCACCATGATATCCGCACAATGGTGAAACAAAACAGTTAAAAAAGTCACAAATAAAATCACAAACACGAATCGACAAACAACTTATGCAGCAGAGCGTGAGCCCGGGTCGCAGCAGAGCAGTGCCACCGGAAGTCTGTTTTAACTATATGGTGACACGTATAGTGTGAGCAGTCAAGTCGCAGCTCGACAATCAGAACATGTAGAGTGAGTACATAAAACATGAGCTTTGGCTTTACATTGCATGCACTTTGCTCATACAGTGAGAGTTAATATTTAACAAAAAAATATATATGAAATTGCACAGTGTATTCCCAGCTTAGGACGAAGTTCGATTCCTGTGTTACATCATTGGACTGAAGGTGAGCAGATGGGCCAGGGGAAGGTCCAAGCAGTGCAGTCATGGCCACAACCAACTACAGTTGGACTTCAGCTCCTCTAACCGCACTTCTGACCTCCCTCCTCAAGAAAAAGCACAAGTCAGAGGTCTGCCATTACTCAAAATCCAAACCAATAACCTCCATTTCTGAAGAGCACAATCATTCTTCTAAGTTCTATTCCTGTGCATTCATTTGCTGCAAGTTTTCCCCAGTAGAAATCAAGTATTACATCAGTATTACATCAAGATGGCACTTGAGGGGTGGTGCCACTGGCTTGAAGCTTCATGTCATCCATTTCAGGTCATTACAAACCACAGAAATCTTGAGTAATTTCTAGATGCAACAGTTCCCAACAACTCCACACCTGAACTGGATTTTCCTCAATTCATGATTGTTAGGCCCATCCTCTTGAACCTGAAGGACCATATTGCCAAAGCCACAAACTCCGATCCTCCTCTTGCAGAATGCCTACCAGACCTGCTATATCATTATCATATCCCTATCATTTCCTCCATGCTCCTTCCGCTGTCCGTTCCTCACTGTCCCTGGACCCACCTGGGAGTTGATTCCCAAAGCTCACCATCTGGAATAGTTAAGAAGCCACGGCACCCTTCAAAATCATCTCCATCACCTCTGTCATGCAGGTGCCCAGAGAACATGTATGCAGAACAGAACTTAGACCTTGCAGTGTACACCGTCTCTAACCAACCCACCTGTGAAACTGACAATAGTACAGCACCCATGACTTCCAATATGACAGATGACACAGCAACAAAGTAGCCATTCCCAGGATTCGAGACACAAATCTAAAAAAATCCTGAAAGACATAAATTCCGACCATCAGAAACTACGACAAGTCCTGTACAAATACAAACATCATTTATCAAAAACTCTTTACATGGTTTACATCCCAACGCACCTAAGTGGGTGGGACTATATTATGGGGCATGTTTGTATTCGGAAGTCAATCAGAGTGTCCGGTGGCTGTAAACAGTGAGAGATCATTTAGGTGCCACTGGACTCCATTTGTAATGGATTGTCTGTGAGTGTTATCACTTCCGAATACAAACATGCCCCATAATATAGTCCCACCCACTTAGGTGCATCAGTATATTCCTTGGTGACAACTGAGCGGGCAAACAGTTCATAAGCAAGCTCACTGATCGAAACTAGACGGGAAGACACATTTGGAGAAACAGAACAAGCAGACAGTTCATGAATGGTTTCTATGGCAGTGACAGGGTTAACGGGATAAACATGTAGAGCATTTACAGTTTCTGGGCTCACAACTAGACTAATGGGGCAGATAACAGGTTTCTTGTTTGGAACTGGACAGTCAGATGGTTCAACATTAGACTCATTCGGGGAAATGGGACATACAGACAATTCAAAAACTGATTCATGGGTTGATCCTGGACAGACTGTCAGTTCAGTATCAGACAGTATGTATTGTGTTTTCACGCTTTACATGTTACCCTTGGGAGATATTATCAGGAGACATGGTGTTAGCTTTACTCAGCTCTATATTTCTTCACGGCCCGGTGAAACACACCAAATTGAGAAACTAACGGAATGTATAGTCGATATAAAAAACTGGATGACGAGTAACTTCTTACTGCTAAATTCTGAAAAAACAGAGGTGTTAATTATCGGACCTAAAAACCCCACATGTAATAACCTAGAACACTATCTAACACTTGACGGCTGCTCTGTCAATTCTTCTTCATCAGTTAGGAACCTAGGTGTGCTGTTTGATAGCAATCTTTCATTTGAAAGCCATGTTTCTAGTATCTGTAAAACTGCGTTTTTCCATCTCAAAAACATATCTAAATTGCGACCTATGCTCTCAACGTCAAATGCAGAAATGCTAATTCATGCGTTTATGACCTCAAGGTTAGACTATTGTAATGCTTTACTGGGTGGTTGTTCTGCACGCTTGATCAATAAACTACAGTTGGTCCAAAATGCAGCAGCTAGAGTCCTTACTAGAACCAGGAAGTATGACCATATTAGCCCGGTTCTGTCAACACTGCACTGGCTCCCTATCAAACATCGGATAGATTTTAAAATCTTGTTAATTACTTATAAAGCCCTGAATGGCTTAGCTCCTCAGTACTTGAGAGAGCTCTTATCACATTATAGTCCTCCACGTCTGCTGCGTTCTCAAAACTCTGGCTATTTGATAATACCTAGAATATCAAAATCGACTGCGGGCGGCAGATCCTTTTCCTATTTAGCGCCCAAACTCTGGAACAATCTACCTAACACTGTTCGGGAGGCAGACACACTCTGTCAGTTTAAATCTAGATTAAAGACACATTTCTTTAACCTGGCTTACACATAACACACTAATACACTTCTATTATTCAAATCCGTTAAAGGATTGTTAGGCTGCATTAATTAGATCAACCGGAACCGGGAACACTCCTCATAACACACGATGTACTCGTTACATCGTAAGAAGAATGACATCTACGCTAATATTTGTCTGTTTCTTTATTATTCTGTTTCTCAGTCCGTGTCCGGATCAGATGGTGGATCGGCGCCGGGAGATGATGTCTGCGACCCTGACCATCGGCGGAGGCCGGACACCTGGATGAGCCCCGGGGACATATCCCCAGTGAAGACCTCGACTTAAATACAATAAAACTTAAAATTAAACAAAATAACTATAATATAATAAAATACCTAACTACATAATACTATTATTGTTAGAAATTGCAACAATATAAAAATAGAAATATAATACATTTATACATTTTAAAATTTAATTAAAACAATAAGTAAAAAAATAAATAATAATATCCTGGCCAGAGGAGAACTGGCCCCCCGACTGAGCCTGGTTTCTCCCAAGGTTTTTTTCTCCATTCTGTCACAGAGGGAGTTTTGGTTCCTTGCCGCTGTCGCCTCTGGCTTGCTCAGTTGGGGACACTTAATTTCTAACGATTATCGTCAATTTGATTTCATAGATACTATTTAAACTAAACTGAGCTAGACAATGACATCTCTGAATTCAATAATGAAATGCCTTTAACTAAAAATTGAGTGTTTAATCTTATTATTATACATTACTGACACTCTATCCTCCAATTTGAGAATGTTAAGTGCTTTGACACAATCTGTATTGTTAAAAGCGCTATATAAATAAAGGTGACTTGACTTGACAGATTGACAGAAACGGGCGAGACAGAGAGTTCAAAATCAGCATCTAGACAGACAGACAGATCACAATCAGCCTACAAGGCTGATTCAGAACAGGACGAGAGTTTGTGAGTGGATACCACTGACACCTCCATGGTTGTGACATATGGCACAGTGAGATCGTGAATGGCCTTCTTGGCTGTGACATGGCAGGCAGAGAGTTCAAAGTAGGCCTCCATAGCCAGTTCAGAGCAAGGCAAGAGTTCAGAGACAGCCTCCCTGATCGGGACAGGACAGGATGAGGATTCATCGACGGCCTCCATAGCCGTTACAGGCCAGGCAGAGAGCTGATGAGTGGATACCACTGACACCTCTGGGGGTTCTGCAGCGGTTGCCGCCACCTCTGGAGGTTCTACAGTGGTATCATCAGGATACAAGGAGCATTCAGCAACAGTTCCTTTGACTGCGACATGACAGGCTGAAAGTGCATTGCTGGGCCCCACCATCGTGCAAAGGAGCTGAAGTGTGTGCCGCCGCCTCGGGAGGTTCTGCAGCAGACGCCGCCACCTCTGGAGAAACTGCAGCAGGCACCATTGCCTCAGGGAGCACAGCAGCGAATGCCACTACTTCGGGAGGTTCTGCAGCATCGGCCGCCACCTCTGGAGACTCGGCAGTGGTGTATGCGGCCCAGACACACCATAAAGCGATTCCCGTTATGGGAAGCGCTGCAGATGGAGAAATCAGTTCACAAACAAGAAGGGTTGAGAGTGTTGGTTTGGGGATACCAGCTGCACGAGCTGACACCAGCGGTAGGTCCTCCACGCTGGATGCCAGTCTGTAATACTGGAGAACTGATCCTGAAGATCTGGGTTCAACAAACAGGACGTGACAAGACTCTGGACGATCAGCTGAGACATGACATAACTCAGGATGATCAGCTGTGACGTGACGAAACTCTGGAAGATCAGCTGAGACGTGACTTGACTCTGGACAATCAGCTGTGACATGATAAGACTCTGGGAGATCAGCTGAGACGTGACGTAACTCTGAATGATCAGCTGTAATGTGACGATCAACTGCGACTTGACTTGGCTCGTGACGATCAACTGCGACTTGACTTGGCTCGTGACGATCAACTGCGACTTGACTTGGCTCATGACGATCAACTGCGACTTGACTTGGCTCATGAAGAGTTGAGACAACTTGGCTCAGTTGTGACTTGACTGGACTCTGAAACAATAGCCATGACGGGACGAAATCCTGATAGGACAGCCTTGGCATGGCGAGGCTCAGGCGTGGCGGCCATCTTGAGATGAGGTTCAGGCGTGGCAGGCTTGTCGTGAGCAGACTCTGGAATGGCAGCCATGTCGTGAGGAGGCTCTGGAAAATCAACTGAGACGTGGCAAGACTCTAGAACGGCGGCCATTTTACGAAGAGACTCTTGAGTACCAGCCATCTTGCACTGAAGCTCTTGAATAGCAGCCATGTTGTGAAGGAGCTCTTGAATGGCTGGCATGATGTGAGCAGGCTTAGGCTTGGCAGACATGTCGTGAAGAGTCTTTGGTGCAGCAGACGTGAAGTTCACAGGCCCTGGCTTGGTAGGTATGAAGCTAGCAGGTTCTGGAGTAGCAGGCTTGATGTGAGCAGGCTTTGACTTGGAGGCAGCCATTTTGTGAACAGGCTCAGGTGTGACACAAACAATTGCGGTGGGGGTTACTGTAGAATTGTGGGGTCCCTCATCCGCAACACCCACCGAAAAAGCAGAGCCACTCAAACGTAATGCAAAGTCTATGTATTGTTCTAGTGTCCAATGAGGGGTATTGCGTGGCATTAAATATGATATCTCTTTGCTCAGCCCATAACGGAAAATGTCTTTGAGGAAAGAATCATTAAAGTCAACTTGGTAGCAAAGATCACAAAATCTAGCCACATATTCCTCAATGGAGAGGTTACCTTGACGGAGGTGAACGAGGCATGATGCAGGATCCATGGTGATCTGGTGTTTGAAAAGCTGCTGGATCTGTAGGAGGGCGAAGTATTCTGTAATGAGGACTCAATGAAACGATGATAGATCCAAGTGCAAGCTTTTTTAAAACACAACGTGGTCAAAACAGGCAAGGTCCAAACACCAGCAAACAGTAATATCCAGGGCAAAACAGGAGCGTAATCCAAAAACAAGCAATGGTCAGGGCAGGCAGCAAATATCCACAAAACCAAGGTCAAAATCCAAGAGAGCAGTCCAAAACAACAAAATAAACAAGGCAATGACAATGAAACAAGACTTTGCAAAACAAGGAAACCGCTGGGTAGAGTCCGCAACAGCAAAACAATACTTCGCACCCTCTGTTTGGCATGGCCCATCTTAAATGGCCACCAAACAGGAAATCACCATAGAGGAAGCAGAGGCAGCGGTAACAGTCAGTGCAGAGATGAGAGCTCCCTCTGCTGGCTTGGCATTACAGCTTCCCAACTCCTTGTTCAAGCTCTTGTTCTGTCCGGGCTGGACTATTGCAATGCTCTCTTGGCAGGTCTTCCAGCCAGTTCTATCAAACCTTTATAATTAATCCAGAATGCGGCTGCAAGATTAATTTTTAATTAGCTGAAAAGAATGCACGTCACACCTCTGTTTATCAATTTGCACTGGCTACCAAAAGCTGCTCACATAAAATTCAAGGTATTAATGTTTGCCTACAAAACCATCACTGGCTCTGCACCCTTTATATAAATTCATGACTTTAGAATTATGTGCCCTCTAGAAGCTTGTGTTTTGCAAGTGAACGGCAAAGAGGCACAAAATCATTGTGCCATCCCAAAGAGGCACAAAATCACTTTCACTGACTTTTACTTTAAATGTTCCCTCCTGGTGGAATGACCTGCCCAACTTAGTCATCTTCAAGAATAAGCTAAAAACACATCTCTTCCATCTTTATTTGACCCTCTAACTCTAGCACTCTCTGTTCTAATTCTATTCTTTAAAAAACTTGCCCCTTTTAGACTTACACTCTATTCATTTACTAATTGCTTGTTTTCTTAATAAATAAATAAATAAATAAATAAAACCTAACACTAGCTTCTCTATTTTTTTGTATTCTATCTATTTGTTTTCTTTTCATGTATTATACAATAAACAAAAAGCAAAAAAAGGCCTCAACACAACACATCTGTTTTTTTTTTAATTTATTATATAATTTAAAAAAAAAATCTTACTATGTGTATTGTGTTAGGCCAACATAGTACTTGCATATCATTGGTCTTTTGTTGATTTTGATTGCTTCAATTGTCGTCATTTGCAAGTCGCTTTGGATAAAAGAGTCTGCTAAATGACTAAATGTGTATATAAATACATTTAGACCACTTAACTTAGTGATCGGGATGTGAAGAGACTTTCAACCAGCATAACAAAAAATGTTTTTGAACCAAATCACCTACCCTGCCTTTAATATTTGTATAGGATCATAAGGTAACAGGGTATATAAAATTAAAGTATTTATCCGAAAATTATAAATACTTTCATAAAATTATAAATACAACCGATTTATCACAAAATGAGGCATTGTCTGCTGATTGTAATTTATTCGAATTGATGGATTCAGTAGGACACAGATATTTGATGTTTAAAACTAGGTTGCTATGGGTTAATTATAGGGTAATAGGAAAAATGTATCCGTTTAATTGTTCCACCACAGTGTACCAAATTTATGAACAGTACCATCTCACCAAAATAAACAACACGTTGAAGATTATTTTGCAGACTCAGAGTTTATTCAGTTTACTAAAGCATTTTCTCCTCTGACCTCCATTCAAACAGGGCTGCCTCTAATTTCTACCTGTTGGCATTGAACTAACCTTGAAGGTTCCCCTGAAGGAGGGGCTTTGATGTAATCTGAGGAGAGGCGGAACCTGACGCATGATGTCACTGACGCGTCATGATCAGCTGCTATAATCAGCCTACGCTTGTGGTGATTCCCAGCGTACACGGGTTTATCTCTAAACGTCTCGCATCCACTGTACCTCTGAGCTTATTTACATCTTAGCACATCACATTCAGGCGTTAGGACAGAAACAGCACTAGTCCAGTCGGAATCATGTCTGTAGCGGGACTGAAGAAACAATTCCACAAAGCCACTCAGGTAAGGTGCAATGGCATTGAAATTCACCGTTCTGTTGACCATTACATGCGTGAAAACGGGTTTGCTGCAGTGCTACAGCAGACCGAGCAGCTTGTGTCCTGAATCGTAATGCGGATCTTCACGCTGAACAGTGTGTGCTGCTTTGAACGCAACGTAATAAAGCTGTATAAACATATACATGCACTAACATTGCTACCAACAGGCTAGTCAAAGTGATCTGTTCATGTCATCCACAATCATTTCATTCAGATGGGGGAATGAATGTATGCTCAGTGTTTTATTTATTTATTTATTTATTTTGCCGTGAGGTTTTCATTATCAGCACCTATAAAATTAAAACGCGTGAACATGAATATTTAAGATGCGTTGTTGAAAGTTGTTACATAATAGCTCATACCCTTAAATTGACCTCGATGCCCTCTAAAGCAGTCGTGATGCTGTGACACTTCAATTCGTGATGCTCTAAGCCACTACATAGGCTTTAGTCTCCAATACTGTAAAGCATTTAAATTTTTAATTTCTGTTTCTATTTTATTCGTTTTTTTTTAATAACCTAATATAGTAAAATATATTTTACATGCATACGAACCATATATTTTTTGTCTTCAAGAAATGTGTTTTGTGATTTTTATATATATATATATATATATATATATATATATATATATATATATATATATATAATATATATAATATAATTTTTTATTTATTTATTTATTTATTAAGACATGATCGCGTTAAACCAGATTTAATAGCTGGTTAAGTATGTTCTAGTGCCATCAGACTAGCCTCACTCCCAGGTCTGTTATGTCCATCTAGTGTCCTTTCCTGAAGCTTCTCCTTGCTTGCATTAATACAGGAATGAACATTGAACGCTGATGGTTTGTGCAGAAAAGATTTTGGAGGAATATTCTTTCATTTTAAGGATAGTTAAAATGATGCTAAAGGCATGACCCCAGCATCCCTTAACTCAAACCTGTTCCTGTTTGATTTAAAAAATAAATAAATAAAAAAATACAGGAACAAGGTTGAAACAAGGAAGTGGTTGAAAACCTCTGTCTTAACTATTTGTTTCGAAGAGAATATGAAACTCTGTGAGTTGTGGAGCTGGGCTTGCGTCTCACTGCCTGACATTAAACAACATAATCTGTCTCATTCTGACCAATCGTCAGGCCCTGACATCATCAGTGCACGCTGCGCAGTGGAGAGGGTGGCATGACTCAGAGCTGCTCTGTAGAACAGATGGTTGCTCAAATGCACTGCTTCATCTCACAGCTTGCTGTGTGCTTTATGCACAACCTTCATGCAATCTTGCAGTCGTGACAAAATATAGTGCCTGTTCTGTGATATATTTTTTTCACCCTTATTTACCTTCCTTCAGTTGTAGAGGCAGGTTTATCCTGTTTTACCTGTGTTATTTGGAAATTTGCTTGTATAGTAAATATTTGCCTATATTTTGTTCCACAAGTATGTGGAATTACTAAAAAATGTTCAAAATATAAATAAACACTGCGTAGGCCTTAAGATACAATAAGCAGTTCATGTAATATACTCAATAATATACTCCTAATTTATTAGTAAATTCTCATCTCAAAATCATGCAAAAATAGTCATTCATAACAGATCAAGCTTTTTAACACTTGTTTTAGCACATCACTCATGGTGGTAGTTACATAAAAGAGAAGTGAGATTTCATGGAAATTGTCTTCTAGCATGTCCATGTATACAGAGATTTTGGTTTGTTGTTTAATAATATACATACATTCTATGAGCTTGTAATTCAAGTTCTCATTAACTGAGGGTTGTTATAAGCTGCAAATAAAGTTCAATTGCCTTTTGTTTACTACATTTTTCATTTAATCACATGTAGTGTAAAGGATGTGAAGAAAAAATTAGAGATTATCTTCCTCCCATTTACTGTTGGGTATTTGGGGATATTTAAAAAGTGGAATTTGCAAGCTGACATCGTCACGAATGAGTTATTCTCGGTGTTATTTTAGTCGTCTACAATACTGTACATAGAAGTGTAGAAGTGTATGCTAACCTTTTTCTTTAGCTTCTCTATCCCTTTCTTTGTAAGGCACTGCTTATGCACCACAGCGTCTGTCCTAAACACGGATGATGTTTTATTCTGCTTTCTCTATTACAAATTCTAGACATTGCTTATTGCAGTGCACTTTCCTGTTTACATTTTTGTCAGCTATACTGCATAGTGCATACTTGGCAAGCCAGTGGTTTTGAAATCATCTTTGACCATGCCTTTGGGTTGACTTTATCTTTATTAAAGAGTGCAAACTGGGATCTTTTAAATATGTTAGATAATTAAATGTTACATTTTATATATAAATATGTTCTCTCTTTTTCTCTCTTATGAGTATTTAAATATGGTTTATTATTTTGATGTATGGTTTTGTAGTGGATTACATCCTGTCTTTGGACATCACTGCTAAAATGCATATACCAGTTTCCCTGATTTGAAAACTATTATAAAACAGGTTAGCTGTCGTGTCTACCTACACAGGATTTCTTGGCATCCCTGGGCAGCCCCTGACATGAAGGCTGTCTGAAATTTTAGGAAGCAGATTATACTGCCTCCTAAAATAATACTTTGAGGATAGAATGCCTTTCTAGTGTTAAGCAGGTGATCTTGTATCTAGGATTAAATCAGCACAGTCACTGAAAAAAAGCATTGTTGGACAGACAAAATTAAAGAATGCAGTGCAAGCAAGTTGTCTAGTGTCTATAGTGAAGGTAATTGGTTGTCAGACCCTCTCTAGCCTCAGGAGAAGATGGTGGGCAGCAGTATTTTATAACTAAAATGTATATTTAACTAAGAAGTAAATAAATAAATTAAATACATGTTCATGCTAAAAAGTTAAGTTTGAGAGAATTTTTATTTTTCTTGAGTATGTGTAGCATTCATTTAACTGTTACACTCTTCTATTTCAGATTATTTAAGATTCTTCAGACCAAACAGTCAGTGAGAGTCTTGGAGCAGAACAAAACTGTCTCACGTTTTAAAGATTTTAAAACATGAAAACAACAAAGCAATGAAATGGTCAAAGACACCCAAATAGTGCATGTTCACATAGAAAAAGAACTGAAAAACAGATTTAAAAAAAAAAAAAAAATGGCTGTAAATGGCTGCTTATTCAGATGATGCAGCAGTGGCTGCAGTTACTACTGAAAATGTAGCCTTTTGTTTCAGTTGTTTACTTTATCCAGCAGTGTTTGTTCTCTGTGTTCCTGTATTGATACTGTTTGTTGTACTGACTGAGAAAGTGCTTCAGGTGATACAGTGAGAGTGCGGTCCGAATGAATGTGAATCGATACAGACCATTTCTCAAAACCTGTTTGGCTAACTCACTGAAAAGAAGGGACAAAAAAAAGGATTAATTCACAAAAGATTGGCATCACTATTTCAGTCAACACAAAAGCATACAAGTATATAATAACTGTGTAATAAAATGTTTCTCAGGTCAGTCAAGATCACATATGGACAGAGCATACAGCCATACTGCTGCAGGCACCACTGCAACTTGGAATATTTGGAAACACCAGCAATTTATTCTTATACTACATTAGGCTACACAGCCACAGTTTGTGATTCTTCGTAGGTTTTCATTTCTAATAGGGTAATGTGCAGGTTTTGTCATACCACTATGCTCAAAAACCATGAACAAAATCATGCAAGCTAAAAAAAAAAAAAGTATGAAACCACATTAGATTAACTTGAAATGAGGACAAACAAAAACTAGTTGTACTGACCACCGTGTGCTTTGTGCAGTGTATTTTTGACTGCCAAGAGCATGAAACCATCAAAATTCCAGAGACATTTAGAAACTATAACAAAAAGTATGTCATGTGAATAATTCTGCATATTGTTGGGCCTGTTACTGTGTTTGATGTTAAGTGTGTTTGTTTACTTTTGTATGATCAGCATTTTGGAACTGTGTTGCATTGCTGTTGATGTCCAATGTAAAATCTAAAGCAAAACGACTTTTTTTTTTTTTTTTTTTTAAAGACTGAATCATTAAATTTTTTTTCTAGAGTAAAGAGAGAAGAACATGTTCCTGACAGTCACGATTAAAAATAATAGCTTAGAATTAATAGATGTTTGTGAACTGTCAGTACCAATGCATTTTAATAGCACTATGTGTACATGTTTAGACCATTTTCTATTTATCTGTAACACTCTGGACACATTAAAGCCATGTCACTTCAAGCACCTTAATATGCTTATAGTATTTTTTGGAAATAACTGATCTGTGTTATGTGGCAAATATCTCAATTAGATTCTAATCCTATAATGAATGCTCAATTGTTTGGATTTTGTCTGGTAGGAGAAGATTGTTTAAGGCCTTGTGGGCTAAAATGCAGTAAATGGATAGAACATATGAAATACACTAATTTGTCTTCCATATGAAAACATCACTAATCTCATCTGCCTCCGGCCCTCCGGTTTTTTCTTTGAGGTTTTTGTATATTTCAGGCACGATAGTTCACCCAAAAATGAAAATTCTATCATTTACTCACCCTCAAGTTTTCCAAAACTGTGTGAGTTTCATTCTTCCCTTGAACTCAAAAGAAGATATTCTGAATAATTTTGGTAAACAACAAATTGCCAGTAGCCACTGACTTCCATAGTATGTGGAAAAAAACTATGGAAGGCAATGGCTACTGGCAACTGTTCAACGGATGAAAGAAAATGGCAAGTATGATGACAGAATCTTCATTTTTGGGTAAACTATTCATTTAAGCTCCCCTTTTCTATTAGGAACAAACTAAATACTGAATCTTTTTAAGATTAACCTATACTACTTGTTACTCTCCAGGCACATTAACATGCAGAATCTTGCAGAGATTGCACTTACTTATTCACAGTATTGAACTGTCAACAGCCATTAAAGAGCATTTAATTATGTTCTTTCTTTATGTGTGTGCAAAAAACAAACACAGATATCCTGTGTATAATGTTAACAGAAACGCATGTTTTAAAGGCATTAGAGATAGTGGAATTGCTTTGCTCATAGTTCAATCCCTGTACAACTTGTACACAGAGTTGGATGAGTTATAATTTTGGCTGATTCCATGTAAATAATCTCTTTGACGTATAGCATTTTCTATACAAAGTTATAACCATGACTTTCTACCAACCTTGCTTGTATTTTTCTTTCATGGTTCTCTGTTCTATTCTACTCTATTCTATTCTATTCTATTCTGTTCTACCAATCATGACTTAGTTGTAGTCTGATGATACCGCATGCCAGGGCAGGGGCTCATCCTGCTGTTACGTAAGAGCTGTGCGAGGCTTAAAAATTACATCACCATCACAGTACTGTTTTTCCCACAGCATCAAAATAACACTGGATTGACACGGGCACATGTCCTTGGTATTTTATGAATATTAAGTTTGATGCCATACTGTGGTCTTCTTGCTACTCTTAGAATGTATATGAATCTCACGATATGATGCACATCACAAAATGTGCTGTATCACTGCTGTGTCATCCTGGATTCATTGCTCCTCTGTCTCCCTCAGCATTAAGTCATATATGCATTCCAGCAAGGACTCCCATGTCCACAGGCACTTGTTTACAGGCCGTCCCCTTCTTTTCTTTTCTACAATGTTCTGAAATTTTCTTTCATATGTGAATTTAAATTCTCATTTAAAACTTTTTTTGACGTTCAAAGCATTTGACGTTTGACATTGCACAGTTTTTAAACTCTTGCTTGTCTTTTTGTTTCATCCCAGTGTGATATTTCATGACATTTACTTTTGCTTTTAAGATACAAAAAATATTTTATTAAAATAAATTATTTGATTGATATTATTATTATTATTATTATTATTATTATTATTATTATTATTATTTTATTACATTTAGAGCACATAAAATCCATTTCCCCTGAATTCACGTCACATGTCTCCTCTAGCCATCTTTATGCATGAGCTTTCTCAGCTGCCCTTAATTACACACACATAATAATAATAATAGGAGAGAGATGCTGCGTTCCTGGAACTGTCTGTCGAGCCCAAGGGATGTGCATCCATTTCTGCCATGCAGACAATCACAAATCAAGGGAGGACATCCTCCCATAACCTCCTTCATTTGTCCATCTATCTGTTCTATTTATAAATCTGTAATCTTTGGTGGTAGTAATCCAGGAGGCATGGACTCAGGGGAATATTTTAAGACCGCCTGACTGGAGGGTGGGGGTGGAAATTTCTCTTCTCCATGTGCTGCTGTCACATTGGGTTTCATGTGACTGCCATCCACCTAGTCAGTAGCACAGCACTTCCTTTCAGGTAACAAGGTTGATACGATACCTTTGGCAAGCTCTAATTTAATCCTTTACATGTGTATATATACATTTCTCTCTCCTTCTCTTCATTCAGTGCCACTTCCTTCCAGACTGTATTTACTGCAAGAATTGGATTAAAGAACTTGTCTGTGAGATCAATCTCAGGTTAATCTGTGGTACTGTAGCCGCACAACGGATAAAACTGGGCATGGGAATGATTTTGAATAAAGTCTACAGACATATTCTGTACCTGAGTATATTCTAAATTGCAATATATTAAAATTAGGACAATTTGAATTGTATGAGGTCAACACATAAAATATTAATTAAGGCCTGTTTGATATTTACACTTTTTACTGTAATGGGTTATAAAATGGTTATTGGGAGTGTACCACTGATAACTTGGTCATTCTGAAATCTATTATTTAAACAAGAAGAAACCACATTTCTAAGAATTTTCCTAACAAATAACAAAGGGGTGTGTTTCCTAAAAGCATCATTAGCTAACTATGGTCCAAAGTTCTTAATGTAGTTCAATGATTTGCTGTTTCCTGAAACCATAGTTCCAACAAGCATTTGTAAACACCATCACAAATTTGTGTGGTTGGATACAGCTCTTGACCTATGATTAGAAGCACAGTGCCTTGTTAGTATGATATGTGGACTTGCATAGATAAAGCCCTTGGCCACAATAAGCAAGCTAACATGCAGTACATTATTTTTTACATTCCATTTAAATAGTAGCTTTATTATTATTTTTATGCGCAATTCATGGGGTTGTTACAACCCGAATTCCGGAAGACTTTCAAATCACATAAGCAAATATTTTATTCACAATAGAACATAGATAACATAACAAATGTTTAAACAGAGAAATTTTACACTTTTATCCACTAAATGAGCTCATTTCAAATTTGATGCCTGCTACAGGTCTCAAAAAGTTGGCACGGGGGCAACAAAGGGCTGAAAAAGCAAGAAATTTAGAAAAGATTCAGCTGGGAGAACATCTACCAACTAATTAAGTTAACTGACATCAGGTCTGTAACATGATTAGCTATAAAAGGGATGTCTTCGAGAGGCAGAGTCTCTCAGAAGTAAAGATGGGCAGAGGCTCTCCAATCTGTGAAAGAGTGCATAAAAAGATTGTGGAATACTTTAAAAACAACATTCCTCAACGTCAAATTGCAAAGCCTTAGCAAATCATATCATCTACAGTGCATAACATCATCAAAATATTCAGAGAAACTGGAGAAATCTCTGTGCGTAAGGGACAAGGCCGAAGACCTTTATTGGATGCCCATGGTCTTCGGGCCCTCAGACGACACTGCATCACTCATCAGCATGATTCTGTCATTGACATTACTAAATGGGCCCAGAAATACTTCCAGAAACCATTGTCGGTAAACACAATCCGCCGTGCCATCTGCAGATGCCAACTAAAGCTCTATCATGCAAAAAGGAAGCCATATGTGAACATGGTCTAGAAGCGCCGTCATGTCCTGTGTGCCAAGGCTCATTTAAAATGGGCTGTTTCAAAGTGGAAAAGTGTTCTATGGTCAGACGAGTCCAAATTTGACATTCTTGTTGGAAATCACGGACGCCGTGTCCTCCGGGCTAAATAGGAGGGAGACCTTCCAGCGTGTCATCAGCATTCAGTTCAAAAGCCAGCATCTCTGATGGTAAGGGGGTGCATAAGTGCATACGGTATGGGCAGCTTGCATGTTTTGGAAGGCACTATGAATGGTGAAAGGTATATAAAGTTTTTAGAGCAACATATGCTTCCCTCCAGATGATGTCTATTTCAGGGAAGGCCTTGTGTATTTCAGCAGGACAATGCAAAACCACATACTGCAGCTATTACAACAGCATGGCTTCGTAGTAGAAGAGTCTGGGTGCTGAATTGGCCTGCCTGCAGTCCAGATCTTTCACCTATAGAGAACATTTGGCGTATCATTAAACGAAAAATACGTCAAAGATGACCACGAACTCTTCAGCAGCTGGAAACCTATATCAGGCAATAATGGGACCAAATTCCAACACCAAAACTCCAGTAACTCATAACCTCGATGCCCAGACGTCTTCAAACTGTTTTGAAAAGAAGAGGAGATGCTACACCATGGTAAACATGCCCCTGTCCCAACTATTTTGAGACCTGTAGCAGGCATCAAATTTGAAATGAGCTCATTTTGTGCATAAAATTGTAAAATTTCTCAGTTTAAACATTTATGTTATCTATGTTCTATTGTGAATAAAATATTGGCTCATGTGATTTGAAATTCTTTTAGTTTACATTTTATTCAAATTTAAAAAAAAAAAAAAACGTCCCAACATTTCCGGAATTCAGGTTGTATATTATTAAATAATTCCATGAATTACATATACATTTCAGACATCTTCACTTGAAACCGATAAGCTAATTGATTGAACCATTCAATTTGAGCTCACAGTGTTTCTATTATGACATATATTTGCCCATATTTTAAAGATATATAAACAGTAGTTATTCAATTATTCATCTAAACTGTCAACACACAATTTTAAATAGAATAGTCGATTTAGTATTTTACATCAATGGCATTTAAGAAAATATGTTGGGGGCTATCTTACTAAATTAGAAAATGTTTATTTTTAATTCCCTTAATAACACATCATCACACGGCACATGCCTAAATATGGGTGTTATAATTAAAAGTAAATGCACATTGTTCTTAAGGGGGGCATCATTAAACACCACCTTAAGATAATTAATAGCATGGTTCAATCATCAAAATGTATTATTTTAAGATTGTATTTTGAGACAGTTATGACCATGTATTTTGATAGTCTGGCAGGTTGCTGTTTCCAATCCAGCTAATATTACTCACAGCTTTTTTTTTTTTTTTTTAAGTTATGTGGGAGTAATCTCAGTGTAAAAGCCTTTCTTTTCAGATGAGATTAAGTGACTGTCATTTAGGGCTGAGCGATATGGGCAAAAAATCATATCTCTGTATTTTTTGGCTGATTAGCGATATACGGTATAAATCTCTGTATTTTCGTTTTTGTATTTGTATTTTAAAAAATCTGTATTTAATATATATATTTCACTTACCGACCAATGTTGTCCAACAAAACAATACATATTAAAGGCTATGAAAACAAATTGGCTAAAGTGAATGTAACCATGTAAGCCTTTATATTATGTGCAAAAAAGGGTTAAAATCACATTTTATTCTAACATTGTAACACTGCAATCTAAAAACAAAAATAAGGCTTTTAAAGCAGAAGTTAAATTCACTAAACTAAAAATGAAAATAAGAACAAAAGCACAGAGTTGTTAGGCCATTTTGATTACCCCATAACAGTCACTTTACAGTTAGTGCTATCATAAAAATAGACTTACTTGTAGGTTTAAAATTCTACATGTCACATTTATTGTCCAACTACAAATATTTCCGCGAAATGTAATTGACCGTTCGCAAAACCTGCCCACCCTTAATTACTGTTGCCATGACCGACAAACAATGCCTTCTCACACAGTGAAAAATACATCGCAGAACAAAGAGGAAACTGACAACGCACCGACAGAGAAGACAGAGCAGGTTACTTCTGATTTGAAACAAGGTCTCAGGACCCTCAGCTTTTAAATCGAGTCATTTTTAAAGAAATGCAATAAATACCATTTTGTGGCTCTTCAGTGTGTGACAGATCACTGTATTGCCTCAGTTCAAACACGTGAACTGATCGTCTTTTCATATTTACTTGAAGCATGAAATGAACATAAACATCAGAAAGTGTTTTATTTCAACTGTGGAACACACAATTTTTCAAGTGTAAATCCACCTAAGTTAATCTACTTTCTGTCTGATTTGTGGTAAAGGCTGTAGTATAAACAGTTTAATGGTGTTTCATGCAATGTGCCTCTTATCCCTTAGGTGGCGATAGAGGTTTTAAAAAGGGAAGTTTTGTTATAGTCCTGTTACTAGTTGGGAGGGCAGTTGGTTTGTGCTGTCTGAGTTGTCACAGGTGTTCCTGTATGCTGAAAACGATTTGATGTTAATAAAGCGGAGACGAAAATAAGTTGCTTAACTGAAACATCACATGGTGTCAGAAGTGGAGCACTGTTAACGCCATGGCAAAGTTTCAGGCAGACAGCACCATGGCTCAAAATGAAACCAGACAGACCATGCAACTGAGTGGAGATGTAAAAGATGTGGCAGAAATCATGGAAAAGGGGAAATCGGCAAAAAGTGCAGAGTGCCGGAAATGCAGGAAAAAGGGTCACTTCTCTGCAGTTTGTAGAACCCGAACAGTCCATGAAGTCAACAAACCTCAAGAGAGCAGTGGCATAACACACTTTCTGGGTGAGTTAACTCACATTGATGATAAAAGTGGAGCATGGAAAGTCACTCTCCCAATACAAGGCACTGAGATAGACTTTAAGATCGATACAGGCACAGACATAACTGTCATTTCTGAGAAAACCTTCTCCCTGTTGAAGTATAAGCCACAACTCAAAAGGGTAAATGTGAAACTTGAGAGCCCAGGTGGTGCATTGCACTGCAGGGGACAATTCAACGCCATGACTGTCTTTAAAGATAAGCAGTACAGTTTTGAAACATTCGTTGTGACTGGTCACCATGTAAATAATCTTCTTGGTCGTGATGCTGCAAGTGCAATGGGCTTAGTGAAGAGGCTAGAAGAGCTCCAACCCATTTCTTCTTCTTCTGAACTGGGGTTAGTAAAGATTAAACCCATAAAAATCCGCCTGAAAGAGGATGCTGTACCGTACAGTGTGCACACTGCAAGACAGGTATCTGTGCCCTTGCTCCCAAAAGTCAAGGCAGAGATAGAGATAATGGTACAATGCGGTGTCATTGAGGAGATCACCGAGCCTACTGAGTGGTGCGCTCCTATGGTGGCTGTCCCAAAGAATACAGGGCAGATTAGAATTTGTGTCAATCTAAAACAACTAAATAAGGCTGTAAAAAGGGAGAAATTTGTGCTGCCAACAATTGATGCCATTAAGCTAGCACACACTCAAGTTTTCTCACTTCTCGATGCAGCTAGTGGCTTCTGGCAGCTGCCACTGGATATAGACTGTGCCAAGCTAACAACCTTTATCACTCCTTTTGGGAGATATTTCTTCCGCAGACTACCCTTTGGGATCACCAGCACACCCGAAATCTTCCAACGGGAGATGTCAGCCATCCTTAAAGACCTAGAAGGGGTTGCAGTGTTCATGGATGATATTTTAGTGTACGGCAACACCCCTGAAGAACATGAGCACCGACTGCATAGGGCGCTGGAAGCCATTGACCGAGCTGGTCTCATGTTGAACACTGGAAAATGTCTGCAGAGTCAACTCCGGTACTTAGGACACATCATAGACAAGGAGGGCATACTCCCAGATACAACCAAAATCGATGCTATCACGCACCTGGAAAAGCCACAGAACATCTCAGAGCTAAGGAGAATACTTGGAATGATTCACTACTTGAGCAGGTATGTTCCTCATCTCTCCGATGTCATTCGACCTCTCAACGAGCTGTTGAAACGAGATGCAGTATGGTACTGGGGACCTGCACAAGAGGAGGTGTTTAATAATGTAAAATGTCTAATCACAGAAGCTCCTGTTCTAACATTTTATGATGTAACAAAGCCCACAGTCGTCAGCGCAGACACGAGCAGTTACAGTCTGGGGGGCGTTTTGCTGCAGGACTATGACAGAGAACTGAAACCGGTGGCCTACTGCTCCAGGGTGCTGACCGATGCTGAAAAAAGGTATGCCCAGATCGAAAAAGAGTGCCTGGCGGCTGTGTGGTCCTGTGAAAAGTTTTCACAGTTTCTGTATGGATTGGAGAGTTTCGTCCTGCAAACCGACCATAAACCACTCATCCCGTTAATAAATGCCAAGGATCTCGATTCAGTTCCCCTGAGATGTCAAAGACTGTTACTACGAATGATGCGATACAATCCTGTTGCACAATATGTACCCGGCAAACAACTGGTGGTTTCCGATACACTGTAACGACACCCTCAGCCCACCATTTCGACAGAGGTTTCCGAACTAGTGCAAGAAGTAGAGACTTATGAGAATGCAGTCAGCGATGCATGGCCAATCTCCCAAACAAAGATGGAGTCGGTGAAAAGAGAAACAGAGTTGGACTTCGAGCTACAAATGGCGAGGAAATATGTGACTGATGGCTGGTCCAGGTATGCAGCTAATGTCCCTCAAGCCTTGAAATCATACTACACTGCACGTCATCACATGTCAGTTTTCCAGGACCTAGTGCTGTATGACGACAGGATCATAATTCCCCAAAAGATGAGGTCCGATATACTCCAAAGGCTGCACAGTGGTCAACAAGGCATTGTGAAATGTAGGGAGAGAGCCAAATGTAGTGTGTGGTGGCCATGCTTAAGTAAAGAAATCCAGCAGCTCGTAAACAACTGCAAGGACTGTCTGGAATCAAGACCTACCCAAAAGAAGGAACCACTTCTAACCACTTCCCTGCCAGACTGTCCATGGGAGAGAATTGGTGCTGATATCTGTGAAGTGAATAGCACTACTTGATAGTCGTGGACTATTTTTCAAGATATATAGACATAGCTCACCTTCAGGACTTGTCAGGAGAAACAACACGTGCTTGCTTAAAGAACATGTTTGCACGATGGGGCTGTCCTAACGTTCTCTTTACCAACAATGGGCCGCAGTTTAACGGAAGGGCTTTTAAGGACTTTGCAAGAGACTATGATTTCCAGCACTTTACTTCGAGCCCTTATTATGCCCAGTCAAATGGAGAAGCTGAGAGGGCAGTGCAAACAGCTAAAAAGATTCTGAATCAGTCTGACCCATTCGCAGCTTTGATGAGCTACCGAGCTACACCCATTCAAGCTACAGGTGTAAGTCCCGCACAGCTTATGATGGGTAGACAAATAAGAACCACAGTTCCCACGTTGGAGTCACACCTGCACCCGGAGTGGCCCGATCTTCAGCAAGTGAGAAAGGCAGATCAAAAGGCCAAACGGAGCTATAGAAAGTATTACAACAAGAGGAACAGTGCCCGATCCTTGCCTGAGATTCCACCCGGTACCTTAGTGGCAGTGAAACTGGATGATGAAAGAGAGTGGGTAAAATCGGGCACTATACTGGGAAAGTGTGAGACACCATGCATCTCAATAAATTAGAATGTCGTGGAAAAGTTCATTTATTTCAGTAAATTAAACTCAAATTGTGAAACTCGTGTATTAAATAAATTCAATGCACACAGACTGATGTAGTTTAAGTCTTTGGTTCTTTTAATTGTGATGATTTTGGCTCACATTTAACAAAAACCCACCAATTCACTATCTCAACCAATTAGAATACTTCATAAGACCAATAAAAAAAAAAACATTTTTAATGAATTGTTGGTCTTCTGGAAAGTATGTTCATTTACTGTATATGTACTCAATACTTGGTAGGGGCTCCTTTTGCTTTAATTACTGCCTCAATTCGGCGTGGCATGGAGGTGATCAGTTTGTGGCACTGCTGAGGTGGTATGAAAGCCCAGGTTTCTTTGACAGTGGCCTTCAGCTCATCTGCATTTTTTGGTCTCTTGTTTCTCATTTTCCTCTTGACAATACCCCATAGATTCTCTATGGGGTTCAGGTCGGGTGAGTTTGCTGTCCAGTCAAGCACACCAACACCATGGTCATTTAACCAACTTTTGGTGCTTTTGGCAGTGTGGGCAGGTGCCAAATCCTGCTGGAAAATGAAATCAGCATCTTTAAAAAGCTGGTCAGCAGAAGGAAGCATGAAGTGCTCCAAAATTTCTTGGTAAACGGGTGCAGTGACTTTAGTTTTCAAAAAACACAATGGACCAAGACCAGCAGATGACATTGCACCCCAAATCATAACAGACTGTGGAAACTTAACACTCCGGTGTTAAGTTTCCACAGTCTGTTATGATTTGTTATGAAGCTCATAGCCCAAGTTGACTTCAAGCAACTTGGGCTATGAGCTTCTCCACCCTTCCTCCAGACTCTAGGACCTTGGTTTCCAAATGAAATACAAAACTTGCTCTCATCTGAAAAGAGGACTTTGGACCACTGGGCAACAGTCCGGTTCTTCTTCTCCTTAGCCCAGGTAAGACGCCTCTGACGTTGTCTGTGGTTCAGGAGTGGCTTAACAAGAGGAATACGACTGTACAACTGTAAAAAAAACAAATTCCTTGACACGTCTGTGTGTGGTGGCTCTTGATGCCTTGACCCCAGCCTCATTCCATTCCTTGTGAAGTTCACCCAAATTCTTGAATTGATTTTGCTTGATAATCCTCATAAAGCTGTTGTTCTCTCGGTTGGTTGTGCATCTTTTTCTTCCACACTTTTTCCTTCCACTCAACTCTCTGTTAACATGCTTGGATACAGCACTCTGTGAACAGCCAGCTTCTTTTGCAATAAATGTTTGTGGCTTACCCTCCTTGTGAAGGGTGTCAATGATTGTCTTCTGGACAACTGTCAGATCAGCAGTCTTCCCCATGATTGTGTAGCCTAGTGAACCAAACTGAGAGACCATTTTGAAGGTTCAGGAAACCTTTGCAGGTGTTTTGAGTTGATTAGCTGATTGGCATGTCACCATATTCTAATTTGTTGAGATAGTGAATTGGTGGGTTTTTGTTAAATGTGAGCCAAAATCATCACAATTAAAAGAACCAAAGACTTAAACTACTTCAGTCTGTGTGCATTGAATTTATTTAATACATGAGTTTCACAATTTGAGTTGAATTACTGAAATAAATGAACTTTTCCATGACATTCTAATTTATTGAGATGCACCTGTATATATATATTTAGTTATATTGAAAAAGTTTCAATTCAGTCGATCTTTTTTACCCCGTTTTAACATGTATCTCTATGGAGACAGGCCGTAGTTGTCGGGCAAGATGGCAAAACAACGGCGGCACATAATATCCGCGTTCTGATTAATCAGATCGCCTGTCAATGAAGCTGTTTGGCATGCGGCGGCGTTCGTTCACTGAAGTCTGTGAAGTTTAGCGGAGAATCGCAAAGCAGAAGGCTCATGCACTTCTGACAGCAAAATGGAAATATTTCCATGACTTTCTAACATTTACAGACGGACAATATGCCTGTGAAATGTAAGTTATGCATTAAGGGAAACAGCACATCTCAAACACATTAAACAGGGTGAGTAGCGTCTCTGTCAGCGGCACACGCAGCCTTTCTGTCAGAGCATCTGATGGGCCGAGCCGCTTAAACTATACAAAACTATAAACTATACTATGTCTTATGTCTTAGTTTTAAAGGCCTTAAAGGGGTCATATGATGGTGCTAAAAAAAACATTCTTATGTGTATTTGATGTATTGCAATGTGTTTACGTAAAGTAAAAAAAAAAAAAAAAACGCATTATTTTCCACATTTTACATTATTTTATCTCCTCTAAGCCCCGCCTTTCTGAAACGGGTCGATTTTTACAAAGCTCATTGGTGTGAAACAGCGAGGTGTGCTCTGATTGGCCAGCTACCCAGTGCGTTGTGATTGGCCGAATACCTCAAGCGTGTGATGAAATGTTACGCCCCTTACCATAATATGATGCTGTGTCCCCACGAGGACACAAAAACTTTAAAAGCCATTTCAAATGAGGCATTTGTTGCATCCAGTGGGGACATAATTACTGATTATAATGACTTATACTGTCTTTTTACGCGTCGTGTTGCATTGCGCCACGTAAACATTACCATGCATTTGTGATCGGAGAAACACAAACAACAAGCACTAATTACACTCGCATTTGAATAATAAGTAGCAGATTCTTTAAATAATAAAACGTAACGTTAGTTACAGGCTGTGAGTCAGAAGCGCCAGACTGTCCTTGTAAGGTTGGAACTGCCCCACTTTTGAGTAAAAATCTTTCTACATGTAACAGCCGTGGTGTCCAGCAAGCCAGTAAACCTCACTGCCCTGATCTAGTGACTCTTAGCGCCCGTCTCCCGTGCTTAGACCGCGGTTCGAATCTCGCTCGGAGAGGGGTGAATAGGACCGGTTACACACAACCGGCCTTGTACTCTCCCATGTTCAGAAAACAATCCTCCATGAAGTGTGCAGCACAAACTCCAATATTTGTGTTGTACTGCTCTGGGACAGTGTTGTAAATAAAACTCAGCCACAGATTTCTTATGTCCTCTTTACTCGCATCCAAACACACAGCACCTCTCCACCACATGGCGCGGGCGGAAGCAACAACATAGAACGAGAAAGTTACGCCTTCTTTCTTTGCATTTGGGCAGTGTTGCAAATCTTCCCACATCGTGACGTAGAGATGTGGGGGCGTGTTAGAATGAGCCATTTTAGGTAGGTGTGGCTGACTCTTAACTTTAATAAAGAATATCTCTTTGGATTTGAGACTTTGGTCTTTACAACTTTACAGATCTTCTTTATGCACCAAGAGCTTGTAACACTCCAAAGAGAAACAAAAAATTGAAATCGCATCATATGACCCCTTTAATATAAATCTTGTCACGTTTAGAACAAATTGGTTTATGCACTTTCTCCACAGCAGCTCCACAGAGGTGTCCTCTGCTATATTTTTCAGATGCGCTCGTATCAAACTACTGTATATATCCATATAAACGGTATTTCCTCATATCGTATCGCTTATAAAGAAAATATCAATATATCGTACAAACTCAATATGTCGCCCAGCCCTACTGTCAGTGTATCTCATGGGTTTATGATCATATGTCCTCTTTTCAGCGTTCCTGGCTTCTTGAATGATTGGCCTGAGATCTGTGTGTGTGTGTGTGTGTGTGTGTGTGTGTGTGTGTGTGTGTGTGTGTGTGTTTCCTCCTTGGGTATATAAACCTTTATATGTTCATCATTGTTTGCTGAATGATGACTGTGATTTAAATCTTACATTATGCTAGCGCAGGATACTTCTTTGAAATGTGGCATGAATCTAATTACAAATAAAATATGCAAATAATATATGAAAATTAAATTTGGTTCATAGAACCCAAAGGAAATTGCTTCAGTAGACTATTCAAAAATGAAGATCAACAAAGCAAAGGTGAAAACATTTAGTCTATGATCAGTTTTTATTTATAACCTTTTAACCTAATGAATTGTAATTCCAAATAAGTTCCATATTCTGATTAAGATTTTATTTTGAAAAGGATGTTTAGTTGCTATGTAAAGTGTACAGCTACTGGAGTATTTCTGTATATATACATGGTAATCAGCATTTATTAAATAAACCTGCTTAATGTTCACTTTCATTCCCTGAACAGTGCCAGACTAGGATTAATGTTGAATTAAGAAATGTAGGCCAGTAATCATTTTAAATAAGAGACTGGTATGGTGCTGTCATCCCATCTGTATCTTGATTTATGTTCATTTCTTTTTAATGAAATGTCTTGGGTCAACAGAGATTAAACACCCGCGCTATGCTTTCCATTGAAAATGTATTCATTTATTCATTCATTTATGAACTGCCAGATCTCGACAGGTAATTCATTGATTCACCCAAATGAAAGATCATCTTTTATATTAAAGTGAAGTTCATTGCTGAATCAATCTGATTTAATTTGTTTGTAATTCATAATGTGTTAATTGACTGTAGTTAAAGTGAACTGTTCATTTCTTTTAAATTGTAGGAAATTGCTTTTAAGGTGTTTTTACTAGTACAATAATTACATAATATTTAATGTACTTCACTTTAATTTACGTAATTAAGTTTGTTATACTATTGTTGATGTAATTTTTATGTGCGCTATTACACTGTAGACCAGTTAATGTAATTGTTAATCTACTATATGTCCACATTTACTTCATTTTTATTACATGTCAAGTTAAAAGTAGCTCACAGTCAATGAAAGCATTCAGCAAACTAAAGCAAACTAGACTTAATGAAAGCAGTCAGTCTCCACTGGCCTCATATTCACCAGTCATAATTTCACTCATACTCCGTGTTGCTCTACAGTTTACCTGGCCCTTTGATTTTAGATGCCTTTTAAGTATGTCTGACTCTTATTTCTCTCATTCTATAGTTACTTTATCAGAATCCCCTCATTCTTATGATTATTTGTAATACTATACATTAAGTATTTTTATTGCAATAAGACGTGCAGTATCACATTGCTATTGAAGATATTCCTTATTGGAGCCTCAGTACTAAATTGGCTAATTCTGAGTTATTCTCACCATAATACTTGGTAGCCAAGTATTTCCAGTCCCTTGGGATGTCTTAGTATCTTTGCCCTCAAATCTTCTTAACACAGTGACAGCTCAATCTTGAGCAAGAAGGTGTCCTGATTAAGTTTGTAACTTTGAGTAAAGCCTGTGGCACAGACAAACCTTTGGCAGACATGGAAAGTCTTTAACTTGGTGTATTTGTAGAAGTACAAAGTCTTCAGAAAGAAAATGTTTGAATGTTTAATTCTCTGGAATAAAGTACTGCATTGATGATGGTTTTATTTCCAATAGCAAAGTACAACAGAGCTTATCAGAACTATTAAATAACTGATCTAATTAAATGATACAGCTAGATATAATTAAAATATTGTTTATTTTTAGAATCAAATTTGATTAGTGGATCACTAATGTGTCGAATTAGCTTTCTGCTGAGGTGCTATTTTTAGCATTTACTACATTAATAATTACATGTATTTCCCCATACACAAAATATTGTTTTGCACTGTATTTATGGTAGCTCATATTGATGACAACCAGTACATACCAACTTCTAAGTACTATATTGTGCCATTAGAACTCTTTTCTGCCTTAAAATATGTTTTATTACAGAGATGGAAACTTGAGTCTGAGACTTTTAAGTTGAGTCTTAACTTTGGATTTGACTTAGACCCATAACCAGTTGACTTGAATATTGACTGTTGACTCCAAATTAGAGACTTGTGAACAACACAATTTCTTTAGGGTTACAGGTAGAAATGTTTGGTAGACAGTAACAAAAATTTAAAAACTTGAATATAAAAATCAGTCCCTTGTGTTGCCTTAAAGGTAGTCCAGGGGAATGGTTGGGAACCAGTGTATTAGCTAATTGACATAAGCAGACTCCAAATAATGAAAGATGTTTCTTATGAATAAATTCTACTGGATATTCTACAATGACCTTATATGATTGAAAGATTTCAGACCTCAGCTTCAGATTTTTCTCATTTTATTTATTTATTTTGTCTTCTTTTCTTTTTTGTTTTAATGCAGCATATTGCATCAGTGTACAAGTTTGAGATGTATTTGGACTAAATCTGTGGTCCAGACAGGATGTTATGTATATGTCCTACAGAGCTGGTGTTTTCAAGCTAAGGGGTCCGTGGAAAATTTGAAGGAAAATGAAAAAGATTTTACAAAAATGTATTGTTCAGGACAAAATTCAGAAATAATTACAAAACCTAAAACTGTCCTGTCTTGTTTTGCAGAGAGTTAGTGAGAAGGTCGGAGGGGCAGAGGGAACTAAATTAGATGAAGACTTCATGGAAATGGAAAAGGTAAGTCTCCTGCAGCTAGAGAGATGTGATTCTCATTCAAGAAGCATAGCAATGAGTGTTTGGTTGTTTATTAGAAGTTTCTAATTTTGGAAGGTGTAATTAGGTCATCTATTGACATAAAATTCTAGAGCCGCCTAATTAGGTGAGAATAAATTGAGTGTGTTTATATATGTGTATTTTAGAGTGTCTCTTATAAAGATTAAAACAGTGGGATGGATAGATGAATGACAGAATGAAGGAATGAGCAACTACTGGGGTCTGTAGGCAACAAAAGGTATATAAGATATATAAATATAGTTAGTGCAGTTAATGAATTTCCTTTCTAGAGCACTTAATTATGATTAGAAGGTATGCAGATAGGAGGAAAAATAACTTGACATTGGCCCCTTTCATGAAACTGTATGTGTGATGTCAGACACTGTTTTTGCCATATGTGCAAAGTATAATTCTTTCTTACATTCAGGTAATAAGAATGAATGTTATTTTTGTCTAGTATTAACCTTAAATGTCGTTAATTGTTTGACTTTTGGTATATTTATTCTGTTTTCTCTATGAAGATAGCCTTGCTGGTGACATGGCATTATAAATAAATTAAATAATTACATTCATTCTTTTCTATTTTTGTATCTTTTCATCTTTACCATAACATAGAAAGTTGACGTCACCACAAGGGCGGTGATGGACATTATGACCAAGACAACGGAGTACCTACAGCCCAATCCAGGTGAATGTGAATAATAATTTGTAATAGTATATCCCTAGCTTAAAAAAATGAAAATCTCACTAATGTACATCACATTTATGTTTTTGTGCTCTTTTTTTTATTTTATTTTTTATTTTTTTGCTTGTTTATTCAGCAACTCGTGCCAAAATGAGTATGATGAGCTCCATGTCTAAAATCCGTGGTGGAGATAAAGGTCCTGGCTACACACAGACTGAAGTCATCCTGGGAGAGTCCATGCAAAAGTTTGGCAGGGAGCTCGGGGAGGAATCCTGCTTTGGTAATGCTAGCTTTGCTATAAACATACACAATGTTGGAGCTTTTAGCCTTGTGGGCAGCTCTTCCGGATATAGCGCAGTATTAACTTACACAATGTAAACTGCCTTATTCCAAATTATTTTTTATCAACAAGCTCTTTTGATGTAATGGTAAGTTTGCAAACTAGATTAAACAATAAACTCAGTCTTTATGTTAATGTGAAAAAGCAAAAATCCATCAATTAGCATAATTCATTAATCATAAGGAAAATAACGTGTTAATATTTAAATGTTTAAGCCATTTCAACACCACTCAACAAAAGGCACAACCAGGTCTGTCAATAAGACTCTTTTCAGACCCGTAGATCGTTTGGTACTTAAATTGTTACAAGTATTCTTCTTGGTTCAGTTTGCTTTCACACAGCAGCTGTTCCAAAATTGTACCAAAATGTTTATGCAAGTCACATGTGAGTAATACTGTCCTCTCACTGGTCGTGAATACATGTTGTTCATTATCATCCGTCAAGATGGATTGGCAAGTTATCTCTGTGTGCTTATTTTGGCTTTTTCTGTAGCTGTCGTTGCACATACAATGTATCTGTCATTCCCGGTATAATTGATCAGTTAGAGTGGGAGTCAAGAAAAGAAGAGCAATTAGTCTACATTAAGATGAAGAGGTGCTCTTTGGTTTCAACTGCGATAAGTAATGTGCTCGCTCATCCACAGAATCAGACACTGCTGCTTTTTACATAACCTGTTTCCCATTATTAATTATGATACAGCTTAATTTGTTGGTTGGCTGTGTCGGATTGATGTCTCACTACAACTGAACCATTCCAGAGTTTGTTTTCAATCAGGCCGAGGCGATCTCAGACAGATTATTTTGGTGCAGATCTGAGTGCAATTGCTGTGTTCATATATGCTTAAATCAAACCAGGGGAGAAAACGTGCCAGGTTCCAAAACAAACGCTTCAAACAAGTCAGATGTAAAAATGCCTAAAAGTATGCTCCTAAACACATGGCAGAAGTAGTAGTTGATAGTGTGCTATTCTAAGTTCATATTGTTTAAATGGAGACCACAAAAACCAATGAGATTCACTAGCATCAGCACAAACATTTTTATTTTGCATGCTATCAAGTTTGCAAGTGCACCCTTTAAGGTGTGTAATGTGGTTGGCTGAAATGACTGTATGGCAGGGATGCTTAACATCCTGCCAGCAGGCAAAATCTGGTCCATGACAAGGTTATCAATGACCCACAACCCAGACTGTTTTGACAATGTGGTTGCTGTTTTTGTGGCTGCACCACATGGACAGTGCACCACGATAAATCAGAATACTCTCATTTATAATAAATGAAGCTGTTTATGATGCAAGAGATCAGTTATAGCATGCATGTAAAGAGCAGCTTAACAAAGCAGCTTAACAAAACTAGATGCATGCTCTCAACCTTCCATTAAAATAAAGTAATCTGCCTACATTCTTAGAATTTATGATAGCAATTTAGTCTTTTGTGCACATTGCTTGCTTGCATGCAATTAAATGACATTTAATTGGTAGAGTAATCAGATTAAATTACAAAAGGTTTTGCAATTCAAAAACTCACTGTGTTTTTTAATCATCATCACACAAAGCTTGAGGATATGCAAATAATATATTCACTGATTGGTGCATAGTGAAAAACTGTTTGCAGCATATGCAGATGTCCAATAATGTGGAAATTAGCACGAAAGAATTGTGATAACAGCAGTCAAATATTAACACACTGGAAGCATTTATAAGTGCAGTTGTATAAAAATAAATTTGTCATGTTTGAAAACCATTTGACTGTATGTTCTGGAAAATAAAAAGATGGTTTGTTAAAAACTGACCAGCACTAAGTGTTTTGAAGAAGAAGTTTTAAGAAATGGCTGTGATTGTTGGTTGCAGAAAAATTTAAACCCAACTTAAAATCAAGTAATCTTACCATAACCAGATCTTTTAGTTTTGTGTTAGTATATGAATAAACTAAACACTACTTCATTCAGTGCATTGGATTCTCACTGATTTGCACTTAAAAGATACAGCTTTATTATAGAGAGAGATATATTGTACTCTTGTGTTTTACAGGTCTGGCTCTGATCGATGTTGGAGAAGCCATGCGAGAACTAGGTGAAGTTAAAGATGCTCTAGACATGGAGGTCAAGCAAAACTTTATTGATCCCTTGCAGAATATGCATGATAAAGACTTAAAAGAAATCCAGGTGAGATATACAAAATTATTGCAAAACCAGTGCTTTTGAGATTAGACCAGTCATCCTGTAAGACAAAATGTTTACCCCTCCATCATTTTGTCTCATGAACACTTAACGGAAAATTCACACTTGTGTTCCTTTTGCATGCGGTATTTCAGTGTAAAAATCTGTTTTATTCACTAACCTTCCACAATCCAGTCCAATCATTGTCATAGCATATCATTAATTGTGGCAGTTTAGTGAAGACATTAAAGTGTCACTGATCATTTCACTTCAACCTTAACAGTTTCAGTGGCAGATTGTTCCGTGTGGATTGTTCCGTGAACTTGACACAAAGAGGTTGTTGGATGACGGATGGGTTTGTTATAAAATATACTGGAAGCAGCTTGAGAGCAAAAGCGCTAAATCTCATTTCACATACATCAGCAAAAATAGCTCTTTTAATTCTAAGTCAGAAAGGAGAGAAAAATTGACAAAAAAATAAAATCAGTTATATCTGTATTTGGATTTTAATAACTATACTAACAATATTTTAAGTCAGTATAAACAATAAGAATGTATTTATGATTCACTCATGTCAGTCACTGATATTTAGTTAATGATTTTGGATTAACTTCAGTTGAGGCTACAGTTTTCAGATTTAGATTAGATTTAAATGTTCTTTGAGAGAATATTTAGCAGCATTTGAAATGGCTTTGAAGAAGTCATAGGGTGTTTGATCATACTTTATTGTCACAGCTGTTGATGGAGACTGAATGTGTCACTAGAGGTCAGTAACTGAACATTGCATCTTTTTCTATTATGACAGCATCACCTGAAGAAGTTGGAAGGGCGACGGTTGGACTTTGACTATAAGAAGAAAAGGCAGGGAAAAGTCACTGAAGATGAGATGAAACAGGCCTTGGAGAAGTTTGATGACTCAAAGGAGGTTGCCGAACAAAGCATGTTTAACCTTCTGGAGAGTGATGTAAGATCTGTGACCTGACCGGTGCTTGCCCTTGTTCACAATCCATTTCATGCTTCTGTAGAGTTTCATTTTACTTATATCTGTCCCAATGTCCAACGAGTCTTTCCCACTAGACCTTTCCTTTTATTCTGAAGCAATAACCCACAATAAATCGCAGGATTCACGTGTTTCCATTGATCAGTTCATCTTACACAATGGCTATGTCTACATGTTTAATAGTCTGATTACTACCAGTAATCAAAGTAAGAATTAAGATGTTTATATTACATGGGCAAACATTTTTAGTCCTGTTTACATGATCCATTATTTAGATTATTTGCTAAAAGGTGTGATGTTTTTGCTTTAAAATAGCAAGCATTCCTGCTTACACGGACCTGTTCGCCAGTTCTAGGGTACACGGGCTCCCTCATTTTGCAGAAGCCACACTTCTGGGGAGCTCAGGAAACTGAGTTCATGATTATAGCTTTACACAACATGGAAATCATGTGTTTTATTGATGGTCGGAAACACTAGAATGGACACACTTCAGGCACATTTCCGAACATCAATGTGCATGAAGCCAATAAAGTGTGGCTTCTTCTGTTCCAGCATGTTTTCGAACCCATGCATGAGCATATAGTCAGATTAAACCCGCAGTACTCAACATATTAACACATATTTACTGTGATTCATGGTTATTCTAAATATGAATGTAATTATCATCACAGTGTTTACACAAGCTTGCAGTACTTCAGTATTGCCTTTACTGCATTGTAAGGGTGCATGTAAATGTAGCCATTGTTTGTTAGTCTTGATACAGTCAGTAAGGCATTATTTGCTTTCATGCATAATAGCTGTTGATGTTCTGTGTTTCTGCAGATTGAACAAGTGAGTCAGCTTTCTGCTCTGGTTCAAGCTCAGGTGAACTACCACAGACAGGCTGCAGAGATCCTTCAGCAGCTGTCCAGCAAGTTAGAGGACAGGTCTGTATTCTGGAATAAATCATAAATCCTAAATCTAGTCTAAATGTTTGAATGGAAGATCTCCCTTCTCACAAAAAACTATGCAATTACAGGCATCCTTTCTTAAAAAGTTAAAAGTATGTTTATGAAAATTCATTTTAAAATTAATTTCATGTAATTACTTGTACAGACAATTTTTGACAATTGCATACGATTTCTGAAACTGATTCCTTAAAATGGTGTTTTGCCTCATAACTCTTCACAAAAACTGCTAAATGATTTGCTCTCATACACGCTAACTACACATGGATGTGACAAATGTAAAACACTACAATCTTTGCATTCACACGTACACATGTGTACAAATTCTGTACAGTACATCATGTATGCTTATTCGGTATATATTTACACTGTAAACAGAAATGATTTCTAAGTGCACACATTTAAATTGGTGTAAATTGGTGTGTCATTTTGAATGGCAGTGTTTTCCAAACGAAACACGAGAGCTCTTAGTTTTAAATGATGTGTGTAATGTAGAGAACAGTTGAGATTTTTGGGGGGAAAAGGCTTGTTTTACAATTAGCTAAAGCAGTTAATGTGTTTGTACCTAATCTTCAGTGGCACACTATGTGGTACTATTAACTCACAAACCATACTAGAGTGCAAATAACTGTTTAAAAAAAAAAAGACAACCATTGTAATAATGTTAAATTGTATTTTCTAAATGACTGTACTATGAAGATCTTGCAATCAATTAGAAAAATGTTATCATTTGAGTTATCAAATGAAGATATATTTGATCAAATATTTGTAATTAATTGCACAGGCCAATCACTTTGCTGAGAAAAGCCTTTAAATGAAGATAATTTAAAAATGTAAAATTTTTGTGGCAGACGAAAGCACTGAATATAGTCATTAGAAAAAAAAAGTGGCTTTGTGTTTGTTTTATTTCAGCAACATTTAATTGATAAGCCTACAGTTCATAGAAGTCCATTTTGGAGTTTGTCAATCTGTCTGAGGTAGCCTGGGGGGCCATCCCACCTGCACCTGGGTATTGCGGTGCATCTCGCTGTATTGCATCACATCTCGCATCAAGATTGTCACATTTTTCAGACACTGTGTGAAGTTAAAAATAGTTCAGCACATCTAGAGACCCCATCCAAGTTCCATTCTGTTGCGCTTCATCTGTATTTGAACATGAAAACATCCTGTGTGAATGACCCCAACTGTTCTCGGTAGGTGTGGTTTGGTAAAGCACGTTAGTTGCCTGTAGTGGCAGCTGATGATAGTCTGACTACGAAAATACACAAAAACATGCTTTGCATTTAGGCTTACTCCAAAGGTGGAACATTTCTTAAATAAAAATTTATTATTTTACATGTGTTTGGGGGCACGAATGATTAATTGTTCATTTTTAAATGTTATTTTGTAATAAAAATAATTCAATGTTGATTTCGTGATAATTCATTTCTTTTTCATTTTATCACATTTTTTGAGATTATAAAAAATTATCATGCCTAGTTTATAATGTATCCTTTTTTCTTTTTCTTCTTTTTTTTTTTTTTTGTCAGAATTAGAGAGGCTTCTAATAAGCCAAGAAGAGAGTATGTCCCCAAACCTCGCACTTCCATAGATTTTAGTGAGAACCACAATGGGAATATTGGGAACAGTGGCCCTTCCAGGTCACCAGGTAAGGCAACAATATAATTAAATCTATGAAACTGAAGATTTCATTTTCTGTCCTGTAAAAAATATATAATTTTTTTTTTTTGTTTGTCCCGTTTCAGCTCCAATGGACCAGCCTTGCTGTCGGGCACTTTATGATTTCGACCCTGAAAATGAGGGTGAGCTAGGCTTCAAGGAAGGTGACATTATCAGCTTAACCAGCAAGATTGATGACAACTGGTATGAAGGAGTGAACGGTGGGCAATCTGGCTTCTTCCCTGTCAACTATGTAGATATCCTGGTAGCTTTACCCCACTAAGTCTTATGCATGTACCTTAATCATGACCCAACCAATCAAACCACTTCTTCTGCAAGAAGAGAAAATAACCAAAACAAACAGCACAAACAGCTCTGTGGTATTTGTGCATAGAAAATAAGCAACGAAAACATTTGAGTGCTCTTTCGTAAATATTATTCCTGACTTGGAATGCCACCACTTTGTTGTATAAATTTAAATTTTTTGAGGTTGATCTGACCTCTGCATTGCCTGCTGCTATTCCTCCTTTATGTTCAGACGTTATGTTCATTTTTGCCTGTTTCCATTTGCAACACCTAGCCTTGAATTGGTCTCTTTATCCAAACCCTTTTTAAAAGACATCTGCAATAAAATAAGAAAACGTATAATGTATTTATGAAAAAATGCATAATGTATTTATGAAAAATTATTTGAAGAATAATGGTCATCACGGTGATTTGAAGTATTAAACATTTGAAGGATTTTTTTCTTTGAAATTGCAATAATTGCAAATCAAAATATTTTCTGTTCATAGTGTAAAATGTTCCAGTGTTTCTTTAATGTCCTAAAATAAATTTTAGCCTTTACGTGGTGGTAGATTTGACTATTTAAATAGATTAATATTTAGCAACAAATCAAAAAAAAAAGAGACAAGGAAAGTTAAGCAAATCATTTATTTGTTGTGTTACAGTGTGTCATTTATCTGTCATGTAACATTCTATATGGTCCATGAATCCAGTGGGCATTTTTCAAGCTTCCATATCACATTCCATAGACGGTAAACTACTCATTAAAGGGCAACCCAAAATTCTTTCATGAAGGAGCGTGTGTGTGTGTGTGTGTGTGTGTGTGTGTGTGTGTGTGTGTGTGTGTTACAATATGCCTGAGTATGATATCTGAACCCATGAAACTGTGCATATCAAACATTTTTCTTTTCCTTTTGTAAAGGTGAAGTGTGTAGTTTTTGTGCTAGTAATCACAACAAACAGAACTGTAAAGAAATGACTTCAGAAACAGGTTTTCCAAACACCGACAGTCCCAGCCTGAATTTGAAAGTGCCACAGAGCAACAGTGTTTAAACTCTTTGAGGATCTGATCAACACATGGTTGTTGCACCTCGTCATGTTAAACTGGAAATATTTTAACATCACAAAAATTACACGTGTCACCTGATGTCTGATTTAAGGCGAGGATTAATTTCTGACTGTAAATGATGTATAATTTGGCCTAATATTTCCACAGACAGAATAAGATTATGCATTCTTAAAAGATTTAGCCTAAGCGTGTTTAGTTGATGTATTTATCATTGTCAAATCTAAGATCCCCTTTATATTTAAAAAATAAAATGAGCGTATCTTGTATTGGCAGGACATTCCAGTATTTTTTCAATTGTTGTTTATCCTCAGTGAGGTCTGTACAGTCATTTTTGTGTTTTATGTCCTATTTGTGTATAGTCATGTAACTATAGTACCACGTGTTACTTTTGGATCAGTGTTAAAGCATTTACCACTAGATATAAAATAGACATTGGATATTTATTAAAGTGCTGGGGGATTGTTTAGTCAGAAAGCACTGCATATCAGCTCCAGCATGAATTTTCAGTGACTCATCTGAATTGCTAGGCTTGTACTGAGAATGAAAAAATAGTGCAACTACAATAAAAAAAAATAAAAAATTAAAAAAACCAGTTTAATGGTGATATGTGGAGTGTGTGTATTTTGTTTGACAAACCAGTAGGTGATGCTGCCACAACACAGACTGAATATTTTTCCTTGTTTATCTCAGAATTTGTCAGAAATCGAAATTAGCGACATCAAATTATGAACAAATTTCACTGATGTGTAATGTGTAAAAAAGTTTTTCTTTCTGTTCCAATTAGAGGTCAAAATGACATTTCAGATTATCATTTGACACCATCTACATCAGATATGTCTATTTTTGATGAAGTACCACATGGAAAGTGGAACATGCTGGAGCAGTCTGAGTTATCAAAATAAACGAATTATTTCTTACTGGTAATTATTTACTGAAGGAAAACTTTGTCCATTTCTACTAGTAAGTTGTTTTGGAAATATTATTACTTCGTCTAATTTCAGTTACAATAATATAATAATGATGGTAGATTGAAAGAATATAAATAACAAACTGTGGTGATTTCCATGTTGTTATCTTTGGGGTTTTGCAATTTTGGCACCCATTCACTGGGATTTGAAGATATTAATAGCATTGACCAAACGCTTTCAACTGCTTCTCAGCCACCGATACTCTCCACCTCCACCTCCACCCCCACATGGCCCGCCCAGACACTGTCACGCCAGGGATGTGTCACTTCATCCTACAACTGTACTTACAGTCAGCGGGGCATATCATATCCACCCTATGCTCTACCCCACCCCTCCATGAACACAAGCCAACCAGCAAGCTTCACTCTTACATGGCCACAATGCAAACATTTACCCTGTTCCCAGACTCACTGCGTGTCGGCAAACACACCAAAGACTTAACAGTGTGCCTTGCAGATACTGTGACTGAAAGTACATATTTGTAAATCTACTTGTATTTCATGTCAGAAACTGGTCATGTATATGTGTATAATAGAATACAATCAGTCATTATCACGCAACAAACCCTGACAGGATGATCAGGACCCCAACATGAAACATAAGTGTCTGGTATCACCCTTATGAAGGAAAGACAGATTGTTCCAGACAAGTGTTCATTTATTCAGTGTTGCCTGGGACAATGGCCATTATTACTCCATGTCTGAATACTAATGTGCCATGTGCATATTTGTTTATTTATTAAGACTTACAATGTATCATATACATTGTTACCCTAAAATATTCATGTTAATATGATGCAGAATCTCTCATTAATTACCTAGCCTGTGGCAGTCTAATCTAATATTAGTAATATTAGTAAATGTTGAAATTAACTGTAATTAAATCTTGAAATTAACTGTAATTAAATTAAATCTAAATGCTTTAGACATCGTTTTCATTGTTCATAATGAAAGTACACTGTATTTTTCATTGTTAGTAACTTATGTTAACAAATAGAACCTTAAGTGCTACCAATATTTTTACACCTCAGATAACACAAAAGATCTCTGAAGCTGTGATTTGTGCCATTGCTATCTGTCATTTGAGCTTAATTCAAAATTTTGAATATGGCTTAGTGCACTTAACAAAATAAACAGTTCATAAACAAAAAAACAAACAAAAAAAAATTTTTTTGGTTATCACTGGTAATTGACAAAATAGAATATATATTGTCTTATTCCTGTAATAACAATCCTGCATTGTCTTAGATCTCTCCTATAGACATAATCAAAGACATCAAATCAGTCTAGTGACATGCATACATACTGTACGTACATACATACATACATACATAAAAATAGGTCATCAGATTGCATTGCTAATCATTGCCTAAACGTCAGAAATATTTGATGCAAACAGCATGAGTCACTCTTTGGATGGTGCGGAGGACAAACAGAGAAGAGTGTGTTTGCCTGTGTTCTTACATGTTTAACTTGCTGGTGTTCTCACATACTTTCTCTTTTGAGCAGCAGGCTGAGCTCTCATCACCAAGCAAGGGCTGATAATTCCTTGTCTTTCAGCTCCCCTCAAAAGAGCTCGTGATTGGAGATGACAAATGAGGCGGTAAGACAGGTCAGACTGCAACAAGCTCAGGTGTGCTAACATGACTGTTAGTGTGTCGATGCACGAATCCAACAATTGTTTAGACTAAAGTTTATTGAAAACCTGCATCTTCCTAAATAAAACTTTAAAAAATGATGACTTCATCACCTATTTTTTTATTTTATGCATTCCTCTTTTTTGCCGGATAATATTTCAACCTGCCTAATATTTGAAACATTAATGTAGGAGACATGATAATCAGAGACATATTTCTGTTGTAGTAAATTATCCTTTACAACAAAAAAGACAGAAAGAATATGTACTCTAATTTCTCATAGCATCAGTCATCTAAAGCTGTTGATCTGTAAATCACAAGTAGTGCCAGGTAAGAGTTAAATTGGAAGGGGGGGGAACGATAAGGTGAAGGCCAGAAGTGGCAGTAGGAATGTGTTTGGGTGTAAGATGGAGAAAGCTCTCTTAATATTGTGTCTGGTAAAGTGTTCCTGTCAGGACCGATGTTCTCAAAGTGGGCCTGGAGCCTATTTTATGAACGATTGTCCAAATCTGTGTCATGTCTCCAGTCAGTCAGGATCTGAGTAGGAATTTAGATAAGGGACCAGATAGCAAAAAGTGGAGAGAATTCCCCCCCAATATTCCACACACAATAACGTAATATAATTACATTAAATATAATTTTATACATTTCATGGAGGTATAAATTAAGAAAAATATTGAAAAAAAAATCATATATATTATTATAAAATTATATATCAATTTTCTCAACGTAGTAAAATGTGATGCCACTAAATATTTTTGATCACTATTTGAAATATTATTAAGTCAAAAGAGTGTGTATGTTCTAACTAACTTTTGGAGTCATATGTGTTTAAAGAAGTCTGTTACACTCTAAAAACTTTGGGTCAAATATGGACTAACCCAACTTTTAACAAAAATTTAATGTAAAAATTTAACCCAACAGCTGGGTTAGTCCATATTTGACCCAAAGTTGGGTTGAAACACCCCAGCATTTTTTAGAGTGATAAGCTCACTGCATTTATTTGATAAATGTTAAATTGTGAAACTGTTGTGAACTATTTAAATTTAAAATAACTGTTTTTGATTTGTATTCATTTTAATCACACTTTATTTTAAGCTCAAATTCTCGCTATTAACAAACCATTAACTACACTCTAAAAATGCAGGGTTAAAACAACCCAATTTGGGTTATTTTGGTAACCCAAGGCTGGGTCAAATATGGACAAACCCAGCGTTGGGTTATTTTAACCCAGCCAGTTGGGTTAATTTTTGACCCAACATGTTGGGTTGTTTTAATTAACTCAAATTTTAATTGAAAATTACTACTGTTGGCTTAAAATGAACCAAAAATAGGTTGGAAATTAAAAAGCAGACACAGAATTACTAGAGGCAACAGTAATAATCAAACCGTGAACATTTATTAATAAGTGAAAACACCCATAGACAAAAATATAAGACAAATTGAATTAGGCAGCATAGATTTCAACTTTGCATACATTTAAACTCGTTTAACACGCATTTTAGAAATAAAAATATAACATTTAAAAGAAATATTTTAATTCAAGTGTATTAAACGCTTCACTGTTATCCTTTTTAACCGAAATAGTGCCAATTCTTGTGCCGGTGTGTCGCTGAAATCTGAGCCGTCGATGGGCTGCTATTCCCCGGGGAAACTGCGAACTTCAGACCGCTACCTCGCGTTTCACTCTAGCTGAAAGATGCCGCGACTGACTTCATAACCTGCCGATAAACAAACAGTACAGAGTTTTGAGAACATATTTTAACATCCGAATTAATTAGAAGCAGTATTATAACGAATAAATCAGTTTATTTTATGTAAGGCAAGACATTTCCATCACGCGAAACGACCTTTGCATTTAACGTTAGCTGACTGACATCTCCTATGTTTGTTGCGTTGCGTGAAATAAAATCATTTACAACACAATTAAGACTTTATAGATGGAATAAAATGTATACAAACCTTAATTTCACTGAAGAAGTCCAGTAAATCGGCGGCGCTGAGGACTCGCTCTCTCTTGAGGAGAATGAAAAGCCCGCGCTTTGACCGTAACCCAACAGCTGGGTTAAAGTGCGCGCGCTGGGTTATTTCGTTGGAGGGAGGGGGAGGGGTGCATAGTTTCAATGGTCAGTGATATTGACCCAGCCACTAACCCAACAGCTGGGTTACACAAAAACTACCCAACACTGGAAAAACAACCCAACATAATGACCCAACAGGCATAACCCAACAATTGGGTTAAAAAAAAACAACCCAGCGTTTTTTAGAGTGTACTACTCCTAATTTGCTGCTTATTAATAGTTAGTAAGGTAGTTGTTACAGTAAGTTTAGGTATTGGGTGGGATTAGGGATGTAAAATAAATTCATGTAGAATAAATGCTTTATAAGTACTTATAAACAAGCAATATGTAAATAATAGGCATGCTAATAAGTAGCTAATAAGTGCTAACTAGCTAATAGTGAGAATTGGTCCCTATACTAAAGTGTTACCATTTTAATGGTAATTTATGCCTGTGATGGCAAAGCTGGACTTTCAGCAGCCATTTACACCAGTCTTCAGTGTCACAGGATCCTTCAGAAATTATTCTAATATGCTAATTGGAGCTCAAGTAACATTTCTTCTTATTATTGTAGTTGAATTTTTGTTGAAACATGATTCTTTTTTTTTTCAGGATTCTTTGATGAATAGAAGGCTAAAAAATATTAGTAATATAACTCTTTTGTAACAATGTAAACGTATCTTTGGTCACTTTTGATTCATTTAATGCATGCTGAATAAATGTATTAATTTCTTTTAAAAATCTTACTGACCCTTACTATATGTGTGTGTGTGTGTGTGTGTGTGTGTGTATACACACACACACACACCAAAGAGAATATATAATATATCGTCTCTAGAATACAAATTTATTGCGCTTAAAAACTGGGTGTTAAACTACTTTACCTTAATTTCACATTTAATATATATCCAGTGTATTAACACAGAATCTGATTGACAGAAATACAGTGGGGATGAGTGACAGGTGGACACATATTTGGGTGCAGCTTCAGAAAAAACAAAACAGCCGTTCACCCTCAGTGTCAGCTAAAGAAGCAGGCACACACCATGCAAAACAGCTCAGTGAGGGCACCATTTGTTGTGCAAATATACTAGTATATGCAAATAAAGCCACACACGCATACACATATACTTTGACATGGCATGGGGAAGCCGCAAATAAGCATGACAAGAACAAATAAAAAATTTAAAAAAAAAAACATTGACCTGTTTACAGATTTAAAAAACGTGGACTAGGTTTTTTTGGTTTTCAGTCAAACATAACATGTTTTGATCGTATCACAAAGAGATATGTGTTTAGTTACCTATGAATTCTGTGAACCAAAGAGAAAGAGTGATAACAACATGGCTTGGATATTTGCCTTATATATAATGATTTTAATCCAAAATCGCAGAAAATCAGTAGTTTCTGAAAGGGAATAGAGAATAAAGTGTAGTCTTCCTTTGACACAGCTCCTAAAAGTGGCAAACAACACCTAAGGTGTTTGCCACTGTGTTCCAAGAAAGTCCTATAGACCGATCATGCATACAAGTCTAAACCCAGAATGCACCTGCTGTAGTGTAACCCAAGGCGATGGGAGTTGTTTATTGATAGAGATTAGTCTGATTGTCAAAGTGCTTCCCTATCCAGGGTGAGTCTGTCTCTCTAGGACAATAACTCACCTTTTCACCCGACCTTTGAACCAAAAGTCGATAAACCAAAGTAGTGAATCGTAGCTGGATCTGATCCACAGAGAAAAAGCATTTTTGTGCTTTTATTGTTTGCTTCTGTAACTAGTTTCTAGCATTAGCTCCTCCAAAACAAGGTTTTAGTTTTAAGTAAAACAACAAAAAAAATGAACACTATAAGCATTTGAGAGTGGTTAATCAGTGTTTAAAGAGCAGGAAATTAGTATATCATGAACTCATAATCAGACTACTGCCAGTAATAATAGGGTAAATCCATCCCACAAAGCAAAGAAAATCAAGTGTGTGAGAGCTTGAATACTTGTGCGCAAGATGTGGCTTGCGTTGGCTCTTTGCTTTAAGAACAGGTAATCCAGTAGTGTCAGTGATTGAGGAGATACAAATCCTGCAGTAACAGACATGCAGGTGGCACTGGAAAAGAACTGCATACCATGCAATTTTTTTTTCTCTCTGTCTTTGTAAGGCATCCCCAAATGCCAACCATTCACTAGCTCTCTCTCTCTCTCTCTTTCACTTTTAAAGAATTGATAGATAGATAGATAGATAGATAGATAGATAGATAGATAGATAGATAGATAGATAGATAGATAGATAGATAGATAGATAGATAGATAGATAGATAATTGTTTATCAGTTGAGATCTTCTCTTCCTTAATATTTTATTTGTTAAGCTCAAGATGTTTTAATAAGATTTCAAAACCGTGTTTGTTATATTAAAAGATTCAACCTGTTAAACAGCCAAAATCCTGCCAACACTTAACTAAATCTGCAGGAGCTGAAAGATTAGACGCTGAATGACATTCATGAGAGATGCAGAGCTTTGGCTGTTCAGAACATTAGACATCATGCATGAACTCATGAAGCAAAAGATAGACACACATACATCTGGATTACATTCAAAAAATCCATGCTATGGTTTCCAAGGGCCATTTGAGATCATTTCTATCACCACTCTGTCATTTTACACAATATCCATGAATGGCATATAAAGAAATGAAATAAATCTCAAGGTTGTGGAACTTCATTTCATCGTCAAGTCCCAGCGAGGTGTGGTCACATCTGTCCTCCTAGACAACCAGTTTCACTAATGAGAGAAAACATTCCATGGAGAACACTGAACCTTCACACTCACAATACAACTGGATTGAGCAACCCTTTCAGAAGCAGGCAGGGGGAAAGAAAATGAGCTTTTGAGCCAACAGAAGTCTATATGTGTCTGCAGAAACATTGGAAAAATACCTTGGTGGCCGATGTATACTATCAGACACATGGAGCCAACACAAAGCCATGAAACTGATGTGCATTGTAACCATTCAGGCTGTTTAATTACCATCTTTTAAAATTTTGAGCAAATCTTTCAGTCACACTTTGAACCAAGAAACATAATTTGCTGCTTATTAATAGTTAGTAAGGTAGCTGTTAAGTTCAGGTATGGGGTAGGATTAAGGGATCTAAAATATGGTCATGCAGTCTTTAATAAACTGCCAGTATGCTAGTAATATGCATGCTAGTTAAAGTGTTAATAGCATTAAAGTGGGTACTTTAAGAACATAATAAAAATACCTTCAATTAAGACAATATTTCAAGAGATGAGTTAGAACAGTCATACATTCCCCAAAACAGAATATGCTGTGGAATAACAACTCCACTGAGAGGTGTTATTAAAGAAAATGCTTGGTAAGATGCTTTCTTCTTTGAAGTCCTTTTTTTTTTTTTTTTTGAAAAGCCTTGTCAGACAGATTTTTTTTACTGGGTAATTCTAATGCGAATGTACAGAGAGCAGTGTTGATTGGCCGTGTCAATACAGACAGGTGGCTGCCTTGTGGAGGGTCATAAAGAGTGAACGTTAGCCGAGAGAGGCAGCATTCTGCTTCAGTTATGTAAACTGGCTAGGCCTGAGAACCAGTCAACCGGCACTGGGACTTTGCATTGCCACTGACAAGGCTCAGGCTAAATGCAAACAGTATACATGTTCAGGTACACACAAATAAACACACATACAACCATAACTAGACTAATGCATGACACATAAAAGAAAATAAGATAAAATAAGTTTATAAGATAAGATCACTTGATTTTAAAGACCAATTCTCACTATTGACTAACTATTTACTATGTCTTTGTCTCGATAAACTCCTAATTTGCTGCTTATTAATAGTAAAACAGCTGTTAAGTTTAGGCATGGGGTAGGATTAAGGGACCTAAAATATGGTCATGAATAAGGCACTAATATGTGCTTTATTCGTACTGATAAACAGCCAACATGCTAGTAATATGCATGCTAATAAGCTATAAATTAAGATTTATGCCTTGTGCAACATTTGGGTAATACCCTGAGAATCAAAGAACTCTTGAAACATTTCACATATTGTAAGGGAGAACACAATGGGTCAGATATTGCATTTCATAACATCTGATTGAACATATAAAACATCTGTTCATGTTTGAGACATATTTCTATTTGGAGTTCACCTGAGATGTTGCTCATAGAAAGAACTCTTTGGACAAAAACACAAAACAGCTGGCTTGTCAACAATAATTATATATAAATATAATATACACAACCAGTCAAAACTTTGGAGAAATTAAGATGTTTTTTGTTTGTTTGTTTTGTTTTTTGTTTTTGTTTTGTTTTTGTGGTTATGTTCGTTCCTCAGTGTTACTTGATCCTTCAGAAATTATTATAATATGGTGATTTGGTGCTAAGAAACATTTGTAATTTTGTTAAAAACAGTTTTTACTGCTTAATATTGTTATGGAAGCTGTGATTAAGCACAATTTAAAAGTTTGGGGAAAGATTTATAGCAATATACTGTATATATATATAGAGCAATAAATAAATAAAATGTTTTCGACATTGATAGTAATAATTATTAATATTTGGGCACCAATAATAACTTACAGTAAATAAGCGCCAAATCAGTATATTAGAATGATTTCTGAAGGATAATGTGATTATGAAGACTGGAGTAACGGCTGCTGAAAATTCACTTTTGCCATCACAGGAATACATTAGATTTTTATATATATTTAAATATAAAAGTGATTTTAAATGTTAATAATATTTCATAATATTAATATACTGTATTTCTGATCTAATACAAACTTGGTGAGACTTCTTTCGTAGACTTCTTTCATAAATTTTAATGATTCCAACCATTTGTGTATAAAATTGTATTAAATGATTTTTTAATAATACAAGAACATGTTTTATAATAAGATTTTATTACTATTTTTTTTAAGTATAAACATGAAAAAATTGTTTAAAGGGTAACTGCATAAATAAACAAACAAGAAATAAGGAAGATCTAAAAGATTTAAATGAGAACATGCAGATTTGAGTGGGTAAGCAATGACATTGGCAGGGCTAAAAAAAATATTTGTCAAATTCATTTAAGATCTAGAAAGGAACACGAATTGAACAGACATCATTAAAGATATTGATCATATCAGAAAGCTAACAAATGCATTTGATTTAGAGCAGCCTAAATTATAATTACTACTTTAAATCCTTAGATCCTAATGACCATTATTAATTCAAGATCAAGTAAGATCAAGCAAGAAGCATATAGAAATGAGCAAAACCTCCAGAATCTGCCAAATTTAGCAGCTTGTGAAATGCAGAACACCGTGGCAGGAGCAAATGAGTGGCACACTGTAACACACTGAACGCCTGAGCAATTAGTCATGTCTATTATTCTAAACCAGCAAGCATGAGAAACACTAAGAGCAACCCAACACAAATCAACTGTCACCAGCACAGGACCAGAGGGTAATTTAGAGAGCTGTCAGCTACGCGCTAATGCTAAACACTCCGAATAACACGCTAGATTTGTCTGTCCACTGCACTAGCTTTTTCTTAATCAAATTACAGTTGGGGTATTAATAATGCAAAATAATAATATTGCTGAAAAAAAACAAAAAAAACAATGAACAGTAGGTTTGACCAAATTATAGTGCAACAGCAGATGTTTCCTAAAATGCATTAATAATTTCAGATGAGTTTTTTGACCAGACAGAAATGAACAAGAAAACAATGTTTGTGTTTTGAAGGAAGGCTGTGTGTGTGAAGTCTTTTATAAATGAAACAAACTATCTAAAGTGACTTTCTAAATAAATACTGAAGTTTTCTTTTGCATGTCACCATTTCACCATGAGGGGGATGTCAGAGATTTTTGCATGGCTTATAATGACAAAACTCTAATTTACATAATTCATCAATGGATGGCCTTTTGGACCATGCCGGTTTGTACAATATTGAAAAAAGAAACATTGTTCTATTCACATTGGAATACATACTACATTTGTGCAGATTTTTTTTTTTTTTTTCACCACACAAAATGCTTCTAACAAAAACAGGAAATTCAGTTCACAGTAAAAATAAATCTGACTATGTTTTAGGTGATTTTTTTAAATACTTTTTTTTTTTTTTTTAGATATTTTTGGCAGACATTAAAAGTAAACTATAGGTTTTCTTTAATGCAGACAGTAGACACATAGCTAGTATAAATTAAGTCAAGATAGAGGTTAATCTGATAAATATTGAAAAAAATATTTATTTCAGAGAGAGATCAGCAGAACAATCAGCACCAAGCAATACACATATTACATACACAAATAGTCCTTTTTTGTTTGTTTTGTTTGCTTTGTCATTAAAGCTGTTGGAATCCGTGACTGCAGAACTCCAAGGAAAGGGCTGGCGATTTCCACAGAATTAAAATTCCTGTCATTCACAAAATTAAACATCCTCCACCCTTTGTGTCTTCTTTGCTTATGTCTATGCTGTTCCACAGATTTTAATCTACAATGAGTCCAGAAAACAAAAAACAAACAAAATTCAATATTCAAATTCAGATTCAATAATAAATTCTGCAGATATTATAACATTGGGGTATCTTAAATCTTTGTATAAAATTACATGAATAAACAGCAGTGTGCTCCATAGTCATCCCATAATTTCACTGTCATAATTACAACTTGCCAACTCGCAAATACAAACTTTCCAGGATGACCTTAACACACCACGTATAAATCAGCAGTGTTCAGTTCTCATCTTTGCAATTATATATGCTGATGATATTTTTCTGGTTACTCTAGTTCTTCTTCACACTGGAAATTGCAGGTCAAGTTAAGAGCATGGCATTATCAGTTGCAGGATTCCATGCAGCAAGGTCTTCTGTATGCTGTAAATTTTGGCAAATGTAGCAAGCAATGTAGATTACATACAGAAAACACTGCTATTCCAAATAAAGCATTGAAAATGTATATAGAGAAAAAAGAACATTATGCGAGGGGGTGGGTGGGGATCACAATGTAAAAAAGTTATAAATTGTACTCTAATACTCTAATGTACTGTATACTTTATATTCAAGTATATTAATAAATTAAAACAAAAATGTATTTTAATAGGTTGATTCTGTCTCAATGGTGAATTTTGTAATATTCTGTTCAATATGATATCTTTAGTCAAATTTAGTGTTTACTTAGTTGTCATTCATTTTCAGCAGCATTCATATCAAGAAAAAAGCATACTGCTTCAATAAATAAACAAACAATAATAGCTTCATATATTTATTTTAAGTGCTATCATTTAGCTGTGTGGCAAATGTACAGAATACAATACCTTTTAGATTTCATGAGCCAAATTTCAAGAAGAGCTTTCTTATTAAAGATAAAGTATTCTACAACCTTCCCTGTTCTGTCTGCACAGTTTTCCACAAATTTACAGGAACTGCTTAGATAATACCTTGTCAACAAAACCCAATTTATGAATTGTCTTTTAAAAAAAAAAAAAAAAAAAAAAATAAAAAATTATGTAATTACACAATTATCCTTTTGATTATTAATTGTATAGACAGAACTATTGTGTTTAATCAACTCAACACTGTAACGTAAAATTAAGAGTGGTTGGTGTATGTTCTTTACAAGACTAACTGATTTGTTGCTCTTTGGGGTGGACCATATATTTAGTCATGTATTTTTTTTATCATCTCTGATGTTTTGATTTACCTTGATGTTTTATTGACTCTGATGACGTCAGTGATAGAATGAACAAAACACAGGGTATTAAGGTAAACTCTTTTCCTAAATGTAAAATCCTCTGTATGACAGAGAGCAACATTTTATGACGCATCTCTAGAGCATTTTCTGCCAACTGCACAAGGGTGGGCAGCCCTTAGGAAATATCCTCTATAAATCCGCCAAACACAAGAGATTACCCTCAGATGACAGGTGAGGAATCTCTTTGTAAGCTCAAGCAATGTTTAACCTTTAGAGAAAGGCTCATTGTCTTGGCGTCTGTCCGAGGAGCAACTCATTTCAGCATAACCTCTCAAACTCTCCCAGCACAGTGCAGGTTCTCACATAAGAGGTTTTGCCTGAGTATTTGCTAAGTACTAGCTTGAAACAAACCACTGAATATAATGCAAGAACCCCACCTGAGCAGTGTGGAAGGTAAGAGAGGTTGTTTAAGGACAGAATTTTATAATTTGCCTAAATCAAGAAGACGACTAAATGAGAATCAGTCTACTTCCCATTAAAAAAAAAAAAAACATAAGCTTATGGGAATACCACTGTATAATCAATTGCATTTTTATTTCCTTTATTAAACATCTTCCCAACATGGAAAGAGGTTACCTGGCCTAGGTATCAGCCTGTCTATACCCACACACCAAAATGTGACCCAGATTTGCATGCTGTTAAAACAGAGGGAGGCACACACTGTGGCTTACAATAACATATTTACATCTTCTCACACAGATGAAACCGCCTGACACGGCACTGAAGAGGAAAAAATACTCTGCGGAGGCAATGGAGTTTGTATTACCACTAAACAGGGCTATTAGAGCACTATAACGCCCCACTTTAGCCAAAATGAATCCCAAACTGTTTTGCTTGCTACAAAAATAAACATACTTGTTTTCCTATTACTTGCTGGAGAGCTAAAAAAATTCAGTTTTTGAAAAAGAATGAGCTGCATGTGGTGGGGGGGGTAGGATGATAGGAGTCACTAATCCCCAGATTAAACAAAACCAGGATAAGTAGTCAAACAGTAGATACCTTTAAATCTTTTGGATATTCTCTGAGGGTAAAATAAGCACTTCTGTGGCAACAGGGAGAAGAGTAGCTACTTAAAAGTCTCAAGAACATAATCATAAACAAAGTATTCTCTGAGAGTGAAGAATTTTTAACAGAAAATACACTCATGGACTACACCATTCCATAGAATTCAAAATTTTAGCATACAGAAGAAACTGTTTTATTTGTCGGTTTTGAAAGGACATCTGTTTTTAGTGTTCCTGTTTCCAAAAAAAAAAAAAAAAAAAATCTAAGTAAATAATTGTTAACAATTGAGAGAGAGCACTTAAAGATATACAAATCTGCAGAGGCATGTGCTTTTAGCCACGTGACGGATAACCTGCTTGAGAAGGTGGGGCTAATAACTCTTCAGGTGGTGTGTTCCTTGGTTAACACAGCCAGTTATTGACTGCTCACTTCTCTCTTCAACGTTACAAAGACTACCATCAAATAAGGCTGTTTATGTGAGTGCTTCTATTTTTTAAACTTGGTACTGCAAGAATTGCTAAGAATTTAGGGCATCACAGTGCAAGGACACACCTGACGTTACAGATGAAGTGCAAAGGAACTGATATTTCTGGTTGGGGATTTTAAGGTCTGCATTATGACTGGTATTTTTTCACCAGAATATTTCCAGCAAGCAAAGAACACTTGTTGCACCTGATAAAGAACCAAGTGAACCAAAACCGTGACAGTCAGACTATCGTGATTTCCAAGCTGTACTACCATTGGGAGTCATTCTAACTAGAGTCATGCCTGTGGTTAAAGTGGAGAGCGATTCTCCCTCTGAAACCACTCTTCCAGTGAATGACAGTCAGAGAGCAGAGCTGCAAAGAGGACGCCGGAGGAAGAGGCCCCTTCAGCGAGGCAAACCACCATACAGCTACATCGCCCTGATCTCCATGGCCATCGCCAACTCGCCCGACCGCAAACTCACTCTGGGAGGGATCTACAAGTTCATCACAGAGAGGTTTCCGTTCTATCGAGACAACTCCAAGAAATGGCAGAATTCCATCCGCCATAATCTGACGCTCAACGACTGTTTCATCAAGATCCCCCGAGAGCCCGGTAGACCCGGAAAAGGCAACTATTGGGCGCTGGACCCCAATGCCGAAGACATGTTTGAGAGCGGAAGCTTTCTGCGACGGCGAAAACGGTTCAAACGCAGTGACTTCACTACGTATTCAACATACGTTCACGAGTCTCCTGTCTTCTCGCCAGTCCAAATTGCGCGCTCAGCCTACGCCAACTCAGTCTACTCCAACATGGCCGTGAATCCGCCATATGCACAACAGCTGCCTTCTGCCTACTACCAGTCCTCCTCTCCTAGCTTCAGTGGTCAGTCCAGGGTCTTCAGAATCAACTCTTTCATTGGGTCACCTGGCAGAATGGGCCAAAGTGCAGAGATGATGCCTCAGCAGTCTTGCCGCAGTTTCAGTCCTGAGAGTGGCTCCTGCAGTTTGGGAGGCCCGGGCTTCCAGCATCAGTCCTGCAGCGGGGAGACAGTGCTGTCGTGTTGCTCAAGCTCCTCAAACAACATGGCTTTTGCCTACTCCAGCCCAGGACATGGACAGACTCAGGTATCATATCCACAAGGCAGCACCCAGGCCTACGGGCCAACAGGGAGGGTGGCTATCTCCAGTTTATCTCCCATTGCTGGTGATGCTGTGGGGGACCCCTATGGTAGAACCTCCCCTGCACAGCTGGGCTCTTTTGTTCAGTACAATAACTCTGGTCCAGTAGGAAGCTCAGGAGCCTACATCAGGCATCCAGCTTACTCAAGTAACATGGACAGGTTTGTGACTGCCACCTAAACAAGTTCATGGATGATTTTTTCCATTGTAAGAACATGGACGCACAAGAACTTTGGAGAGACTATTTTAGTAAATATGACAAACATTGTGAAAAACAACTGTGATATTTAAACTGATGTTATTGTTTTATTGTGATTCCATCAGTTGAGTAAATGGAAATGTTAATAATCTCAATTTAAGCATGTACAGACTTTTCCTATTACAACATGGTAAAAACAAGTTAAAAACTAATGTTTACAAAGATCAAACTTTTTTTCTTTTCTTTCTTTTTTTAATTATTTGAGTGAAATGTGTTCATATGCTTTGTATACGCTTTTCTTATTATTGTCATCTGTGGTAACAGAGTAAATGCTTCGATTTACTTTTAATTGAAATAACGTACTGCATTTACTTAATTCAGTGATATAAAAATGTTTCTACAAGAGGCTGTGTTGCTATATCCTTTAGAGAATGAGTTCTAAGAAATCATTTAACATTTTAATTTAATGGTGAATATATAAAGAACACTAGGCTCTAAAACAAGAATTCATTTCAGCAGAACCCTAAATTTACAGAAATGTTAACTGATTTCCCTTATTTTAATTACACTTATTTCTAAAAGAGATCATGCCAAATAATGTTTCTCTCTTTTCTACTGAAAATACATATTACAAATTAATATTATATACTTTGAAAGAACAATCAGTCTTTATTATCTAGCACTAAAATAATGAAAGCTGACATTTATTTTAAAAATGTATATTAGTTAAGATATTGATGTATACATTCCTGTGGCAAGCTTTCAGTCAAATAGGTAAAACTATATTTTAGCATGCAGTTAGACGCAAATTATCAGTCATCCATGCTATTTTTAAGTTTACACTGCACATTTGACAACAAAATGGTCAGAATAAGCGCAAAAAGGGTTACAAGACAGGTAATAAGTTTTGAAAATACCCCTTATCTTTGCTGAGTTTTATTAGACTAAGTCTTCCAGTTCCACACAATAGCTTGTTATTCGACAGCACTGGCCACTAATTATGTCCGGTCACTCTCCACCTTTTTAAAAAGGGTGATTTTAAAAAGACATTTATGCTAATATACACCTGAAGCGTGCTGTGACAAGAAAAGAAAACAATAGTGATGTCAATATTGCAGAATAATTTAGTGTAGGTAATGATAAATGATAACAACTAACAGGTTAAAAATATAAAGCTACTTTAAACTTTAAAATCACTTAGTAAGTGATTTGTATTTGCACTAAGATTAAAATGAAAATTTTCAACGTATTTGTCTTGCTGTATTAGTCATGAATTCAAAGAATCTGCATTTATTCAACAAAAGGCAAAAAGAGACAGATGAAAGTCCTAATATGGTGAGAAGGGAAAGTTTAGCAGTCAACTGTGTAGGTTTTAAATGACAGGCCAAAGTAGAGATGGAGGTATTGAGTATCAGTGAAGCAGAAGAACACATCAGTGAACATTGTGCGTGAATGGGTGGATTAAAACATCACATCGTTCACAAGGTTTTCACAAGCACTGGCATGATTAGAATAACTATGATTAATTACTGGACTATCTGCTCATCAATCAGCCTTTATATATATATGATTCAGACTATAAGTAAACAAAAAAAAAAAAAAAAAAGCATTCAATCAAGAGTTTCTGTTTAAATCCAATCTGTAATATAAGAATTTAAAACGCTGAAACAAAAATGTTACTTATGTCCTGATAACAATTCTAATAGTCTAATACATGTACAGAACTTTAAATTAAAACAATAACTTTAAACAAAGCGTATCCATACACTAATTTATCACTTACAAAATTAAATGAAAAAGAATCTTACAAAATGAGCTGATTGGCCTACAACTTCACCAGCAGAATATCTGAAGATTATTCTTTAGTTTAAATAAGAACATATTTGAGAAGAAATAAAGAAAACTGTTTATTTAACAATTATGCATTTAAAAACTAAACTGACATTTCTGAATTTTCAGTAACTCATTCAAGAAATTCTACAAGATTTTGTAGTTCAGGACAGCTTTTGACAAGATCAGGAATAGAAGACAATGTCTGTGAACGGAAGAAAACAGTAAATTTGTTAATATTTCTCTAATACATACAGTATATTAAATAGATTTTTTTTTAATTGTTCCTCTCACCTGTCTTACTCTTTCAATCATATCATCAAGCAGATGTAGTTCTCGCTCCAGTTTACTCTGGTTCATGGCGTGGACCCTTTGCTACAGAACCATATTTCATTTAATACAAAATCAAAATATCATCAAAATACTACACCGTGATATTAAATGTACACAAGTATTTTGTCTTATCACTTACAGTCCTTAAAGGCATGATTTTGACAAAGACTGTTTTTTAATTTTTTATTTTTTCAAAAATGCGAATTTGACTATTCGCAAAGACCCGCCAAACTTCGCTGCTGCTGCTATGTCCAACAAGCCATGACACTCTCACGCCTCTCAGTTTAAGCAGCACGTGAATCGATCATCTTTTCATATTTACTAATTAAAGCACGAAATAAACATTAATGAACATCAGAAGGTATTTTATTTCAACCATGGAAAGATGTCAGTACACACCATTTTTTAAGTTTAAGTCCACCGAAGTTAATCTACTCTCCTGTCTGATTTGTTTGTCAGACAAAATGACAGATTCGGAGTTATGATTGGTCAGATCACGTGTCAATCAAGCTCCTTGCGAAGGGTCAATTGCTATTGGAAAACTGTGTCTGTACAATTATAACAATAATAATAATGCAGGTAAGACTTACATGTCGTTTTGCCCTCTCCAAGACCTTGGCACGATTTTCCTCAGTTTCCATTAAATTTGCCTTGAGCTTCTCAACCTAAGAACAGAATGCAGGGGTTAAAGCAAAAAAAGAAATAAAAAAATCCTGAGCCTGAACTTTTTTCTGGGGGCGGGGCAGGGGGTTGGGGTATTGGGGCAGCACATGCAATGACTGTGGCAACTTTAACATTTGAAAGGATACTATGGCAAAGTTATTACTTTCCTTATTCACACCGTTTTTTTTTTCATGAATATATGGTTGACCTGAAGAATGAAAGCTATATCATACACTTGGAAAATTATAAGCTATATCACTACTTATCGACACTAAGGGTGTGACAATACACTTAGCTCACGAGATGAGACAAAATACAGATACTTGGTTCACTAGAAAGACACAATATTTTAATACTATTTTTAAGAAATTTTCAATTACAAAATATTTGTCTTTTAATTACAAAAAGTAAAAAAATGCAGTTGTATTTAGAAATATTTTAACTAATCTAGGGCTGTAACTAATGATTATTTTGGTAATCAAGTAATCTACTGATTATTTTGACAACTGAGTAATCTGATATTTATTAGTAACACAAACAGATCTAAGTGAAAACCAGGCTTTAGTATGACTATTTATATATAAACTAACGATGAGGCATTAATAATTGGCTCAAATAAAATATCAAAACCAAGTAATTACATGGTTTTATTGAACAACACTGTTAAAATACATAATGTAATATGCCTATACATAATATGAACATAACCATCTCAAAATCTTGAGTCTATGAAATGTCTAAATGGCAACTGCTTAAAATTAGTAAAGTGAACTTACTAACATTTGATTTTTGTTTTATGATCACAAAACTACGTTTTGGACAGTTTGAGAGTCAGGGGGTATACACTTTATTTAATAATATTGTTTCATGCCAGTTACAGAGGAAAAACTGGACAGACTGCCATACCTCTCTGAGCAGTTTGATTTTTTCATCTAATTCTTTGGCACTGGCTGCTGATTGGACACCTGTTCGGTTAAGCTCTTCCCTCAAGACCTGAGCCTCCACCTGTGCCTGCTGTTCCAGCCCACGCAAATCAGCAAGTTCTCGACGCAACTCCTGTTTCACACAACGGAGAAAAGGCTAGTTAGTTATTATACAACAATCTAACAATAGCATCGACAACCACAGAAATTTATCCATCAATGATCCATCAGTCTAAAAATGTGTATGAAAATACAGTCAGCATTATGTCTGTGGGCAGTGATTGCACTGTGAAAGGTTACTTACACTATTCTCTGCTCTGTATTTGTGTGCCGCCTCCAAATTTTCCTCCATCTCACTGCACAGTTTCCTCAAGTTTCTTTCATCCTTAAAAATGACAGACAAATGACCGATGTAATCATATATTTAATCCTCTTATCCTCCAAATCCTTGAGAGCTAAATTAAAGAGTTTTGCCACTGGGAAACTGATCCTGAAAATTTCTATGAAATATGGCTTATAAACAGCGAGTTGAACATTTACCTGGGCTTTTTGCTGCAGGACCACAGCATCCTTCTCGACCTGAGCCTGCAGTCGGTCTACATTCTGCCTCAGCTCTGAGACCTCCAGTTTGTGTCTCTGAGACTCCTCCTGCAGCGCCTCTTGCAGGCCACATCTGAAACAGCAGGTTGTCAGGAAACATGGAATGTTTCATGGTAAAAAAAAAAAAAAAAATAGGCTGGGGTGAGACGCACGACTTGGGGGGGCTTTTATATTTCTCTGTGGGGGGGGGGGGGGGGGGGGGGGGGGGATTTAATACATTAACTAACATTAACTATGGAACCTTATGGTAAAATTGTGCGTGGGGGGGCATGCCCCCCGGCCCCCCCTCTGGCACCGGACCTGGGTGAAGCAATAGCATGATGACTTTGTGTGAATACTATACTTTGGTTTTCAGGTAATGTTATTTTGTTGTTATAAATATAAAATAATTTTCTGCAACAAAATCTGTGTGACATGACTTTAACACTGATTAATTTAAAACCTAAATTAAATGTATACCAGTAAAAGTGGTTTGGGTAAAAATAATAGCACTCCCTTTCTGTTACACAATCCAGGTGATTTACATGCATGTGCAAACACTAATGAGAATCTGAATTTTAAATGACAAGCAACATTTAACTGCTGGAGAGTTCTTTTACAAAACAGAAAGACTAAAATTGTTAGAACATAAAATGCAGCAGTAATGAAACTAGATTTGTAGTGAAAAATCTCTCTTAGCCACATCAAACAGTATAAACACTGTCTAAAGTGTTTTGTTATTCAGTCATATTTTACTACTGAAAAGTGATGTCACTGATCAGGGGGTTAGCCACAACTAACTGATAGTGAAATTCATTATACCTGAGCTGTCAAAGATTCATTTCGATATATTAACTTGAAACTAAATATAAACCCAATTGAGGGAGTAATTAAAGCAATTATTGGTCTTATGACGTATTCTAATTTGTTGAGATGGTGAATTGGTGGGTTTTTGTTAAATGTGAGCCAAAATCATCACAATTAAAAGAACCAAAGACTTAAACTACTTCAGTCTGTGTGCATTGAATTTATTTAATACACGAGTTTCAGAATTTGAGTTGAATTACTGAAATAAATGAACTTTTCCACGACATTCTAATTTATTGAGATGCACCCGTAATGTCCCAAAAAAAAAAAAAAAAAAAAATTAATAGACAAGAACAAATTTGTTGATAAATATGAGGGAAGAAAATCCTAACTGAAACAAATGATAAATATTTAGTACTTAGATGTTCAGGTATGACCTGTTCAGGTACGATTAAGGGATCTGATGTTTAACTCAGATATGAAACATGGAATCTATTTGCGTGTCATTTGTGGTTTGTGTGGTGTATTCATTTATACTATATTAAAAGGAATAGTTCACCAGTCTGACTGACTTTCTTCTGTGAAACACTTAAGATGTCAGATTTTTTTTTGGAATACAATGAAAGTTAAAAAGGCTACTTTTTTTTTTTTTTTGGTTGATGTTCTTCAAAATGTCTTCTTTTGTGTTTTGGAGAAGAAAACGTCATATAAGTTTCAGAATGACATGAGGATGAGTACATTTTAATTTTTGGTTCAACTATACCTTTAAGTTAAGCAAAAACCAAGTGGACAAATTACAAATAGTTCAGCTAGCTAATTGGACAATACTGTATTTTAATGTGACTTTACGTCTACTGTTACACTATTTAATGCATTTTGAATGTTGTATATTTATATGCATGATAGATATTAAAATGACATATTAACACATATTTAAGCCATACATAACTGAAAACTCAGTTCAAACCCAGCCATTCTTCTGTTCCCCTGCAAATGAGCATTACTGAGTATACCTGAGTTTGAGTAACTCACATGGTCTGCTTCAGAGTCTGCTGCTCCTTGTCTTTCTGGATTCCCAATTGGTCTAAGGTGAGCTGAAGATCTGAGATGGTCTCACCAAAATCAGACAACAGCTCCAACATACGGCTCCGTCTTTCCACTGAGTACACAAGAGTATCTTCATAATCATCTAACTATCTATCTATATGGATTAATTATATTATTACACTCACATATAGACACAAACACAGATATACCACACACATACATATTCATACATATTTCAGATTGAATCTAACATAAGTACTAATATATGAATGTGTTATCCTTGCATGTACCTTCCACTTCTGTGTGTGTAGCTGGTGGTATTCGGGTAAAAGCACTGGTTTCACTGCCAATGCCATCTTGTTGCACCTCCCTCTCCTCTGCAAAACATTACACAACATAAGAGGGCTGCACAGTTATGATGAATATATCTCTATTCAATTTTCCTTTGAAGTAAGTGATCGTTAAAAAATGAATAAAAGTTTAATATAACTGACATCAAAACAGTTTTGTGTGGAGTTGTATTCCATGTTCTTAAATGTACACATCCATAGTCCTATAAACTACTTCTAAAGCCCTAAACACACTGCACAATTTTTGACTGTCCCAGACGAAAGATTGACATCGTGAAACAATCGTGGCGATTTCTGTGATCGTGGCTCCTAAACGGTGCTCTTATGTAGTACAGTGAGAGAGGTTCAAAGACGGCCGTTGTCACGGTCTTGCGACCAAAGACAGCCTACGATACAGTATGATCATTGCACAGTGTGTTTACTGGTGTGATCCACGTTTACTGACCAACCAATAAAAATGCGACATGAAATCAACGCGACATGATGCCAAAACATAAAACTGCTTACCTCAAGTTCTTATCACTTCCTTTCGCTGCGTCTACGTTTTTTCAGCACACATAAAAAAATATAACTGCTAAATTGTAATTTATCATGCTCTTTTTGTTTACCACTAGCGAATTGATGACGTTTTATTCTTCTATAGAAACGTGAGTGGTAGCATATGAGTCAATAGGTGTCATCATCGTACAGTCTGCACACACGTCGTAGCCAAGTTTATCAGATCCATGTCGCACAGTGTGACATGCAGTGATCTTATAGGATTGCTAAAATCGTGCAGTGTTTTGGGCTTAAGACCTTTTGAATCACCACTACATTCTCACACACAAACATGTTTTGCAAGTTTTGCAAGTAACCAGAAACCTTTGACACTACAGGAAAAGATCCTCAATAAATTATGCAGGATTAGAACTGCTTTCCAACAAGACAACACAAGCACCAAACACTAACGCACCTGAACCCTTAGGAGACTCTGTCTCAGGTTCCTGGGTCTTCATCATGGCCACCATAATAGAATCCACAAAAGAGCTGGAGGGATGTCGATGAGATTGCAATGTCTTATCAGAGTTCTCTGACTCCTGAGAAATGCAAAACAATGTTATTAATTCAGGAAAAAATAACCTTTAATAAATATAGCATACACAATAAAACAAACCTATAACCATTAGACTGGAGTGATATCAATTAACAAATAATTTGTACTATTCTATATCAAGTTTTTCCACTTAACAAAACCTAGAAACAAGTAAACCCAACAACATTTACTTGTTATACTTTAAAAAGCTGATTTAGAAAACTAAATTAACAAAAAATTGTACTAAAAAATACCTATAAGCACATTTCAGATTTTAAACTTTCTTGTGTAATTGACCAAAGCTTCCACTGTAAGTGCAAACTGCAAACCAGTGTTGTTACTGTTGACAAACTATTAAAAATAATTTAGTTTATTAAAATAAGGCTAAAAAAAAATATTATGTAAATATTCAACTTAAACAAATTAGAAATGTTGCCATGACAGCTAATTAAAAACTATTAAAAATAAATTTAAAAAAATATTTATATTTAAAAGAAACAACTAATATAAATGAGACAGCACGTAAATTATGACAAGTGTAGTAAAGCATAGGGACCTTGGAAGTTAAGGACTCCTTTAAGATGCTCGTGAGACAGCAAACTCTGTGGTTTAGAAGTATGACATCATTAGATGCCTGAGCCATCTGCTCTCCTTGTTCCAGCAGCATGCTGCGGGCTTTGTCTCGTGTACTGTCCAGCTCTTCCTGAAGGGACTCTTTCTCAAGCCTGAGAGAAGAGATTTCATCAGAAAAGACTTCCATTCATTCTGATTTGTTCTGACATTTGTTCTAAAAAGTAACAGTGAGTAGACAGGAATATTCTGTACCGCAATTGTTCCAGCGCTAGTTTGAGGTCTTCACACTCCAAGTTTCTCTCTCTCAGTCCCTGTAAGTGGCACCGCAGCAATCGCTCACTTTCCTCCATCTGTTCCCGTGCCATTTCATTTTCTGCCTGCAAGAACTGATATAACAAAACACATTTCTATTATAATGGGAGTAACTGGTATATCTAAAGTATTGCGAATGTTAAGTAATGTTTTGGTGTTAAGTCTAATATCTCATCACCTCACTCATTTCTTTGGCACTGGAAAGTTCAGTCTTCAGTTGAGCCAGTTGACCGAGCTGGTGGCGATGAATCTCAGCTTCAGTGTGGAGATCTTTAATCAGGCGTTCTCTCTGCGACAGTGTGTGCTCATATTCCTCTAGCTGCTTCCTGGAGGTCTCCAGAGCTTCCTCAAGCCTGCCGAAAGCATACATACATACATACATACATATATATATATATATTAAAAAAGTAAATTTGGTATATTTATTAATACAACAATAAACAAAAGAGGAGGGATTAAAATGTGAAGATATACCGGTTCGCTCTCTCTGTAGCTTGCTGTGCATCACACATTGACTGCTGCAACCTAAAGTAGAAAAATAAAATAATATAGAATTGCACCCTATATGTTGCTCCAATGCTATATGATTTTTTTTTTTTTATTGTTCATACAGTAGGTCAGTGTGGTCCAATGTTGTTAACTGCACTAGCAAAACAGTTAAATATTTTGCTAAATATCTTTTTGTATGCCCTGCAGAGAAAAAAACGAATGACACGGGTTTATAGCATTACAGGGTAAGTAAATTTCATTTTTGGGTGAACTATCCCTTTTAATCACTATCCATTTTAGGTTTCCATATAGTTGTCAACATTTAGAAAATTGTGTAATATCAATAAAAGTTAACGTCCTGTTTCTGTGGTATTATAGATTAACAAGTTCACACAGGCTCTGGGGAATTTCACAGGATTTATTATTTTTTTTTTTTATATTTTCTGTCACAACCATCATATCAATAATTTTCATACATCTTCCCTAATTTTTTTCCCACAAGTAATTAGCTCATATTTAGGTGTTCATTCATTTGCCTGGTTTGAAATGTATTAAGCAATTATCCATCTGGTATACTAGAGATGCACAGATAAGCTCTGGGAGTGCTTTGGGGACTCGAGCCCCTACCCCTTTTCAAAAGTGCCTCAACAATTTTTAACATTTTACACACATTACGTACAGTTTAACTGAGCCGTCAGTACTGTCTTAAGACGGATCTTATGGATTAAGAAACTATAATTAATGCCGTCATGTATAACAAATCTGCTTCTAAATTAGATGAACTGCTAATTGACATTGACAACTCTTGACATTGAAAAATGCAAAGCCTATACAAATACTAATGGTGAAAAATAATTGGGAATCATTAAAAAAAAAAACAATTCTCAATTACATGATGTCATTATATTGCTATCTTTCTGCCAGCCAATCACTGCTTTTCTGATCATAGTTTCGAGTATCGATATATTTGAAAACTACATTAAATGGGTGTTGAAGCGGGGTTGGAACCCAGAAACTGAGTTTTATACCCTGCTCTAGAATCACACTTTTAATATTAGGCTCTTTCATACAGTATATCCAGGTTTTTCAAGACAGTGGGAACTCTGGATCTTCAATGGATCTTGATGAGGGAATAACAATGAGAAATATCTTTGGTCACACTTTATTTTGGAGACCTGTTCTCACTGTTACCTAACTATTAAATAACTACTAACCTATTAACTATGGATTTTTGGTTGTTAAGTTTAGGTATGGGTTAGGATTAAGGAATATAAAATATGATCAGGCAGAATAAGGCATTAATATGTGCTTTATTATAAGTACTAATAAATAGCCAATACACCAGTAATATGCATGCTAATAAGCAACTAGTTAATAGTGATAATTAGTCCCTATACTGAAATGTTAACATATCTTCATTTTTAGTTGTTTTTGATTATTTTAATGCTTGTTTTGGCTTATTTTAAATCATTTACATTTTTCTTGAGGCACTGGCACCCTGGTTGAGAACCACTGTTAGATACTCATTTGTAATTCAGTCATCCAAAAAGTAATATGAAATGAATTGATTTACAAAAAGCAAATTCCACAAGTGGATTTCTGCATACTTGCTGGTCTCAGAGGCGAGGGTCTGTTCTAGGAAGGCGTAAGAGGCCAATGTAGATGTGACAGTGGCTGAGAGCTCAGTGCTCCTCCTCTGCAGCTGAAAGCGCTCCTCTTCTGCTTGATTCAGCTGCTCCCTCAGCACTGACATCTCTGAACAAACACACACAGCAGAATCAAGAAAAGCTCTCCCTTGACTACACAGGGAATAAGTCAATTCAAAGTAAATCACTGTCACACCTGAAGTCATAATGGTCTGCTGCATGTTCAAGTCTGAAATCTGTTGACTGGCATCTTGCAAGCTTGATCTCATGTGCTCTAGTTCATTTTCCATCTGGGGATTAATGGAAATAGCGATTAAAAATGCAGACTGCATCTAAAGTAAATGCATAAAGTAAAGAGATTAAATAAGTCACATCATAGATTTTCCTGTCTCTTCAAGTGAAATAGTTTAATGGGTGATGAAGATACACTTCTTTCACAGCTTTAGACAGGCAACAAAAATCCAGTATTTTCACATATTAATTAAACTGTCTGTAGTCTGAACTTTGAAAAAAAATAAAATAAATAAATAATAATAATAATAATAGATTCCTGCAAACCCAATCCAAGGGATTTAAATATTTGGTTTGAAATGCAATTGAAATGATTTCTGAAAATGCCACTTAAAGGGATAGATCACCCTAATTAGAAAATTACCCCATGATTTATTCACCCCCATGCCATTCTAGGTGTATATGACTTTCTTCTTTCAGAAGAATTTAATCAGTTATTTTTAAAAATGTCCTGGCTCTTCCAAGCTTTATAATGGCAGTGAATGGCTGTTGACAATGATATTCAACAGTGCAATAGAAGTCCAATAAGGTGCATCCATCATAAAAAAAAAAAAAAGTGAAACGTGATGAACACGGAAGCACAGAGAGAACAAAACAAAACACCAGTTACGAATTAGAAATACAAAACAAGGGTTTGTAAAGTAAAATGTCAGAGGATTTTGATTTAATCCAAGAGGAGACTGGTTTTCCTTTGCTAAACAAAGGAAACTTTGCTTCCTTTACTCGAGTAAACAAAACTTGGTTCTCGCGAGACTGGCATATTCTCACAGGAGCTTACGCTACGCCTTCGTCCTACGGCATCTGCTGGAACGCCACTTTCTCTTGTATATAACTTTGATTGTATTTATCTGAAAGAAGAAAGTCATACACACCTAGGATGGCTCGAGGGTGAGTAAATCAAGGGGTAATTTTAATTTTTGGGTGAACTATCACTTTAACTGTAACGTCTTAAAGTGCAGTTGCAGACACACAATATGATTTAATGCAGCAAGATTACATCTTTCTGCACCTTTCCATACTGACATCTACTCTTTTTATTTTATTGTCTTTTTGGCATTGTGCTGAAATCATTACCACATAACCAGTGAACCAGATACTGATCAAACTGTCTTTACAGACAGATCTAATTCACTTCAGTGATGAAAGTCATGACAGTGTGGACAGTCAATCCTACAGAAAAACAAATTGGACTTATGTGCTGTAAGGCTGCACAACATCAATCTCTTAATATTGCAAATTACCATAAGTATTTGGTCAGAAATAAGACTTTAATTCACTAATCTTTTTAGTTTAGTTTAGTAATTGTCTTTTGGTACGTGTGCACACAAATGACATGAGACAAGCAAGCAGCTGTCATGCCAGTATGAAGTGAAAAATCAGCAACTATAAAAGTGCAGTCTTGTTAGCAAAATTCATCACAATTTTCACATGCAAAAACAACAGATTTTCTCACAGATCACAACACTACATGTCACAGTCCAGGTATTTTTCTCTTGGCCAAAGTGACGAATCAGCGTGGGGCAAACTTTTGCCCTGACATGAACATTAGATAGCATGAATTAAAATGTGTTTTTTGCCAACAATGGTAAATGTGACCGCACTTTGACATGCAATATCTGGTCGAAATTTACATTTACATTTAGTTATTTATCAGACGCATTTATCCAAAGCGACTTACAAAAGAGGACAATAGAAGCAATCAAAACCAACAAAAGAGCAACAGCATGCGAGCGATATGACAAGTTTCGGTTAGCCGCAGTAACCATAGCAAGGTTTTTTTTTGTTGTTGTTACTTTTTAAAGAAAACAAGTAGATAGAATATAGAAAAAAATAAACCTAGTGTTAGTTTTTAAAGAAAAAGTAGCGAGAGAATAAATATGCAATTGATAGAGGGTCAAGGGTGTGTTTTTTTTTTTTTAAATAAAAAGACGACCGATAGATAAAATAGAATTAGAATAGAGAGTGATAGAGTTAGAGGGTCAAATAAAGATGGAAGAGATGTGTTTTTAGCCGTTTCTTGAAGATGGCTAAGGATTCAGCTGTTCGGATTGAGTTGGGCAGGTCATTCTACCAGGAGGGAACAGTGAATGAAAAAGTCTGTGAAAGTGATTTTGTGCCTTTTTGGGATGGCACAATAATGCGTCGTTCACTTGCAGAACGCAAGTTTCTAGAGGGCAAATAGGTCTGAAGTACTGAATTTAGATAAAGGGGTGCAGAGCCAGAGGTGGATTTGTAGGCAAACATTAATGCCAGGGTTCCAGACAAAAAAAAGAGTAAGAAAAAAACTTAGGCGCCAAATTATTTTTTTAGGTGCCACAGAATAAAAGGGTTTTATTTTATTATTATTGTTTCATTTCCTCCCCCTACATTTTAACATTTCAATCATACTGCCATGTGTTTATGTCTCCTCTTTTCTTGACTTTATCAGCATTTTAATCCATCTTGTAGATGATCAGGTCGACCTGGGAACTAAGGTTCACTTAAAGTGGGAACTAAATGTCTTTTCCAACTTGAAATATACAGTCACAAAGAATTGTTCGTTACACAGAATCTGTACCAATATCATGGAGTGTAGTTTGGGCTCCTCCTCAGTACATCCTATAAATGTTGTCTTTCACACATTCAGTCTGTTTTTCTTCATTAGTAAAATGCAATTTTATAGGAGGAGTTGAATCATGTGATTATTAAAGAGCGCCAAACCGTATTGTTGGAATTTCGTTATGAATTTCGCATCATTTTAAAGCTGATATATTGTTTATTAAAAGGTAACAAAGCACAAAGCTTTTTGCGATTACTGGACAGCAAGTGCGCTTCAAATAATATGAAGTTCACGCATTAACAGAACACAGCATATAGACTAAGATCTTGATAAGAAGAAGCCATATTAGTAATGATAATAAACGAGAATTGTTAAGGATATTTCCAATATCCACACAGCTGACAGCTTCGCCTGTTGTAGTTTTTCAAGTTGTGCACGAAATAGACACAGCTTTTCTGCACTTTTACTTGCACGTCTCCGTCATTTCGATTTCTCTCACGCTGCATTCAGCAGACTGTGTGCGGCAGCGCTGCTGTGCGGACTGTTTCAAACTTTTCGTCTTTCAAAACACTGTCTTTTAATTTTAAGTTTAATACGTGAACATAACAAAAGATGTGATCGCAAAACAATCAGGAAAAAAGGCCTTACATGCAAATTTTTAAGTCATAACATGTAAATATACATAGTCGCCAGTGGCGACCTCAGCAAAAAATTCACTCGCAAATTAATATTTTTGGTCGCAAATGCGATCGTTTTAGTCGCAGTCTGGAGCCCTGGGTAGCCAGTGCAAATTGATTAACAGAGGTGTGATGTGCGTTCTTTTCTGTACATTAAAGATTAATCTTGCAGCGGCATTTTGGATTAATTGTAGAGGTTTGATGGAATTGGCTTGAAAACCTGCCAAGAGACCATTGCAACAGTCCAGTCTGGACAGAACAAGAGCTTGAACAAGGAGTTGTGTTGCATGTTCCGAAAGAAAGGGTCTGATCTTCCTAATATTGTATAAAGCAAATCTGCAGGACCGGGCAGTTTTAGCAATGTGGTCTGAGAAATTCAGCTTATCATCAATCACAACTCCAAGGTTTCTGGCTGTTTTTGAAGGAGTTATGGTTGATGAGCCTAACTGGAAGGTGAAATTGTGATGAAGTGATGGATTTGCTGAAACTACAAGCAGTTCTGTCTTAGCTAGGTTGAGTTGAAGGTGACAGTCCTTCATCCAGCAAGAAATGTCTGTTAGACATGCTGAGATGCGAGCAGCTATCGTCGGATCATCAGGATGGAATGAGAGGTAGAGTTGAGTGTCATCAGCATAGCAGTGATACGAAATGCCATGTTTCTGAATGACAGAACCTAGTGATGTCATGTAGACAGAGAAGAGAAGTGGTCCAAGAACTGAGCCCTGAGGCACCCCAGTAACTAGATGTTTTGACCTCTCCAAGATACCTTGAAGGACCTATCTGAGAGGTAAGACTCAAACCACTGGAGTGTGGTTACTGAGATGCCCTTTCTCAATAGGGTTGACAGGAGGATCTGGTGGTTGACCGTATCAAAAGCAGCAGACAGATCCAGCAAGATAAGTAATGATGACTTGGAAGCTGCTCTGGCAAGTCTTAGGGACAACAGAGCAAGGCAGTTTCGGTCGAATCTCCATTTCTGAAGCCAGATTGGTTGCTGTGCAGGAGGTTGTTCTGTGTGAGAAAGGCAGAGACTTGGTTGAACACAACTTGTTCAAGTGTTTTTGCAAAGAAAGGTAGAAGGGAAACCGGTCTATAGCTCCCTAAAAGAGTTGGGTTAAGAGTGGGTTTCTTAAGAAGTGGGGTTATACGAGCCTGTTTAAATGTAGAGGGAAAAACTCCAGTGTGAAGTGATGTGTTAACGATGTGAGTGAGTGCAGGTACAACTGCAGGAGAAATGGCTTGAAGAAGATGGGATGGAATAGAATCAAGCGGACAAGTAGTAGGATAACTGGAAAGGATGAGTTTAGAGACTTCTGCCTCAGAGAGTGGAGAGAAGGATGTGAACGAGTTTATGTTTGCTGGTAAGATGTTTTTGACAGTTTGAGGTGTGGAGAATTGTGCAAAGAGGTTTGCAATTTTATTAATGAATAATGTGGCAAAGTCGTCAGCTGTTAGAGTTGATGAAGGTGGGGGAGGAGGACAAAGAAGGGAGGAAAATGTTTTAAAGAGCATGCGAGAGTTAGGCGAATTTAGAATTTTGTCGTGATGGTATGTCCTTTTAGCAGTGGAGACATTAGCAGAGAAGTCAGAGAGGGGTGATCGATATAAATTAAGGTCAGTAGGATTTTGTGATTTGGGCCATACACTTTCTGCAGCCCTGAGCTTAGAAAGATGTTCGCGGAGATGTCAGATAGCCAAGGGGCAAAAGGGGTGGTATGGGCTGGCCTGGAAGGGGCAGAAAGTGTCTAAACAAGATGTCAGAGTGGAACAAAAAGTATCAGTAGCACTGTTAGCATCAAGAGATAACTGTTTAGGGGAAGGAAGCGAAGATGAAACCATAGCAGATAGCCAAGAAGGTGAGAGTGAGCGTAAGTTACGTCGAAAAGTGACATGTGGAAGGGTATGTGTTGTGTCAGGAATCATGTTGAGGTTGAGAGTGAGTAGGAAGTGATCCGAGGTGTGCAGTGGAGTAACCAGCACATGATCATTGGAGCAGTGTCATGTGTAAATAAGGTCCAGTTGGTTGCCTGATTTGTGAGTAGCCGTAGTTAACACTCTCTTGAGCTCAAAAGAGGCAAGCAGTCTCTTCACACGACGAGGGCTTCACACGAGGGCTGCCGCGATATACTAACCTTTTTTATACCCGTTTGACAAAACAGAAATTGAATTCAGCTGGACACACTTTCCTGTTTATCACAACAAATAGCCAAACAAGCGCAGACACTGACAAGGTACGCGATACAATACGAGACCAAACGCGATTTCAGCAAGTCTCAACACAGTAAACAAAACAAGCGTTTCCTAGCAACGGCAACTGCGCTAAACACTGAGACAAGTAAATACACTTACGAGCTGCTTTTAACTTCTGCTGATAAACTGCTTCTCTCAAAGAGTATTTCTTTACAGTCTTCCACTGGCACTTGAACACACTTTCCTGTTTATCACAACAAATAGCCAAGCAAGCTCAGACACTGACAATGTACACGATACAGTACGAGACCAAATGCGATCTGAGACTGATTTTGGTCTGATTTTAAAATCAAAAATAACATCACTGGATCTGTTTCTCACAAATTCTGTCTGGTCTTCAGACAGAATTTGTAAGTGATTATATGGCTTCAGAAAATTTTTTTCTTTCATTCTTTCTTTCATGGAACTGAGAATTAATAAATAATGAGAGAATTTAATTTCAATGGTAAATGTCTAACCAGGTCTCTCTCTTCCAAGGCTCTGTCCCTCATTTCCAGATGCTGCTTGCTGCTCTCCACAGCGGTTGTAGTCCTCTGATGGAGCTGGTGAAGCACTGGGTTTATCCTCTGAATCAGCTCTTGAGCCTTTCTCAGCTTCCCATTGAGGAAAGGGGGCAAACTGTTATTTTGCTCCATAAAGACCGAGTTAGCAAAATTTAGCATGCTATTTTCATTTCAATATCTAAACACACTGCACACTGATGGTTTTACATGTGAAGTCTTACCTCCGCTAACAAGCTCATGTGATCTTCGTGCTTCCTTCTCAAATGGTCATTTGCTGCACAGATGGATTCCATGTATGACTTGTTCAGTTCAACCTTGAAGAGGTCACACAACTTACTCAGAATACAAGGACGTTACACACACAGTCAAGCAAGCCTTTACTTTCAGAGTGTCTGTGGTCACCATTAAGCTAGTGAGAAAATTATATTTTCATATAAATTGAGGTAGGGATGCAAGAAATACGAGCAGACCAGTGATGGGTAAGCCAGTTTGAGGGCTGACATAAGTTCCTGTTGAGACCCAACAGTGTGCTCCAGTTCTGCCACTTGAGCAGCATGATAGTCCCTCAACTGTTGCGTTACACTGAAGGCCTGCACGCAAAGACAAATGAACAGGATAAGAGGCAAAGATTAATAGGATATTAATAAAAAAAAATCTTGTGTTCATGAGCTTCAGCAAAACCAATAAAAACGTCTTCTAACCGCTTCCTTCTCCTCTAGAGCCTTGTCCATGCGATCTCTCATATCTTTCATCTTCTGCTCCATCCTCTGGAGCGTTTCCTTGTGCCTCCCATAAAGAGACTTCATCTGACTGACCTACATAACAGACTTTTTATGAGATGTGATTTCTTGACAAATATTTTCTATGAAGCTTCTGAAATACATTGGAAATTAAGTAGTGACTTACCTGTCTAGATAAAGTTTCCTGATCAACATTAACAGTATTTCCAATCTGTTTCATCTTGAAGATGACATCCTCTGTGCTAGACTTAAAAGAATCCTATTGAATAATGATAACATTTTAGGCCTGTAAAACTAAAAAATGCAACTGTAACTTTAAAAACTTATAGGGCGTCTCTTACAATCCCAATCCTCATTGCTTTAATGCTGTTATATAAACTGTGAAGAACCTCCTGATCATGCTCAAGACTCCGAATTCTCTCCAGGGCAGTGCCATACAAATCTTTATATGTCCCATTCTGGGAAATAAAGACAAGATAAAGAAAATCAATACCAGACATATTCAGAGTTTTTCTTCCAACAAGGTGTCTGTGGAGCTGGGTTGTCACCTGTCTGAGCTCAGTGTGGTCTGTCTGGACGAGTTTCTCTCTGAGATCTGATGGAGAAGTGTTTTTGCTCAAATTATGAGCCCGTGCAGAAGTGAGCTGCTGGGAAAGAACCTCCACCATGATGAGCGTTGAAGTCAATCTCTGCTCCAACTCTGATCTAGACAGATTCGCCATATTTCCAGGCATCAGGCTTCAAAGAGGGAATCATACAGAGACAATGTAGATCACATCAACAGAGAAACAACAATTCATGCTTATCTTACTTACTTCCATAGCAGAGAGTCAGTTGAAGTGCTGGCATCAGAAACATCAACCTCCTTTAAAATTTCTACCGCTGCTGAAGTATTAACGCTCCGCTCCATCCGCTGAACCGGGGTGCTCCAGACACAAGCACTACGCATCACTACTGGAGAAGTGCCCACTAAAGCACTGTGGTGATTCACTGGTGCTGGAGTAGGAACAACCATCTTCCCTGACGCAACCATCAACAATTCAGCCATCTGTCTGAGCTGTTCCTGCAGAGGCCCGTTACCCAAAACTGGAGGGGCATTTAACAACTTCTGATTGTCTGCAGAAGCCATTTTAGGTTCCACATCCTTTGTCTTGGGTGGGTCTTGAGGAACAGGTGTATAGCTAAAAGCATTAGCCAGGGATGTGGAGTTCAACAGTGGAGGAGGCATTGGGCTCTCCGGGAGCTCAGGCCACAAATGGCTCATTGGGTTCTCAGCTGTGTGGTCATGTAAAACACTCCTGCTTAGGGTGGGCGTCTTTGGAGTGCAGGAACCTGTTAGAGCAATAGCACTAGGAAGATCCTGATTAACAGAGACAGCTTCACCAGATCTATCACAGAACCGCATAACTTCGATCTCTGGGTGGATCTCCTCGTCCTTTAAACCCAGTGTCTTATCTTTGAGAATGCTGGTTTCCAAGCCAACATTTTCAATAAAGGCAACTTGAGAACAAAGGTTTTCCTCAAAATATGAAACTGCCTCTTTCCTTTCCAGCAGAAACTGCTGATCACAGTATCCCTCCACATCCTTTCTAGTCATGACAGAATAGTCATCCTTGGGCACCTTGTATTTGTCATCGCTGTCGCTTAATGGTACAACATCTGAACTTTCCATATTATTTTTACCATTCAATACTGACAAATGTTGGTTTGACTCTTGGTTAGCAACTGTCTTTGATGCTTCTGTTTCACAGCATGATTCATGCATTTTCTCTGTATTGTTTCCAAGAGGTGACATTAAACTACCAACTGTATTTCCAGGCTTTTCCAAAAGACTTGCCGAGGAAAGCTGTGACTTGGAACAGACCTCATTTTCAGTGGTCAATATATTTAGGACCAGTGGTTTTTCCTGAGCATGGCAGTAAATATGGTCAACATGCTTCCTTCCTGGTGTCAAATCAGCAAAGCTTTGGCCATCATTTTCACTGGTGTCATTTAAACAAGACGGACTTTGTTCCTCAGCAAGACTGTCCATAAGCACAGACAATTTTGACACATTGGATAGATCATCAATTTCTATTTCAACTCCAGAACAACACAAGCCTTTAAAAGTGATTTCTCCTTCTTCACTAGATACACCATGACATCCTTCAGAGAGATCAGCTTGATCCGAATTGTTTAGGTTCACTGTATTTTTAGGAGTACACTGAATACCTACAATGTGTGCAACATTTGTCTGAGAGGCGTCATCTGCATCAACTGTACTGATGGTGCTACTATCTTCACACAGAGACTTCCAATTACAGTAAGAATGACCCATAGGTTGACTGCTTACTGATACAGCCTCTGTGCCCCCTTTAGAAATGGAAGTATTTTTACATTGTGAGTGATTTCCTGATCCTAGATCCTTTATGAGAATGGATTCATCAGAGATGGCGGAGTTATCGGAAACCTGAACCTCTCCACCTAGGCACATGAGGGATTTGAATGTGACATTTCCCAGCTCATAGGTGGAAACTTCTTCCTCCTGGCATAAAATAGATGAAACATCTAGACCAGCAGATCTGCTCCTATAATAGTATGGATGATCAGCATGCTCTTCAGTGGTCTGATTATCTTCTGTGCAATCAGGTTCAATGGTTTCATTTGGGTCACTCTGAAGTGGGTCATTATCCTCCAGTGCCAGACGCCTGATGAGAACAGACTCTTCTGACATTACAGATTCATCCTCAACTACGACTTCTCCTTCAAGACACACAAAGGATTTTAATATGACATCTTGATGTTCATCAGTGGCATCCACAGATTTCCCATCACTATGGATGTCTGTTGTGATAGTTAAGCTTGATGGGTTTTCACCAGGGACAACTTCATGCTGGTGGAAAACAAAATATCTCAGCTGAGGTCAAAGTAACAGTAAAATTCCTTATATTTTTTTCCATATGAACTTGAAATCACAGAAAGTTAAAAAGACAAAGTGATCTGAAAGCAGTGAAGGAATGTCTCCATACCTTTGTTTTAGGGTCCCTCTCATGCATCGACACATGCTTAAGCATTAGAGTTGGACTGTCCTGCAAATTCAGCAGTTCATTCTGTACATCTCTGAGAGGAACTCTATCTGATCTGAGCTGAAAAAGGCATAAACCTCTATGATTAGAGCTCAAACTGTCAGAAAGTAGGAACAACACAGATAAAAAAAATTTCTAGTTATAATATGCATGGATGTGGAGCACTTACGTTTGACAATCCATGGACAGACGACATGTTTTTAGATTAATATCTGCAATCACACACAAGAGTTAATGGAGGTGATTTTAAATACATTTGATTTACTGCAATATTATGCAGCTTTAACTGGTACACTTTTCAAAAAGCATCAAAATTAAGCAACATTTCATAATTTTACATCACGTATAAATCAGCATCTTTCGACTATAACTAAACTTTCATTTTCAAAAAGATTTTGATAAATATATAAATAGACTTTATATTAAAGTAAACAACACTAACCATAATAAAAAAAAAATAGGTGTTGAAGAAAAGCTCGATATTTGTAGGAAAATGCTGCCTGCATTCAAATACATTACAGTTAATTGTAAAATAATATCTCAATTTCTCACATTATTTCTCACACATCTGCTTACAGATCAGGTCCACTTCTCCACAGAAAGTAAAGGTTTGCGTAATTGTGCTGCTTGATATCTTCAAAAATATATAATAACAGTAAAACATCACTGCTTGCATCCTCTCAAGAAATGTCAACTTTGTTGGCGTCTCACCGCTCAGCTGTCTGTCTTCAAGACATTTAGACATCACAGACACACAGCAAATGTTGTTTAAATACTGTTTAGACTGCTAGGCAACCTGATCAGCTCTAAAACAGTCTTTATTTGTGGAGATTAATAAAGTAAACTGGACAACGGCATCGCCAAACCCAAAACATTATTAATGATTTCATTTATATTAAAGCGTGTTCCTTCTCTAATTCTTACCTTTGCGTCTCATAAAAGCTTTTCTGAAGGTTATTGTTTATTTGAATCCGTACCTGAGTACTGTAAAAACAAGCGATATCGACTTAACCGCCACTAGCACTTTCAAAACACAACACACGAGCACCTGATTGGATAAAACCACCGCGTAACACATTGCTTCTTCTTCTCTGGTTTATTGGTGATTTGCATTTCATGTACACGGCGCCACCCAGTGAACTGTTGTGAATTTAATATTTTCCCTCAACTTTTATTTTTATTTTTTATTTTACTGAAGCCCATTTACATCACAGAATTATTATTTACAAGACGCAGGCTGCGTTCTGTAAACTGCCACCTGCACCGATCAGTATTAACTCTCGAAGACCCAAATATAGAAAATAAACTTGTACATGTTGTTCTAGTAGGTCTCTAATGCAGAAATAGGGTTTTTAACCCTTTTTACATTTTAGTGAGTTTTTAGGGAAATGTTGTAATATTGCAACGTTGGGCCTTTTGGCTAACAGAATTTCAGTAATTTTATTCACTGTTTGAACAAATGTAGAGAACATCTAAGAGTTCATTTGTAGGGTTTACTGCTTGTCCCATAACAAGTCTATATATTTACACACGAATAATCACACAGTAATAATCAGACATATTTTAATGAAAAAAAAAATTATAAAAAAAAAATTATATTTATTTTATTTATATTGTACTTAGAAAATCTGATGACCTGAATAAAAACTTTGTAATTTACTATGTTTAGCTCTGTTCATAACCATGTTCAGTTGTGATAGTCCCAAAGGCAGTCCTCCGAGAAGCAGAGGTGGACATTGCACTTGCTGCAAAGCGTGTTGGTGTAGCCTTTACTATCCTACAGTGTCTGCAGCGACATTTAAGACTTGTAAATAATCAAAAACAGTATGTTTCTATTCATCCATGTAATATGCAAGGTTCACAGGCATATTCTGCAACCTAAAATTACAACATTGACACAATAAGCTCAAAATATAATATTATCAACACATTCAGTGGTACCTTAATATATATATATACTTAGTTGAATATTGATTTATCCAGTTCAGTAAAACAAGAGGATGTACTTCAAGGCATGTTCAGTGTGAGTTCATGACCAAGTGAACAGGCCTTTTTACTAAACCATCCAATTAGCATTGCAAGGCTGAACAATAGGACATTTTATGTAAATGTGGTCTCAGAGAGTGATAAAACAAACAAACAAACATGTGCAGGTTTATTTTAGCAGAGCTAAAATTGATGTTGTAATATAACAACAGAGAATTGTATATTTAAAAAGTGTGAAGTACTAAAATATTTTCCTTGCACCTTACAATACACAACTTAATTATTATTTAAACTCACTTAAATTGACATTATTTAAATTGTCAGTATTAAAATTGCTCAACCATTATTTTTTTTAAAAAAGAAATGTGTGTGAAATTTATAAAAAAATACTATATAACATTTTTATTTATTCATTCATTCATTCATTCATTTTACAGAATATATATCTAATATGGCCCGTGTTGTTTGCACAGTGAACAGTAGGTGGCGGTATGTGACTGTGGTGCTCTATTTTCCAGTAACATAAAGAAGAAGTGTTATTTTGTGAAAGTAGTTGGTCGTCCAACGTGTTCCTCCCAAAAACTGAGAAACATAGGAGCATTTAATTTCTCTATATCAAATCTTTTAAGTTGTGCCTCAGGACAGACAAGTATTATGAGAGAAATCATTAGTTTTCTGAAGATAACAGGATTAGAAAGTATATATATATATATATATATATATATATCTCCCGTTAATGCTTCACATTGGTGGCGGTAATACACCATAAGTTGGCTTGTCAACCGCTATTAAATCGTACATGAAGAAGAAGAAGAAGTGTTCCTCCCAAAACAAAAAAAAAACAAAACACGTGCTCGTACTGCAGTGGCCGCAGAGCAGCTGATGGAAACAACAAATCAGTTTACCATAGCATAAAATATTTTCGAAAGTATATAAGGTTTTCAGCCATCACTAAAATGTCGCCTCCAGTATGTAGTTGTGCTGAACAAGTCAGAAAACTCCCACAGCAGGCGTCAGTAATGAGAAGAGAGATAAAAAATCTCAGGTAGGTTCTTAAATCATAATGACTGCGGAATATGAGTTAAGATTGTCCTGAAAAGAAGTTTCCTCCATTCATTGATTGATTGGTTTGTTGATCAAACACAGACAGCAGATGGATGGAGTCATACGAGCACATAAGAAGCAGATGTCATCTCTTCAGTGCATGCTGACAGACTGGAAACATGAAGACAGATTACAGCCAGAGAGCAAAAGCCCAAATCAAAGCCCTACTGAAATCAATCAATTATTAGAGCAAGGTCAAATACATTTAATACCCCATATTGACCCACTTTCACTTTTGATTCTGCAGTCTACTTTAGTAGACCATATTTAGGTTGCTATAAATGTTGTGTACGTTGTCATCATTAGAGAAAACTTTGAATGTATAAACTAAAATGGCTGTCAGTGAAGAAAGAGCTCCTCTTTGGGTCCAGTTGTTGCCATGTTAACTAGTCTAACTAGGACCCCTTGGTCACAGCTTAGTTTTCATGTCAAATAAACTGCATTTGTCTGTTTTTACAGTCTCAGGACGTATTCAGACGGTACCGATACATCAGCTCATGTTTTGAAGTCAAAAATGGCACTCCACGACAACCCACCATATGCAGTTCTTCTCGGGCCAGCTTATAGATTGAACCCTCGGTCTTCAATAACCCTGAGCATTCTTTAGTTGGCCTGGAACAATACTCCCATATCTGGTATGTAGCAAATGGATGGAGAAACTCATTTGTGTGTGCACATCTCCTTTCCTCCTTGACTGCCTGCTAGATTTGTCAACTTTCGCCACATACAGAACTCAAGACATACATGCTGATATGATAATCTTGTCTCAGAGATTGAATAAAATAATAACAGACCTATATATATATATATATATATATATATATATATATAAAAAGTCCTGCACTTTTTCTTCTCCCATTTAGGTTGTTTAAAAGCAAATTACAGTTACAGACATTTGCAGAATTTTGATCCATTGTCAATAATTTAACAATGTGTAAAGCACAGTTCAAACAAAAGTAATTTTTAAACCAAGCAGCTTCCTGTTGGTCACCGTGGTGAATCTACATGACCAACTTGAACCTGTTTTGAAATCTGCATAGGAATATTTTTCTCCTCACAAAATTCCTGACTGAAAATGTGACATTTTTGAAGGCTATGTAGGCCTACCTTTTTTACTCTTAATTTTTTTTTAAGTGATTTTTTTTTTTTTTGAAAGGGAGAGATACACTTACACATTCTTACACATACTATAATTTAAAAAAAAAGTGGTTTTAAGTTGCATTTATATTGTTAAATCAAAAAATTGTCAAAAGTCATTGTAACTTATATACGTATTTCTCAAGAATAATAATAACTGTGTAATATTGTATACTGTCAAACCACATTATTTTCTTAGTTGCCATACCATGAAAATCTTGTACTATTGCAACCCTATTAGCAAAAGCATAATGCTTGCATGTCCTGGAAAACGTCAGACAGTTAAGAAAAGAGAGAGAATTGTTTAATTGAGAAAAATTACAGTGTAGCGTTTGAGACTGTTGATCATGCTAAATCAAATGAGAATAGGTTTAGCCATTATAAGAAGTAAATTTAATGGATACCTGGTAATTTTTTAATTTTTTTTATTTAACCTTTATTTCACCAGAAAAGACTCTTGAGATTAAAAATCTCTTTCACAGGAGTGGTCTGGCCAAAATGGGCAGCAATACAATCAGTTTCATCACAGATTTACACAACACAAACAAACTAAGAACACTTAAAACAATTACATATCATTGAGTCATCTTCCATTTGCTGAATAACTGTTTTAAAATGATCCAAAGATAAATTTTGTAATTTCAATTGGAGAAGATTCCAGTCAGATGGAGCTGCATACATAAAAGCCTTCTTACCTAGTTCAGTTAGAACAAAAGGAACAGAGACAGTATAACAAATAATAATGTTTCTAGACAGGGCTGACAAGTGAGCAGGCCTAATTAATGACAATTGAAAGTTCCTTATACATTTGTGTGAAGTGAACTCTTTTGTCTTTTTATTTCACATTCTCAGGATCGTTTTCCTCTTCCATAAGAATGGGCAAATGAGCTACAAAGCCAAAGTAAAGCCACCCCGTCTGAATGGACAGAGGTTGGGGGTGTACTCCACCCGTAGCCCCCACAGGCCTAATGCTTTGGGACTGACCTTGGCTAAGCTAGAAAGAATCACAGGTACCACATATTTACAAGACTGAGTGACCTCTGGGACAGCTGTTCTCAACCAGGAGGCCGGGACCCACTCGCGGGTTTCAGAAAACTTAAATAAAATAAGCCAAAACAACTAAATGTAGATATATTATTTTAATTAATTCAACAATTGTATTTATTTCTTTGAAGAATCAGGGTTCCCAGTGTGTTGACACCTGAATATATGAGGCAAGGTAGCCTAATTTTAAAAGTGTGATTTCTAGAACTAGAAAAGTCATACGAGTTATATAAAAAAAAAAATAATAATAATAATAATCTCAACTCAACTTTTTATAATGATTACACATTTCAGTTATGCGTAGCTCTAAATTATTTTATCATGTGGAAATAGTGAGTAAAAACATTTTAAAAAGTTGTTAACCTTTATCTTTATGTAGTAAATCACCAACAGCTGGAAAAAATCATGGGATCTTTGAGTATTGTTGTGGACAGTGGGGGGCCTCAGAGTCAAAAATGTTGAGAACCACTGCTCTACTAGATGATTATTATGTGTTGTTTGCAGTGTAATTTTAACAACTTTTATATATTACTATAGTATCTATTAATATTGTGAATTAGCCTTTATTGTTATAGTAACTTTGTAAGCAATTTATATTAAATATATGTATTAAATTATAGTAATTTAAGTAATTTATATTAATTTTAATGTACTTTTAGCATTTTTTTATTTTATTTATTTATTTATTAATTTTTTTTATGCTTCTTTTTTTTTATGAATCGTCTTTAGCTTTAAAGGGATAGTTCACCCAAAAATGAAAATTCTGTCATCAATTACTCACCCTTGTGTCGTTCCAAAACCGTTACGACCTTCGTTCATCTTCGGAACACAAATTAAGATATTTTTGATGCATTTCAAGAGCTCTCTGACCCTCCCGGACAGCAAGGATCCTAACACAATCAAGGCTCAGAAACATAGCAAGAAAGAAAGAAAACAACATATGAAATGTATGTACATGGATACGTTGTTTACGTTCAGATCAAAGCTTAAACAGCGCATCCACATACGTTGCTGCTGACACAAAACAGCATAGTTTACGTATGTGATACTCTCCAAAATGACGCCATACGCCAGAGGAGACAAATTGTTGAATAAAGTCGTTATTTTTGTTTTCTATGTACACAAAAAGCATTCTTGTAGCTTTGTAAAATTACGGCTGAACCACTGATGTCACATGGATTATTTTAACGATCTCCTTGCTACATTTTGCATTGATCGTGTTAGGATCCTTCCTGTCAATGAAAGGGCCAAAGAGCTTTTGGAATGCATCAAAAATATCTTAATTTGTGTTCCGAAGATGAACAAAGGTCTTACAGGTTTGGAACGACACGAGGGTGAGTAATTAAGCAATTATAGTGAGTAATTAATTGCAGAATTTTCATTTTTGGGTGAACTATCCCTTTAATTTACTTGCCTCAATCATAAACAACTTAACAGGACAACTAGTGTAACATCAAGTTTGTCATAGTCAGTATGATAGTTTACCATATGAAAATGTGTTCTTTACTGTCATAAGATCATAAAATAATTTTGAGGGAACCTATGATTTGAAAGACCTTTTAACATGCTGGATATAGCAATATAGTAATCCTTTAACATTTGATTTTCAAGGGGATACACTTCACTTGTCAGGCGTTGATATTATTGCTGGAACGCCTGTGCTAGACATCAAGCCATATATTCCAGACTACGATTCTCCAAAAACAAGAAGAGATGATACCAGCAGTGAATATAGACAAACATCACCGTTCACAGACTCTCAGATGCCCCAAGTGATGGATCTAGACGAAGAACCAAACATCTCCGGGACATCATCTGAACCCTCCTCAGAGCTCAGAGTTTGTCCAGCTGGACCTTCAGATTTCTCTCAGCCAGAAAGGTGTGGATCCAGTGATGTGACTGATGTGTTAGCAGAGGTTAAAAACTATGTCAAACAACAGCAGCTTTTCACTGAAAGTCCAGAAGACAAACAGACAGATTCTCCTGAATGCACTTCATTGTCAATCAACCGTTTAAGTTCATCCAGTCTTAAATTTGGATGTGAGGACTACAGTACTATCGCTGCCTGGGTCAGGGCACCTCCTGTCAGTAACCTAGACGTGCGGTTTACTGCTAATGCTGAGAAAGAGCTCAAAGAGTTTGTTCCCTGCGACAGTACAGGTATTAGATCTTTCTGATGCCTAAGAGTTTTTTTCTAATGAAGGCAGTTGTAATATTTCTAATTGATTTTTGATTCATAGACAGCACAAGACCAAAGTTCCAGTTCTTGAAAGGACCAGAAGAAGCAGTGGCAGCCATCAAAGGCATTCTGTCAGCTGACCCTAGATCAGTATATCGTCGCACACGTTGTCAGGACCGCCTGTTCTTCTTCACCCTGGATACAGCTGACATCACCTGCTGGTTTGGAGATGGTTTTGCTGAGGTTGTGAGAGTCAAACCTGTACAGAGTTAAGAACTCACAAATGTTGTGTGAGATTTCTGCCAAATTCCCGCATTTTCAAGAATACTAAGAGATAGTGCACCTAAAAAAGTAAATTCTGTAAACATTTACTCACCCTCATATCCCAAACCCATAAGACTTGATTTTTCTGTGGAACATAAAAGAAGTTTTTGTTTTTTTGAGAAATGTCCATGAAATATTTTTTTCTCTTTGTCCATACAATGGAAGTCAGTGGTCACCAAAATTGTTTGGTTACCACCATTTTTCAAAATATCAGCTTTTGTGTTCCACAGAAGAAAAAGTTAGTGACGTCATTTTCATTTTTGGGTAAATTATCCCAAAATTTGTGTTATTGATTAATGATTAACTAAATTTAGTCTGTTGTTTGTGTGCACTAATAGCAACAGGAAATTACAAATATTGTCTCAAACCAGACTGATCCATATCCTCAACTAATTTACTATTTTTAAAAAGATCATTTTATTACCTTCAATACAAAGCACATTAAGATATTTTTATGGTTCACAGCATAGATCTAAATGTTAACATACTACCCTTAGCAAGCAACTGTATTGCTAGAATTTCATAGTTCCAACAGTTACATTTTTTTTTTTTTTAATCACATAGTTTGTGTATGATTATTTATTGCATTTTAATTTGTTAAATGTTTCCAGTAAAGTGCTGGGTTTATTAAAGGTGCCGTATGTAATTTTTTGACATTACTAAAGCGTAAAATTCCATGATATGTTTACAGATACTGTATTTAGGAAAGATGCTAAGCTCACATGTTCCTCCACAAAACAATGCTGCAGCCATTTATTGTACTTTGAAATATCTGTTCTGTGTCAGAAAGTCTGGTTTTGTTTTGGTCTGTGTGATTTGATCCTCTGTCAGTTTAACCAGTAATATTTTGACACCCTGGGAGGCCAGTTGGCAGAAAACACCGCGTATTGCAGCCATGAAAGCCAGCAAATGAACTGTGTCAGACCTGATCTAAAAACTCTATGACCAGAGACATTAACATGTGGATAAATAAACTTGTCAACTTACAGTATGTCAGAGCTGGGTAGTAACTTATTGCATGTAATCAGATTCCAAATATTATGTACTTGTAATTAGAGGACATTACATTTTAAAATGCTCATAATGAGATTACAGTTGCTTTTTATGGATTACATGATGACATATTTACACAATGGCACAATGTTTTTGTCCTGCCAAACTCCTTAAATTAAAATAGTTTAGTTAATATCTAAAGAATTTTAACAACACATTCACGTTTAAAATTCCCTGGTATTGTTTAATGGTCATATTAACATGTAGGTAAATGAACAAAATATTTCTATTTTTAGGGTTAGGTGTTCAAGTGTTTTTTTTTTTTTTTTTAATCTATTTTTATATACATTTTTATATCTTACGTCAGTGAAACCCTGGTGAAATGTAATGTTTAATGCATTTCATGATGTTTATATATATATATATATATATATATATATATATATATAAAATCTTTCATTTTGCTTTTTATACCAATATGGTATGTTTAAAAGTTAGATAATGTTAAAAGTAATCTAAAAAGTAGTCAGAATACATTACCTAAAATGAGTAACCTAGATTCCGTTACTAACTACAGTTTTCATCATGTAATCAGTAACAGACTACATTTTGTAATGGTAAGTAATGTGCCCAGCACTGCAGAGTGAAAGGCTTGTTTCCTTCCTCAATCTGGCAACCCGCGGGAGCATCGAGTTTGTGGAGAAACAAACAACCCTCCTGTATTTTGAATTTGGACTGCAGTACCAATTTCAACCGCTAGCTGTCAATAATACACTTTTTGCAAAATAAAATTTATTCCCATAGGAGGTGATGGTTTTAGAATGCAGTGACGAAATGACTGAAGACAAAGACAAAATATAAAACCAATTTATTTTAAAATAACCAGTTGTACAAACTAAAAGATAATTCGTAATATAGGCTTAAGGCAAAGTTCTAGTTGCTTTAAAATTATAAAAGAACACAAAAGTACTATACTGTAACAATCTCAGTTTTTTATTTTATTAATGTCTAGAATGGTTTTTATTTGACAGAGTACTGATAAGTGGCATATATACATGGAGACATGAAGAATTTTAATAAATATACATTTGTACTTTTGGGTTTAGAAATCCTTTGAAATAGTAAATTAGATAAAAATCTTTTTTTTTCTGTAGAAAGGAGACACTCAGATGATTAAATTCTCAGATAGACTCTCTGGTTGAGAAGGAGCAGATGCTGGAGGATACACTGGCATTGAGACTTGACTGTTCAGGTCAGCATATGTCTGCTCGCCATCACCTAAAATCAATGGACATTACTCATTTGATCTGACAAATAAATAAAATGCTTCGTTTTATAAATGAACCGCCCATTAATTAATGTAGACCCCTGTTGAAAACTAGGGGCATTTCTGCAAATACCTGTATCAATGATAAGGCTTTTTTGAGGCATGTCTTCCTCCTCATCAGGCCCCAGATCCTCAATCAGAAACTCCTCCAGAGGTTTTTCACTAATTGTTTCCACAGGCGCCGGCTCTGGTTGTGGCTCAGCTGGTACTAAAGGCACTGTCTCTGCTATCGTGGGTAATACAGGTTCTGTGATAGGAAGCGTGACAGGAGAAGGATCTGTTTCCTGAGCCAGACCGAGATCTTCTGAAATAACTACAGGCGGTTCTTTCCTTGGTCGACCTTTCCTTCCAGGGGTACCACTGGTCTTCTTTTTCACTCTTTTAAGGCTTTGTGGCCTGCATTCAAAATTTGTGTATTTGCATCATAATATCACAATGTCATTGAAAAATAAATAAGTGCTCTAGGCCTTTTCCAGTGCTTTTATTGGCCTAATTCAACACTAGCTTTACCCATAAACCCACTGGTTGGTTGCCTTTTCCTCTGCCTCAGCCTTTCGTTTCTTCAACAGGTCTCTGTCTCTCAATCGCAGCCGAATTCCACCTACCAAACAAACAAATCACTCACTCCTTTGCTGCTTTGCCTGCTGCAGGTATTGCAGTTTACTTTGTAACATTAGCTAAGGTAAAACCAACCACAAATATTCAGAATTCATGAGTGTATGAAAAGCTGCTCAATGCATGTTTCAGAAGAAATGTAGATGCATTGACATAGATAAGAATCACGCCAGTTATGGTTGTTGCCAGATAACAAAAATATATTCTAAGAACATTTTGCTAATTATGTTGTAAAATCATTATTTATTGAGGTTCTCTGAACATTGAAAATGCAGGGTTTTTTTTAAATGTTTAATTTTTACGTTTACATTTTAACGTTTAGGGAACATTCCATTTTATTATTTTGCAAACATTATGGGTATGTTAATTTTTTATGTTCTTAAGTATTAACATTTAAAAACATTAGTCGATTGTCCAACTAAAAGCGTTTCAGAAAAAAAAACATTCCATGAGTGCTGTATAAATAACGTTTTTGTGCCAGTGTTACTGAAAGAACTTTTGTTCATAATTTTGTGAGAACCTTGCCACAGTGTTACACAAACTTCTGAGAATGTTCCCTGTTAACTGGATTCCAACTTCAGCATTGTTGCTAGATCTTTCAAATATCTAATCATTGCTAATAAAAATTGAAAAAAAAATTGCATAAATGTAATTTTATAAAATGCAGGGCAAATTAAAGAACTACTAATTTTTCCGCTTTCTGTTTATCATCTGATAAAATGTTTCATCCAAACCTTTTCATCAAAAAAAAAAAAAAAAAACAAGTCACTAATGGATAAACAACGAATAAATTCATAATGAAAAAAATCAAGCAAGCATGTTCTTTTAAAAGTGATTCATTATAAAGTTTTAAATCAAAAGTCATACCTTCATTAGAATCTTTTACTTCAGATGGCGGGATCTCTTTCTCTAATGTCTCTTCCATTTTGTTGTCCTGTCACATGAATATGAAGTATTGAAATGACAGGGCTGAAAAAAATTGTGCCCATTTACTTTTCCTGCTGCAAAGAGAATAATTATCTGGTTAAACATTACCGTAGTGCTGGGAGAGTTCTTGCAGTTGTGCTCTTATCTTATTTGCAAAGGTGGAGATCTTGGCACAATACTCACAGAAGAAAGTTAAAAAAGGAGGTCATGGCTCTGACAGCCTGTGCATTTATGTGACTGTTTATCTGTCGTCATGAGAGATGACTGCTATTCCTAACCTGGTCAAGGGCCATAGACAAACATGGAGCTAAATCATTATTAAAAAAAATAATAATAATATTAATAGAGATTAACATTAGATTTAAATCTACTACAGACTGACCAAGACAAAGAATGGTATCATGGTACAGTATAATAAAATATATTTTATTTAAAAAATAAAATGAATGCAGGTACCCATATGGTCTATTCACAAATGAATGAATCCTTACACAGAGAGACAGTCTCTTTAATTGTTAGTCTTTGTAGTTTGAAGACACCACAGCTAAAAACTTCCCAGCCACAATAAACTATCCCTTTTCAAAGTGATAAAAAAAAAAAAAATGATGCTGACATTAAAGGTGTTTCTGCATTCAGTATTTCCATGTTATTTGAATACTCAAAAGGGCTGCGAAGTGCCTGCCCTCTCTGGACACTCATACATAACCATTTTATCTCTGCTGCTCACTTTCTGGGCGTTCACAATCATGTCAAAACATATTGAGGTCTGCTCTCCCGCCATTAAGTAGATATTGTGCATCAACAGCCTTGAACAGCTCTGAGGTCAATGAATTAAATATAACCATAGACATTCAAAATTTATCCTAAATTAAAATAATTTACCATTTATTTATAAATTTGTTACACTTTTCACAACAGATATCTTTCCCCTAGCAGGAATTTCATTCAAATTAAATGCTAGTTTTTTTCTCTCCTACTGTTATAATTTGGTTAACCTCCACCATTGTAACAAAATAACAGCAACACTGAACGGCATTTTAAGATCGAGATGCCTACAGAACAGTTGAAGCATGTGTGGGATATTGCATTATTCTTCATGAAGACAAGCCTCCAGTTCTTTGTAGGATGAAGTGCATGTTCAAAGATATCAGTATAGTCAGAGAGGCCATGGAAGGTGTTTGACTCTACCCTGTAAAAAATAAATAAATAAATAAATAAACATTAAAAATTTTGCAGTTTATTTTGAGTTGTTGGAGCACATGGAATATCATGAGAGAATAGATAGTGTTTGCATCGTATGCATCGTGTACAATCAGCCTCATATTCTTTGGCCAGTATGCAACTGTGCAATCATTGGACTAAGATAGAAATAAGATGACTTCACAGTTACAAATCTCCTACCATGTTGGCATACAGTGCTGGTTAAAACTAGGTAAGGGGTTCTCATAGGTGAAAATTTGATGTACTTTTGTGCTATTTACTAACAAATCTGGGAAGTTTGAGTGTCGTAGGTGAGCTTTGACCTCTATTCATCTTTGTCAGTTTGTTCATGTCTAGCAAATGGAGTGAATATTTTCTAAATGGTTTCTCTTTAAATATTTAAGAAATGTAAAGTTTAACACATTTGCAGTTGCAGTTGACTCTGTGTGGCCCCATTGGTTCTTGCTGCCTCAAGATGCTTATAGCTCTTATTGCTAGTTTGTGTTTAATGTAATGTGACTTTCCTTTGCATATACTTTTGTAACTGTTATAAGTTATTACCCCTTAGTTTCATATAATTTTTGTCTCTGATATTGCAGGATGAGAGAGACCTGACAATGCAGAAACAAGAAACAAAACGATGCCCTCTTCTGGCAAGTTCCTACACAGCAAGTGAACTTGTTGAACAGCACAATGTTTATAACATTAACACAGGTTAAACAAATAGAAACAATATATAAAACAAATATATTTTACTTTTTGCAATATACAGTGCCTTGCGAAAGTATTCATACCCCTTAATTTTTTTCACGTTTTATGTTGCTGCCTTATTTTAAACTTTTTTTCCACATCAATCTACACTCCATACACCATAATGGCAAAGCAAAAAACAGGTTTTTAACATCTTTGCAAATTTATTAAAAATAAAAAAACTAAAATGATTCCATTGCATAAGTATTCATACCCTTATCTGGGACAGTTGGAATTTAGCTCAGGAGCATTCATATTGCTTGTAGATGTTACTGCACTTCAAGTGAAGTTAACCTGTGGCAAATTAAATTTAATGGGTATGATTTGGAAAGGCACACACGTCTTAATAAGAGGTCTAACAGCTGAAAACGCATATCAGAGCAAAAATCAAGCACTGAGGTCAAAAGAATTGCCTGTTGAGCTCAGAAACAGGTTTGCGTCAAGCCACACATCTGTGGAAGAGTTCAGAAGAAAAAAAAAAAAAGTTTCTGCAGCATTGAAGGTTCACAGAAGCATGTAGTCTCTGCTACCCTTAATGGAAGAAGTTTGAAACGACCAGGCCAAACTGAGCAATTGATAGAGAAGGGCTTTGGTTAGCGTGGTGACCAAGAACCTGATGGTCACTCTAGTTGAGCTCCATGATCACATGTGGAGACTGGAGAAACCTACAGAAGGACTAATATCACTGCAACACTCCACCAATCTGTGCTTTATGCTGGCGTGGCCAGACTCAATCCTCTCCTCAGTGAAGACACATGAAAACACACTTGGAATTTACAAAAAAAGCAACTAAAGGACCCTCAGACTCTGAGAAACAAGATTCTCAGGTAAACAGTAAAATGTGGTGGTAGCAGCCTCATGCTGTTGGGGCTGTTTTTCAGCGGCAAGGACTGAGAGACTCATCGGAGTAGAAGAAAAGCTCAATGCACCAAAATATAGAGATAGCCTTATTGAAAACCCAGTTCAGAGCATTCAGAACCTCAGACTGGGCAGAAGGTTCACCTTCCAACAGGACAATGGACCTAAACACACAGTAAGAGTGGCTTATAGACAACTCTGTGAATGTCCATGAGTGGCCCAGACACAGCCTGGGATTGAACCCAATCAAATATTTCTGGAGAAACCTGAAAACATAACAGCAGCAACATAACAAAATGTGAAAAAATAAATAAATAAATAAGGGATATGACTACTTTCGCAAGGCACTGTATACTGTATGTATAATTTAAATAGTATAAATTATAGAAACCCCTCATTTATATATATATATATATATATATATATATATATATAAACATTTTGTTGCATGTTATAACAGTTTGTTGTCTCTCTGAATAGCAATAACATGAAACTACTTTCAAACAGAGAAATGTTGTTCGTTGTTCATTTAGAATCATTTAATAGTGAGTTTAATCTGTATAAAGGGGTTTGCTTCCCAGACACAGATTAAGCATTAACCTAATAAAATAAATTCATGTCCATTAATGTATAAGCACCATAAAAAAAGTCTTAGTAGGGACATGTCTTATTAAAATATGACATCACATCTAATATATATTTTAGATAATAATATAGTGGATCGGAAGAGAACATTCCATTTGACTATATGAAATAAAAAACTGAATATGCAATTATTTCTTTTGTGAAACATTTAGAGTTTAAGAAATATCTTGCTGTCTATTTTTAAACATATTATTTGCATTAATCACATGTAGACTGGCTAAGCTAGAATAACTTGTAACTTGATGTAACAAAGAAAACGCAATGATGTTACGCAAACACGTTTTATAGCAGATAACACCATTAAATAATGACTAGGCCATTTTAACCCAGACAGGTAAAAACAGGGTTCTGTGTTTGCCAATAATTCAACTAACCCCAGATGATGCATGCATTTTAAAAGCCATAATACACATTATTTATTGATTATGTAAACAATAAGTTACATAGAATTAAACATATATGGCACATTTCCAACAAATTTGGCTTGAATTACAACATTCAGATAAACTTTTGGTGTCACATAGCCTACTGTAATGCAGCAGAGTTTGATCTTGTGTTTGTGGCTGCAGTGGGCGTCGTTGGCCAGAGATGGCGCTATTGAGTATATATTTGTTTCAGTGCCGTTTCCCTCCATGGTTTCTGCTCTCCCAGAGTAACTTGGCGCTGGGCTCAGATCATTATACAGTCCCATATTCTCCCTCCATTAAGGCATCTTTCTACCTTTTGGGCTGAACAGAAATTCCTCCAGAACCCAAGAGGGAAGAGTCCAACTTTTGAGGGGCGATATGGACATGAAAAAGAGGATTCATTTGGAGCTGAGGAACAGGACACCATCTGATGTGAGTAATTTTGAGCCAAACCTTTAGTTTTGTGGCCAGCCATGCTAGCTGTGCTACTTTCTACTTCCACTGACCTGTGTGTAGTTTAATGATAAGCACATGGGTGTAATACCCCTGGTACAGAGTTAGATGAGAAAGTGCTGCGTGTATATTCACAGCATTAATGTTCATTCGTCTGTTTTGATATGAAATGATCCAGACTGAGTAGTTAGTTTGGAAAGCTCAAGGCATTATTGCAGCATTTTAAGCCCCCCATGCTGGATGTGTGTATTCGTGATCTAGCATGCTTTTATGCTTAAATATACGCTTATTTTAACATCGGCGTTGTAGGATATGGATGGGATGGTTTATTTCACCGTGGTGGCCATGTTTGTTGCTAACATGAGGCGCCTTTTATTAAAGGCACTTAAAAGCTAAAGTAATAAACCAGCTATACTCTGAAGAGACACGTTTTCTTAAATACGGTCACATTTTGATCTCCATCACTATACAACACAGATCCTCCTTTGCCAGGATGTTCTGGTATAACGTTAGTTAGTAATAATAAGACCACCCGTTCAAAAAAAATAGAGTAAATATATAATTTGACGAACATACACTCGAATTATGAATTTTATTCTAAAGGGCACCGAGGCTTTCCGATTATATAAATATACTGATATTTAAAAATAAAAAAAGTTTGCGAAGAGATGCTCAAAAGTAATCTTAAATCATATAGTATTTGTCACATGCATTCGTTAATAAGATCGTGTTGAATTATTGTTACTCGCTGCTTCCCGCCATTATTACTCCCCACGCGTCACTACCGATTAAATAACGCTTATACTCAATAAATACTCGCTCTGATGGTTTTCAAACGTTTTTAAGATATAATATGTAACACAACGTGTGAAAAAGACGAAACGGGAGACTGAGTAAATAGAAGCTAACGTTACATGTGCTAGTTTGGTTGGGCTAGTTTGTGAAAATGTTTAAGTTCAGTTTTAAAATCACGTAAACGTCGCGTAAAATATTATCCTGTGACATGAATAACAGCATAGAGTCAGGTTTTCAAACGCAGAGTTGAGTTTTGGTTAATGTGTAGAGTTTTTCTGTCAATGTAGTCTATCTGAGGAGGCGCCATGTTGTCACGAGAGAAAGAAACTCTCCATTTTTGTCGCTAATTTCCGCTCTGTCTTCGTCTTTCTCTGCAGGAATGCGCCATCGACACCGCTTCCATCCTACACAAGCTCATAAATACCCTCCATTTGCAGTTTGTCACACAAAATGTCACAAAAGAGCGTGGTGTCTTTAGGATATGTCCATGTTGTCTGGCTGTCGGCGTGTAATCTGCTGTTTTCTCATTGGTGACTCGCTGCGACAGTCTGAGCCATAGGGCCATACAACAACAGCAGCAACCGCTTAGCAAACATTATCCAGTGGTTTTCAGATTAGTTTCTTGACTAAACTCTTGTCGACCGCGTATGGCAACTTAAAAACCTTTAAATCCCCAAAACATTTTAAAAACGAGTGTATTTGCAGGGGTCGCCGCCTTGTTTTTTTTCTCCCAGTTGAGAAACTTTTAGCATAGTCTGCCTCCATTGAGCATGTCAATGTTGGCCAACGTGTCCAACCCCCCTGCCTGCTAATTGTTGTTGTTAAACCTTATTGTAAACGCATTTCTTCTAGTATTTATATTTTCCTCTTATATTGTTTGTTTCTAGGTACGAGAACTCGTCCTTGACAACTGCAGATCAAATGAAGGGAAAATTGAAGGCCTCACAGCAGAATTTGTTAATCTTGAGTTTCTAAGTTTGATAAATGTTGGTCTTCTCTCGGTCTCCAACCTTCCTAAACTTGGAAAACTTAAAAAGGTAACCCGTGTGTTTACTGGTCTCTGTTAACAGTGTGCAATATTACCTAAGTTGTGTTCTGATATGTATGTGTGTTCATTTTCAGTTGGAACTCAGTGACAACAGAATTTCTGGTGGCCTTGATGTTTTAGCTGAAAAACTCCCCAATCTCACACATCTAAACCTAAGTGGCAACAAACTGAAAGACATCAGCACATTGGAACCATTGGTTTGTACAGACTTCCTGTCTTATAAATTTGTATGTAGTTTTACACATTTACAAGTTTACAGCTTAACCTAATTATCTAATTATCAATGTGATCAAAACTATGTTAAAAAACCTGTTGTACACTTCAGGTCTTCAAGTGTATTTTGTGCATTGAAATCTTAAACTATTATTATTATTATTATTATGTATTTTTATATATATATATATATATATATATAGATATAGATATAGATAGAAGAAATGTTTTGCTCTTATTAATATTGTAAGATGAACACTTACTGGACTGAAGTAACTTAGGTTTACCTTATTATCAATACATCATGTTTTAGAAAGATCATGTTAAATTTGGAGTGTCAAATACTATACAAACATTTATTTATACATTTTATTGCACTGAGCATAAAACAAAGCATTTAAATATCATTTTACTAAGACATTATTGGGAGATATATAAAGCATATAAATATCAGTTTTCACTATAATTAGTCTGCTGTACTGTTATTGATTTACAGTACAAGCTGTTAGTTCATCTAACTTTTGGTCATATGAATATTGGCAACTGCACCAAATTGCATATTTCTGTGCAGTTTGGGTCTCTAAATAAAATGAGATGTCTTTGGAGTATGAGCTCCATGTTCTTCTGTTAGACTATATGAGCCGTAAAAGCCTGATGTATCAACTGTGATGTTCAAAAACCTTTTTTTTTTTTTTTTAAAGGTTCAATAAACTTATACTGTTTTTTTATATATATATATATATATATATATATATATATATATATATATATATAAGTTCTGACTATTTATATGTCAGGCTTTACAGGGTTAAAGCAGCAGGTCACCCAAAAATGGAAATGACCCTCATGTCATTCCAAACCTGCAAGACTGACTTTCTCCTGCGATGATATTTAAAAGATGATATTTAAGATGTCTTATGATATGCCCTCAGGTGTGCAATGAAATGTTTTAGCTGTGCTTAATTTTGATGACAGTATAACACAAAATGGAATTGTACAGTAATGTGATTCATCTGTTCACTTTGGCAGAAAAAACTTGACCATTTGAAGAGTCTCGACCTTTTCAATTGCGAAGTCACAAACTTGAATGACTATCGGGAAAGCGTCTTCAAGCTCCTTCCACAGCTCACATATCTAGATGGCTACGATATGGATGACCGCGAGGCATCGGACTCTGACGGAGAAGCTGATGGAGATGGGGTCGATGACGATGATGATGAGGGTTGGTGTGGCCAGCCTTTTATTTTAAGTTTCAGTGTTTGAACAACTGTCGAGTTTTTTGGGGGGTTAGCAATGTTCGTTAAAATATCACTTTAAATACAGAAGAAGAGGATGAAGATGGAGAGGAGGAGGAGTTTGATGAAGAGGAAGATGATGATGATGATGAAGATGAGGTTGAAGGCGAGGAGGATGATGAGGATGGCAGTGGAGAGGATGAGGTACAAGTTAAATTTTTATGCGTTGCTTATGGAAACTAATAACACAGAACAGCTGATTTAATTACATGGGCTTGTTGGTTTCAGGAGGAAGACTTTGGTCAGGATGGAGAAGTAGAGGATGATGACGATGATGACGATGATGAAGGTGAGTTGTGTTGGAATGACCACATTTTTTTATTTTATGACTTGGTTTGCTTCTTTTGGTGTGAGTGTTTATGAAGTAATTGTTTCGTCTCGCTCAGAAGAAGAGCAAGGAGGCAAGGGTGAGAAGAGAAAACGAGAAGCAGACGATGAAGATGATGACGACGACGATGATGACGATTAAGAGCCAATGAACAACTCCATTACCAACCCTACCCTCTCCTTCCTTTTCAACAACTTGGCTATTCCATCAACCTTTCTACCCCTCCACAACTCCCCCTTTACCCAAGCGCTAAGCTCCCTGTGGGGGCAAGACTGTACCGGACGGGTGGAGCTGTTCATATGGAGCCTACGAGCTGAATGAAAGCCTTCTGGATCGGTGGCTTACTCTGCATTCCACTAGTCCACTGTCAATCCCCTGCCCGTTTGTGTTTCAAAACCTCTGGGGACTTTGGGGACTGGTATTTAGTTTTGGGTCTGTGCTTTTAATATTTTGTTGAAAATGTTTTTTTTGTTTGTTTTGTTTTTTTCCTTTCTTTTTTTTGTTGACATTTCCTCCACCCTTTAGTTTTTGTTCCAAATTTCCCATTAAGATTGCTATAGCAACTGTGTGACAAGCGGGCCATAATTTTAGTGTGGCAGCCTGTGGCACAAATCAAGGTTGTAGCTACATTTTTACTTTCTGTAAGACAAAAACTTTGTAAATAAAATAACATTTTGTGCTTTGCTCACTCTCCTATTTCTCTGTTCTTTGTCTTAACTTTTATTTGAAGACTGACAGTGAGCGTTTGAGAGACCCATGTCTGTCTTGAGATGGTCATTGCCTGATACAGTAAAGCCGCAGCTGATCATTTTCAATAGATTCACAGCTTAGTATTGCTTGTTTTCATGTTGAAGTGCCTTATTTTCTGTTTTAATTTTATTTTCTTGAATACAATCAAACAACCAAGTCGGAAGAGATTGTCATTCGTTTACTCTTCTTCATTGTTTTAAATCGATAAATCTATGACTTTTAATTATTTCATTTTATATATAATATATATATATATAATATGTGTGTGTGTGTGTGTTATGTGTGTATCTTGAAGTGCTCGGGTCTAAATGGCTTTGACCAATAATTTGTAATATAATCAAAATGCAGTGACAAACTTATATAGTCATAAATGTCAAAGACACTTTCTTTAAAAACAAATAAGTGTTCTCAGAAAATGCATGTTGGTAAATCTGTGTTAATGTTAGATCAAATCCAATCAAGAGTCAGATGATAAATATAGTGTTTAGTGTACAAAGGGAGGAATTGCTCAAATGTTATCAATTTATAATGAACTCCTATAGTTCTACATATGATCCTGTCATACTTTGTACATATTTCATGTGACTTTAACATATTGTAGTCACAAGAAATTACTGAAAAGCTGATGAAGCACTTTAAAACTGGTATTGTTTATAAACATTTTTTGTAAAATCTAAAGGAGTTCGGGGCTAGTTGTACTCCAGTGGATATTTCCCAGGATAGGTTTGCTTTGATTCATTCAGTTTCTGCATAAACCCAAACCTGAATGCCTGGAGTAAAAACAGCTATCGAATATTTTCACTGTTTTTTGCCCAGAAGAAAAAGATACAGTTCATTCAATGTATAATGACATTTTGTAACAGGTGGGGTCATTTTTCACAATAGAAACTACCATTAAACAGTAAAACAGTTGTGAAACCTTTAATGGAAGTTATGTTACTGTTTTTTTTTTTTTATTATTATTCAAAGTAGGTTTAAAGACAAATTAATTCCAAATTACCTTCACTTTCTGTAACTGATGAGAATTGGTTGTGTTTCCTCTCACAGCAACATGAGGGCACCACATCTTTTGGTAACTCAGTGGTTACACAGAAATGTGTGGTTGTGTGTGCAGGGATCATGTAGAACAAACATCCTACAGGCAGTCCCTCCAGGATTTCGCAGCACTTTTTTCTGATTTTTGAGGCCTAAAATGACTGATTTTGCTGCGGCTTTTCTCAAAATTTGCGGTGATATTTGCGGCATTTCTTATTGTTTTGCAGTGAAAATATACCACAGAACATTCTTCTAACATTGTTATGACTTTTCTGACTTCGAGAACCATAGGGCTCCAGACTAATATTTGAGGACACCAGCACAAGTGCCATTAAAGGGGATAGTTCACCCAAAAATGGAAATTCTGTCATCATTTACTCACCCTCAAGTAGTTCCAAACCTGTATGAATGCCTTTGTTCTGCTGAACACAAACGAAGATATTCCAAAGAATGTGGGAAACAGAGCAGTTCTGGGGCACCATTTACTTCCATAGTATTTTTTTTTTTCCTACTATGGAAGTCAATGGTGCCCCAAAACAGCCTGGTTACAAACTTTCCTCAAAATATCTTCCTTTGTGTTCTGCAGAAAAAAGACATTCATACAGGTTTGGAACTACTTGAGGGTGAGTGAATGATAACAGAATTTTCATTTTTGGGTGAACTATCCCTTTAAGTTCTACAGAAGGTGGCACCAACACCTGAGAGTAAAGCACTCACCCTAATTGCACATGTACATCTCGGAGATGTCTATTTGATGTCTGCATTTACATATGCAAGATGTATTTTTAGGGTATTTGCTCATCTGCAATACATCTCCAAGACGTTTCCTGTCAGATGTCAAATAGAGATTTATTAGAATGCATGTAAAACTGCTTCTGAGACATTTATCAGATTACAAGACTGATGTTTCCCAGATCTTTAGCAGACGTCTTACAGATTTACTTGTGCTGTCTGGGTAGTTGAGATGCAGATAAAATGAACTTTTATTACTGTCATTCATAATGTCTAAATATAATTTAATAAATACAAAAAATATATATATTAGGGAGTGGAAATGGCTAATAAGCCTATAAGTCTCTGCAGCCATATAGTGGTAATGTCTTTTTTTATTTTTAAATAAGTGTTTGCTTTCCTACATTATGAAACTTAGTTTTATAAATGGAGGCAACATGAAGGATGAACAAATAATGTCATCACATTAAAAATAACTTTCAAATTTGGTTACTTAAAGCTTTGAAGTGCTGGGAAAAGTTGTGTGAAGCATTTAAAAACAATTGAAGACATTAGACCATTTCTGCCACAAGTTGTTCCTGTAGTTATGTTAAATCCATGGTGAACGGTGGAGATTTGTGTTTACTGAAAGATGTTTTTCCTGGTTTCCACATCAGTGGCGTTTGTTCTGATATCCGTAGCTTTAACAGAATTCTGCGCCGAATGCTTCTCACAAGATCTGACAGATGTTACTGATTCTGCAGTGAATTCGACTACTTTCTTCTCTGTATCTCCCAGCGCTGTGTGTAACGTGTCGCGTGATCGAGAGCAGTCCGCAGCAGATAAACGGTCTGCGCCGCGTAGCGCGGATTAGTTCCGCTTTCCGTTCGTTTGTCCAGTGCTACCCGGTCTCATCAATCTGCGTATAAATAACACGAGTTTACACTTTACAATTGCGTGTAATGCATACGCCAAAGTCCAATTTTGCGTGCACATGACACGCCAATCCTTCCCATTAATTTCGGTGGACAGCAGATGCGTCCAAATACCGCGCAGCATCTTCAGCGGCAGTGACGTCACCAGCGAGGCTCGGTTCACCTGATGCGCGTGCACCTTCAAACAGGTAAGTAAGGGCAGCAATCTTTTTATGTAACGAGATCACTGGTTTAACGGTATTATTTTAATTATTGCAGTGTTTCTGCATCACGTTAGATGAGGTAATGTGTTCAGATGAGTTGTTAGTGGAACAGTGGGCTGCTTAACACAGCTGGGAACCTGCCATTGACATTAGCCTAAGCTAACTTCTACTGTATGTTATAGACCTGTTGCCGTTTGAAATAAATAAATAAAACCGTTTTTAATCATGTTGTGACATGGGTCTTCAGCTTTTAGACTGATGACAGCACAACAAATCAACCAAACCAGTATTGCGTGATAATTGTGATCATGTAAAAAGTCCATACATTTACCATATTTTTACCATAGTAACTGTTGCTCGACCATGTCATGTGTAGTCAATACACAGTAACTACAACATATACCATGCCTCTCATCACCGTAACTGTAGTTTTACAGTGGTGTTTTTTGTAGGTATGGTAACCACAACACCTTTTCATGATTTTGTGTTTACTGTCTACTCTTTGTATGGGTTTACCACAGTAACCGTAGTTTTACTGTGGTATTTGTAGATAAAGCACAATAACCACGACACATACTATGAGTTTACCACATTAACCGTAGTTTTACTGTGGTATTTGTAGTTAAAGCACAATAACCACGACACATACTATGGGTTTACCACATTAACCGTAGTTTTACTGTGGTATTTGTAGATAAAGCACAATAACCACGACACATACTATGGGTTTACCACATTAACCGTAGTTTTACTGTGGTATTTGTAGTTAAAGCACAATAACCACGACACATACTATGGGTTTACCACATTAACCGTAGTTTTACTGTGGTATTTGTAGATAAAGCACAATAACCACGACACATACTATGAGTTTACCACATTAACCGTAGTTTTACTGTGGTATTTGTAGTTAAAGCACAATAACCACGACACATACTATGGGTTTACCACATTAACCGTAGTTTTACTGTGGTATTTGTAGATAAAGCACAATAACCACGACACATACTATGGGTTTACCACATTAACCGTAGTTTTACTGTGGTATTTGTAGTTAAAGCACAATAACCACGACACATACTATGGGTTTACCACATTAACCGTAGTTTTACTGTGGTATTTGTAGTTAAAGCACAATAACCACGACACATACTATGAGTTTACCATACTAACCGTAGTTTTACTGTGGTATTTGTTGTTAAAGCACAATAACCACAACACCATTCTTTTACCACAGTAACTGTACTGTATACTATTTGTAAAGCAGTAACCACAATGCTTGCCACGCCTTTAATATGTTTTTGTGAAGTAATTCAATATTTTTTTTCTGTCTTGCAGTTACGCCAGATCACATACTCCAGCAGATCTTTTAAGAAGCCATCTCTCTCTCCTTCTCTCTCTTTCTCTCTCTCTCTCTCTCTCTCTCTCAGCTTTTCCATTCCTATTTTTCCGAACTGTAATCCATAATTCAATTACACATAGTTTTGCTCTCTCTCTTTCTGTGGTTCAACATGGCATATTTTTAAATCTCAAAATCAAATTCTGACCAATTCTGACAGAGAGCTGCTAGAATTAACAGGGAACTTGAACTCGAAGCTCCCAATGCTGATCTTGAAGAAGCTGAAAGAGGCCTGAACAAGTCCTTCAAAGGTTCAGCCCTTCACAGGTTTTGTTGAACACATTTAGCTATAGCTGATTTGCTTTAATGAACGCATCCTTATTTTACGTGTTAATAATAACTTTCCTTATAGTCTTTCCTCTCAAATATTTTGGTCACTTTGGTCATTTTTAACACACTGTCTCAACATGTATATATTTCTCTTCATTTCAGCTGAAAGGGAAGACCAAAGGAAGGCCTGTCATGGGATTTGACTTTGACCATCTTGTGCGTTTACGGAGAAGACTAAAAGCTGCAAAGGCAAACACTTCCAATGGTACATCTGTGTTGGTCTGAGAACCTTGACTGAACTTTACTGCAGTTGCATTTGATGTTTCTTTAACTTTGGTTTACATAGCCCATCGGGACGAACCCTCAACAAAGTGTCATGTAGAAGTAGTAATAATTCATACAATTTACCAAGTCAGCAAATTCATATGATATTGTACAAGCATACTCATACAAAATTCTACAACTTTTACTCCTACTGCTGTCACTGGCCATTGCCTCAACTCTCCTGCAGATTGTGCTCATAGTAAGTAGTCAGAGTGTTTGTATCATAAAGTTTATTTTAAGTCCATTGGAATCTTTATTAATCTTTACAAATTGGTGCGGTCTCTTCCCGTTCTAACAGTACATGATATCTGTCCACACCTCACAGTCTGCCTTTCTTTCCATGTTGATTTTTATTGAACACATCTATCTAAGCTTGAGTCTGGAAATGCTAGTTTAACTTGTCACGTGACAAATCAGATCTTCAGTTAATTTGGCCAAATCAGATCACTTAAAGCTGTTCACACCAAGAACAAGAACTGTAATGATAGGTAGGTAATAAAAAACATTTGTTTATGGTTTATGGTTTTTTGTTCGTCCACATCAGACATTCCCGAAATTATGCTATCTGAAGTTATCTGAAATGCCAAGTAAAACACCCTTTATATGATATTTTGGAGGGCTTTTATTCTGTAATGCAACATCAGACTTGCCTGATTTTTGGTGTGTGACAACCTGAGAAGGTCTACTATCTATCTGAAGTAAAACTAGTCTGTGGTAACAAGGGCTTTCCTTTTTAGAGCTATCTGAAATGCCAAGTAAAACACCCTTTATAAGAGATTTTGGAGGGCTTTTATTTTGTAATGCAACATCAGACTTGCCTGATTTTTGGTGTGACACAACCTGAGAAGGTCTACTATCAATCTGAAGTGAAACTAGTCTGTGGTAACAGGGACTTTCCGTTTTAAAGCGACTGAAATGCTAAGCAAAACAGGTTGGATATGAGATTTTTATTTTGTAATTCAACATCAGTTATTTTGATATCATTTTGTTTGAATCTTAATTATTAATCTGTTACTTAACACTTTTAGAGAATTTAATTTTATAAGGTCTATTTTAAATACTTTTTTTAGAGATTATTATAATAATATTACAGACAGTTAATCTGATATTACTTTATTAATTAGTATAATTAATTTTCTTAATATATATTACCCTTACTCTTATTTCCCTGTTCTTGTTTGTATGTATAAATTAAGCAGTTAAAAAAAAAAAAAAAAAAAATTGCCGGCGGAAGATCGCCGTAATGCATTGTATATGCGCGCACAACAAACAGCGCGGCGGCCAGATTGACCATGAATTTCGGAGTGGCGGCTTGACCGCACAACGGTTACTGTGGTAAACTCATAGTATGTGTTGTGGTTATTGTGCTTTATCTACAAATACCACAGTAAAACAACGGTTACTGTGGTAAACCCATACAAAGAGTAGAGAGTAAACACAGTTACTTTACTATGGTAAAATCGTGAAAAGGTGTTGTGGTTACCATACCTACAAAAAACACCACTGTAAAACTACAGTTACGGTGATGAGAGGCATGGTATATGTTGTAGTTACTGTGTATTGACTACACATGACATGGTCGAGCAACAGTTACTATGATAAAAATATGGTAAATGTATGGACTTTTTACATGATCACAATTATCACGCAATACTGGGTTGGTTGATTTGTTGTGCTGTCATCAGTCTAAAAGCTGAAGACCCATGTCACAACATGATTAAAAACGGTTTTATTTATTTATTTCAAACGGCAACAGGTCTATAACATACAGTAGAAGTTAGCTTAGGCTAATGTCAATGGCAGGTTCCCAGCTGTGTTAAGCAGCCCACTGTTCCACTAACAACTCATCTGAACACATTACCTCATCTAACGTGATGCAGAAACACTGCAATAATTAAAATAATACCGTTAAACCAGTTATCTCGTTACATAAAAAGATTGTTGCCCTTACTTACCTGTTTGAAGGTGCACGCGCATCAGGTGAACCGAGCCTCGCTGGTGACGTCACTGCCGCTGAAGATGCTGCGCGGTATTTGGACGCATCTGCTCTCCACCGAAATTAATGGGAAGGATTGGCGTGTCATATGCACGCAAAATTGGACTTTGGTGTATGCATTACACGCAACTGGAAAGTGTAAACTCGTGTTATTTATACGCAGATTGATGAGACCGGGTTTGATCGGTCATGATGAGAACGCAAGGCGGTTCATTCCATTTTTGTAATTAAGAAACGGAAAATTTGCGGCAACTACGAAAATTTGCGAGCTCTTGCGAAAATTGCGGAGTTTGCTTGATTTTGCGATAAATTCAGCGATCGCAGAATCGCGAAATCCTGGAGGGACTGTACAGGTCACAACACAGTCCCACTGGTGTCCACATACTTGTCCTGTTGAATTTCTTAACATCCTACAAGAAATAATATATGGAAAATGTAAATTGTTCATATGGTTTGTTTAGAACTTATTACTATTGTACTGCCATTTTCAGTGGGCTATAATAATTGTGGTAAGGAATCATGGAGGACACACCTGCAAGACTACAGTATTCTTATAAACACAGGCAAGGCTACAAATTCTCAACCAAGGGCCTGGGACCCACTTTAGGGTGCCTGAGTAAACTTCAAAAGGGGCCAGAAGATGTCTCAAAATTATTAAAATAAATTATATGAAATGGCATTACAAGAAATGTGTAAAAAGTGTTTGTGTCTGAATTTGAGTGTTACAATAAGATGAATTAGTAATTTGATCAAGGTATGAATGAATGGAAATAACATGCATTTAAACAGCATTTACTTAATTGAATAAATTGCATATATTTTCAAATCATGATCAGTCTGTCAAAGCTGTGTGTTTGAGAGACAGGCATAAATATCACTTAAACTGCCTGGAAATGGATACCAGGTAAGTCACGGTTTATTTTAAATATGAGTGGCAGGTGGAACAGAGGCTGATTCAATCCAGTGAAATTCCGACAATTTGTGAAAAAAGAATGGAAGCTCTGTCTGTGTGTGTGTGTGTGTGTGTGTGTGTGTGTGTGTGTGTCGCTCCCTGCTCCACACATTTGCTCATTTATAGAAACTTTTTGTATAATATGACGTACAATTGAAAATGCCATTTCCAGGCTTAAATCTGGATTCTTTCGAAATTACTTGACCATTCTTTAAAGAAATTATGAAAATATATGTCAGTTAATAAAGTGGCCTGTTTTAGATTAAACTAGAAGGCAGCAACCAAATTCTCTTTCATGAAATAAAATTGTTTTGTCGGTTCTTATAAAGATCAAGGTTTTATCCATGACGCATTACTTTTCTAGATTTCATATTTTTTAATCATCTTATGTTTTTCTGTAACACAACAGCATAATAAATAATGTAGAAGCCTTGTTCATTGTTAGTTCATATTAACTAATGTTAAATGAAACCTATGTGTCAAGTATTGTTGTGACAAACATTTATTTGTAGTGAATGCCTTATTGAGTCTCCAAAAGCCTCTTTATTTGTCTATTTTATCTGATAGCCCAAATTATTGCATTTATTTTAGTTTAAGATTAAAAAAAGAAAAGACTGCAATCAAAGTTATTTGGACAACATTTAGTAAATATCTTGAAATATTTCAGCAACAACACTTAAAATAGCATCTTTAACCTCTTATTCGATTATATATTCTGACATGTGCATATACAGATCCATATATAAACAGAACATTATTAAAATAATTTGTAAAAAGTATGGCTTGTTCAAATTTGTGAAAGGCTCCTAATGGACGACTATTTTTAAAACTGTCATTTTGAGTTAAACACGGTAAACCAATAAAATGTGGTGGTACTTTCATGCATTTTGAACAGTTTGGCAGTTCATAGCAAGCATGTTGCAGAATAGGATTTTGGATGGCCAGTGGATGGCCCATACGCTTGAAGGACTTACTGAACCTAAACCTGACTTTCCTTAGATATTGTGTGAACCCCAGCCAGTTCCCACAATGCTACCACTTCAGTGCATGCTGGGATTTGGTCAACTCTTTTATCAGCATTTGAACACACAGAAAAGTAAATATTTTAAACATAACATGATAATGCACATATGTAGAACTTACATTTTCAAATTTACCTCCCTTTGTTCTAAAAATTTAGCATTTGCATAATTATTATCAAACTTTCATCCCACATCACTCATCCATTTGCACAGAAATTTAAATAGAAAATTAATCTGAAAAAGAAATCTATATTCAAGCAAAATCTCAAATAGCCTAATTTATAAAACAAAACACACATATGCTCATTTACGCCATCAATAGTAATAAAACAAACAAACAAAACATTTAAACAAGTCTGATCACAAGCTAAAAAAAAGTCTGCATAGTGCTAAAGTCTACTAAAAATTTCCATGAAGGTTGTACAGTATATATGTGCACAAAATGTGCATACAAGGAATGACTTTCCATAAAGAGACACTAGAAATGTGGATGTAGCCCATGTGTTTCCTCAAGGCGCGGTCACATTAGCAAAATTTGTGGGCAAAAAGGTCTATTGTCCATTGTCAGAAGTGTAGCGATGCATGAAGCACAGAGTCACTTTCAATCCAAGCAGCTTTCTATTGGTCAATGGCTCAAATTCGTGTGACCAACTTGAACACAAACAAAATCTCTGAGGACTGAACTGTTTTGCCGTCAAACAAAACTTCCGATTGCAAGGATTCCTCTAGAAATGACTGGACTTCTGTAAATGTGACCGCACCTTTACAGCATAATTCATGAGGCAGAACATTTTTTATGTGAATGTTAGTGAAGCAGACAAGACTTTTGACAGTGTGATGTACTACAGTTTCTTTTAAAGATTGGCTTGTGAGTTTCTCACATTTTTGATCTCCAGTTCCAACTGTTTTATCCGCACATCCTTCTGGTTAAGCTGCTCCTTCAGCCTTCGGATCTCTTCCTGCTGCTTATAAAACATTTGTCGTAGCTATATGCAGAAACACATACATAAACACACATTAGAGGGAAGTATGAACACTTTTTTTAGAGCTAAGGGGGATACCTGATCATTGCTAAGCTACATGTAGCATACCTCATTCTCTGTTTTTGGTGGCGAGCAGTGCGTGGAATCTAGTTGTCCATTGCTGACGTAGGTTGTAGAGCTGCTCTTTTCATCTGTGGATGGGAGCAGCGAGGTAGGGGGGGATTCTTTGCGTGCGTTCCCTTCTTTGGCATCCAGCCGTTCCTGAATCAGCAGTGATAGTCCTGGCCGACCGCGAGAATGCTGTGTCTCCATCGAGTCTGTTGGGTCTTTCCCTGAGCCCAGTTCCACATATAAGTCCAGTTTACTTCCAGGCCTCAGAGACATCATCACAGGACCTGCAGAGCAAGTAATTCATTTTATTCTCTGAATCACTAAAAAAAAACTTTTATTATTTCTATGACATTAGCAATAATGCATACACAACCAGCCATTAAAAAAAAAAAAAAAAAAAAAAAAAAATTAAGGATGCATTCAACTGACTTAAAAGTGACACTAAAAACTCGTTACAAAAAAGATATATATATATTTCAAATAAATGTTGTTCTTTGGAACTTCCTGTTTTTCAAAGAATCCTGATTTATCAGTTTCCACAAAATTATTAGGCAGATATAAAATATGAAATATTATATTAGTAAATATTTCTGTTTTTACTGTATTTTTGACCAAATAAATGAAGCCTTAAGAGACCCAAAACATACAACCAATAAATAAATATATAAATATTTTATTTTTATTAGACTCTAACCTTTGTCTAGACCACCGATCCACTCATCTGCTGTCATGGAAGGCTTGTTCCCAGCTGTCATGGGGTAAATGTCCTCTTGATAGGACTCTGACTGCAGAACAGAGCACAATAACATCTGTGAGACTGCTAGGGATCCTCATCAACAAGGATAGCATAGTCAAGTGAGAACTAGCTCTACTTTTTATCATATTTTTTGTATTTGAATGCATGCGTGAACAGAATTGTGTACATACCCTTCGTGGAACAATCATGGATAGAGGTTCTATGAGACTTTTGATTGTCACTAGCTTGTAGAATCTGAAGATTTCACAGGAACACACATCAAGACCTCGCTTTGGCATGACACCTGGAAGAGAATGCAAAGACATGTTCTGATTTAAGTCACAATTATTTAAAATATAGTAACTGTATATTAATATATTAAAAGTAATATCAAATAACACATTACAGTTAAAAGTACAAGCAAGTGTTTTGAATGAGCTTAATTATGTTAGCCAACACATAAAGTAAGATTATTAAAACAATGATTTGATATGTGCTTTAAACTTTTCATTTGACATTACTACAAAGTGGACTTTTTAAAGTGTTAAGTCTCTTTGAGTACACATAAGTGGCATGTGCATTTTTTGGTGTTCATAAAGATGAAGCTGAACATTCTCTAAAAAATGTACAATTAATATAATTATGTGTGTTTGTGTGTGTCTGTCTGCTATTGCTGAAGGTAAAATATAGTACAGTACTTCTCTGACATCTAAAATATTTAAACCATTTACTTACTAAACCTTATAAGTGAAGAAAAAAAAGTGCAACAAGGATGAACCAGGTTCAAATGATTCTAGACGCTGATTTGTGCTGCTGTTTTGATTACTTGTGCAAAGGAACGTTGAAATGGGGTAATAGATTTATGATGTTATGAGTATTTTTTTGTGTGTGTATACATGTAAACTATACATATAGTACTCACTCATTCCCTTCTGTGGTAGAAGAGACCGGTATTCAGTCAGATAGTGCACATATGGCTTCTCTGGGCTGATTTCATAGTATCTGATATTTCCATCACCCTAAAGATTAAAGGAAGATTGTGTTATCCATTAATAACCTGTATCATCAAAACAGCAGTAAAAAACTATTTGCCAATCGGCTGGTTTAGGATATATGTACTCACTTTTCCAGCTATGTAAAGCATGTGTGTGTCAGGGTCATAAAACGGGAAGAGAACACCAGAGGAGCCGTCCAAGTCCTCTGAATAAGATGGCTGAGAGAGGTCCTCCTGCAGAACATACATGTGATTTTGGCATTTAACATATCTAATACTGTTAGATTACAATTTTTTTGATTATTATTATTTTTAAGCAAAACCACCACAAATACCAATGTAAAGTTATTACTACATTCGATCTATATTTAACTCATCTCAGGAATATAGATGAGTTGCATTGTAATGGTCAGTAAAATAACTGCTATGTCATAATTGTAACACTAGAGGGAAATCTAAAGTGATGATTATTAGCTCATTACTTATACTGCTTCTTAGAGATGTCAGTTTGGGGATGAACGTGTCAGAACAGAGCTTGAAAATAGATGACAGGTCCATTCCAAACAGTGAAACAGTGAAATGAACTACGGCTTTTAGGGCAAAAATGCCACAGTTATTTTAGATGTGAACACAGATAACTCTGCCAAAGTGAATTCCTCTGTCTGTGAAAAGTCAAAATTTGATGTGTTTATCTCTAACACTCCAGTGCCACTACTAGTAAAAAATAATAATGTTTAAAAATGCTTAACTAATTAAAAAAAAAAAAAGTTTTATCTCACACCTTTTGAACTGTATTGCATATATAAACACTACTGTTCAAACTTTTGGAGTCAGTGGGTCAGTAATATTTTGATTAGTCAATATGCAATAAATTATTCAAAAGTGACAGTTAAAACATTGTTACAAAATGTTTCTTAAAATTTCAAATAAATGCTGTACTTTTAAACATTTTTTTAATCAAAGTATTCTAGACTGGAAAAAAAAAACTCTTACTGGTGCCAAACGTCTGAACAGTAGTGTATAATTCCTATTTAATTCCTGTTTTTTTTTTTTTTCCCTCACCCATTCCTTTGGTTATGCTAAGTTCAATGCACCCAAGGGTTTCAGATAAATCTTCTGCCAGTTAGAATTGTCTTGAAAATGTACTTTTTTGAACTTGTCTTATAGCTTTCATCAGATCTGCTTGAAATTTAGGTAAGGAAAACCAGCACTTGTCAATGTCAAAATGATCAAGATGGCAAATCAGATTAAAGTAAATGGAGTTTACTGTTCACAGAAGCAATACCAGCACAATATTTGACAACTTACAATAAAAATGTTAAACGACCGACAGTAATATCCCATGATGCAAACTACTTGATATTTTCTCAAATATGTTTTGTTATCATTTATGTGATTCATATAATTCCTATATGAATGCGACAGTGTGTTTTAAATGTTTTGCGTTTTTGACATATTAGGTATACAAATAAGATGTGTTTTAGTGCTGGGCAATGATTAATCGTGATTAATTGCATCCAAAATAAAAGATTTTGTGTACATAATATATGTGTGTGTACTGTGTGTATTTATTATGTATATATAAATACACACACATGCATGTATATATTTAAGAAAAATGTGTTATACTGATATATTAAATATATTTATATATAATATAAATTAAATGAATATAAATATATACATCTAAATACATGTCAATATTTCTTTTAAATATACTGTATGTGTGTGTGTGCTTATATATACATAATAAATATACACAGTACACTCACATATATTATGTACACTTAATCATTGCCCAATGGTTCAAAATGATTACTTCCCTACTAGAATTAGGCCTACTATTTCCTTTACCATTCTATTCTTTTATACTTTATGCCATTATAGGAAAATGGTTCCCTAATGTTCAACACATGGTTACGGTCTTGTTTTATAGGTAACAGGCTAGCCATAATTGCTCAGATCGAGAATCTATTTCAATTAATGAATTAAAAATTTGCCCTAAAAAGAAAAATAAAGAAGCTTATTTTGAGAATCACCTACCTGATCCCAAAGTGCAATCTGGCGATGGTTCCAGCGTGAATTGCCCGTGGAGAGGAGCATTTTCAGGTTTCCAAGAAATAGCACTTTACTGGCTTTGTGTGATTTGCAGTTGGTTTCCTGAAATCACACATTACACTTCAGTGAGATTTAAACATAAATGCACATTCTCTTTCACAAAAAAAATATACTTGGTGAAAAAAAATCAATCAACCATGTCCTATAAAATGACATAAATCATGAACTGAAGTCTTGTGTTCATCTGAGTCACATGAAGAGACACTACAGTGTGAATGTAAGACTCTGAGTTGATGCTGACCTCTGGGTAAAGTCTTTAAAGGTGTTAGTTTTGGATGTGTGGTGTCAGAGGGGCAGCCAAGGGGAAGTGCATTTCTGTGCAAGTACACATATGATATGCTGTGTGTGTCCCAGCTCAAAATCTAAATTAAAGGGATAGTTCAGCCAAAAATGAAAGTTTGATGTTTATCTGCTTACCCCCAGGGCATCAAAGATGTAGGTGACTTTGTTTCTTCAGTAGAACACAAACGAAGATTTTTAACCGTTGCAGTCTGTCAGTCATATAATGCAAGTCAATGGGCACATAATCTCTGAGAGAAAAAAAAACATGCACATACAAATCCAAATTAAACCTTGCGGCTCGTGACGATACATTGATGTCCTAAGACATGAACAGTATTTATATAATTTTTTACCTCTGATAAACCTCAATGTCCGACTGTCACAACATCCGGCACGTGACGCGTCAGCCTGCTCTGGCACATAGATATATATACATTGATTCCTCATTAGCGACTGTTTCTATGGGCTGTGATACGTGAGGATCTACGTATATATCTATGTATATATACATCTATGTTCCAGAGCCGTTGATGTTGTGGATGAGCTCAGGATGGTTGGACATTGCGGTGTATCAGAGGTAAAAAATGATATAAATACTGTTCAGTTTCTTGCACAAACGGATCGTTTCGTGTCTTAGGACATCAATGTATCGTCACGAGCCGCAAGGTTTAATTTGGATTTGTGTGTGCATGTTTTTTTTTCTCTCAAAGATTGTGTGCCCATTGACTTGCATTATAGGACTAACAGACTGCAACGGTTTGAGTTAAAAATCTTCGTTTGTGTTCTACTGAAGAAACAAACTCACCTACATTTTGAATGCCCTTGGGGTAAGCAGATAAACATCAAATTTTCATTTTTGGGTGAACTATCCCTTTAAGTGTAGGACTAATTACTGGGTTAAAGTTGCATATGAGCCTCAAAAACATATGCATGACAGATAGAGAAGAACATCAGGCTAAAGGCAACACACCTGTAAAAGGGTGCCAGTACGTGGGTCAATCATTCTGATCTTCTTGTCCTTACAAGAGGTGGCGAGCCTGCTGCCGTCTGTGTTGAAGGTCATGGACAGAACCACATCTGAGTGCACACTGATGGACCGCACAGGGTTCTTGATCACCTGCTCAGGAACATCGAGCTTCCACACCATAACCTACTCATCAACACACAAAAAAACACACTTAAGTTAAATTAAGTCACATTTACTGACATCTAATGCATGTACACTATACCGTTCAAAAGTTTGGATTCAGTAAGTGTTTTTTTTTTTTTATTGTTACAAAAGATTTCTATTTTAAACAAAGGCTTTTCCTTTGAGAAATCTGTCACAGTTTTCACAAATTTTCACATTAAGCAGCACAACTGTTTTCAACATTAACATAATAATAATGATAATAATAAATGTTTCTTGAGGACTAAATCAGCATATTAGAATGATTTCTGAAGGATCGTGTGACACTGAAGACTGGAGTAGCCTAATGGCTGCTGAAAATATAGCTTTGCCATTACAGAAATAAATTGCATTTTAAAATGTATTAAAATAGAAACTAGTTATTTTAAATTATGAGAATCTTTCACAATATTACTGTTTTACTGTATTCTTGATTATAATAAATAGTGTCTTTTCTTTCAAAAACGTTCAAAATCACTGCAAATCACATTTCAGCTGTATTTTTCTTCAAAGAATATAAATTATTCCTCCACACAAAGTTTAGATCTCATTGATTAAAATCAGCTTAAGACTGGGGCAGAACATTTCATTCTTGAATCAGTTTTTATACACACTACACACTATCATTTTTTGTAGAGACATTTTACAAGAATCCTACAGTTACTGCAGAAACAGTGCAAGGAATGTGAGAGACTGTGAGTGTGCATATGCGCTGTGAAGGTTGTTGCTCAACACCCACCTTCACTGCCTCAGGACAGCACAAAAAAAAAAAAAACTCAAACAGAAAAAAAATGAGGAAAGGGCGGGGAACCATGAATAAGAAGATTGGGAAACAGTGATGCTTAAAACCACTTTTGTTCTAAGGCTGGCTGGGTGGAGGAGAATGGGCAACAAATGGAGGTGGGAAGTCGCAAATGCACAGAGTCAGCGTAAATTTACTTAGACAAGAAATCACGATTTAGAAACAATGAATCAGTCTGGCTATATGCATCCAAGAAATGTACTGTAATATGGACTGAAAACACATCCAGACACAAAAATGCATCAGATGTTTAGATTAACTAAAATCTAATTTAACTTTAGATGAACCTAAACAGTTAGCTTATCTGTTTCTTGATCAAAAAGGAATCAATAAAATTTAAATCTACACCCAGGGTCAACAACAACTATTTAATTATTATGATTATATTATATCATTATACTATTACTACAGGTCTGAAATAAAAGTAAATAATCATAGGGCTGTAAAAAGGACAACAAATACAGTACATAAAGAGTAATATTAGAGCTCAATGTTTAATATAAAAAATAAGCATCTATTATAGCTAGAATAAAAAAGGCGGTGTTGCCCTATTTTATTTCTCTTGACCAAACAAGTTTCAGTATAGAACAACTGACTCAGGATGTAATGTTGAACACTGCATACTATGAGGCACATTCACTGCTGATACAGATATATTAAATTTAGATAATGAGTTTAGGCTTTTTAAAGTTCTTGTAAAGTTTGTAATTACATGTTTAATAAAATAAGCCACAAACAAAATTAAGGATAAATGGAAGCTTAAAGAAAAATACTTTCAGAAAAATATACTTTCAATAAAAGTGTCATCATAAAATGTCTCACTGCTGCTTTAATATATATATATATATATATATATATATATATATATATATATATATATATATATATATATATATATATAATAGTGTTTTTGGAACACTGCTTGTCTAACTAATTGCTGTATCATTTATTTAAGAGATCCCTCAGTCTCTCTTCCAATATTAATAAGGTCACTGCAGATTTTTGGGTCTCTTTCAGGTTATAAATTAAATATACCAAAACTCAGCTGCTGGTGAGTATTTTATTTGTTTCGCTCACACACCGAAACCAAGCTATTTGGACTCTGGCCACTGGAAAGGAAGTTTAGGATTATAAAATGGTGATGTGTGCTAAGAGCTTATTATCACTGTGAATATTTTAAATGTCTACCTGGGGGCCAATTCACAGAAATCCTGTCTGTCTTCATTCCATGAGAAAGTATGTGTATAGTTTAAGTACCTGGTAGTCATAGCCAGTACTGAAAATGATGTTGTTGGCAGTGGGATGCCATTCAATGAGTCCGACACGTCGTGAATGACCCTGCAGCTCCTTCCGAGGCACTGTGATGTTCTTCAAAACACCATGTTCAGGGATATCCCAGATCTTTACCTGAACGACAAACACGGGCACAAATGATAAGCTGTACACATGTGAAAACAATGTTAAAATGTATCAAGAACATCTGTCTGAATTCAGCTGCTGATCTGAAGGTAGAAAGTGGGATATGAGATATTCAGATCCATTTTAGTCAGTAAAATGTGAACATGCACCAGTCTGAATTTGTGCTGTGAGTGTGTGCACACTATATGTCCACACTTACTGTGGTGTCCTCTGAACAAGATGCTATGCAGAAGTCATTAAAGGGATTCCATTTGATGTCAAGTACATTGCCTCTGTGACCAGAAACCTTCGGATGATGAGGGTCAACCTTGCCAGTCTGAGAAGACACACAGATTATTACACAACATTATTTGTGTAAATATAGAGAAGACAACCATGGGGTCAAGGTTTGAAGTATATTTAGCATGTCCTGCTGATAAAATTATCTACATAGTAAAAAGCTGTAACCAGTGATTATCTTAAATGTTATAACTTAATGTATTTAAGTTGAATAAGTAATGTTAAATAATGCATTTGACTTGAATAAACCAGTTATTTAGGTTAATATTATTGTCAGTGTTCAAAAAAAAAGTTTAAAATAAAATCTTGATTTAGAAAATGTACAGTTTAAAAAATTAGGGGACAATAAGATTTGTAAAAGAAGTTAATGCTTGTATTCAGGAAAGACACATTAAATTGAACAAGCGTGATGGAAAAGACATAATGTAATAATGTTACATAAGACTTCTATTTCATATAAAAGCTGTTCTTTTGAACTTTATATATTTATCAAAGAATCCACAATGATATATGCAGTTCAGCAACATTAATAATATGAAATGTTTCTTAAGCACTGAATCGACATATTAGAATGATTCCTGAAGGATCATGTGACACTAAAGTATATAGTATACATAAAACATTCAGCTTTACCATTATATGTTTTCTTGTTTTGTCTGTTTTAAGTATAAATCTCACTAATTTATATTAAAACAAGTGACAACATTGGTAAGAACACTTATATTCAATTATACATTCAACATTCAGAAAAAGAAAAAATGCTTCTCAATTTACTTTTTATACAGTTATTTAGATATTTTACTAAAAAACAAGATACAGATTAGACTGTAGTGTAACACTAGATATAAGTCATTGCAAGTTTGATCAAGAATCATAGAATAGAAATGTGTTTGCAAAAGACACAAGTCTCAACAAGGAGAACATCTTTTAGTAGCCAAAAAAACAATTATGTAACACAAATGACTCAGGTGATGAAACTTGACTTTATCATTGTTCATATCTAAACTAACAACTTATGGGCATTGGTTGTGGGTAAAGGCACTAAAATGTTGAAATGTTGAAACATGCATTAACTTGTATTGTGTGGTATAGGACCACTTTATTTTATATGTTGTTTGCTACAAAAGCACATTTACTTGTGCACTTAAGTTAACAATATAATTTTTTTAGACCATATTTAATGTTGGGGGAAAGGAGAAGAGACAGACAATACAGAAAGATGCCTCAAGGCTTTCATGTAACCTGTGCCATTCTTGAGACATGAGGTAATATCTGACTGAACATGAGACAGTCAACAGACCAATAAAATCACACAGAGAGCTAAGTGTGTCAGAACAGGTAAGCGTGCAGGAGAGTGTGTGTGACAGAAAGAAAGAGTGCGAGAAGCTATTTTTGTATGTTAGGCTGTAAAATAATAGAAGCTCATAATAAAAAGGTCTTCATTTGCCCTGAAGAAAAAGGGAAGATACTGTAACTTATGTAACTCGCCAGGTTGTTCTTTAACCTTCCTATTATGTTAAAAAACTGGGTACAACTTTTGAGTCACGGGTCAAATAGACCTACATTTGTTTCCATCCAATTTACCAAAAATTGACACTGTGAAAATAGTAATGACCTACCTAAAACAAGAAAACCTCTATTGTAGCTTGTCAGAGAATGAAAAATACAAAATTTGTGAAAAAAATATAGTCACAAATATATACACAAAAGTGGTTACAAAAATTGTAATGTATTTTGAAACTTTGCAAGTTAAATGTCTGCATCAAAAGACATTTTACAAAAGTGATTTTATATACATAGAAAGCACATTAAATGCAAGTAAAGTGTCTACTTTTAAGGTTTCAAATAAGTTTGGGGAAAATAAATGTCAAAATGTGGGATCGATGTACATTTTCATTCAGTGTTATTCAGTGTCATTCAGTGTAACACTTATATTTATGTAAAAATTAAAACAACATACTTATTCTGACCTGTACATATTAAAATATATAAAGTGTGATATAATATATAAATATATAAGTGAGCATACAAAATTTTATTGCATTTTAAATGAGTAAAAAATTATTGCTGACAAATGGCCAAAATGGCATAGTGGCAAAGTTTAAAAATGTAAAATTACAAGTAAGTGGTATTTGGGGGAAAATAATTAATCTTTTAAAATGTAATAAACTGATTCTTGTGGAAAATATGCCTGACAAGATTGTTACACTGAATTACATTTTAGTGTCTGTTTTCTGTAAATCTTGGTAAAAATGAATGTTTTTTTTTTTTTGCACATAAAAAACTATTTAATTGAACAGGACACTTTCTAATGTACTGAAAAACAACAATAACAATTCAAAGCAGTATTACACTTATTGTTTTGATGCTTGAAACCCCTTTTTTGTCTTTTACCCATGTACATTCATGAGAAATATTCAAAGAATTTCAAGAAGAAATAAATAGTTAACCAGTCTGAAAATTGAATGTAAGTCTAAATAACGCAAACACAACAGGAGGGTATTAAAAGCATTTACAGTCCATATATTATCAGTACTAGTCACAGATATGAGTGTTTCACTCACGTGATTGATGGACAGTACCAGGAAGGCCCCACCTCCTGCACATTCAGTGATGACGGCGATAAAGCGAGGGTTGACGGTGCAGAGGTGATTGTCGTGAACACTCCGGGTGATGGGGACACCATCATAGCAGTTCTCTTTTGTGGCCGGCTTCCCAAACACATGGCGATACTTGGAACTACGGTACTGAGGACGCCATGTCATCTAGATTGAAACAGAAGATGGATATGCATTTGACATTACTGCCCTAGTGACACAAGTTTTGAAAAAGACATAAACAACGAGTAAAATCTTGCATCACAATTATTTAACCTCAAAAATATTCAGAAGTGGCGTCCATGAGGGCCTAAAGTTCTGTGTAAAAAGAGTATTTTTCTGGGCAAGTCTAATATTCAATGAAGATGAAATCAGCTCATGAAATACTGAAGATGTAACAGAACACAAACATAAAAGTTACTTGGCCTGCAACAATTAATCAGTAAATATTATGGACACAATACTAATTTCTAATCCACAAATGCCCCTCCTGGTAGATGCTGTCATGTTATGTTTTTTACTATGATTTCATTTAATATTTTTTCCAAAGGATCTTAAAAGAGTGAACTGGAAATGAATGTCCATGACGCAAATATATAGCAGCCTCCAGGTCAGAGTGAAATATGCACATGTGTGCGTCAAAAAACTGCAATAATATTGCAACAAAAACTGCAATAATTTTGACTAAAATTACTCCATTTAATAAAACAGGTGTTGTTAGTGTTCTATTCAATTTATAGCATATAGTCATCTATTCACATATATTTTTATAGCCTTAAATGTCCACATTAGTCTAAAGAAGGACACTGGGTTAAATGTATTAATGTTTTTTTTTTTTTTTCCAAATAAATAAAGGGGAAAAACAAATATTGTGAAAGATGATGATAATTCAAAATAACCATTTTATAGTTTAATATATTATGGAATTTTAATATTCCTGTGATGGCAAAGCTGAACTTTCAGCAGCCATTACTCCAGTCTTCATTAGTCATGACACTTCAGAAATAATTCTAATATGCTGACTTGGTACTCAAGAAAGTTGTGCTGCTTAATATTTTTATGAAGACTGTGGTTCATTTTTTCAGGATTCTTTGATGAACAAAAAGTTCAAATTGATGGAAAAAAAAAAACATCTACAGATTAATCAATTATCATTAGACTTGTACATAATCATAACCTGCACAATTCCACAGAGAGCTACACAGATTTCCACAGAATTCTAACTCTCATTCAAAAATATCTACACATATCCATCCGATACATGTTTGACTATTACATTTTATAGCTAATTTTTGATGATATCCCATAAAGATTTCCACGTGGGCATAATTATCATACTCCTCTGCAGGAAACTATGAAGAAAAACCACACTAGCCAACTTCCAACAACTTCACAAACAAAATGCCTGTCAGAAACGTCTGCAACAACCCTGATGACTGTGTAGATAAATGCATTGTGAAAACAGTATGACTGGTTTTGATTGAAGGATAAAGTTAACTAGACAGACAAGCAAGTTCAAACTGCAGAAAGTCTGGTGTTTCCACGACTGGATTTACATATCCGAGCTGTGTGCAGTTGAATTCTGAGTGTGAAGATCCAATTCTGGAGAATATTGTGACTAAAACAGATAACAGTTACAGATTTGACGGTTTATATAGCTGCCTGACTGGAACTGCAACTATATGCAACTAAAAATGTTCAGGTGATTCCACAGTATACCGACGTACACAAAAAACAAACACACATATATTTAAACACAACTAAGATTAACATACTAATCTTCCCTTTAAATGCAATGCATCCTGGATGGAAAAACCTAGTCTTACCTCGGCAATACAGGCCAAGGGTGGACAAACACATATCCTAACACTATATTCTGTGTCTGGTAATTTATTAGAAAACTTCTAACATAAATCCATACTGAAATATATTGAAATTAAGTAGAGAACATGAAACATTGCAACATATGAGCAAATCCTTCTGTGGCAGGATTTGTATATGTTTGAGTTGTTCAGCTTTCAAAGGCTGGTGTAATAATTAACGAAGTGATGGATTATCTAGTGTGGATGTGGTGGTTGGTAACAATAGATATAAAAATAATAGATATAAAAATCATAACAATACCACAACCTTCTTATTAATATTTGAAGTTAGTTTAAGCCTTGACATGCAGATAATAATAGTAACAGTATCAGTACCATAACTATAATAGTATAGAATTCATTATAATATCTCTCCCAACTCCATCTGGCCTGAAATTAACTAATATAGTTTTTAAAGATCTGAATGGTTTATTTAAGTGAGAATGCAATATATCTGAATCACAAAGTAACATCAAAATTAATTGTGGAAACTACTCACCCTGTCTGTGCTGAGCACACGAAGACCTGAGAGAACAGAAGTGAAGATGCAGATATAAATCTGGACAAAATATCCCTATTTGCCACTTCCACAGGCAGAGTTATTCCATTTAAGATCTCTTGTAAAACATCACAGTCAAAGAAAAGATGACAATAAAGGAAGAAAATCCTAAAGACAGTGAGAAAACAGATGTTAAACGTCTGCCCTGCAGCTTCAGTAAAAGTGGACAGAATGCCAGCAGCACGTCCAGTGTTTGTGAGCGAAGCAGGTAAGAGATCATGTGTGCACACTCCCTAAATGGGCGGCGCCTCACAGCAGAAAGCACAGGGGATGGGGAGGTGTGAAGGAAAGATAGGACAAATTCCCCACACTGATTTCCTGTAAATTAATCACTAGGGCTAGGGTGTTAAAATGTCTTAATACTTCTGTATTCAATAAATGTATTGACATTTTTGTGTATTTGCTTTAAGATTGCTTTTAAAGAAATGTTTTTATTCTGATTTTTATTTATTATTTTATTTATTTATTTTAACTCATATGCACTAATATAATAAACTTCTAATAAACAGTCAAATGTATCAACATTTTCACTGAAACATTTACTGAAATAAGTCACACAAAGACTTCAGACTAATCATGCAAACTACTGAATCAGAATATGAATCGCTTCAGTGAAACATTCACAGGAATGAATCGCACAAATAATGGCATTTTTACTGCTTTAGTATAAATCAGAGAAGCGACTGAAACATTTTTCTTAACACTCTCATACTTATTAGCTGCGAGGCAAGGAAAGATTTAAACCACTGCAATATTCACAATTTTGCTTAATTCTGTGGGATTATTTATTCCATGGAGCTATAGTGTGACAACATTTTTTCTACATTTACCTTTCTATTTTTGCTCAAGGACCTATATTTAGTTTCTCTGTTCTTTTGGATGTGCGTGCTTTTGTTCATTTTCTTTTCTAAAAGAATGTATTGTGAATATTTGACATATCACCCATTCTTTGTGGTATTCAAATCTGTATCTGTCTGCTGCAAGACAGACATTTCAACTGAGCCGAAGCAAAGGCTGTTTTTCTGTGTTACTGTACAACAAGGAAAGCTCAGGTCATTACCGAGTGTTATCTGAGTAGAGGCTTGATAGAAATATGTTTATGCTATGTAAATAAGCAGAGTAAAACAAATACACAGGAAGTGAGGACTGGAGTCGTAAAAGTGCCAGAGTTACTGGATGCAACTCAATATGAGAGGCATAAACAAACACAGGGACAGAGTCCAGTCCACAGGTCAGGTTTAGTCTAAAAAGAGCAGATGGAAGTATCACTTCTGTCAGATGAGTTCAAGTTTCACCTGAAGGTATGTTAGTAACTGAACACCTGGAAGGCATAAGAGAATAGGAATCACTGAAAAACCTGCCGACTGCATCTTTTTGCTGACTTGCTGCAGGCGAATGTCGATCACTAAAAAAAAAAAAAAAAAGAAGTTCACACTACCATTAGTGATGAGGTCAGGATCTGTTATCCAAGCAATTAGAAAGCAGCTTGACATACAGCTTTCTGGAGGCCTTTAGAGCTGACTAATGTGCAGAGATTACAGACATTATGCTAATAACCCGCTACAACAGAGGAAAAGCTCTATGGGTCCAGATCTTTCAGAGTGGAAAGATGTTTGATCTTGAATGAGGAGATCTGCATTTTGACAATACACCGCCTGGTTTCAGTTTCTGGGCTATTGAGGCCTCACTAAATCCTGACTGTGAAGATGGGGCACTGGAATTAGTATTGTCTTGCAGTATCCAGGTCACTGAACTTTGTTATGTTAATTGACCCCAAAATCTTGAGAAAGACTGTGTTTTGATATGATAAATGTCAGCTATGGGCTCTCTAGGAGGGTCTGGTTGAGTTTGTTTATCCTGTCTCAACTCTTCACTCTCACAAAGAAGGTCTTTAGGTGAAGTTTGATCTGGAATAAGTACATGAGTGCACGTCCTGAATAAATAATGATAAAAACGAACAGCTTTATTGCTTTATTGCACAAGATCATGAAACTGAGTCAGTAATAATATCTGTTAACTGACACCCCTAAAGTCCAAAAATAAGCCAGTGATGGGATAGCAGTTGTAGATAGCAATAAAAGCTTGATCACGTCTACAGTTTTCAACACAAAATGTTACATTAAAATCTTGTTCTTAGCTGTATAAGTGTAGTAAAAAAATGCAGTTATTTATGTAAGAATATTAGAGTCCAAATAAACTAAATAAACCAGCCCAGGCTCAATGAAAAACAAGATATTTCTGCACAATGAAATTTAATTTCTTCTTGCATGTTTCAAAACATTTACAAAGTGAAATGCCAGTCAGTAGCACTAAAAGAGCATTTGGTTTATCAGAAAAAATAAACGTGAATCTGGCAATGTTATATTACACTGGTTGTTGTACGTATTGTGGCCGTTCCGAAATGAAATGTCCTGTAAGTGGTGCTAAAAGGTTAATGCTCTATGGCATTTAAAAAATAACGTACCAACTACACTAAACCCTAACCTAAACCTAACCGAAAAGTAAACATGAGATTAAAGATTAGATTAGTTCAGATTAGTTTCTGAAGCAACCATAAAACTAAATTTCTAGGTTAGAACACATTTGTATAAACATGTTTTGCATATGCCCCCCATACATTCTGTCTTCATGCGGTTTGCTTAGCAAATACTCAAAAATCTTTATTTGGGACTGGTAGGAGGTGATCTACTTTTGGGTTTGGTGAAATCATTGAGGTGAGCAACAGTTTGTCAATGCATGTGTTGAGTAAGGAAAAATGTAAATTTATTACCAATGTGCTAAAGCTGAAGGACGTGACTCATTTGCACATGCTCTTTTTTTTTCTTCAAAAAGTGGGACTGTTCAATTTGACTTTCAAAGCTTACATTTGAATTTCCCTCTTAAGAGAGAAAATCTAGCTACTGAAGCTCACCAATCTGTTGGTCCTGAAAAAGACATTTCTGGATATAAACATCTCCATTCCTCAGAGAAACAAAACAGTCTATGATCATGTATTCAGCTATTACACAGCATGAATAATAGTTTCTTGTTAAGCCAAAATTGTGCAACATTACTCGAAGCTCACAAAGAGAATCACAGGTTATAATAATGTTTGCAATATGGGTGGAAAGCACATGTCACACGGCTTTACTATGCTAGGAGACACATTATTGATTCATATAATATAGGTAATATGTTAATAAGGAACTATGGCTTCCTCGAAGACTCAGTGGACAGTATTTTTACAGTTCATAAGTTAAATGTGCTAACAACTGCTGATTCTTAAATATATGTTAACATTACAAACATAAAATTGTAATTTCACCCCAAACAGATGATGAAAGGGGAACTTATGTGATGTATTAGTGTGTATTATAATATTATGGCACTGTGTATTATATAATAGACAGTGGACACTAAATACATCCACATAAAATTTGTTTATATAAATCATGAATGTCTATTCATGATCTGTTCACCTGCCTAAATGAGTGAAACTATATATCCTAATATTGCAAACAATACAGCCATCTGCTCATCTAAACACTATGACATTCTGAAGAGTTTATGAAACCTGAAACTAAATCAATATGTTTATTGACTAATACAAAGCATGGATGTGCTGCACACACAAACTGTATAATGACTTGAGCATTACAGAGGGATGTGAAGTCAGGAAGATTCCATGGCATTCAATAACCTACTTAAGAAGAGAGGATGCTGGGAAAGGCTCCTTGATGGGTTTCAGAGTGCAGTACAGTAACTGTAATGTGAAACTAAAAATAAAACAAACTGGTTTGTTTGGTAGATGATGGATGGATGGATGGATGGATCTCTGTCTCTCTCTCTACACAAACACACACAAACACACACACACAAACACACACACACACACACACACACACACACACACACACACGCACACACACACACACGTTTGTTTTTGTGAAAAGTGGGAACATAGGCGCAATGGTTTTCATACTGTGTAAACTGTATGTGCTGTTGCCCTACACCTAACCCTACCCCTTACAGGAAACATTTTTACTTTCTCACTCACTCTGTATGATTTATAAGCGTTTTGAAAAATGGGGACATGGGGTAATGTCCTCATAAGTCACCTTCTCCTTGTAATACCTATGTCATACCCATGTCATTATACAAATTTATGTCCTCATATGTCACAAAAACACGCGCACACACACACACACACACACACACACACACACATATTTATATTTATATATACTGTATAGATATAGAATAAGCAACATGTATGTATGTATATAAGAGTTGTTTCACATTGAGCGATGTTGCTTATTTGTTAAGGGTTTGTAAGCTCCCAGCATGCACTGCAACATGAATGAATTAGGTGGTCAGGATTGTTTTTCTGTTTGCTGACTTGATTTATGTTGCTGTTTTTGTCACCATTGCAAGTTATTTGTTTTGTATGGTTTTGTATGGGTTATGAGCTCATATTTTTTCTTTCTTATGTTTGTTGATTGTTACTGAGGTTTCTGTGCTAATTGTTGAGGATCACAGTTCAAATTAAGGCTTATAAAAAGATTTGCGGCATTGCTAATTTATTATTTGCTCAACAAGAATTATGTACTTGTTCTGACTTCTTGTAACTTTTTAGATGAATGAGAAATTTTTATTTATTGAATGAACAAATTAAATTTGGACAAAGAAAGTAGTATTGCGGTATTACAATTATGTCAAGAGAACCTAACATTATTGATGTGCATATGTTGACTTGTTTCTTTGCCCAACAGCTCAACAACTGAGTGATGGACTGCCATTCTAAAAAAATCATTGAATCAATATATGGGTGTGCATTTCCATCCACAAATGTCTAACTTCACCAAAAGCAAGACAAAATGAAAGACAGTCCCTGTGGATTCCCTGTCAGGTCAAGACCAAGCGAATGTGATCAATTAGAGTTGATTTTTTTATGTACAATACAGAATCAGCATATTAGAATGATTTCTGATTGATCAGAAAAGTTATTTTAATTTGTAATAATAATATTTCACAATATTACTGTTTTTACTGTGTTTTTGATCAAACATATGTAGTCTTGCTGAACTTTTTTTCAAAATTAATAGTGTATTGTTTAACCTCCTTAACTGACTGTTCAACAATAACCGGCTAGTGCATTAGTTGACCACCATAACTCATCTATGACCTTTCACTAAGGTCAACTGAAGGTCAAGAGCTAGAAGGGAAAAGTTAAAATAATCCAAGATCTTTTAATATCAAGATCTTGATGGTACTTCTTGTTTATGTTAAATAGAAACCTCTACAGTCTTTACAGTTACAACCAAATACAAAATGTAAAATTGGAACAAATCATGAACAAATGATATGTTCACACCAAGAGCAGAATTAATTTGAAACAGCGCAAAACTGTATTTAATAAAAATATGTGATGCAAAACAAAGAAGCGAAGAATACTGATGGGGCCATAAACACCAAATGTGCTATGTACAACTTCAGTGGCTCTGGAGATTAAAAGCTTAGCCTACATCATATTAGTTCATGTATTTGCTAAATGAATAATACTAATAATAAATAAATAAATTAAATTTGAAACACTCACCAACGTGAACTACTGGCACTTTTATTTAAAGCTACTTGTGTAGTGACAGTGCTAGCAAATGGATTGTATACAATTGTGTATGGTTCATCAATGCAGGTTCAACTTCAACCAAACCTTTTCCAAGTAAAAAAGAGCGTTAAAGGGATACTCCACCCAAAAGTGAAAATTTTGTCATTAATCACTTACCCCCATGTCGTTCCAAACCCATGAAATCTTCGTTCGCCCTCGTCTCTCTGTGTCAGCGTAGCGCCATTTTGGAGAGCATCCGATGGACGCAAAGTGCGTACGCTATTCTCTGTCATCAGTAACGCATGGAAACGTATTGTACGTTTATTTACGCTTTGATTTGAACGGAAACCGCGTATCCATGCGTTACTGATGACAGAGAATAGCGTACGCACTTTGCGTCCATCGGATGCTCTCCAAAATGGCGCTAATGAAGCTTTTATGGGTTTGGAATGACATGGGGGTAAGTGATTAATGACAACATTTTCATTTTGGGGTGTAGTATCCCTTTAAGCCTTCAAGTTGGCATTTTCCTTCTCACCCTGTACATTTAAATGCTCATAAAAAAAATATTTTGCTTCAGTAAGCATTCTCACCTGACCTGAAATCAACCAACAAATCAAATTCCTCAGCCTATGCTGAGAGTTATCACTGAACTGTTGCAAATGTACAGACAAAAATACCATTAAAGAGTAAGAATGGACAGAGGAGCCAGAGTCATATGTGTCCAGGGAAAGACCCAAACTAAAGGAGCACTCACGGCTCACGGACGTGTCTGAACACGCCCACACCTCTCTTTGACATGTTTCACCCTCAGGACTTTGACACCTGGCAACCCTTCTGAACTGTCTTTCTTTACCTGGCCTCCCCTGAGTGTCTGTCTGACTCACGCAGCAATACAGCCAGGCCATTTCCTCCATTTAATATTAAAGAATGACAGTATTCAAGTCAATTCGACTAAACATTAGTGGTCTGGCAGACATGTGTTTTGATTATAATAATGATTATTTGTATTTGTATTTTCAAAGAGTAAATATATAATACATATGCAGGTTGCTTGTTTGATAAAAATTATACATTTTATTTAGATTATCAAAACTGTGGTCACAAATGGAAAATGGACACTAAATGGATAGTTCATCCAAAAATGAAAATGATGACTGAATTTTCATTTTTGGGTGAACTAGGGCTATCTCTTTAATGAATGTGATAATATATCTGTTCACATTTGAAACAATCTAGTCAATGTTAAAAATAAATAAATAAATAAAACACTTTCGTCCTTCATTGTAAAGATGTGCAGTGAAAGCATTTGAACTACAGAAATACATGTCAATTCAGCTCTAGAAGGGATCCTGAAAAAGTCTAAACAAAATAAACGCAATAAAGCAAACATCACTTTACAATAAGTTTTCATTTGTTGACATTAGATAATAGCCTATTAGTTAACATGTACTAACAATAAAAATAGGCCTGTTACCTCTAAAGCTTTTATTAATTTTAATTAACGAATCAGGCTCATAATGTAACAAATGTATTGCTCATTTAATAGTTATGTCAATGCATTAACTATGGGACCTTATTGCAAAGTGTTACAATCTGAAACATAAAAGAAAGCCTTCAGCAATAAATTGGTAGAATTATCAAATCTACACTTTTGACAGTTTATCAGAATCATTGATATTCTAAGGTCTCCTAAAGTCGCTCTATCCCCGTCAATAAAATAGCCTATAATAGCCTAATCATACTAAATTAAAAACACAATCTGGAACACTTGCGCAGAAAACTACAGCTAAGTGTAGGCTATATATAATTATGGGTTTTCTTACCTTTGTGACGCTCATGCAGTATGAAGAGAACTGAGAATAACCCACTGATACTAGATCCGCGTCTTTTTAAACACTCACTCGCAGAAATGTGTCAGAGAGAGAGAGAGAGAGAGAGAGAGAGAGAGAGAGAGAGAGAGAGAGAGAGAGAGAGAGAGAGAGAGAGAGAGAGATTGTAGGATGATGCCGCAGTGTTTGAGGTGAGGTGTGAGCATCAGCTGGCATCTGTTAGTGTTCATTATGGCACGCAAACTGGTCCTCCTAAAGGGGCGCTTGGGCGCTCAGAAAGACAAGCACACCATTGAGTTTCATTCAAATCCCAGAACACTGTTCCTTTAATTAGATACATTTATACACTAGAAAGTGTAATCGTTTAAATGTATTAATTCAGGGAACTGTTATCCGGGAAACAAATACAAATATCGTCAAGAATTCTCTATAAAATCATTAAATAAAAGTCTTAGTCAGTAATCACAAAACTACTAATGATTGGTTCAAGCTTGTACAGCGAAGTGAAAAGTAACATACACCACGTGACACCGCGTGCAAAATATCATTTGCCTGGACAGCAATTTCCTGCGATTAAGAACATTCCCGACAAACTTTAATACGCATTTAGTTTAAAGATATGGTTAAGAGTTAAAACAAACTTACTTTTTTTGAACTAATTACACCTGTCCAATTAGAAATGATTTACACGCACGAAGACCCGCCCATTGTGACTCCGTGTGTTCCGTTCAGCACCCGTCCGGTTTTTCGATGTCTGGGTGTGAGGCGGCGCTGCGGTGGAGTAAAGGGTGGGGAGATGATGAGAGATGATATAACCATAACCTGTGTTTGAGAACACTGTCCCCTCCCCCCATCCCACAGTAAACAATCAGAGGGCCAAATATGGACACATAACATGCGAATAAATAAAGTAAGTAATGTGCGGGATACATGCGTAACCAAATATAAATGCACGATAAATAATAAATCCGGTCGGGTTTTTTTTTTTTTTTTTTAATCTACAAGTAACATCTGCAACTAAGGCATGGATTAGAGTTTTAATGTTTTAATAGCTTATTAATTCTTGCAATAGTGCATTTATTATTTTTAAACGTATTTATTTATTTACGCGTTTCTTTCTACAGTATGATAATGAGGGGTAGTCTGTTCTTTTGATTAATTAGGATTTGGCTGGTCAGAATGGTCCCGGTAGCCCCGACTGGTAAATGTCAGAACTACACCAGTTTGTTTCAATCTTTCTTCACTGGCAGCTATTCATAAATTTATATTCTTATTCTATCGCTTAATATTTCTATTTCAAATAAATGCTGTTCTTTAAATGACAGAACCACCAGGGGTCTCTATAGTACAGCATATTCATTTGGGAAAGGGGGCCACCCATAAAAATGTCACAGGCTCATGAATTTTAACAAGGAGTCTCTGATATACTTGTCCTCTCTCTGCCCTGGTTGCTGAAAACATGGCTTTCCATCACAGGTAAATGTTTTAAAATATAAATATAAAAATAAACTTTTAATTTGATAAAAATAACATTTAAAATAAAATTTCTTGTTGCAGTTTGGACTTTTAATTTTAACGCTACCTTGAACAGAAGAACAAATTGTAGTGTACAAATAGCAAATATTTACTTATATAGTAGCAGTTTTTTTTTTTTTTCCCCCAGTGCACAATTTTCATTGTTGTCTGTAAAGCTGCAAAACATGCTATGAACTTTAGTATTATTATATGCCTTCCTTTACAATTCCTAAATAATTATTGTAGAATTCATTATCAAACATGACCATGAATGCAGTTCATGGCAAAATTATATTTGTGGGTATTAGCAGCGGAAAAGTCCTCAGTCAATCCTCAAATACAGCTGTACATTGAACAACACACCTATCAAGAACATGAATTAAAAGCTTAAGTTTAAAACCAAAACATCACAGACAAGCATTTATATAGTTTATTCTAAGGAGGCTTGTTTATCCATAAATTAACCAAAGCTTGAATCCAATTTTGCAAAATACCTCTCCAGTTTTTTAGGAACCTGAAAGTGTAGCATCCCAACATTTAATGGGACTTCAGAAGTGTTATACTGAAGAACACACGGATAATACTAACACAATGTTATGCAAAGTGGTTGAGTGTGTTTGATCATTTGTAGATATGAATGTATGGATGAACAATTCTGAAAACTGCTGACACAGAGGAACAGATGAAAGAAAAAAAAAAAAACAGCCATCTGACCAGGCAGCAATCTAACACAAATCAGGAAAAGGACAAAATATGAATGAGATGTTAAACAGTTCACTATGCACCTGAGCAGAGAAGGCATGTCTTACAGAATACATCCATCCATCAAGACACTCACTCACAAGTTGCCAAACTGTATGGAAATGCAGACTGAACTTTCTCTGTGGCTTTGCACTATTTATAACAAAGAAGCAAATCATTTCTTTATTTTCTCCTCTCCATCATTAGTGCAAATAGCTCTCCAGATTCTTCTACAGTAACCAGGACATAAGCACTGGGAATGTTGATCAAAAAGAGTATTCATCTGTATTTATAATCTGAATAAATTCAAAGCTTCTTTAAAATGAAAAGGGGTCTGGTTCAATTAGTAGGATTGTTTTCCACTGCAAAATAAATTCTAAAAATTAAAATGCAGTTATGAAGAAAGTAAAGAAATATGCGATTCTTCTAAAAATCAGAAAATCAGCTTTACTGTCCAAGGCTTACAATCTCTTTCTCTAAGCATGTAAGTGACAGGTTATTAGCAGTCTTTCACTTCCACTATTAAGTCAATACTTTTTTATTCATCACACTCTTCTTCTTCCTCCTCTTCATCATCATCATCGTCAAACTGGTCTCTTGAATCCAAATCATCCTCATCTTCAATCTGTGGGGAAAAAAGTCAAATAGGAACCAAGAATAAGAAGAAATGCAAGAATCCAAAAAGACATTTGACGAATACAAAGTCAGTGAAACTATGTTCTGCATTGTTGTGAGGAATGTACCGTCTCTCCCAAGTCCTTGAGTCTCTGTTTCAGGCTCAGAATCTTCTGGTCCTGGTCAGCGAGTAGCATGAGAAGATCGTCCTGCTCCTTCTTGGACTCCTGCACCTCCTGCTGCAGCTTGCTCTTCTCTGCCTGCATGATGGCAACTGTGCTCGTGGCTGAAGCAAGTTCTTTCTCCATCGATTCCTTACTCTCCAGAAGAGTTTTAACTTCCCCCTGAAAGACAGGGTAGGACAGAGTAAAAAGAGCAAGTGTTAAATGGGAAATTATGTAAAATGCAAAAGCACAAAGTAGGCAAACGAGTGAATGATGAAAAAAGGAAGACGGGCATTCCTCTAGGGCAAGTCACCTTGAGCTTTTGTGTCTCTGCTGTCTGCGCAGAGAGCCTGCTCTCTAACTGTGCAATCTTTTCTGTGTAGACACTGCCTTCACCTGGAACTGCAGCCTGAAAGAAAGACAATACTGAACTAATAAGCACAAATCACAATCGTTCAAAAGTTTAAGTTCAGTTAGATTTATTTATTTTTTTTAAAGAAATCATTGCTTTTATTCAGCAAGGGTGGAACAAAAGTGACAGTAATAAAATGTATATTTTTTTTCAAATAAAATTTTTTTCATCAAATCTATGATAATCCAGAAAAAAAAAAAAAAATCTGTTTTCAACATTAATAATAAGAAATGTTTCCTGAGCACAAAATCAGCATAGAATGATTTCTGAAGGATCATGTGACACTGAAGACTGGAGTAACGATGCTAAAAATTTAGATTTGCCATCACAGAAATAAATTACATTTTAAAGTACCTTAAAACAGAAAATTTTGTGTAATTTGAAAATTTTTGTGTGTTGTAGGATTCACTGTGAGATTGGTTTCCCCATTTTGAATCGAATTTCAATTCAGTATCGTACTTAATTGAAATTGCAGGAGTTGCTTAATAAAGTTTGGCTACTTAAGATTTCAGGTGGTTTTTGTCCTGCCTCTTTCATTTCTGGATGATAGTATTCAATGTGACCCTGCAGAGGTGGCACAAATGCTGCCTCTGAAGTGGCATTTAAATGCATTTACAAATTAGAGTACTGAAATATTAAATAATGCTTTAAATATGAAACTAAATCATTAGTAGATGGTGGTAAGTTCTTGTCTTAAGTAAACGAATCATTGAATAATTCAAACAATCTGTTCAAAGCATATGATTCATTCAGAAATGAAGCAAGTCACTGTCTTTATGAATGGATCACTGAATTATTCATGATTAGTTAAAAAACACAGACTCAATCAATAACAAAACACTCCTGTGTGTTGCTCAGAGATGCACAATGTTTCTGCTGTGGCTTTGTTTGAAACTATTTTCGCTGGCATTCTAACAGGCTAAATCACGCAGTGAAACCATGCCCTCTCAAGGCTTGTTTTTTTTGCAAAGTGAGTGACACATTTATGTTATGTTTGTAGATGATACATATCGCACATCCCTATGTACCCGACTGCTGCTCATGGCCTGAGGTGTCCCCTCTCTAAACTGTCTGGGTGCTGCACTCCTCTCACAGTTGCCAATTTTATTTTGTTAATTATCATTTAGAAAATCAATTTTCATAATTTGGGAAGCGATTTGAATCCTTAAAAATAAAATCACAGTGTTTCCCCTCCGCTCCTAGTGGACTGATGAAAAAAGCCTGCCCATGATGACTCCATAAGACTGGATTTTACGATTTTGAGATTGAAATACAGGTGGTCTGTGGGAATGCAATTTGATGCTGAGACTAAAGTTTGGTGGACTGTACTGTCTGTACAATTATTGGAACACACTTACTGTGGTCTCAGATCCTCGGAGTAGCTCCTGTCTTTCACTCTGTAGTTGTGTGATCTCTGCGGTCTGGCTCTGCAGCTGGGCTTTCAGCAACTCAACCTCCTGCAATCAAACATTAAAAAAAAATTACTTTCAACTCCGTTCAAAGTGTTTTGTATATAATATTAGTGTTTTGTATGTAATATATCGAAGGGAAAGGCTGGAATTTTACCTTTTGTAATTCTGTGACCTCTGAAGTTGACCCCTCTGCTGATGGTACTCCCTCAGCTTTCTGTTGGGCACAAACCAAATATTTTCAAAAATACCACTATTGTTCAAACGTTTAGGGTCAGTACAATTTTCTACGAATTTTCTATACATCAAAGTATCACACAAAAATATTAAGCAGTTTCCACAAAAATATTAAGCAGAACAACTTTTTTCAGCATTGTAATAAATGTTTCTTGGGCACCAAATCAGCATATAAGACGATTTCTGAAGGATCATGTGACACTAATGATTTGAGAAACGGCTGCTGAAAATTCATCTTTTCCATAGCATGAATAAATTACATTTTAATATATATTAAAATAGAAACAGTTATTTTAAATTGTAACAATCCTTTGTAACTGTTTTACTGTATTTTTGATCAAATAAATGCAGCCTTGGTGAGCATAAGAGATTTACCGCAACAACATAATAATGATCCCGAACTGAATGAATGATATTGTAAATGCTACTGTAAAAGGCTAAGATATTAGAATACCAATAGAAAATAAATTTCAATTTTGAATTTTTGAACACTCTCATACCAGGCTGGTTATTAGAGAATCCTTTTCAGTCAGCTGTGTCTGCAGCAGCTGGTTTTGTCTTTGCAGTTCCTCAAGTTGTTCTCGGAGTTGGCTCAGCTCCTCTGGTTGCAGGCCGTTCACCTGTGCTGCCTCTGCCTGATTACCTGTCTGCTGGTTATCTTTACCTACAGAACGTGAAGAAAGAGTAGATCAATTGTAACAGTAATTTCTTCTAAAATATTGCAAACACTACTGATACATATCTGATATTTGCTCAGTACCTAGTTTGAGTTTGAGGATGTTGTACTGATCCTTGTGCTGCTGGATCTGAGAGAACTGCTGTGTTATGGTGTTCTGCAACTTTTCATTCTGGGAAGTCAGCAATGTTACTTGCTCCTTCAGCTCATTTATTTGAGAATCCTGCAATTAAACGGAGATGAACAGAGGAGAAATGGAAAATTAATGTGTAATTTAAACATATGCCTACTTTTCCTTCTAAAACCCTACAGAGGAAAGAGAAACCAGTGTTTAAGCAGGGGTAACCCACTTTGCTGTGGTCATAAGTTGAAAATGTTTAGTTATCCTTTTGACAATTATAGCCCTATAATACTATAATCATATTAGCCATATTCCAAGCCAAATACATAAGGATTCACTTCTCTGGATTAAGATCCAGTAGGGCTACCTATGGCAGCAATCAGAGCTCTAAATAAAAATAGAAAATAGTTATCTGTTCGTCAATTCTTTTTGGTCAGATTTGCACACTTCTGAACATCATATCTGAAGTGGTCATTTCACAAAAGTTGCTCAAGGTTCATTGGCTGGATCACAACATAAATAATAATTTGAATTTAAGTGTATTGGCATATCAGCTTTATGGTAGGTATAGATAATAATCAAATATTCAATAAACAACATCTTAAGGAGAGACAATTATGTGCAACATGACTAATTTTTACAAGACTCTTTACATGTACTTGTTATAAAAAATTGTTTGTGTTTTTAGCTGGGAAATAATTTTTTTCAACAGAGCTTATGATTTTCATATAAAATAGACTGACGAGGTATGCAAATTATTGTTGCTTCATGAATAACCCAACAGAATTGAATATACTACATACTAGTTTTCCTGTAGCTCAAACAGTAGAGCATGGCACTAGCAACACCAAGATCATGGGTTCGATTCCCAGGGAAAGCAAGAGCTGATAAAATGTAAAAAACTGTAACTTGAATGCAATGTAAGTCGCTTTGGATAAAAGCGTCTGCTAAATGCATAAGTGTAAATGTACTACTATTTTGAAACCTTGCACAGACATAAATGTGAGAATGGAATATAGTTTGATGTATTTTTACCTGTTCTCTAATCAACTCTTTGTACTGGGTTATAATGCTGTCATGCTGTTCTAGTGTTTTTTTCACCTCTTCTTCTTTTTTCTCTTCCTCGCTTGACCTAAGCACCGCTTTTGTTATCATACCTATGAACAAATAAAGAACCACAGGAAATGGAAAGAAAAAAAAAAAAAAAACATTATGGATGAGGTAAAAGTGTCATATTATGAGTAATCAAATTTTCTTTAAGGCTCAGTAACAAAAAAAAAAAAAACAACAACAACATACTGCCCCTAGACTCTTAAAGGAATAATTCACCCAAAAATGAAACTTTTCAACAGTGGAATTTCAATGGGTCTGCATCACATTTAGACTTGATTTAACACAGTGCACTTGTGATTGGATCACTGACAGATGTTAATAACGAGGTAAAAGAGGTATTAGTTTGTGTTCAGGACTCCAACACTGACCTTCCAACTCTTTAACAAGTTTGGTGAACTCATGATCAAACAGCATGTGTTCTGGGGTGGAAAAGGCTGGCTGAGGTTTCTGAGCAGCACGAGAATACAGTTCGTGTTTGGTTATAAAGCCTAGCTTCTCCACAAAGTTTTCTTTTCCTATGCGCTTTTCAATCAACTGCTTCAGCTTTTCTCTGTGGAGAGGAAGAGAAAATATTTTGTGAAAAAGTGAGAGATAGGAGGAGGCACAATTTACGGCATAAGTGCAAATGATATAAGAAGGGCTGTCAGATTAATCAGATACACTTCCATTCAAAAGTTTGGGGTCGGTAAGATTTTTTTGATGTTTTTCCAAATAATTTTCTTAAGCTCACCAAGGCTGCAATTGTTTCAGCACAAATACAGCAAAAGCAGTTATATTGTGATAGTATTACAATTCACAATAACAATTTTAAAGTTTTATTTATTTGTTTCTGTGATGGCAAAAACATTTAACAGCAGCCATTACTCCAGTCTTCAGTGTCTAATATGCTGATTTGGTGCTCAAGTAACGCATTATTATCATAAATGTTGAAAACAGTTCTGCTTCTGATTTTTTTAAAACAAGTCTTTACTGACTTTTATGTTTTAGCGTATATTTAAAGGGTTAGTTCACCCAAAAATGAAAATTCTGTCATTAATTACTCACCCTCGTGTTGTTCCAAAACAGTACGACCTTCGTTCATCTTCAGAACACAAATTAAGATATTGTTGATGGAATCTGAGAGCTCTCTGACCCTCTCATAGACAGCAAGGATATTACCACAATCAATGTTCCATGTGACATCAGGGGTTCAACAGTAATTTTACGAAGCTACGAGAATACTTTTTGTGCGCAAAGAAAACAATAATAACAATTTATTAAGCAATTCTTCTCCCTGAGTTACCGTCTTCCGCCATTTTGGAGAGTACCCCAGAACGTAATCCGTGTTGGAGGGTCAGAGAGCTCTCAGATTCCATCAAAAATATCTTCATTTGTGTTCCGAAGATAAACGAAGGTCTTACGGGTTTGGAACAACATGAGGGTTAGTAATTAATGACAGAATTTTCATTTTTGGGTGAACTAACCCTTTGTCCAATTACCCAATTTTGCACCTAATTTTACACAATATAAGAAGAATCATATATGCTTTCTAAAAAATGTTCTGTGTTCATGTAATGTTAATGTATTAACACCTATTAAAAGATTACTCATGATTTTAAATCAACTGACAGCCCCATTTATAAGACAAAGAAATATGAATAAAAGAAATTATGAGTGGAAATACAGAAAAAGGGTAAAGTAAGAACATACTTTGTGTAATTCTCTAAGCTGTTGTCATTATAGTAGATACAAATGCCCAACAACAGAGCACACAGACCCTGAACCAGTCGCTCATCCTCACCCAGGTTTTCTGAGATTTGACCTGTCAGCTGAAAACTTAAGTTAAGGATAACGCACAGAGCCTGTGACAAACAAGTAATTGTACTTAATGGCACGAGACATCAAAATCACAGACAAGTCCACACTGGTTGTAGTCTACTTTGCAAAGAATGAAAGATGTAATGTGGTTGCTCTAAATGTAGTTCAAAGACTAGCTGTAACCAGAACTGATCACCTTAAAGCCCATAGTCGCACTGTGAATTATTAATTAAGATTCAAGCTTTATCATCACTGTACAATGATATTAGTCACTGTTTATATGTACATCAGCTTAATAAATGTGTGCGTGTGAATAGAAGGATACAAAGGGAACATTGTCTTGATTGTGCAGGAAGTGCATGACAGCAATTGGACAGTTGCTGATCCAGGTGCAGAGCAACATGAGGAGGCCGACCTTCGTCTGCACCCTACTGCCCTGTACACAGAAACAAAAACACACAATTATAAGGTCTTAATCACACACTCATACTGCCATGCAAATTTATATTGAGATACACACATCTTTAACATCTAAGAAATGAGCAAATGAGTTCATAAAGAAACCACTGCAAGAAAGTCACATTACATTGTACAACATCTGTCATTTGTTAATAAAACTCATTTTAGACAATATTTCCAAGGTCCTCCAAATCATATTTGCTCATTTCTGTAGAAATACAATAAACAGCAAGATTGCAGAGGGTTGCTTTTTTGAGTTAGAAATGTGCCGAGCAGTTGGAGCCTATCTAACCCTTGTCTTTGACCTGTTTGCAGTTGATTTTATAAAAAACTATTCAACAAAAGGACTTTAAAATTAATTTACAGATAACAAAAAATAAGAATTACAAATTGAAAAATGTTTGCTGTTAGAGGGTCAAATTATATTCAACATCTATGAGATTAAAACTAAACAAAAGCAGTCAGAGAGAACTGAGTGTGTGCCATTTCAATTTTAAGTTATCAAAAATCCAGTCCATGTTCTATCACAGCATATCTGCAATTACCTGTAGTAACTGTGAATAACAGATGCATTCAATTCAAAAGTCAAAGGAGAAGGTTAAAGGCTTTCCAAAATTTGACAATTTTCAGTACTATCTACCAGAACATGCACACACACTGAGTTAATTAGCTTTTGAGGATAAAATCCCATCAGGATAATCTTAAAAAAAAAAGAAAAAAAAAAAAAGATTAGATTAGGTCTATACCTTCCCATTAATAAAACATAAATGTGTAAAATATTTATAAGTTATGTGAAAAAAACAGGAGAAGGAAACAAAAACACAAAATCTGGAGTGCCTCAAACTGAAACACAGCCTCTATGGAAAAGACAAGAGTTGCATCCCAGTTGATGTATTAATCCACTATGAATGCTACCATCTACTTTATGAATTTTAAAAAGGGTAGTGTAACTCAAATGGAACACTCAACATTTTAGTACATAGAAACATTCAACGTTTTTCAGTTGAAGATAATTATGTGCCAAATGAATGTTTAGTCTCTGCTCATCTTAAAGCAAGCTGTGACTGAGTTTAAAAAGTATTTAAAATTTGACTTTGTATTTTTAGTCAAAGAACTACATCCAGATATTCGTGTACACTACACCTCACTGCATATTTCAGTGTTAACACACTTTAGATCAATTCACACCGCATAGACAAACACGTTGACTGTTGGATTTAGAATTTTATGAAAAATAACTTTCATGTTCACACTGCAATAACAGACACCAACAAACGCTGACTGAACATGTTCAGTCAGGTAAAAAACAAACTCCAACCAACTGCAACAGACGGTGAGAGGGGTAACACACTGAACTAAAAAACCCAACAAACGTGTTTGTTGGCGTTTTTCTGTGCGGTGTGAATTGTCCTTTACATGCATTACTTACACTACCGTTCAAATATTTGGTTGTAAAAAACTTTTTGAACAGTCTCTTATGCTCTGCAAGGCTGCATTTATTTGATCACTAAAGCCCCGTTCACACCAAGAACGATAACTATAAATATAACGATAAAGATATAGTTCTAAAAATCATTCTCAATATTAAAGCATAGCAGAGTCCACACCACAACTATAACGATAAAGGCACAGAGAAACGATATCGTTGGAATCACTTTCAGAACGATTTTTTCCAGCTGATGAACGATAAAAATATTGACAGCCAATCATAATCAATCCTGCTATCGAGAATTTAAAGCAGCAGACGAGCATGCGCTTAGAATAAACAGATGATATCGTTCGCTGGTGTGGACGCTAATATTGTTACCTTAGTTATCATTCTTGGTGTGAACGGGGCTTAATACACTAAAAAATACACAGTAATATTGTGAAATATTGTTGGAATTTAAGAGAATCATTTCTGTTTCAGTATATTTAAAATGCAATTTAAAATTTACTCCAGTCTTCAACATTAGAAACATTTCTTACCAAGAAATATTGAAAAGTTTTTTACTCAATATTTTCTACAAAATCGTAATACGTTTTCTCCAAAAGAACTGTATTTATTTGACCTACAGACATTATAAATGTCTTTACTCCTGTAGATCAATTGAATGGGTCTTTGTTGAAAGTATATTTCTTTACAAAATAACAAAAAGAAGAAAAAAAACTGACCCTAACCTTTTGAATGGTATGCAATAATTTCGAGTTTGAAATGAAGCATTGTTCAAAATATCCTTAAACTTTTCAACAATTTTTCAAAGAAACAGCATCTGTAAGTATGAGCTTATGTGAATTATGGGTTAAAAAAGGCATACTGGGAATTTTAAATGATAAGCAACTTTTCTCAGTGTTAAACTGCAGTTCTAAATCATGACATAAGAGTAACAGAGATACTGGGACGGGAGAGAGTTAATTGCTCAACTGACACAAAATAATCAACATGTTTAGAAAAAAAAAAATTCACAAATAGCAAAACAGGAAAGTACTGGGCAGCAGAAAAAGCAATCAGAAAAACTGGTTTTGAATGAATATTTGCTGTCATAAACTCATTGGACTTGCAGCCACCTGAAAATGGGTGAATAACAGTACAGATTTCACAGATCCAGTCCGAAACATCTGTATCTTGTAGAACAAGCCCGAAAGACCAGAGCATGCGGTCAGCAGTTGAAAATCAAATGGTCAAAGCCAGTGCTGCCAGGGTCAGTTAAGGAACACAACAAACAGGGCAGAAACAGCAAACAGAAAGAACACAAAACACCTAATGAACCCCCAATGTGGAAAATGAGGCCAAGCCACACCATAACATTAAAAACTGTCCACGCTGAAATACTCACCCTCCGGTTGAGCTTATCACCCTGCAAAAACCACAGCACATTTCATTTTGAAATTTAGTGACAACCACAAGCTACCATTCCCACACGAGTTCCCAGTGTCTCCAAAATTTGGGACACCTACCCCGCACCTGCTGAAAAAACAGCTTAGACCAGTATGAACTTGATGGTCCAGGCTTGTTTATGCTGGTTTTGTGCTGGTCTAGCCAGGGCCGTAACCACCATAGAAATTAAGGGGGACAAGTCAATTAGAAATAGCCAAATTTTAACAACGTGCACTCATCGGTGTTTAAATCAGACTTTAATGGTAAAAGAGTGTGAGGTAAGATTTAAAAAGCTAAATATTTGTGACCCTGGACCACAAAACCAGTCATAAGGGTCAGGTTTTTTTAAAATTGAGATTTCTACATCATCTGAAAGCTGAATACAACTATTTGAATATCTGGAATCTGAGGGTGCAAAAAAATCAAAATACTGAGAAAATCACCTATAAAGTTGTCCAAATGAAGTTCTTAGCAATGCATATTACTTTTTTGATATATATACGGTAGGAAATTTACAAAATATCTTCAAGGAACATGATCTTTACTTAATATCCAAATGATTTTTGGCATAAAAGAAAAATCGATAGTTTTGACCCATACATTGTATTGTTGGCTATTGCTACAAATATATTCGTGCTACTTATGACTGGTTTTGTGGTCCAGGGTCACATTACTATTTAACTGATTTACGAAAGAAATGTTAATGACAAACAGTAATCACAGTAATACAAACTACTCAACCTTTTTGTCAAATTTAGCTTTGAATTGAAAATACATGCTGTCATTTATGTGATTCGTGTAATTTTTTTAAATGAACGTGACGAGACAGGAAGGCATTGTTTGTGTTTGTGTAACATTACGCAAACAAATAAAACAAATGGTGCATATTTTAAAAATATTCAAATTAGTGTCTTTACCAAAAAATCGTATTCTTCTTGAAAAGTTTTTCTTTATTCCCCTGAATTCATGTAAATTTTTATTTATTTAATTAATTTAAATGAAAAGAACATTACCATTGGGCTCTTTTTAAAAGACCCTCAAAGAAAATGGTCCCCCCCAATGTTCAAGACATAGTTATGGCCCTGGGTTTAGCTGTGTAGCCAGGCTGCCAGTTGAAAAAGGTGGATTTGACAGTTAGCCTGAGAACAAACTAGCACATCAGCACCCCATGCAGTAGACCAGCAACCAAAACACAACATACTCTAGTCTTTTCAACAGTGAGTGTCTGAAAAAAGCGGATACGGTAGAATTACTGAGGTAAAAAATTAAAAATCCAAAAGTTTCAATACCCTTGACTAAAGTCCACAAGCTCAGAGCCTTAAACCCAAAATGTCAACAAAACAGCCATGGATTCTAACACACACTGCCACATTTTGAAGTTGAGAGAGGGTACCTGAGACAGGATGTTGGTGCACTGCTGAAGAAGGGAAACGGGTGGCTTGCCGAGACTGGTGGCCAATTGTACCCGTAGCAGCTGTTCTTTCTGGGTGAGGTTATCCTGCAGCGCATGAGCCAGAGCCACAGCGGCACACCAGTTTGACAGCGAGTCCGCTGAGAACAGACCTCCACACAATAACTGTCCCGCTGAGATAGAGTTAGCTGAGGGATAGAGAGACATGACATGAATCATAAAATGTACACAAATGACAAGGGGGAAAAAAATTATTTTGAATGTAAAAGTTTGATTAGTGAAATCAAAAATTTAAACCGTGAAAAACAAACAAAATAACCATCCGAAAAATAACCATCAAAGTTATTTAAGTTAGTTAAATTATAGTATAATTTTATAAAGAAAATAACACAGTTACACTGGGACAGTTTTTAGACAGAAATTGTCCTCCTACTGTTCCCATGTATAAAACATAACCAACTGAAGTCAAATGATGCATGAATAGTCGACACCAAGGCATCCATTAATGGCAGAACTAGTCAGGGCAACCCTTACCATCTATAGTGGAGGGCAGCAGTGTGGCTACAATCTCCCCCTGTCCTTTATGGTTCTTGTACAGGAAGCATTGGAAGCAGTAAAGTACAGCACAGCGGAGAACAAACGGCTGTCTCTCGTTCACCATCGACATGAGAAGAACCACAATCGCAGGCCTGGAGGGAACAGCCAATATGTTCATATTACCAACTCTTCCTTTTTTGGTTACTGTTTCAATAAACAGTGCTAAGGACAAACCAGACCTTGGTGGATTGGATGGTGCGTTAACTGATGCAAAGTAGTCCTGATTCACTTCAGAGCCACGTATGACTTCTGACACCGTATTGATGGTCTGCACAAGAAAGACAAATAGAAAATACTTTAAACATTTCAGTTGGTACATCACTGGTACAGTGATATTTGATACAGTTAAAAAGATCTGAATAAGTAAAAAGCAGCAGCTTTGTGTACATGGTGCAATACTGCACTTTTTAAACTGAATGCTGCACAGTTAGGGGTAATATTTTTGACAATTTTGCTAATATCCCGCATCATTTTCAGTATCTCGCACGTGAGCACTGCATTTTTAGAACGCTGTTTCAGTTGAAATTAGTTACACTGAGACACTGCATACTTTTTTCCTTTCCACTACTCGTGCCTCGCAGTTTTAAATGCAAAAACGTGTACTGTGTGAATGACCCCTTACTTTGTAAGTGCTTAACAGGGGTCCATTTCTTTGAACAGTGGTTTCACTATCTGATGTATGTACACTGGTTGCTATAGTAACGACATGGGCGATGAAAGCATGATGTCAAGTGACATGATAAGAGTAGACAAAAACTAAATTTTGCCTCATGTAATCTCATGGCAGCCCTGAACTCTTGAGGTGCATGAGAGAACATAGGCGAAGCAGGAAACATTACTGGAGTCTGCGCACCCACATTACTGCACACTGAACAGACTTGAACTTTAATCTTCACTTAAAGGATTAGTTCACTTCCAAAATAAAAAATTCCTGATAATTTACTCACCTCTATGTCATCCAAGATGTTCATGTCTTTCGTTCTTCAGTCGAAAAGAAATTAAAGTTTTTGAGGAAAACATTCCAGGATTTTTCTTAATATAGTGGACTTCAATGGGAGCCAACGGGTTGAGGGTCCAAATTTCAGTTTCAATGCAGCTTCAAAAGCCTCTACACAAACCCAGCCAAGGAAAAAGGATCTCATCTAGCGAAATATTCACCCATTTTCTAAAAATCTGTAATTTTCTAGCTCAACCTCAAAAACAGGTTTTTTTTGCCCTACCCAACCTTTTTGAACCGCAGGGAACAGATGAAAAACTAACCATGCGTGGCCTTTCCATCATGATTATTTAATGCGTGAAGTCGTGCATGCACATCACAGAGCCAATGCAAGATGAGCATTTGTGGTTAAAAAGTATATACATTTTTATTTCTTTTAGAAAATGACCAATTGTTTTACTAGATGCGATCCTTATTCCTCAGCTGGGATCGTGTGGAGCCCTTTGAAGCTGCACTGAAACTGAAATTTGGACCTTCAACCCATTGGCTCCCATTGAAGTCCACTATATGGAGAACAAATCCTGGAATGTTTTCCTCAAAAACCTTAAAGTTAGTTCACCCTTTTATTTTTATTTTTTTCTTAGTGTACAAAAAATATTCTCGTAGCTTCGTAAAATTACGGTTGAACCCCTGATGTCACGTGGATTATTTTACCAATGTTCATTTCTGGACCTTGATTGTGGTAATTACATTGCTGTCTATAGGAGGGTCAGAGAGCTCTCAGAATGCATCAAAAATATCTTAATTTGTGTTCCGAAGATGAACGGAGGTCTTACAGGTTTGGAACGACATGAGGGTGAGTAATTAATAACAGAACTTTCATTTTTGGGTGAACTATCCCTTTAATTTCTTTGCAACTAGAGAAAGAAAGACATGAACATCTTGGATGACATGGGGGTGAGTACATTATCAGGAAATTTTTATTCTGGAAGTGAACTAATACTTTAAGATTGAAACTGATTCATCTGAATGGATTTGGGCAGTTAAATCAAAAGTACTGTTCAAAACTCTCTACATGTGACTAAATATTGTGGTAGGTGAGCAAATAATGTCCACTGTTAGATTTCACTTGCCAGTGATTGAGTTAGAGGCTAAAAAGTTTAGCACAGATATATTTTCGCTTGCCTATACTACACTGTGACTAAGTGCTTGAGAGTTTCACGCTCTGTCTTTTCAGTGCACTATTCCTATAGATCTCAACAGAAGCGCAGCAGTATTCTGAAGCACCGTAAACTTTCAGGTTCTGGAAAAAAGGTTCTGAGAGCAATCTGACCTCTGTGAGGATGTCTGCAGGAACACCTGTGGCCATGAGGATGGTGCAGAGCTGCTGGAGGAGACCACACTGAAACATGGCCTTCTGACAGCTGGCGGTGGCCCCTGGAGAGTTCACTGGAGAAACCATCACTCGTACCAGCTACAAAGACAAAACACAACTAGAGATTTTAACTTATGTTCACATAACAAAACAATGACTGGAATAACTGGAATTTTTTTTGGAATATGAAAGAATCATTTGCTGGTATAGGTAAATAATTAGAAGAACAACAAAGTGCAGTAAATAGTAAAGCTATTTTGTGTTAAAAAAAACATCGCATTTATGATTATGTTAATGAATTGAAATAATATGATGGCATATAACAGGTTGCAATATAAAGTAGCATAACAGACTGCTTTTATACAAGTCAAATAAATGGAAGCGAAAGACCAAAGACACCGGATCCATCGTACACTCAAGTTACCAATAGCCATGCCAGCTCTTATATTAAAAATAAGGTGGGTAATATTGTATAATATAATAAAAAATAAATAAATAAAAACACTGTTTTATTCACTGTAAATGTTTTAATTCCACAATAAATCTTATTGTAACTAGTAAGCATTGTAATACTAAGCACAACATATTAAATGGATTCTTCATATCAGACCTGTAGCATTAGATGGAGGTTGGTGACCTTCTGTGCCGACCAGCCAGAGTTGTCATCCCCCACTTCAAACCACGGCTTCATCTTTTGTATATAGGAGCCTTCTTTAAAAAAATTCTGGTTGGAGCTATTGTTCTTCAGGAGGTTGAGCAACAATAAGAGACAGTCCTCCACCACAATACCTGTGAGGTGAAGATGTAGATTAATTCACAATCTTTGAAAATTCAGGGTGGAAATTCATTTTCTATTTTAAAAATGAAAAGTGTCTGTTAACTGTATACCTCCGTCACTTGAACCCTCCTCTATGATAATTTCAAGAAGTCTCTCAAATGCATTTTCAAAAGCCACAATTTTCTGTATAGCAGTGTTGCCTTTGGTTAGCTGCTGCAGCAGCAGGAGACCCTTAATGGGGGGGGAAGTACAATGGTTTAATTTAACTTTAAAAAAGACTTCCTCTATGAACATTCATGTTAATGTAGAGTAATAACACTTACGTCATTACGGATAACTTCTCTGGAGTCAGCAAGCAGATCCATTAACCTGGACACTCCTATCAAGTGTGAAAACACAACAACATTAGAAACCAGATATCTAGAAAATAATCCATACAGCTTTAAATAATGACAATGTTGAACTCTGAGCAAAAGTCACCACAGATATTGACCTGTGAGAGTAAAATGAAAAAATATTTATCCTCCAAATTTCAAGCGGCCAAAGCAGTGGGGGTGTGAATATCCCAACCGACCCAGTGGGTCTATACATTTTATTTTAAATGTTTTTGAAAAATGTTCACCAAGGCTGCAATCATTTGATCATAAACACAGTAAATCAGTAACATTATGAAATATTATTAAAATAAAATACTGTTTTCCATTTGAATATATTTTAAAATGTAATTTATTCCTGTGATGACAAAGCAGAATTTTCAGCAGTCATTACTCCAGTCTTCAGTGTCACACGATCCTTCAGAAACCATTCTAGTGATCAAGAACCATTTTTAATTTTTTTTTTTTTTTTTCAGGATTCTTTGAAGAAGAGAAAGGTTTAAAAGAACAGAATTTATTTAAAGATTATTTTGTAACAATGTATTAGTCTTTACTGTCAATTTTGTACATCCTTGCCTAATAAAAGTATTTATTTTGCTGCATATTAGTCTTTAACCACTAAACCTATAGTCACCACAAGCCACATATAAACAGCTTTTGTGGTTGCTTAGATTTTTGGGAGTGGCATTTATTCAAGGATTAACTAAACAAAAGGGTGCTGGAGTTGTCACATTGTTCGATTTAAGTATATATTGGTTGTTACATTGCAAGCAAGCAGTGCAATACCTAACAAATCCAAAACTATTTCAAATGACCACTAATGCTTTGGTTCTAAAACTTCTTTAAGTATCAGGAGATGTTTTTTTTAAATGGTTAGTTCACCCAATAATTATAGTCAGCGGAGTCTAACATTGTGTTCAGAAATAAAGTCAGCGAGAGTGAGTAAATAAAGACAAAATTATTATTTTTGGGTGAATTATCTCTTTAAGTACTCATTTTCAGGGTGCCAACGTGAACATGTGAAACTTATGTGAACAGCACCTGCACCACTGGCTTCTGAATCCTGACTTGCCACTGCATTCTTGCACCCTATTATGTGGTGCCCTGCTTTTTGTTTCACGTGTTTTCTATTTACAACCAAGTCGAGTTTAAATTTTTAATGAGAATGTGTGGGCTATCATTTTTAATAGTGGTAGTCTATTGAATCACATTGGTTTGTAGTAATTCATTTTGTAGATATCTCAGCTGATTTATAATTTCATATTCAGAGTTATAAAGCACATTAAGCTGGCTAAATAAATGTGTAAAATTTATAATATATACACTCCAATTCAAAAATTATATTTTTCAAAGAAGTCTCTTATGCTCATCAAGGCTGTATGTATTTTAACAAAATACAGTAAAAACCGTAAAACTGAAATATTTTTACAGTTTAAAAGAACTGCTTTCTATTTTACATGACTCGCATGATTCTTCAGAAACCTTTCTAAAATATCCCGATTTAGTGCTCAAGAAACATTTCTTACTATTATCCATGTTGGGATTCACAATGTTTTTTTTGTTTTTTTTTGACCAGGATTCTATAATGAATAGATTTTATTTGAAGCAGAAATCTTTTGTAATATTATAAATGTGTTTACTGACAAAAAATAAAAAATACTGACAAACATTGGAATGGTAATGTATTTTATACACTGTATATGAAATGTGATCAAATATTCACTGTACATAATAAGTCATTTATTATTAGACAATTTCTTTCAAAAAGAAATTGTGTTCTATCACAAGAAATTTGCATGTAATTATCAGTGTTTTCAAACAAAAGCAGACCACTGGTACCAGATAATATTTCTAAACAATCAGACACACTAATTTTGCACTGACGCTTTCCTAATTACAAGAGAAAGGGAAATTTTTGGACTAACCCATTGGGCTGACAAGGATGATGCCTTGGACCTGAGCACACTGGCTTTTCAAAAGTGCAGTTAGGAGCTTAACACCTGGCCAGCGGACATGGAAGTCAAACTCCTACCGCAGGCAAAACAGTCAAACAACATCAGGAATGTGTTAGAGAAATATGGAAAGCAACAAGACAACAAAAGTATAGTTAGAAGATGAAATATCAGTTCTAGCTTACCTCCAACAGTGTGAGGAGAAGTGTGATATTATCTGGTTCCTGGATGAACTTGTCAGTGAACCGAGCTCCCAAATCATCCTCCTGCTTTTGCTGGTTCTCCTCTGAAAGAGAAAATGAGAAGCAGAGAAACTTATTCTTTGCCATTTTTACTTTTCTTTGATTACTTTAACGCTAAAAAATGCAGGGAGGAAAAAAAAAAAAAAAAAAAGAGGAAACAGATATCAAAACTAATACTAGGAAAAAGGAGATGCAGTGTGCTGCTAAATATGATCAAACAAAATTGTTTTCAGTACATATGTTATCAAGACTTCAGATGGAAGAGCAGTGGAACATGTCTGCTGACAAGAAGTGTATTAATACAAAGAGAGAGAGAAAAAAAACAAAACACAACGCACAGGTTAGTAAACTGGAGAAAATAAAATAAACACAAAACCACACACCAGTTAAAGCTTAACCTCTTCCACACAGAGAAAAATGTATTACACTTAATGCTATTGATATTAGGACAAAGCAAGGACAAGGACATAGCTTGAGAAGTGCAGTTTTCTTTCCTGTTGCCAATAGAAATTTGATTTTAGGGTCTTTATTAAAAGTAAACAACCTAAAAAAAAACTGCTAAATATATGGTTCCATATATTTAGATTAAACTAGACTAAATCCAATTATTATTAAATGATTGTTAATTATTGTTAAATTATAATTGTTTATTAGTGGACAATGTTATTTATTTTATTATTACAATTTAATTATCATTAAATTGGAAGTCCGCTAACAACTAAACCATGTAATCAGTGCAGTAGCTCAACCGCTGATTGAGCTGAACATAAGGAACAAATGCCTGCTACCAAATTTTAAGTAGCTAAATTAATATATTGATCAAAAGAAACTGTAGGTTTTGAATAATTTTGGATAATCTCCCAACTAGCAGCAGAAACTACTATTAAAAATACAAAATCTGCATATGACCCGTTTAAAAACATCTGGAAGTGTTGTAAGCTAAATTTGAGTTTCCATTCATTTACACATCTTTTCATTTGGGCATCTAAACAGCATTTTGGCACTTGAGAATGTTTTCAATTTAACTGAACATCTGTTAGAACCAGAAACCATTACACTGTTATATGTAAAATGCCTTTATGTTGCTGTTTTATGGAACTGGGAAACTGTGAAATTCCCCGAGTATCAAATGCATAGTGGAGGTATTCTGCAGGGATTTCAAAGCATGGATGGGCTAGTGGTTAGACAGCATCATGCACAAAAAAGTGCTTTACCTTCAGAATCATCTGGTGGATTAAACATGGAAAGAAAAAGGAGGACGATCAGATATACAATATTTCCCTGCTCATCAAACAAACTGCAAGAGGGAGACTAGTAACAGACTGAAACAAGGTTTATAGACTGTAAGAACAATTTAAAGGAAAACAATTCATTTGGAATCAAAGAATAAGACTTGAATTAGCCCAAGATGCTTTACGGACATTGAAACAAATCAATTAAAATCCCAACAAGTCAATATATGAACCAGACAAAATAAAGAATATAACATACCTGGTTCCTCCTCTTCGTCACTGCAAACAATATTGTACAAAGTGTCCAAAGCGTAACCTACGATTTCAGTGTCTGTCCTGTTTCAAATAATCACCAAAGACAAGTCATACTATGAGGGAAATGGCTTTACAGTGAATGTTATATTTTTGACCAAAGTTTAAAACATACCGGTCAGTCTGCAGTATACGAACCAAATGGTCCATAGCCATTGTGCCAACCTCCATACGGTATTTCTGTAATCAATAAATCTACTTGACACATGTTCTTATGTATATATTTCTGTCAATACAGAAATTTCTTTTCTGAGACAATAGTGCTTTAGAGGTGTAGGAGGAAGCATTTTACGGCAAAAAAAACCTAAATAAATAAAATCTCACGTCGCCTTTAAGGCATGTTTGTAAAATATAAATCATTCTGTGAGATTTACGCAGCATGTACTGTAGTCCTTCTATTTTGATATTCAATTTACTGTAATATCACCAATGCATTATGAGCAGTGCCCAATGTTTATAGACTTATAAAACAGTTAACTATGGTCTCGAATCCCGATCTCTAACTGATTAAATATATAATTAAATTAAAACATTACTACAATATAAAATGACTGTTTTCCATTTCAATTTATCTTAAATTGCAATGAATTCCTGCGATGACAAAGCTGAATTTCCAGCAGCCATTACCCCAGTCTCGTGCACACATGATCCTTCAGATTTCATTTTAGTATGCTGATTTGCTGCTCAGTAAACATTTCTTCTAATAATCAATGTTGAAAACAGATGTGATGCCTAATATTTTTGTTGAAACCATGATACATTTTATCAGCGGTCTTTGATGAATACAAAGTTCAAAAGGACAGCATGTATTGGACAATCCTTAATGCAGCCTTGCTGTTTCAAAGTATTTAATTTACTACCTTACTAAAACTTTTACCCAAGCAGTGTACAAGTACAGCACCCATAATCCCTCAATTACTAACATCCACATGAAAAGCATTAACTGTTGGTCACCTTGGACAGAGATTTGAGGGCACGGACAGCATCTCTTCGATCCTCTAACAGGGTGGATGAAGCCACTCGGTCACACAGTTTTTGAATCTGACAGTGAACAGACAGAACAGTTTGTGAATACCTTGTCAAAACTATCAACACACCAAACAGCAAACATACAGTCTAATTGAACATATGTCATTCAAACTTACTTTAAATCAAGGTAGCATAGACATAAACACTGCCTGATCTGGAAATGTCATTTGGGAACGTTTTGAAATCCTGATTCATAAGCTTTCTTCTGTTCTGTTTAGCCTTATGTAATGTTTGTCACTCGATAAGCTCTTTCAGCTGTTTATAAACTGCATTCATTTTTATTTGTTCACACATATGTTTATTTGTTTATGCAGTAAATAAACTCACTGTTTCTGCTCCAGTCGGTTGTTGGCCTGTTGGATGTCTTCCCACTACTTCCCAGATGTAATTCATCCTGCTATGTGTCCGCTTTAGCTAGTATTGTAAACGTCGATGTTGAGACAGATTAAATGTCTGTTAAAGTACAGAGAATTTCCAAGACAGGCAGACAGTAAATGTCATTAAAAACAGCAGCTGCCTGATGTTGATCTCTCAACACAACAGCACCCAGCCCGGAACTGACTCGGACGCGCACGCGCAGAGACGTGGCGATACGTGGCTGACCAAAGCGTCAATGACGGTCTTTTAAAGACACAGTTACACATAAACACCATCGTGGGCAACTATATTGTATAAATTCAATCATTGACCAGCTTGTTTTCATGTTTAGTAGCTTTTCAAATAATAATAATAATAATAATAATAACATTTAAATGAATAATAATAATAAAAAAACTAAAACAATTGCTTGTAGACCTTGTGGTTCTGTGGTGTAATACTTAAAAGTTAATATAATATGATTTATTTCATTTAAGAATTTCATGTATTGTAGCTCCCTGTAGTTTGTCTCTTTGCTTGTAAATTTATTCACTGCAAAATAATAAAATGAATAAATAAAATAAAAAAGCCATGTTGAATGTTTCTTTTTATAAATTATACAACCTGCAAGTGTTACACTTCTGATCTTGTCTTTTGATTTAAAGCCACAACACTTGCACTGAACAGCACAGATTTCAGTTTATTGTATGTCACATTGAAACTGAATAAAAAATGAAATAATAATAAAAACAGTAATAAATAAAAACCCAGCTGCGACATGTTCTACTCACACAACAATGCAGCCTAAGTAGAATAACATGGTAACCACCTGCTAATACAAGAACATGTTCTTGTTCCACCAGAATGAACTACATCTATAAACAGAGCATTTATAAAACTCATAATAACTGCATGAAAACCAATGTTTTACATTAGGATTAGAGGGTTAAAAGAATCTGATTAAATGATATGAGCGAATAAAACAAATTAAAGTCTGATGCATATTTTTGGGTTGAAAAGCACAGTTGTTTGACCAAGCCCTCGGTGTATAGTCTTCTTTTTTCTCTCCTGTAATCCAAACGTTCAAAGTATTTGGCTGACTGAAGTAATTTGCGTCTAAAAAGAAAGGCCATTGTGGCATTTATTTACACAGTAATTAAAATGTTCCAGGTCCCAAACTCAGAACACGAAAGAACTAGGTAGAGTTGATGGGGAAAGAAGTCTCTAGACAGGACTGTAGGCATATTTTCTTCCAAAATCTTCCAAAAGTAAATGTATCTGCAACCAAAATGTCTTTTAACAGAGAACAAGCTGTCCCAAAAAAATAAACAAAAGAAATGCAATGTCCCTGATGAAGATTGTCCTAGAAATACTGCAATTAGTGCAATCTACCCGACACGGAAGACATTAAACATCAAAAATAGCGCTACATCAAACTGTACTTACAAAATCAGTGCAAATTGTGAATGGAGAACCACTGCACAATGAAAACAGTGTCTACCCCACTGTACTTATGCTTCCTTCCATTCAAGAAGAACAGCATTAACACGTTCCTCATCATGAAAATGGAAAACAGGTGTGGATATCAATTAAACAGATACACATGAAAAATAATAACAATGGGGAAAAAAAAAAAAAAACAATTAATTACATTAATTAAGCCTTATGTGTCTGGAGGAAAACTGACAAACTCTTTTTCTAATCAGTGCTATTTAAAATACCATAACTTCATTTCTAAAAAATGTAGAATGCAAAACTAGTCCATTTCGGAAAGTCAGAAATGCAACAGCAAAGTTTCTCTGTACCCTGTATAAATACTGTTATGCTTTAATTTAAAAAGAACAAGAGTTTGGATGTAAAATGAAACTCACATCACAAAAATGAGATTAGGATTATATATATATAAAGTAATAAAGTGACTCTGCCTTAGAAAAAACATTCAGCATAAATGCAAAATACCTTTACACAAAAATCATGCTACCTTTCCACTTTACAAATGCTTCCATTAATGCTCCATTCACTTATTCAGGCAGACCCAGAACATAAGAAAAATGTTGTCAAATCTGTACATTAAAAAATAAAAACAAAAATAGTACATAAACAGAACTGGAGAGGACATGTCTTGTCTCCACTCTCACTGTCTTGCACTTTACTTTAACTTTCCTTTTTTCTTTTCTTCCCGTTTCTTACCATTAAATGAAATATTGTTAGCTCACAGTTATGACTACAGGTAGCCTTTAGCTTATTAATGAGCTGATTAGTGAAATTACCTAAATAATATGCATTAAAAGGCTAGCCTTAAAAAAAAAAAAAAAACAAACAAAAAAATATTTTTCAAAAACGCCACCTTTCAATCTGCACATTTTACACCAACAGCAACTGGAAGGTAATCTAATAGGAAATGTCAAAGAAACATCACAGAGCAGAAATCAGCACTAAATATACCTAACTGATTTGTTTCCCTATAAAGTTTGCAATTGTTACCACTTGATAAATGACAAACCAGAGGACTTGCAGCACAATTCCAATTTAAAGTGAACAGTGTGTTTTGAGTCATTACATTGTTCAAGTTGTTGATGTGTTTCATAAGAAACAGCTGACATTCCAGAGGCAAAAATGCAAGTGTACACAAGGAGTGAAACTGGAACAAAAGAACCTGATGTATGTTTTTACATAGACTTCTCAATATCATCATAAATGAACATTTTACTACTTCCAAACTACAAGGGGAGCTCCTCTCAACGCCTCTGAGCAGTAAAACGACCCTCGCTAGAACCTGCACCCCTCCCAGAGGCCATGCCTGGTTTAGGTACGGTGGAAACACGTGAAGGTGGGCCTCTGCCATCACGGTCTCGCATCATGCTGCTTCCGGGAATGCCACGCGGCCCGCCTGGACCACGGTCACTACGCCTTGAGTCCCGACGATCTTCTCCACCTCCACTACGAGTTTCCCGCTCACGCATCGCCCTCGTTTTTTTCTCCTCCACATTCAGACGCACCTCACCACGGAACATAATCGGCTAATCACAAACGAAATGGAGATGGGTCAAAAATGATTCTCTCTATACAATATCTTTATACATGAAGAAAAGTACAAGCAAGGATGCATGTTATATATCAGTACCATTTAGCAATGCCAAAGTTAGAGTTTTTCCCATTTATCATAGAAATTATGTTTTTTTTTCTGGAATTTTTTTGAATATTTACTGAATATTTTATTTCAAGTAACAAATGTTTTTAAATATATATATATATATATATATATATATATATATATATATATATATATATATATATATATATATATATATATATATATATATATATATATATATATATATATATATATATATATATATATATTAGTTGTAGTTAACAATAATAACCATGAAACTGACTACAGTTATTAATATTTCATTGGTTCTCCCTTTTGATTACAACAGTCATTCTTCTGGGCATTGCTCAACCGGTAACAGGCAGATCCTCCACACTCATCTTGCAGTGAGAGATGAAATTGCATGCTTCAAAGACTTTATATTTTGCACAGTACCTGTCTCACAGTGCTTTGCAATAATTCTGCAGTTATCAATGTTTTTTTTGGCCATTTATTTAGAGAAAACAATAGAATTTAAAGACTGGCCATTTCTAGGTTATTAGCCCAAACATGAAAATGATTATTAGCTTATTGTGTTGGCCAGAATTGAAAAATAATTGTAAAATAGTGCATTTCTAAAAATTGTTTTAAAACCATATGCATCAAAATAAAAATAGCTTTCCTTACTTTAACTCCTAAAATTCTTTGCACCGGCTCAGAATCATCAAAGACAACAAAGCCAAAGTTGGGAATCTTTCCTCCAGTGCCTTTAGTGTTGATTCGCAGCTCAACAACATTTCCAAATGCTTGATGGGAGAGACAAGAAGCAAATGTGAAGATGACTGATTAACAGATATGAGAACATGGATCAATGCAATGGTTACCACAACCTTAAAAAAAAAAAAAAACACAACTTACTCATGAAGAAGTCTTTGAGTTCACTCTCATCAATGTCATGAGGGAGATTTCCAACAAACAGCTGATGACTGTCTGGATACCTGACAACCCTTCTGCTGTCCATTTCACTTGACTCATCACCCCTTCCTAAGCAACATACAAGATTTCATCTGCTATGACTATGCAGGGACCAACAACATCAACCTTTCTATATCCATTAACAGCATTATTGCCCAAACAAAAGCTATATCCTATTAACAGTGGAAAGACATATTTACCTTTATTCACAAAGCTGAAATGTGGCTTTCCAGTTTGAGAGTCAGAAGATAAGACACCATCTAATGATATAAGAAAAAAGATCCAAAGAAAAAGTTCAAAAGTTGTTTTGAAAAAGGTCTAAAACTCATAAATAACAAATGAAAGTTATCTGTAAAAAAACAATAATTTGTACAGAAAGTGTGAAAGTACTTGGAAAGTTGTAAGTATTCTAGATTCATACCAGATCTAGGCCCTCTCGAGGTTACTGAAGGTCTGTCACGGATACGCTGGTCACGTGGACGGATTGTAGCTGATGATACATCTGACTTGGTCTCAACTCTGGGCTGACAACATTAAAAATCAAGAAAGCATGCATATGAATCATGGTTCTAGTAACTTTGAGTCAACAGCATTATTTTAAAATGAGAAAGAAAGATATTAAGGTATTCATAAGTACTTACCTGTGAGTTTGGTGCTTTAACAACATGTGGTTGAGCTCCAGAGGATGGAACAGTGCCAGAGAGAGGCAAATTTTTGCTGGTCACAGAAGCCCAAGATGACGTCTGCCAGAGATATGATAATTAAAAATATAAGACATACATAATTAAAACAATAATAAAAATAGCAGTAATCCAAATAACAAAAACAAAAAAACAACTAAACTTTTTGAATACTTACCAGTGAACGAATTATACTGGAATTAAAAATAATTTATCTAACTATCAGTACCAATCAGGCACTTTTATCATTTGTTCTACTTAGGGATCTATAAATTCAATCCAATTTTTTAACATGGGTTAACAACAACAACTCTGTGATGAGATGAAAAGTAGTTCATGCATAAATGGCATTAAAGACCTTGCAGTTCTATCAAACCTTTACAATCAATACAGAATGTGGCTGCAAGATTAGTATTTAACGAGCCAAAAAGAACACATCACACCTCTGTTCATCAGTTTGCACTGGTAACCAATAGCTGCTCGCATAAAATTCAAGGTATTAATGTTTGCCTACAAAACCAAACTGGCTCTGCACCTCTTTACCTAAATGCACTACTTCAGACTTATGTGCCCTCTAGAAGCTTGCGTTCTGCAAGTGAACGTTGCTTTATAGTGCCATCCCAAGAGGCACAAAATCACTTTCACGGACTTTCAAATTAAAAGTTCTTCCATTCCAAAAGTGCTTCCATTTTCCTCATTTGTTAGTCGCTTTGGATAAAAGCATCTGCTAAATGACTAAATGTAAATGTAATGTAACGACCAAAATTTACTTTAGGTGGTTCTTGTATATTAGGTGGCGATTCCATAGGAACAGGAGACGGTGCCTTCTCAAACTCTTCTACGACCTTCTCCTCTGCCTTGAGCTTCGGCTCTTCGGTCTTGGGTTCTGGGGCAACCTCAGGCTCTAGTTCCATAACTGCTTCCTCATGAGCTTCTTCCACACCATTGTTACAGCTGAAGGTGAAAAAGAAAGGGATAAAGATATTTATATTTATATTTAAGTATTCAACAGTACCATACCAGAACGAGAAACTTCTACAATTCTAGAACATTACAGTAAGCTTTCTTTTTAAGTTCCAAGTGAAATATGGGTTACCTCACAGAATGGGGTTCATAGCAGTTTGCATTACTGGGGCTGTCCTGGAGGGGTTCAGGGGATGGTTGCCTGTCTTCTGGCTCATCGGTTTCTTCTTCAGACTCTGTCCCAGCATAATACATAAAGTTAAAAAAAAATCATTGAAAAAAAATCTGAATGATAAAGTACCATCCTGCTGCTTTAAAACATTCCTGTAGTTCTAAAGAAATCAATTCACAAAATATAGCTGCAAGCGATTAGAAGATACTGATGAAATAGACTTCGGTGACTTCTGTAAAACATAATTGAGTCTTTTATGCCTGACCAAATCTAGTATTTTGTATGGTTGACTTTCGTCTATAATAAGGTAGCACTGACTTTTTATCCTTATATACGATACAGAAGAGTTATTTGAATCCCAAACGCTATATATTTACAATCAACAAGACGACCAACATTTTATGAGGAATGCCCTTGTTAAAGTAGCTTTGTACAGATGTAGTCCACCCCGCATCAATCTGAAAATGCTGCGTCAATTTGACTGGTGTAATGAATGGAAAAAAACCCCAGACATTTTGTGTATACCAAAGTGAAAGAATATCTAACAAAAGAATTTTAAATTTGCAAATTCATAAAAGCCACATCCAGACAGAGAGAGGAAAAAATAAATAAATAAATAATTATAAATATTATTATTATTATTTATTTATATATATATATATATATATATATATATATATATATATATATATATATATATATATATATATATATATATATATATATATATATATATATATATATATATATATATATATATATATCAGATTCACTGGGTTAGCGGTTTCTTTAGAAGATTATTTGTAATGGTTTGACTGAAAATGTCAAAGAAAACATTTTCAAGGTTGGACTTATGAGTACTTGAAGTTATTCTTGAAATTTGTTCCACATGTCTCCACGTGGGGGTTTTCATGCACATTTTAAGATTTTAGCTCAAATGGTGAGCTGATGTTTGGAATATTGCAAATTTAAATGCTAGTTGCTAGGCAACCATATATCACATCCATCTCAAAACGACACAAAATATAATTAGTCACAGACCATTTATGCACTTAAAGTACGATGAATTTTCACTAAATGCTTAAAAGTTCAAAACGTGAAGAACAATAAATGAAGCAACAAATGGAAATCCCTGGGGTCCAAGTACACTGTAAAAGCAAAGAAAAAGACTCCAAGCATAACAGAGCTAGAGCAATACCAATGCCAAGACATGCACTGCTAATACTTTTGGATATGAGAAGGAACAGTCTTTTTATAGATGCTGAATGTATGAACTGTATGTGTGTAACAATCTTTAACTATCAACTAACCTTCATCAAGCTCCGCCTCAGAGTCACCAAAGACCTCATCCTCATATCGGAAGATATCGTTGTGAACATAAAACTTATTGGCCACAGAACCCTAGACAACAATGAAACAAAAAGGGCAGTATATTTATAGGGCAAATCATGATCAGTATGCAGACTATCAGATTGGCCAATCTACTGTCTACACAGGTGAAATAAATGTCATTCTGTACATACTAGCACACAGCAGGACAAGTCTGTTCTTAGCATTGAGGGGTAAAATTAACAGCAGACAGCCTGAGCGTCAGTGAAAGTTTCTTGCTGCTTTTGGGTTTTTTGGTTATTTTCAAACCTTTATATTGGGAATAGCATTTTTTCTTCATTTACGTTAACTTTGAAAATAAATATAGTATTTGAAGCTTATGCCTGTAACTCATTTACGACTGTGAAATCAAATCTACCACTTATTGACAAATTCAGGGTCTTTCATATTTAACAACATATAAATGTGGTGGTGTCAGGAGTCGAGAGAAAATGAAGACTATTATGTTCACTTTTACATCCAACTACAAAACACCTGCTTTGCTTAAGAAACATTGTTGTCGCTACAGCTGCTTGAGCGCGGAGAAAACGGCGGACAGCATACAACTGGCTGAGGGCAGAAATATGCTATTGTCCACACAATGCTAAGACATTTATTTGCAAACACCATGTAAAAGTAAACTTTGCATCCAATGTCCCCTTTAAGACCAAGTTAAGAACATTTAAGGATTAAATTAAAGGGAACTCAATATGTATTTCTAAGTCTTCTAAATGTGAATGCCTAGAGAGCACACGAATTACAAACATTTCAGAGTTTAAAAATGCAACATATTTCCATTACTTTTTACTTCATTCTACAAAACAATAGATAAAGGCTTGAATAGTTCTGTTTCCAACCACTAGAAAATGGAAATAACCATAACTTTCACTGTACCTGCAGAAAAAGATCAGTATTTTTGTCTTGGTTTTCAGTATGAATGTCTAAAGATTCTTAACTCAAGATGCATATTGATGAGAAGCAAAATAACATAAGTTGGTTTTCTGAGAAACTGATAAAAATGTAATAAGTTTATGATTAAAACAAGAACAAAATCTGTCAGTGGGCAAGTGAAAACAAGACATACACTGAGGAAGATATTCATTTTTGCAGTGCATGCGACATTTAATACTATAACTTTACAAATTTAAGACTTTCTGTTCCAATTTAACACCATTTAAAGGCCTTGATTTGTGTAAGGACCTTTGTAAGACCTGCAGAAACCCCATACTAAACACCAACTGTGGAGGTGAATACCAGTGCAGAAGATTATTTGGTGTTTAATAAACTGACAAATTTGTAGAAATTCATTTTCAGTAAGCAATGCTAAAAAAAGACTAAATAGGTGCTTTGGGGTTTTATGCTGCAAAACAAAACTTCTAAGGAGGTCTATGCTTTTTATAAGGAATGTACAGTGGATTCACGTGACATATTATTATACACACCTCTGGAGCCAGTACAAATGTCTGTAAGAACTTCCTCATGGGCTGCCCATTATTGGAAAGCTCTCCCATCACCTGGACAACCACACCATCACTCAGAGTGGCATGGGCATCCACATGTCGGATTTTTGTGTGGCACTCACTGAACTGCAGTGACATTACCTTCTTATGTATCTCCTAGAGATGAGGAGAACAGATGCTGGTGAATATATTTAAATTTCTGATGTTTTGACAGGTTATACATGAACACTCAACAAACATCAAGACTTACAGCTTGCCCATAGACTGCCTCTGAAAGCTTTCCATTCGAATCCAGTCCACCATGGACATAGGATGAATTTCGTCCATAGAATCTGAATTATGTGAAAGTTTTTTAATTTTTCAGATGAAAATTGCATGAAAGATGAACTCGTGAAATTATGATTTTACAAAGCATATACCTGTGCAGAAAGTCTGGTGCCTTATTGAGCAGTGTGTAATACTGTCTCACAAACTCCCGCCCTACCAGCAGGGGACTGGGCTTCTCCATCACCATTTCTTTGCTAAAAAGTCAGAATCTGAAAGGGTTTGAAGGGGGAAATATGTATTATACTACTACTAACAACAACAACATAAAAAATAAAACAAACATTAAAATCATCTTCCACTTCTCATTAGTAAACTGACTCTTTTTCTAAGAATTTGGATTGTCATTAACATGCCAAGTATCTCATGTAATTTATTAAAATGATGCTTACATGAGGGCTGTATGCAGTGCATTAACAAAAATGACAAAGAAACAGGTTATTTCAACTTTACTCTCTGATAATTGTCAATAACGTCATAATCAACATTTATTTATGCATAATAATAATACATCTAAATAAATCCTGTTAGACTATAGAGAAATGAAGCATGTCGAAATTAACTGAAATGGTTTGGGATTTATAGATCCACTTACCTCTTTCTGGGATCTATTTGATTTATTTAAGTGATTAAATAAAAAAAGAAGAATTATTCAAGTCGTCTCATAAAATTTTAACTGTTGTATGTGTGTCAGCGACAGCTGCTCAAAACCACAGAGAGATAAATTCCATCTATGTTGTGTTATTAATGGAAATGCTGCTGTTTGGCTCCTTATTGTCTAACCCCTGCGATCTGGGACAAGAACCCCCGTCACACTGGAACAGCCAATCAGCTTCTTACACTCGACAGCACAATTATGACGCTGCTACAACGCCATAATCCACGCGATATGCCTCTTAATTCCCACAATAAATAAACTGGATGGTTGTATAAGAATACGGTTTTTGATCGTTCATTATAAGACCTCACTGACCGTTTTATCGAGGTCAATATAATTTTACGCACTACGTAGCATTTCCTTGTGTTACATTTATTAGTGTCCGACTCATTTGATTTTTAAATTCACTGATACGCTCTCATTTTGTTTGCTAATAAATGTATATATATAATGATATTTGTAAATAATTTGAAACGTAATATTTCTCGTGGAGGTGTCTGAATGTGACAGCTAAAGCGTATCGCTCATGTCGGTGTGATTTAATAGAAACACAAAGAGATCATCAGAGAGAAAGAAGAGTTTAGTCGGTAAATATCACTTCTCAAGGATGTCCTCCTGTAGGGGGCTCTTAAAGGCTCAGAAAACTGGATCCTCCATTGAGACACGATCAATCCTCAGGGCGTTTTTTTTTTTTCTTATTAGATACATTTGTACAGAAAATCAATAATAATTTAACTCAGTTTACTCTAAGGAATAGTGTGTAACCCACTTATGGATTCCCGCCACGTAATTTTCTTTTTAATAATCTAAAATTAATAATCAAAAACGACTGTGATTGAGCCATTCTGATCAGCGGTGAGAAAAGTAACAGGTATCACGTGACAAAAACAGGTTCTGTTTCAGCAGTTATGTGATAACAATACAATAATTTAATTTAATCTGATTTGAAAACACACAGAAAAGAGATTAATTAGAAGGTAAACGCGAAAAACGATAGCATCCGCCGACCAATTAGAGACAACGTCCTTGCTGCTAAGCCCCGCCCATTTGGAGTCCTCTCAGTTTCATCAAAAGCTTCTCTGTTTATTGTGTTTCTGTTAGATTGTCGGACCATTTCAAGCAGCAAAACGCTCACTGCTAACTTAGTTAATTAGCGCTAAGGGTAATATTGTGATTTACTACTGTTTATAAAAACGAGCTTTACACAAAAACTTGAAGACCTTAATCTCGATCGGTTCCAGTTGCTTAATTATCTTAAAAACTAGGACGGAAATGCGGGTTATCTAGTGTTATTCTTGTATACAACACATTAAACTCCATAGGAAGAGGGCTGATTCGTTGTCTTATGTAAAATCAGGTAATAACCGCTCAACAATGGCTGGAACAGTAAGTCTAGAGCTAGACCCCATCTTTCTGAAGGGACTGGGGTACCTTCACTCCAAGAGCAAAGACTCAGCAGAGAAACTCAAGGCCCTGCTGGATGAGTCTCTAGCCAGGGGCAGTGACTCCATCTATAGGACACCACTAAAGGTGATCACATTAAAAAAAGGTATTTTTATGTTTGGAACTTAATTGTTTGATGTATTAATGTGCAACTCATTTTCCATGCATTAGGAAGCCGAAGTGAGCAAGGTGTCATTACCAAAAATGACCAAACAAGACTCCAAATCCTCCTCTAGTTCATCCTCATCCTCATCCATCACCAGCAGCAGCAGTAAATCAAGCAGCTCAGACAAGACCAAGAAAGAGAGCGAGAAGAGATCTTTGGAAAAGGTATTTTACAATGTCACTTTGCACTATTATTTATTATTGTAAATATGATAGAACTGGAAAAGCTCAGTCGAAAACACTAATAAAAGATCATGTAATATGTAGATTAGGGTTGATCCTGGGGAAGGAGTGGAGCCACCAAAAAAACCTCGTGTGGATAAGCAGGACAGTCATTCCTCGCCGATTGCTTTTCAAACCAAGGACATTCCCATCCCGGATTTCACGGATATTGATGAAACCAATGCTGACGACTTTGCCATGGAAATGGGTCTTGCTTGTGTGGTTTGTCGGTGAGTGGTGTGGCATAACATTGGCAGAAAGGCCTAGTAACCAAAAGGTTGCTGGTTTGGATTCCACAAGGATTTATCACGTTATGTATAATTTAAACTCTTAAACTCTGGTTTCATTTGAACTCTTTAAACATTTAAAGTCAGCTGTTTAAATACCATTTACCTATTTTCTTACCATAAATAAACAATTTATAAAGTACAAAATAAAACCAAAACTGAAATAGATTAAAGCTACATAGAAATATAATTTTACAAAATTGCTAAAACTTAAACTAAAATTCAAAAGAAAACTGAAACCATAAAAATAAAAGCTAATTCAAAATATCAGCGAAATAATATGATTTATAAACTTATTTGGAACAGTATTTGTCTTGTCATTGACGTCCATTGAATCCTTCACTAATTTCAGGCCATGCATGTGTGAAATTGATCCAGCTTTCTCTCTTCTCAGACAAATGACTGTCACTTCTGGCAATCAGCTAGTGGAGTGTCAAGAATGTCATAATCTGTATCATCAGGAGTGTCACAAACCTCAGGTTACTGACAAGGATGTCAATGACCCACGGCTAGTGTGGTACTGTGCTCGATGCACCAGGCAAATGAAAAGAATGGTAAGAATTTTATGACAATAAGTTTGATGCATATCACTTGAAAACTTTGATATAATAGTAGCAACACTCAGTGTGATGTTTATTAATGTCTCAGGCCCAAAAGACCCAGAAACCTCCACAGAAACCAGCTCCTGCTTTGGCAACAGCAGCACCTATGTTGAAAGATCCACTAGTGAAGAAAGCTGAACTAAAGCCCAAACCGGAAACAACAGGTTCATTCCAGGCCTTTAAGAGAACGGAGGTGAAGGTGAGTGTATTCACACCAGTACAGGTTATGGACCAGGGGTCTCAAATTCAAAGTACTTGAGTCAGTTGAAAAATTACAACAAATTTAAGGGGCCCTATCATACACCCGGTGCAATGTGGTGCCAGGTGCGACGCAAGTGTTTTTGTTAGTTTTAGTTTTCATATCCAGCGCCACTTTGTTTAAATGCCAAATGCACTTGCACCCATCTATTCACCCATGGGCGCACTGGTCTGAAAACAAGCTGTGTTCAGGTGCATTGTTGGCACATTGCTATTTTGAGGCAACTGAAAGCAATTGCACAAGTAACCAACAAAAACCTGGTCTAAAGTCAATGGCCCATTATTTTTTTATTTATTTAAATGGCGCGTTAATAATTTGTGCCTATAGGTGGGTGCACAGTGCACGTACACAGTGCACGTATTACACACACAGGGATGTGCAGCAGCACACAAACATGCCAAATATTAAAGATTTGTTTTTTAAATAAATGCTGCTCATTTGAACTTGCTATTAAAAAAAGTATCACAGTCCAGTTCTGGGTCCAAGCGCTCTGTCAGATGGCAAAAGCAAACAACAGACATATACAACCACAGTGTACTGTAATACTACAGAAAAATCATGATCCTGACCTTTATTTCCATACTGAAATCTCAGAATGCCAGGCAGTGTTTTTTTTTTATTTTTATATATATATATATAATATATATATATATATATATATATATATATATATATATATATATATATATATATATATATATATATATATATATATATATATATATATATAAATTATTAAAATATTGGTGAACAGGATGGCAGGCTGCTGAAAATTTAGTTTTGCCATCAAAGAAATGAATTCCATTTAAAGTATATTCAAATACAAAAGTTATTTTTGTAATAATATTTCACAATATTACAGTTTTTACTATATATCTGATCAAATAAGTGTCCTATTTTGTGTTCAGGCGTCTGTGGCATCAGGAAACTCTTCCAGCAGTAGCTCGTCTTTGCCCTCAGGCCTTACAGGATGGGCCGCTTTTACCAAGACCTCAAATGTAGGACCTTCCAGTACCAAGTTGAGCACCAGTCAGCCAGGCAGCAGTAAATCAACCCCACCTCCCTCGGCCTCCAAACCTGTCGGACTCTCTGCGCTGGCCAATGTTAAGCCCGGTCTGGCTACTAAACCTTCAGGAAGCAGCAGTGGTGGAAGTGGTAATGGAAACAACGGCTCTAGCACGGTACCCATGAAACCACCCCCTCCACTCACACTCGGCAAGCAGGTGTTGAGCCGCTCAACGAGTGGAGATAGCTTGGGGAAAATGACTGTAACTGGATCACAGTCACCTGGGGCAGCACCCTCTAGCAGCCTGGGAGGCAATGGTGGGTCAGGAGGCAATGGAGGGGGCAACGGGGGCAATAGTGGCGGCAATAGCAGCAGCAGCAGCAGCAACAACAGCAGCAATGGAGCAAAAGCCTCAGCTGATGCCAAGACGCCCACTTCCCAGGAGTCTCAGCTGAATGCTATGAAACGGCTGCAGATGGTGAAGAAGAAAGCAGCACAGAAGAAACTGAAGAAATGAGGACGAAAAAGCCAGACTATTATGTTAAAGAGCAAGTCAAATCCTGTGTTTCAAATCAAATATACTTGAATTTGAATGTTACTGGCCTTTCAGAAATGGTTTGGTTTGAAGATGTGCCTCATGCTTTTTAAACCAGCCACATTACTGAAAACAAGCTGCTCTTTTTAATGACGTGTTTAATAAATAACACTTTTTTAGAAAAATGGATTGTTGTTGTTTTAAATAATTTTTTTTGTTTATGCTAATACTTTTTTAAAAGTGTAGGAGATGAATGAACAACAGCCCACAAACAAATAGACATAGTAATTTACATGATTGTAAATATTTTATTCATCACATAATCTTTTATATATTAATATTACTATATACAATTACTTAAAATACATTTTTTGATTAACAAGCTCTCTATAACAATTTGTATATAATTCAAGCAAACACTGTTGGTAGCATCACGTGCAAAAATATTTGTGCGGGGGTGGCCTTCATTAAGCAATTAATTTAAAAGCTATATTCATATTTTTCTTCTTTTAAATAAAAACTAGTAATAGATATTTAAAAAAAAAATTAAGCATATGACATCTTTCCAAGGTAATTTGCTGGGACGTAACCTTTTTGTCCATTAGATTCAGCGAGCCACCAGTCTTTGTTACCAACGAGGTCAGAAAACTGAAGGATACGAACATGCTGGTACTCCTGAAGTGTGAGCTCTTGTTCACAGCGTGCCTGGAATGCATAAACTGCATAGAACTGTGAAAAAGAAAAGTAAAGTTAGTCTCTTTAATAATTCTGCTTGACAACAGTACAGCCTCAAAGCAAGAAATTTTAACTTTAAAGAAAAGATATTAATTTAAAACTACAAAATGCACTGTATTGCCACATAACAGAATAGTATCTGAATAGTATCTTTTTGCCTCATTTGAAATGTCTTGGTTTGTCCTCCTGAGAGCCTTTCCAGGACATATTACCAGTAGATGGTGCTGTCTATCCGTTGTTTAATACAGCAGAAATAGGACATTTGACTGTTTTACTCCACTTGTGTGTGTTTGTAGCATTCCATACAGGCTGTCAGTTCTGCAAGTCATCATTTTACCAGTAGGAGGTGACAAGTAAGTGGCTTTTTGTATCTTATGAGTCATTCATTCATTTGCTTAACTGATTAGTTCAAAAACATGGATTCATTTATGAATGAAACTCTGAGACATGCAAAGTTCGATCCTGTTTGACTTCGCTGGGATCCATTTCCATTGAGGGAGCTAAATAATGTGCTCCATTATTGTGCCTAATATGTATTTCTGAATATTATCTTCTTTTTTTATTGAGCTGTTGTATACAAGCAATGTCACACTCACAACTGTGCTGTTGTTCTGAACTTGGGCTTCGGCCATGATTACCTGCCGAATCACATCCACGCAAAATAATTTTTACCAAACACAGAAACCAAAATCCTATTTCCTGTTGTAGTGTGAATGAATGAAAATGTATCATCGACGAAGCACTAATTAAACATCACTGTTCCGGTCAATGATTCTGGCCATCCAAAACTCACTTTTTTGCTGTTTTGACCGGTTGATAAAATGTTGAAACAACAGCTCTTTTGCTTGTATTAAAATGCTTCCATTTTTTAAGCCTAGTGTACTACACATACACACTCTTCATGTGTCTTACATGTTGGTCCTCAGAGGGGTCCGGCTCGTCCTGTGGTCCAGACTGAGGGGACATACTGTCTGAAGTGCTGTATGGACTGAAGCTCCGCATGCTACTGCTCCTGCTGTTCGACACGAACAGGCTCAGATTGTCAAAGTCATATGGCCTCTCAGTCACCTCCCGCTGGGGGTTGTAGGCTTTCAGGAATGAGGAGTACACGTAGCCCTGCATACCTAAACAAACAAACACACACACACACACACACACACACACACACACACACACACAAAGAGATATGTCATTATCAGCAGCAGGAGCCTGGTTAACCTAATAGGAGCAAAAAAAATTTGCTTTGTGAGACCATAAGAATGAACGTGATCTCAGACAGATCAGTTTCAGGCCTCAATCAAACTGAATGAGTTATCTGAAGGATTATGGATCCTACTTTCACATTCCTCTTAAGTAATACAATTAAAATATCACTTTTATGACCAAATTACAAAGAACACTCTTTTTCCACATTGTGATCTTTCAATATTTTACGTAAAAAGTGTCATCTCAAGGGCTTTAGTGGCTAAATTCTTTTTTTCTACTTTCAAACGCTGTTGTTTTATCCCCCACTGACCTGAACAACCTACAGTGGTTGATAAAGACAATAAGTCACCTGACATAACAACCAGAACACTGGTCCTGTTGTGAAGCAACAGTCTCTATGGAGTTAATGAGAGGCTAGTTTATAGACGTGATGAAAGAATATCCTGAGGGGACTTTCTGCCATAAAGTTATGGAGTGCTACCACAGATAGTATTCATCCAAAATTTTCACCAGCCTTATTAATGCTTTAGTTAATGTTGTCTCTTGGTTTAAACTCTCATTTGAATTCATAGCATAAACATGGGTTAAAAAAAAACAAAACAACAACAACAAAAAAACACTTGTAAGGTTTAATTTGTTAACATTAGTAACAAATCGAATGATATTTTGTTACAGCATTTATTAATCTAGATAATTTATAAATATGCTATCGTTTATCATTAATTCATATTTATTCATGATACACAAACTACCGTTTATACAACTTGCAATGTTAAAATGTATGTAGAAATTAACATTTTCACCAAGAAATTTTAGTTTTACTTGCTACAACCACTCATTTACAAATAAATAACAGAACATGCTACTGCTCAAAGGTTTGGGGTCAGTAAAAAATAAATTAATACTTTTATTTAGCAAGGATACATTAAATTGATCAAAAGTGACTACAGAGATTTATACTGTTACAAAATATTTATTTAAAATTAATGCTGTATTAACTTTCTATTTTCCAAAGAATCTGGAAAAAATCGGGATTTCACAAAAATATTAAGCAGCAAAACAATTTTCAACTGTGATAATAAGAAATGTTTCTTGAGTACCAAATCAGCATATTAATATGATTTCTGATGGATCATGTGACACTGAAGACTGGAGTAATAACTGCTGAAAATTCAGTTTTGCCTTCACAGGAATAAATTAAAATTAAATATATTAAAATATGAAAGTTATTTTAAACTGTAATAATATTTCACAATATTGTGCTGATAAATGCAACCTTGGAGAGTATAAAGAAAACTTAATCTTACTGACCCCAAACTTTTGAATGGTAGTGTGTGTCCTGTTATTTATTTGTAAATGAGTGGTTACAGTCTGCAGAACTAAACAATTTTTTTGTTAACACTTTACAACAAGGTTCTATATTTTAACATTAGTTAATGACTATCAATATTTCATAATACTTCCCTCTTTTGTTCATTATGTATTTTTTTTCTAAAAAACAAATGTAAGGGCATTTGAACAGACATAAACAGACTTACTCCCAGTATGTACCAGCCAGCGGCTGCTGCTTCCCATAGGGTCTTTGTCTTCCAGCAGGGCCACCAGCTCCCCCTCCAGCAGGCTGATGTCATTTTCCTGACAGGCATTGCAGTTACGCTTGAGCTGATAGAGCCGATCCACTGCAAACTCTTCCAGGAGCCAGGCCCTGTGCTCCTCTGTCTGTCTGGGGATCTCTGGGACCTGAAGAGAATTTTCAAGTCAGCTGGAACCTTATTGGGACCTTATGGATTTACCCAATTTTTTCATTTGTAATCCTACCATTTTCTTGTCCCGTTTTTCAAAGCTCACTTTGCGCTCCATCAGCTTTTGGGAATTATCTTTGAAGAATCCAAGGTTGCTCAGCTCCTCCATGATTGAATTTTGGACTTCACTAAAGTTTGACAAGGGAACCTAGATGTGACCAATGGTTAAAATGTCATATTAAACATCCATGACGGAATTTAATAAGTCTTAAAATGATTTAAAATGATTTAAAATTAGTTATATCAACATAATCTTAATTACAATTCTAAAATACTTAAAGCGACTGTATGTAGTTTTGTGTATTATTGAGACTTTGAAGCAGTTAAGTGAGTGTAATTCACTGTTGTACAGTGAATTACAGTGGATTTCTGTACACATGCATTTGTTGCTGCTGTAAAGCAATCCACCCTTTTTTCAAACCCTTTCACCAAACTTACATATTTTCAGAACAGACATTTAGAAGGGAACATGTGGAAGGAATAGAAGTCGTTCACCATATTAGAAGTAAGTGTACCATCAGAGTGATCTTAAAAATGATATCAGGGTAAAAAAACGTATATACAGTTGTTTTAAATTTATGTAATATTTTGAGTTGATTGATTTTTATTAAAGCAGAAGTCATAGAGGTTCATATCAGCCTGATATGTGGGTCTTCGAATACTGGCTTGTACAAAGCAGTCAAAAAGGCTGAGAACCTCTGCTATGGATGAAACAACCACTGTAATATTTAAAACCCATATTACACTTTTGAATTTTGGTATTTATCTGCGTTATTGCTGTTTTACAGGAAGTAACTGTAACTAAGTTTTATCTTGTAGCCTATGTGAATTTTTCAGATTCTGTGGGAAGCTACAGTATATTATATGCCTGAAGATCCTTTATGCTTAGAGTATAATAGGCTAATAATTTTGGATAACACAAAGGTTGTAGGTTTTAATCCAAGTGTGGACCACAGCAGTAACCTGACAAGTTCCAAAAAAATAAAAAATAAATAAAATCACCATTTTGCCCTTGAGCAAGATACTTAAACCTGAGTTTTCTAGGGTGAAAAAGGGATCTGTCACTTTCTCTACATTTCATCGTGATTTTGTGTTTTTTTAAAACTACATCAGTATTTTAGCATAATTTTCTACCTTCTTTAACTTACCGGTATATGGTGGATAGGTGGCTGAGCTGCTTCCATCAGCTTTCTAATTAATTTTACTACACAAATCAAGCAGTTGGTGAGGATTGTTCTGACAGCTCGGTTGAAGCATTGCAGCTCCTCAAGCAACTGGGCATTGAGGGCCAGGTAATCTTTTATGGCCAGGCCCTGTTCCTCTTTGGACGATCGGGAATCCAACTGGCTGCAATAGTCCAACAGTTTATCGTAGCGCTTCTGTATCAGCTTCTGTGGTGATGCAAACATTCCCAGCAGGCTCGAGAGTGGAGCAAGAACAAGATGCTCCATATGATCTTTCTGAGGAACACAAACCATACAAATGTTTAAACAGGATTAAGGGTGGGAAAGATGATATTCACTGATGCAGACATTTATTTAACAAAATAGAGGTTTATACCTTACAAACTAAATGATTTGATAGAAAGAATGCACAGGGATGTGAGTGTACGAAATGTGAAATAAGCCTTAAGGGAACAGTTATTTTATCCTACTGTACTTCCTATTGCTTAAATGTAATTTTATAGGAACTTTAAAAAGGATTGTCATTGACTGTTTGAGATGTTATGGCTCACACTGCAGGTTTTTTTTTTTTTTTTTTAGAAAGAAATGAGAAAGAACTGAGGAGGACTTTAAATTGTATTTGATAAATTATGCAAGTGCATGTTTGTATGAGGGAAAACACTTACAAACTGTTTGTATGGATCATTGCCATTCCTCTTTTGCTGAAAGCCATTTGTGTCTATTTTGTCTGGATCCTTCATTATAGCTTCTAGGTCCTGTGCATTTTGAACAGCAATGGATATCATCTCCTACAATATAAAGAGAAATATAATTATATACTTCAGGTCCTAAATAGTCTTAAAAAATACCCAGAGGACACATTATTTAAAAGTTTGCTTTGAAATGCTTTCAATTAATAGAAATGCAAACAAATTCATAGTATAGCACAATGGGGCTCTGCCTTTCCCCCAAAACACTAAATAAACCCTCAATAGCTAAAATAATCTCAGTACTTTCCTATGCATGCACTGGAAATATTGCTAAAATTCATCCATGCAGTCATTTTGAGATTGATTTTGAGGTCTGTCATCTGTAATTTTTATGATTTTGCTTATTAAATAGAATTAATATATTTATAAATCACCATATATTTTGAAATCACTATGTACAATCGTGTCAAGGTGATTAAATTAAAGGTTTTTAGATACCGCTGATTAAATGCAAGGAGGACGGTATTTGGGGTGCAAAAAACATCCACCATAAAAGACCTACTGTGGTCAAAATACACCACCCAAAATACTGTTAGCTCAGCACAGGAGGAAGATGGAGAACACCTCTTATGCAACAGATTTTTTTTTCTATAAGTGGGAAAAATTGTCTTATGAAGGATGTAATTACACTCACTTATCTAATAAAAATTGACATTAATATCTGAAATTTATCTGTACAAATACTGAGGTTCCAAGAGGTGCATCCTCCTTTTCTAAAAGCAAAATAAATGTTCTTATGTTAGAAAATACTTTTAAGGCAAGACACCACAGTTGAACAGGATACAAATTTTAACTAGATATCACCATACTTCCCCAGTTGATTGATATATGGTTTCTGAAATGTTGTTTAAATATGCAAATGAGGAATTGTCTAATTAAATATGCACAAATTTGCATAAATGTCCAGAACAGAACATTGGATAAAACCATGTTTAAAATGTGTTGACATATTAAAGTAATTTTTTTTTTTTTAAATGAATTTTATTTTTACACAAACACTTAAAAGTAATTTTGGATGTTTTAATTGTTTCATTTGTCTGGACTTAATTGTATTTATTTTTGCATGCTTAAAAATATTTCATGTTTAATGATGCATCTTCATACCTGAGTATAGAGCAAGTAACAGGTGATGTTTTTCACTAGCTGTCTCACAGCTTTCTCAAGGCTACGGAAAAGTTTTTCCTCTTTGTCAAACTCTTCATCTCTCACCTGTGAAGACAGAAGCCATAACAATACACTCACACTGCCTTTACAGAGGTAAAACATGCTCATTTTAGCCTTGTTTCATTAAAGTACCTGTGGCTCCACACCAGTGAGAATCTTGAAATAGCTTGTCAGCCGGTCTGATTTCTTCCTGATTGAATGAATGTTGAACTTGTTGAGTTTACCAATCAGTGAGGTCTCATCGTCACTCCTCTTATACTTCAGCACTGAAACAACACAAGTGTCCTTTATTTGCATACTTGAAAACTCCCAAATCAAATAGAAAGAAAGAAAGAAAGAAAGAAAGAAAGAAAGAAAGAAAGAAAGAAAGAATTTGTTAATCTAAGCTGATTTGAAAAAATAATTTTTTTTACAGTGTACTTGATATAGTTAGTGAAATATCCTGTGTATGTCTCACCTATGTCTTTCCTCCTCTTGAACTCATTAATGTTGATGTTAATAATCTTTACAGTGGTCAGAGCTTCCTGTAAGGGTCTGTTGTCAGGGTGGTTCGTGGGTGTGGCATTCCACAGTTCAGCCAATAGCAGTGGGTATTTCATGATACGCTGCACTGGTTTAATGAGTAGAGAGCCCATGTCAAGCAAATTGGGCTTCCCTCTAAAAAATGACATTGAATGAAGAAAACATTAAAAACAGAAGATGGTGCACTCCACTTTGTTCACTATATACAAACTGTATAGATTACTTTTATAATGTTTCTGTAGCACAGCTGGTACAGCACGGTGTTAGCAACAACAAAATTGGAGGTTTGATTACGTAGTTATCTGTCCCACTTTATATTAAGTGTCCCTAATACCTGTGTACTTACATAGTAACTAGATGTGTATGTAGTATGTAACCTCAGTATAAGTACACATTGGTACATAGTATCTACAGCTCTAATGTTTCTGTAACTACACATATGTAACAACCCACTGAATGGTATGTGTAAGTACAAATGTGTAACAGGACATTGGTAACAACACTTTTTGGTAATGAAAGTACAAATGTGTAACAGGATTAACAGCACTTTTTGGTAAAGAAAGTGTTACACTTATATTAAGTAGACAATTCCCATGGATTTACCATGTAATTGCTTTGATGTTACACAGCAGCGGCCAGTAAGTTAGGCTTTACATATAAACTGTGGTTGATGTCCAGAATGTTACACTTTATATTAAGTGGACAGTTCCTGAGGAGCCATGTAAGAACACTAGTATTACTATAGTGCACCAACTCCACCAACTCGAGATCCAACTCCTCCCATTTTACATATCCCTAAACCTACCCGTTTCCACCCCCTGTATCCCATTCCACCCCTAAACCTACCCATCTCCACCCCCTGGATCAAATTGTTCCAATTACTCTCATATTAATATTGTTGTTACAAAATGTAGTTATATAATTCCTGTTACACGAGTACTTAGTGAAGTGAAAAAAGTGTTGTTACCAATGCCCTGTTACGCATTTGTACTTACACATACCATTTTGAGGGTTGTTACATGTGTGTAGTTACAGAAATATTACAGCTGTAGATACCATGTACCAATGTGCACTTACACTGTGGTTACATATTACGTACACATCTAGTTACTATGTAAGTACACAGGTATTAGGGACACAATATAAAGTGGGACCGAATATTATTTTTGACAATGTTTAAATTAGAAAATGCATACTTACTCTTGGTCATATATTTTCCTGTAAGAGAAGAGACAACAAATCATTAATGTGAACTTCAGAGCCAAACGCCTAAACATTACACGTATATCTAAGAGATAAATACAGTTAACATCATTACTTGAGTGTGGATATGCATCTTCTAAAATGCTGCTGGATGTCTTCCTGTGCTTCATAAGACTTGAGTAAAGCATTAGCCTCGTCATGATGATAGCAGTAAATTTTGTATACATCCTCCATGACGGCTTTGGCTTGAATAAACACTTCTCCTAAAAAAGATCATACTGCATTTTAGCCAGAACTCTATGAAGTTTAAAAATATTATAAATACATTTTCAAATAATTTGATATGAAAATCTTCATATAGTTGTATAATTTGAAATTTTTTTAACTGAAATAATAATAATAAAAAAAACGATTAAATAAAGTTTAATGAAATTATAAATAATTATGATAATAATTTAATTTAATCTTTTGTATTTTAAAACTAGTTCTTAAAATTATTTTATAGGGTTTTTTAATTTTATTAATATTTAGCTTAATTATAAACATGAATAAAGCAATCCTAATTTTTAATGTTGGCTGTTGCTTTACAGAAATGTTGAATATCGTTAGTCATTATCACTATAAAACATTTTTGTTTGTTAATGCAATGCTTGTTAGTCAAATATGTCTGTTTGAATTTTATTTCAAAATTACCTATGAGTTGTGTTTCAGGGTCAGGGTCAGCTATGGCATCTCTCAGTCTTTGGAGCAGTTCAGCAGAGACAACACACACAGACTCAATGTTGGTGAACAGTCGATCTACATCCACCACCTATGAAATAACACATCAGACCCCATTTAAATCAAATAAGTTTTTTATTTAAATGGCAACAGTACATATTGATAGATTTTTATTTTATTGATTTATTTATTTTTTTTGAGAGGGAGAATACATCTCTATGCAAATATGGTTGTGGGACTGTGAACATGCCTGGGCTGCTCTTAAAGGAAGCAGAACCTCGCTTATGCAGAGCTCCAAGTCCTTCTGATAGTCTCCCTCTGTCCTAACCAGCTCCTCAATGACCTTTGACCTTTTTATCATCCTCCTGTGGCGGATCTCTTCTGGATCCATGGCTGGGGACGTGGGTGAGGAAAGATCATGGGGGGACATTTTCTCTGATGTGAGAAAGAAAAAAAGAGACAAATTAAGCTGTTTAGATTTACATAACCACTTAAATCCTGTTAAATTTATAGTAAAAAAAAAAAAAAATGGCAGCTGTGGTTGCCAGAAATTAACCATAAAAAATATGGTGACAGCATTTTAGATATTATGAAATACCATATTGCCTGCACTAAAAAAAATGAACACAGCAGGTCTTTGAAATTACAAAAATGAATCATGTATGTACAACACAATTAATTTATGTTTCTGTTGTGAACATGTTTTAATCAAGTACGTTAGATTCCAGTTGTTCATATTGAGTGTTGAATGTACACATTTCTATCACGTTGGTTGAAATTGATTGAATCTAAACCTGAAATCAATCTAATTGAGTTTTGACACAACAGAGCAGATGGTGGCGGTACTGCATCATTGAGAGGGAAGACAAACTGCAGTAAAAGAAGAAATTGAATCAAGAGCCAAAAACTGTGAAAGATTCAGCAGCTGAGCAACACTCATCTCAGACGAACACAGATTTACTGAGAAGTAAGTTCAGTAAAAATCTTTTATATTTGTTTTCAAGTAGGCGATATTTCCACTAGATAACAGTTTTCGCAGTGTATAACAATTACAATGACCAACACTCTCTGCTAGTTTATCATTAAACGTCAACAGTCAGTAACTTAGGCCTTTTTTTAAACGGGGGTATTTTTCATAAAAGTAAATATTGTGGCTCTATTTTCCACAGTTTGTCTGTACATTGAAACTTTGCTGACAGTGAATTGCTCTTCCACACGAGACAGTCACGAGTGTCTAACTTAACTTAGCTCATTTTCAATGAGATAACGTATATTTAACGATTGAGAGGCAAAACGAGGGAGATTTCGCTGCAGGCGGCGGCTTTCACAAGCATACCTCTTCACGGATAAAATATTTATAATGTATTGAAAATAGATATAAATATACTATAAAATACTTAATTTACAATATAGTGTTTCTGTTAGCGGCAGTCACGTCGGTTTCAGCTGAACCGAGTATTAACAAGCAGTCAGAGTCGACTAGAAACGCTTCTGCTGCGAGAGAACGCTGCAGCGTCTGTAACAAACCGAAATAACTAACCCAGCAGAAAAGCCCTGTTATCATGTCAGCTGGCTAATTTGGTTTATTCGCTGTCTCTCACAATAATAATAAAAAATGAAGCAGTGTTCTGAACATTAGATTTAGTCTGTTTTCGTTTTGTTTTGCGTTTTCATTGCCCTATGACAAAACACTAAAACAAGTCTGTTCATCTTTACTTTGTGAATTTGTATGTTGTCTTTCAATTACTGACTGATTATAAAAAATATTTTACAGGTCCATCTTTACACACACACTCAAGCTTTAAATGGGTAAGTCTTTTAATTTACTTTTGTACTGCTGCTAAAGATCGAAATCTTTTTTTTGTGTGTGATTTAAGTTTTACATAATTCAAAATATACACTTGCATTATAAATTGTCATTCAAAATAAATCTTAAACATCATAAATAATTAAAAACAGTTGTTTTTTTTGTGTGTTAGATTTTTCTCAGTAGGCCTTTGTTAATAAGACTTATTTTCATACATTTACCTACATTTGTTTGTTTTGTGCAGGGCATGAATGAATCCTGCATCAATGAGGCCATTGAAGACACCACTGTTTGGATTTATGTTCTCAAACAACATGCTTCTGATGAACCAAAGAACTGTAGTAAAATTACAGTTGAACCACTGATGTCACATGGACTATTTTACCAATGTCCTTATATGTTTCTGGGTCTGGGAACATTTCTGTTGCATTGCTCTCTATGGAGGGTCAGAAAGCTCACGGATTTCATCAAAAACATCTTAATTTATGAACGAAGGTCTTACGGGTTTGGAACAACATGAAGGGTGAATAATTAAAGACAGAATTTTCATTTTTGGGTGAACTATCCCTATAAGATGCATGGTTAACCTTGGTAGTGAATTGTAACAAGCTCTTGTTCTATTTCAACTTATTCACTTTGTGCCATGTTTGGATTACTTAAGTGTTTTGTGTTTTCTTCAGAATGCACTGTTTGTTCTAACAGTTTCCTATTTTGTATATGCACTTTTAAGTCTAGTGTGACAGTTAAGATTTTTTTTTTTACAAATGTCTTTGCTGTTCTTAATCAACAGTGACAACAGTTAAGTAGGTTTATAAATGTCTTGGCGTTCTTATTAATCCACTTTGAGGATATATTATGTATGTGTTTGAATATGCTGCTGATTTAAAGTGTTTTTGTTTTGATACTTGTGTAATCAGTTAATGGCAGCTGTGTTCAGTCCTCCATATTTGCAAAGTTTGACAACTCAATACAGCAAAATTTAATACCAACTCTTGCTTTTTGCCTTTATTGTCAAAGCCAGTATGTATTTTTAGATTTATGATTTTGTATTCACACATTTGCACGTCTATAGTACATGTAGAGTTTACGTAAAGCAAGTTAGGTTTATACAACTCTGGTACCAGAGACATAATGAAATTGCACATTTTTTTCCTTGCTAATAATTTCTAATACCTTTGATTAAAATTAAGATTAGCATTAAGAAATCAAGTTGGTACCTTTGACGCAATGAAATCACTTTAACAGTAAACAATACATTTGTGTAATGGCAATCAATAATGACAAATAATATCTTGAATCAACATGATTATTTTAAGTTGTCTTGACGTAAATGAAATACTTTGGTTTGGCAAGCAATAAGTCATTGAGAAAAAGAGATCAATTATGTCAGTTGAACACATTCTGATCATGTGCAACCGATGTACACAATAAAATTAAGTAAATTCAAAGGACTTTTTTTTCAGTGTGTATATTTTATACAACTTTTGGGGAAGTTACTCTAAAAAGGTAATTAATTACTAGTTACTAATTACATCTTCAGTGTAGTTAGATTACTGTACAAATTACTCTCTCCAAAAAGTACTTAATTACTTATTACTAATTACTTTCTAAATCCTATATCAACCTCGACAAGTTAATGATATTAGGATAGACATGAAATGGTTCTTATAATTCTTTCAAATAAATAATAGATAACTACGTAAATTATTCTGGTCACACTTTAGATTAGGGTCCAGTTCTCACTATTAACTAACTATTACCTATGACTTTTGCCTCAACATGCTCCTAATTTTTGCTTATTAATACTTACTAAAGTAGTTGTTAAGTTTAAGAATTGGTATAGGATTAAGGATTTAGAATAAGGTCTTGCAGAATAAAACATTAATATGTGCTTTTTAAGTAATAATAAACAGCCAATATCCCAGTATTATTCATGTTAATAACCAACTAGTTAATAGTGAGAATTGGACAATAAAGAGTTACCAGTTTTCTTAATAACTCACCAAAGTATTTAAAGTTTGAAAGGTACTACATAAAAAGCATGCATTTTAAGGTTAGACTTTAAATTTTGATGTTAAATCCACTATTGTATTGCATATAAATGTTCTACAGTCTATACACAGTATTAAGTTCAATTACATAAGAAGTAACTGTAATTAAATTATAGAAAAAATAAGAGTAATCCCTTACTTTACTTTTTCAAGGGAAAAGTAATTAAATTACAGTAACTAATTACTTAGTAACTAGTTACACCCAACACTGCTTATAACCCTGTATTTCATCAAGTGATATAATGTTAATAATGATATAATGCTACTTGAACTGCCAAAATATGTTTTGTACCTTAAATGTCCTGATCTTAATAATACAGGTTGTTAAACAGAAAGCCACATGATGAATCAAAATACCATTAAGATAACACAAAAATAATGCAATAAACATGAACTATATTACAGAAAATGCAACATGAAACACAATGTGTTTTATGTTGGGGGGTTTAATTGCACTTGGACTAACTGGAAAAGCTTACCTAGAATGGTACTGACCACTATTATAGGTGCACAAATGAACAATTACATTACAGTATTTTCATTAGTAGAACAGAATATGTTCAAATTGCATTCAAATCTAACTTCACATCCCAAAGATACAGTAGATTTAGTGTTTAAACAGAATAATCATTAGACCGAATTTCAATAATTTCAGATGTAAATGCGAGGATTTTCCCTTGCATTACATGGTAATGACACTTCTAAAAAGATGCAATCCTACATTTTACACTTAAAGTTTAAAATTCAGCAACTTTAATTAACCAGGAAACAAAACGGTGACTTATTCTGTGTGGAAAAAAAATGTGCAGTGCACAGACATAATTTGAGGAGCAAGTCTTAGACAAAGAGTTTGGTTATGACAATAGAGGAGTTGTATTTCACTCATCCCATTCACACAGAATCATATAACAAATCTCTGCCCTAAAAATCACCATAACGTGTTCATTATTCAGAAAAGAGTGACACATGAAACCAGACTCAAGCTAATACAGTGGATTTCCTCACAGCGAATTCATCAGTAATAAATTATTCTCTAGTGAAGCTGCATTTTAACTGTCTGAGAAATTTAGACTGGCAGAAAGGAAAATACAAAGCCTTTCACAAGACTTTTCACTGAAGGCCTACTAATGGAACAGATCACATTTCTGCAGGAAAACGTGACCTGACTGAACTCAAGCTTGGAGATGTGCTGCGAGCTCTGTGTGAGTGTTGATTTACCTCCATCGATAATGATATGATTTTTATCATTTTCAATCATTTGACAGCCTCAAGCAAGACTGTCATCCTACTCTCTCTGCTTGGTTTGACTCAATAACACAAAAGTAAACATACAGGATGCAAACATATCTCTTATACACACACACACACACACACACACACACACACACATACAAGTGGAACCTGCCCTGCAAGTGCCCATTAAGAGCTTGTGTCTCATGTGATCAAGTGTTTGCTTTAAACATTTATTTTTCTTTTGGGACAGACATGAAAATATCATATTTCAAACAAAGTCATACTAACTTGCTAACACAATATTCTTTTTCAATGAATCTGTTGTTTGATTTGTGTATGAATGATCTATAGCACACTCAGTTTTTTGAGCACTTCCTGTTCAGGGATCAACATTTCCTCAATGATGTCATCGTATTTGACTTGAAATGTGCCATATGACATACAGCTGGCTGTCAAAGACATACTAAGAAATTTAAATATAAATATGAATTATATAAAATGGATTACAACACTGCGCTGGAATCATTTGCAGATATATTAATAACTAGGAGTATTTCATTTGAATAACTAACATATCTAGAATTTAAAAGTTATGAAAATTATTTTAAAGTCTGATTGCTAATGATTCTATAGAAAAAGGAACTAAAACTGCTAACATATTCCTTGTTGTCAGCGTTTCAGATATTCAGTATGTAAAATGGTTTGTTTGCTTTTCAAAGATATAGTTGTGAAGTCTTGGAATTCTCCTTCACGTGATTTGAATGAATGACAACCCATTTTGTTTATATAAAGGCTATTGTCTGCAAACTAAGAAGCTTGTATGACAAGAGCGTCCACATATCTGTAAGAAGTCCTCAGTGTCATGACTTGGCTGTCCTGAACTGCTTCATTCCCTGTTCACTGTTTAAACTAGTTTTTTTTTTTTTTTTTTTTAGAAGTGATGTCATTTTCAAGTTAAGATTATGATGACTCTAACATATCAGCGCGACCAGACTGTGACATGATGTTCACAAGAAAATGAATGAACAACTGTATATTTCTCACATTATTTCTTTTTCATTGAGTTTAAGGCTTTATTAAAGCAAAAAGAGTGCAATTTGGAATAAACTAACTACAGATTAGTAGATACCTAGAAACCTCCTGATAAAGTAAACAACAAAAGCACTGTGGCTGAGCTTGTTTACGACTTTTCCACAGCCATGTTCTGCACTGTGGCCGAGGTTCAGTTTGCATATGTGACATCAGTCCAGTGAGAATAGATCTTTCTCTGTAACGTAACAACGCAACAGGTGCTAAGCGTCAGCACACATACATGCTCTCTTTTTACTTCGCTGCATACAAAGATCTAATGGAATTTGAGATGGGAGGCTTTACAAGAGTATAATTGGTATAAAACCAACTCTGTGCTAACCTGCTGCTCTGCAAAAATGGGTGACTATGTAAAAACGTGTTTTAGTTAGCGTAACAACTGTGTTTATAAGGTTAGCAAGGCTTTACTACAAAAATATTTTCTGTTTAACCACTATAAGAGAGCACTGCTTCATACAAATTAGCTGAAACAGCACATTAAATTTAGTTTGTGACAGAATAATTACCTTTAAGTTTAGCACTATACTCTGTCTTGTCAGAATGGCTTCTTCTCACCAAGGTTGCGATGCTGATATCACCTTTGGAAGCATCGTCATCCACAATAGTATCTGTCTTCCTCCTTTCCAGGTATCTTATAAAAAGTCTGTTTCTCCTTTTAATGCCTTTATCCTTCTCTTTTCTCTCCCCCTTTTCATTCTCTCTGTCATTCCCACTGGCCTGGTTGGGATCCATGTTGACCCCTTTCTGCTCCCTATTGTTTGGCTGTCTGGTGTAAAGGTGAAAGAGAGAGACAGAGAAGGGGAGAGTCTGGGAAGAGGAACAGGTGCAGTGTTGCTGCTATTGCTGTGTACACTAACTCCACGCAGGTAAACCCTCCCCCTCTGTTTCCGCTATACCTGCCTCAAGAGAGCTGTAGCCACACCTCCTTCACTTCTCTCTTTACAAAAAACACTAGAGATGAAGGAGTTTGGTCTCCCTTAAGGTGAAGACAGATGTTATGAAACAGGATTCACACAGCGTAATATTTTGCAGAGTGACTTGAATTTGCAAGGTAGCATTTGCATACCTGTTGTCTATAACTACAAAGAAACCCATATCTGAAACATAAACTTTAATTTTGGTTGATTAGCATACCTTCAAATTTTGGTTGTCAAAAGTGTGTGAGAAACTAAATAATCCCTTTAGATGGTTGAAAATATGTGTGCAGATAGAGTTAATATTAAACAAGAAGGAGGGTCTGATGACTGAACTTTGAAGGGCATGACAAAGGTCGACATATCAAACAGACCTGTAAAGTTTTCGATTTGTGTCAACATTTACAAAGCATTACGACAACGCTGGTGTATAAATCAACATTAAATGTGCAAACACTGTCAAATATGTAGAATGTGTCCTTTCAAATAAGTTTTTTGCTATATTCTGGTTACTGTTTTAATAGATCAGATTTCCTATCAAAACTCAAATTGACTTTAATGAGAAATGGTTGTTGAGTCATTTTAACTCTGACTAACATTCATGATTACATTCAGGGGGTCAGCTGTCTGTCTGTGTAAAAATGTAGTCGAAAATGTCCCATATACAGGGATGTGAATGGATAATTTACCTTTCATACATGAAATAAATCTGGAATTATGAGCTGCATAACAATGTGTGTCTGGTGTAGATAAAGAATGAGTGAATGGATGCATTCAGATGAAATTATGTGGGGTAGATGGGAGATCATAATCAGCAGTTTCGCTAAATCAGGAAAAAAAGGCCATACACTCTAAAAAATGCTGGGTTAAATACAACCCAGCGCTGGGTAAAATATGGACGAACCCAGCGATTCAGTTGTTTAGACCCAGCAGTTGAGTTACTGCCCAGAAGGCTGGGTTAAACATTTAACCCAACTGTTGGTTGAAAAAAAACCCAGCATGTGTTCTGTCCAATATTTACCCAGCACAGGGTTGTATGTAACCCATCATTTTTTTTTAGAGTGTACGACATGTTAACAGCTAGTGATGGCAGTGACTTTTCCATATACATAATGAGAAAACTGTTTACCTTTTTTTATTTGAGGATAGGTAGATAACAGTATTTGCAACTGAGGCAGACTGAACCTGACTCACCAATTGTTTTAAATTAGAACGTAGTCAGTCCTTGATTAAGAGTCAAGAGGGTGGGAAAAAATGTAATTTTCATAATCATGTGATACTTAGTCCATAACCTGCAGCCATGTCTCTGTTTAGAAAAGCAAACAAAAGGCAAGGAAATTAACTTTCATATAAACATCAGGTAGGTGCAAAAAATTGTACCTTTAGGGATACAACAGCTTCACTAAGTCACTTTCTTTAAAGGGACAACTTTGTACCTTATTCCCCTAAAGCTTCATTGAAGTACCCAATTGGTGAAATGATTGTGCAAATGTAACTCTCTTCTGCAGATGACAATCTGATTCAAGTCATATTGTGTGATTGCACACCAAAACTAAAAATAAATAAATAAATAAAATGCTGTGGCATAAATGATTCACTCAGGCATCTGAATTTGGTCTGTTTAATGAAGTAATCCTTTCCACTGAGCATTTTCTTTAAACAAACAAACATAAAACAAACAATCATTTTAGCTAAATACTTGTATAATAAAAACATAAAATTTGTATGTTTGTAGTATTAAAGTAATTGTCAGGACTATGGACCTGTCTGTGTGTGTTTTTCCTCTTGTTGATTGTTAATTGGTTTCCAGGTGTGTCTCCTTAGTTCCCTCGGTATCCTGAGTTTAAAAGCCCCAGTCCTTTCAGTTAGTGTTTGTCGGTCTTTGAATGTCTACTCTGCCTGTGATCTGTGTTACCCCTTTGGATTAAAAACTCTTGTTTTGTGATATTCCTCGACTCCTTGCTCCCCGTGAAGTGTGACAGTAATATGTAGTATTGCTCTTTTTATGAGCAGGCAATTAAACTATTTTTGGACTTATTTGTTGTTGAGTCTCTGAGTTTAGAATCAATTAACCCCTAGTGCTTTCCTGTTTTGAAGGTGAATAAGTTTATTTTTTCAAAATGTATTTATTTACTGCTGATGAAACAATAAATAAACAAGGAGCTCTGTTTTTTCCCTGACCTGTGTGGTACCTGTACTCTTTTGTTACTGGTAATGTGATTTGCTTGATAAACGTTCTTGTATTAGTAAAGATTTTATGTATTGTACTCCTATACAGTGCTTCTGGCCTCTTTCTGCTTCATTTTTTTTTTCTTTTATCATATGGTACACTTATGGTTTTTGTATCTTTCTAGTCAACATGACTCACTCACCGTATTAATGTTTCTGATCAGTTTTAGCAGCAGAAAGGAGTATCAGATTATTGAGGTGGAGAAGATCACAGATTGATTGAAGTCTTTTGCCTGAGAAAAGGGAACTGTTGACATTGTACCCGCATTTCATTAAAAAATTAACTGTTTTCCTTCTTTATTAGGCCCAGTTTGACTAAAACAGATTACAGAAATCAAAGGTCTTCTCAACATTTGTGATATTACAGTTGAATTTAAAAAGCTAAAGGAAAACACTTTTATACCTAGGCCTACATATAGGCCCAATGAATACTTGGTAATGCACCATCTGTTGTATGAATGAGATGAACAAATTTATTTAGATTTAGTACATTAGTTGAAATAAGCAGTTTACACTAATAAACACATTTTCTGTATTAAGGTGAACACACTGGAGTCTTTAGGATTCTCTTTTAACTGAAACGTTGTGGGATACATTATCTTCCTACTTTACTGCACCACTGGAGCTGATTACAGCTAATGATCACATCTACCTGGATCTAGTTTTATAGGGGCTTGAATTGACATAGGCTACTATATTTGCACAGTATTGATTGGTTTTGGTTGCCTTTAATCTTTGTACAATAAGTTTTTATCGTCTCATTGCCTACCTCGAGTACATTAATGTGAGATTAAAATCCATTTTATGTCAACATGCAGAGTTTTATAGTTAACCTCTGTGCAACTGGTGAGATCAGTCCTGGTTTGTACAATATAAATATTTCCAGATACTGGCACCTTTTGAGCTGTTGGCCAGGTTGTTTTCTTCTGCATTTGAGGATGCATTCAAAACTTCCTGCAACGGTTGTGGTTAATATGATAGCTGGGAAACTGGCTAATATTTTGGTATCTAAAAACGTAGGATTTAAGTATTCTCAAAACATCTCTCAAATATGACTTGCCCAATTTGAAATGGATAAGATACATATAAACAAATGAGATTTTAGAGGAAAAGATTATCAGTGAGTGATAAGTTTCATTTCATTCTTCTCCTCACACAAAGCTATTGGATCTCAGAATACTTGAAGTACAGTGTGTGATTGGTTTGGACCACTTTTATACTTTTATAGTGAGTTTTGACAGCCTGTGGTCAGCTTTCACTTTTAAGTGTATGGAAACCCTGCTGAAAAAAACAGCATATGCTGGTTAGGTATGTTTTGACGCTGGAATGCTAGTTTATGCTGGTCCACTGCTGGTTTATGCTAGTCCTTTGCTGGTTTGTGCTGGTCCGTTGCTGGTTTATGCTGGTTCTTTGCTGGTTTATGCTGGTCCTTTTGCTGGTTTAAGCTGGTCCTTTGCTGGTTTATGCTGGTTCTTTGCCAGCACATGACCAGCATAAACCAGCACATGACCAGCATAAACCAGCAAAGGACCAGCTTAAACCAGCATCCCAGCGTCAAAACATACCTAACCAGCATATGCTGTTTTTTTTATTTTATTTTTTCAGCAGGGAAGAGTAAACATTTGATTCATTTGCATCTGTTAAGGATGTTTAATACTTTGGCTAACCTTTTGTGTGAATTACGGGTATCTGGCTATAGGTGGCAGTATGGAATATCCATAGACATATGTATGGGAATAGCTAAAAGAGATTTTGTGACGCGTAATGTGTGAGACGTTCAAACGCAAGCAGGAATATACGTCGATGTAAACAATGAGTTCAGTTATTCATACTGCCACGAGGTTTTCTGCTGCCTTCTTCTCTTCACAGTCCTCTCGGAAAAGCACATCTTTATTTTCAGCTGCTTCCATTCACTTGAGAAAAATGGCGCATTATCTTACAGAGCTGAGAGGACGACGAAACTCTACTGACCACAGGGTTTACTTGAGTAAGTTTGCCCTTCTCATCTTTTAATGTCATTTATAAAAATGAGCATTATAAACGGCTCACACCTCTCAAATAAAATGATTATTGTTTACAGAACGTTACGTCGCTGTTTGGAATTATGCGCGTTCTATCGGCGGGAGATTTCTGAACGTCATGTGCAAGAGACAGAACATGCATGCATTTACGGTTACACTCACGCAAGTTAAAACCTAACGATTAAACTATGTAATTTGCCCATTTTTCGTTGTATTTTGTACACTTTACGCTTACTACATATGGTCTAGCAACACACAAGGTCTCATGGTCGTTTAAACACAAAGAGTAGAGAGTACTTCGTTGATACCTTGAGATGAATTGAATTTGGATGAATGATACAGATTGTAACATTTGCTTTGCAGAAACTTCAGATGGAAAGTACATATCCCCTTTCCATGACATTCCCCTGTATGTTGCTGATGAACAGGTTGGTATAATGTACTTCAAATCAGTGATGTTATGTAGTAATAAATAAATTAGGAATTGATTGAATAACCTAATTGACATCAAGATAACAGGCACAATTCTTACCCAGACTATTTTCAAATTTTGTTGGCGTTATGTTTCTCACATATCAGGAATGTGGTGTTCCACCAAAGAAGTTTAAAATGAACGAGGTAACCATTCATCAATCTACACATTTTGTGACCTTATTGGCGCAAAATAGAAGTTAATAATGTTGTGCTGTCTTTAACAGATATTGTTTAATATGGTTGTAGAAGTACCTCGTTGGTCAAATGCCAAGATGGAAGTAAGTGTATTTTATATACAGAGTTGTAGTAGTTTTTCTAGTGTCTGACTGTGGCTAAGATGACCAGCAATTCTCTATTTCTTAATTTGATTGATCAGTTGGCTGATTTGGCCAATAAATAATAAAACTAATTTAACATTAGAATAAAAAAAAAAGATAATTAAAAAAATCAAGTCAGTTTTTTTATATATCAGTAGGTTGCCAAAAGTACTAATAATAATTATAAATAATACCACATAGCTAACCATGTAAATATAGCCTAACTTTGTATCTGGGCTGTGTAGCTTTGGGCTTATACGGTAAGTACCAAATCAATCATAAAAATTACATTTTGATATTAAATTTAAAATGTTAATCCTTTAAGTACTGTATGTTCTGATATTGTGCTTAATGCAATAGAATGTTATTTTAGTATGTTATTTGAATTTTTTGTCCACAGATAGCAACAAAAGAACCACTAAACCCGATCAAGCAAGATGTGAAGAAAGGCAAGCTGCGATATGTTGCTAACATTTTTCCACACAAAGGTTACATTTGGAACTATGGTGCACTTCCACAGGTGATGTCATGGTTTTGATTATGGCTATGATTTTCAAAACTGTCTACAATCTGATTTGAACATCTTAATTGTACAGTATTCTTGTGTTTTTTGTGTGTGTGTGTGTTAATTTTTTTTCTATTATTAATCCTCTGTCACACTATATAAATTCTAAAAATACTTTTTTTTTTTTTTTAAACCAATGTTTAAAGACATGGGAAGATCCCAGCCACACTGACAAGGAAACCATGTGCTATGGAGACAATGACCCCATAGACGTGTGTGAGATTGGCTCCAAGGTGGGAACCACTGGTTGATATAATATTTTACAAAACTATTTAAACCATTTAGCAGTTTTGTATTTCACAAAAAAATAAAAATAAATAAAAAATAAATAAATAAATCCTATATCTAAGTTAAAACACTGAAACCTTAAAATCAATATTCGTCAGTCTTTTTTTAAATAATTTTTTCAATGACTTTTCAATCAATTCTCATATTTTTTTGTATACCTCTTTGACAGTTCGACTTTTTTTTTTTTTTTCTTCTGTAGGTGGCATTTTTGGCCCATTGTTCTATCAGTGTATTATTATTTTGCATAATACATTCTTCTTTCTTTCCTAATACAAATTGGTTTTGGGTCTGAGTACTACTACTCTAAGCCACTGTATATTTCTGTGTCCCAGGTGTGTGTAACAGGGCAGGTGATTCAGGTTAAAGTTCTTGGAATTCTGGCTTTGATAGATGAAGGAGAGACTGACTGGAAGGTAATAGCCATCAATATAGAGGACCCTGATGCATCAAGTCTTAACAGTGAGTAATTTTTTTAAAAGTGTTTATGTTGTTATTGTATTATCAGCATTTATGACTGTGTAAACTCAACTAGTGTATCTTTTACAGGTATTGAGGATGTGAGAAAGATTAAGCCTGGTCACCTTGAGGCTACTGTGGATTGGTTTAAAAAATATAAATTGCCAGATGGGAAGCCTGAGAACCAGTTCGCATTCAATGGACAGTTTAAGGATAAGGTAGTGTATCATGGAAGATTGATTATGAGAGAGAAGTGGTAATCCATTTAATGATCAATCATCTAATGTTAACATTGTTAATATCATGTTAGGACTTTGCTATAGAAGTCATTAAATCAACACACAACTACTGGAAAGCATTAGTGTTGAGAAAAAAGATGAAAGGTGATGAGATTGTTTGGTGAGTGTAAGGTTTGATTTTTATTTCAGATTTATTAAATGACAGCAGAGTTTCTCTTTGTAGTACATTTTAGTTTTTCTACATTTTCAATTGCTTGATATTTTCTAGTCATTGTGATGACCATTTTGATTTTTGTGACTATTTACTTTGATCCATCTCTTTCTTAGTCAAAACACTTCCTTATGTGAGAGTCCATTCAAATGCAGTGATGCAGAGGCCAGTACTATAGTTGAAGCTGTGAGTATTTATGTCCTTTCATACTAGCTAATTTTTGCCATTTGGCAGAAGACAAATACTCTTTTGCTGTTGTAGGCTGCAGAATATGGCGAACCCCTCCCAGTACCATCTGAAGGTAAAATTGTATTAAATGTTTTTCAATACTTTAACAAGTTACATGACTTTAACTTCGTTTCTATTTTGCAGTGGACAAATGGCACTTCTTCACAAAGTAAAAGATCATTCACTCTCTGCAGTGTCATCTCAAAAGAAGGTAGAAAAGGCCAGAAGATGCCTTTACATGGGTTCAGTAATGTCTCTGGTGCAAAGATTTTTGTTTTATTGTTTATTTTTTAAAACATTGCTTTATTTATTAGAACAAGACACACACACACACACACACACACACAGACATCTCTCATTCATTTGGTGAAATGACCAAGTTATTTTTGCAGTAACATTGGTGAATATGTTTGTTCTTAAAATGCATGTGTTTCAGTGCCAAAGCTCATGTTCATACTTTAAAGGTTGAATAGTTAATCACTACAATTTGAGGTTTTACTTTTTTTTTTTTTCCTTCTTCTCCAAACTTTTACAGTGCCTTTTCATGTGTGTTTTTCTATTTCTATTTATACACGTATTCTGACAAGACATGTAGGAACAAGCGAACAAGTTTAAGCTTAGGTACAAGTTTAAGAAAACATTTGGTTTGTAATTACTGACATTAGGAACCAATGTAATTTGGGTATTAGGACAAGAAGAGTTTGTCTTGGCAAGATGACCAAGAAATCAAACTCTGTAGCAAGAATGTGAAGTTCCATGCTTGATTTAAAAAATAAATAATACTCTACTTCTTTCCCTGGAGTGTGTACCATCAGAATCATGTACAAGTATACAGGAAATAAACTCGATCAATCTTTTTTGTTTTCCATAATATATTTACAAAATAAAAAGTTTAAATTGTAACTTTAATAAAAAAAAGCTTAATTACTTTTATTAATGCATTGAAAGAAGAATTTTGTTTTAAATGTATTTTAATTTAAATCTTATCAGTTGTTGTAAAAAATTTTCACACCTTTGTTAGTAATCTAAAATAATGAAATGCAAAAAATTATAAAATCAAAGTGTTGTAAAGAAATAAAACATCAACCAAGGGTCAAATACTTTTGTAAGCACTGTTTGTAATTGTACCATTTGCAAATTATAAATAAAACCATATATTTTTGGTTTATTTAATCATTAAATGAGTCAAAATTATAAATATAAAGTTGCACAATTTACAGTAAATTCTTGAAATAAATACAATTTTTATTTAAAAAAAACCCACATTTCAGCAATATTAGGAATGATAACAAATCATAACAAACAGCTTTCAAATAAACTGCATTCAGTTCTTCAGTACATTACAATACTTACAGTATTCAAAGCCATTCTTAATTCAATGTTTTAAGCATTACAAATTTGAAGGGAAAAGGGGAAGCAATACAAAAAGGCAGAAAACAGCACATTTAAACCTTTAGTGTCTAATGGCAAAATACCAACAGATGTACATAAACAGCTAGCTTAATGTAAAAGTTGTGCACCCCAGTTTGTTAGTTGAAGTCAGAAAGTCATTCAAGTAAAGTCGACTCCACTCAGAAACTCTCCGAAGCATCTTCAAGTATGGCTATTCTTGTCACTCACTAAATTTTAACCACCACTTTCTTTTGCTTCATACACAACCTGCTACTCAAGCTGGGTTCTGTACATGGAAATTTAACAACTAATTAAAACTACAAAATTGGAAGCTTCTTTCACAACTAGTCAGTACATCAAAGTGATTTCTAATAAAAAACAAAATTGTAAACTTTGCTGTTGTATTCAAAAAAAAAAAAAAAAAGTGACCTGAATACCAACAAGACAAAGATTTTAGGGGCAAAATCTATGATTATTATATGTGTGGAGTGATGGTACTTTTAACATGTTAAATTAAACTTTTTACATAACATGGACTTAGACTTCTGCAATGCAGACATGTGGTATATACAATGTAGCATAATCTAATTTACAATAATCTACCTATTTTGAATTTACATACTTTTTTTTGTATCATTTCTGAAAAAAACAAATGAAGTGCTTTAATTTTTTTTTTTTTTTATGTCAGAGTGGAATGAGTTGTATATAATTCATTACCAATTATTCATCACTTCTAATTTGATTCAGTGGACAGGGTTGTGTAAGAGGCATTACCATGTTTAGTGGTTGTAAATACATTTAGCCTCAAACTGTACAAATGCAACTAATGTGCACACAATAGTTTAACTGACTGGTCTTACCTTTCAGTAAAGAGCAAATGCATTGCTTTATATATGTTGTGACACTTTCCCTTTAATTAAATCAGTGCATGTTAAAATGTTCAAATTACTTCTTGAAAAGTTTATCTGAATTCTGCTTCAACTGTACACAAATTCAGATTCTTTTAGTTTTATAACAAAGTTAGATATGTGTGTAGTATATACAAGAAATTTAGATCGATTTAAAATGCAAAGGCTCAAACCTGATTTAGAGAAGACAACATGATCACAAGTGATGTTTATGCACAGAAATGAGCTGAGATCCCTGATTTTGCAAATCCATTAAAACTTGAAGTTCAAGTAATACTTTCTAATAGATCAAGTGTGAAGAAAGTAAGAAATGAACTTAGCATCAATGATGGCCTTAAGGTCTGTGTTATATTTGCTACAAAGTGTTTGGAAATAAAACAACAGAAACACCTTGGTATAATTCTATTGCCAAACTAGTTCTGAGGTATATGATAAGTAGTTTTTTTTCTACGTCATTCATAAGCCTTCTCAACGCCCTTAGAAATTCTCACATTATATGTATAGCAGGTCAAGTAGCACCATTTGAAATAAGATCAGTTCAAACCCAAAGTAATAGTACTTATCTTTACTAAACTACTATCTAAGCATACATTCGAAAAAATAATAATAATAGTAATAATTTACTGTACAAATCTCAACTTTTTTTATACAGCTAAAGTTGCATTATGTAATAACCACCACAGCAAGCCAAGCCAGCTGCCTTTGAAACAGTGACATTGATGCAAAAGTAACCCTGTTATGTGTTCCTTGATACGTGCTTTAATGACCTAATATTGACCATTGTCTTTCTTGACTCCAAGTATCAGTATTCAGTGTTCTGAAATGTCACAGTTTTAGCGAATCAGAACATTACTCTTACAAAATTGACCCTTAATGGCTCCCTATACAGTAAGTATAAAGGATTTCTGAAATTGTATAAGCACCAGAGAAATTCTTTAAAAGGCTGATACATGATGTTTGACTATCCACCATGGAGTTCATCATTATTGTTTTCCACATTGTGAAACTAAAATGGCTGCAGTGTAATGAATTGTCTTTCAAATTGGAGGGCATAAAGTAATACCCTCACTATTATTAAAAAGTGCCTCTAAAACACTAATTAAGCAAATTACTTTCTTAATTGCTCAATCAAAATAACTGTATTACTTCAAAATATTATACAGGGTGTTTTGTTGTGCGTTGTTAAAGAAAGGCATTTGAAAACACATTTGCATTCAGAACACTCCCCAGCACCATAAAAAAGTGATTAGCCACAAAAAGTCACCAAACGTGAGTATTTTTTTTTCCAGTAATATGTCCAGATTTGTTGGACTATAAGCACCATGGATGAAGAACAGTGTGTTATCATAGAGTAATTAAATAATAAATAAATATTTCCAATTGATTAAGCAGTAAAGCTTGACTTCTTAAGAGCATGAAAAATCCTACTGATGATCTACCTTTCCATATAATAGGATACTGAATCTATCTACTCTTAATAACTTCACACAAACTGAGCAAGCATTATGGGTTATTTGGCCAGTGGCACAGAGGTCTGCAACAGTATTGTAGCACCATTTAATTTGCCTGATGCCACTCTTACTCTTGTGTTTGTGAATGCTCTGGGCCTATGGAGGTTTTCACAGGAATTGATTGTAAGGCCCAGTCACCTTGGTGAAGGCATAGGGAGATGTGCTTACATATGTATTGGTAGTGCATGATGTTGACCGCTCATTAAGCATGAGAAGGAACTGCTTATATGGAGGCTCTGAAGGTTCTGAATGTTCTCTTTTCACCTTCTTTCCACTGCTCTTGCTGGATGTACATTCAGTACCATGCTTCTCAGCATCCTCCTCTTTCTCTCGGGCCTTCTCTGCCATCTTGGCTTCCCACAGAGCCAGTCCATGTTTTGCCTCATTCAAGTTCTTGTGCTGGTAAAACACTAAAGAGATACGGGTGGGATGGTTGCGGTCAGGCTTCTTGAGTGGCGTAGTCGCATGGAGCTCTCGCTTAGCACACTCAATAATGATTGACCCATGACTAGGTGCCACTGCCACTCCTCCAATTTCAGGGTCAAGGAAGTTGTGCTCACTGTCAGACCACACATCCTCCTTTTCTTTTTGTTCTGAAATCTGGGTAGGGGGTTCCTGTTTGACTATGAGGTTAAGGGCATTTTCACTGGAAAGCCTCAAACCTGGAGGTTGGATTGGATTGAAGCATTCAGTACCCAAAGGAGGAAACACCTGAGAGATACCATTTGCTCCATGCATGTTTATCTCTAAATCTTTATTATTTTGCATACTTAAGGTATTTAGATTTGGGGGAAACATCTGAGGATTCTGGGACATATGAGGTTTGGGGTAAGCTTCAAACTGGCTGATTTTGCCGATAGCTGCATAGTCCAAATGTAGATGGGCTGAGGGAGGCCTGGAGAAAGCATCAGGTGGCATATTAGGACCATAACCTGGGTAACGTCCCATGGAGTGCATGGCAAGTTTCATGTTACAGGTGCCATAACCATTGGCTGGCAAGCTAGGCTCTCTATAGTTTGGTGGGTAGTTTAACCCGTAATGTTGAGGTGCGTTGTACTGCTGCTCAGAGTACAGTGAATTTCTTTGGGGATGATACATATCTGGATGCTTTAGATTGGAAGAGTAGTAAGGGTGGTAGTTGTCCATGGGGAGTCCTCCATTACATGGGTAACCAGTGTAGAGAGGGTTGGGTGTAAGGGACCTGGGATATGGGGTGGGTGCATTAGACACATTAATGTAAGAGTTGGGTGCATGTAAAGGAGAGGGATAAGGACTGGCAGAAGATGGGGTTTGAGGATGTGGGGTTGCTGATTTAGAGTTGTTTAAGAAGGTTCCTGATGCATTTGAGAATCTAGGAAATGGTGGGACATTGTAAGAGGGGTTAGGATTAAGTTGTGCTAGCTGCTGCTGCTGCTGCTGCTGCTGCTGAGGCTGAGGCTGATGGGCAGCATGAGCATGTGGGAGATGCCCAGAGTCCAGATTTGTTCTCACATTACCTGGGCCTGGAAGAAATAATGCGATTAGACCAAAATATAAACTTTTGGTTGTAATATTGATAAACACTTGGAATCTACTCCATTACTTGGTTATATAATTCAATTTATCTTCCCCAAATAAACTATATGTATATAACTGAATAATGGTTTTTGAAGCTTTGCTTCTGTACCTGTTACACCTGTGTTCTGGCCTGAGTTCTCATAAGCGGCCTGTTTCTGCTTTGCTTGCTGGGTGTTGTCCATTTTGGAGTTAGGTGTGTTGGGGTTGTTTGGTTTGTTAGCTGCAGCTCTCTTGGCATCCAGCTTTTTCTGCCGGCAAGACTTGGCAGGCTCTGGTAACATACGCACCTGTCTACGAAAGGCACTGAGCACCTGAATAGCACCAGTCTTGGTCTTCTCCAGCTGCGCCTCAGCACTGCCAAACTCATCGGTGGATGAGGCCTTGTATAAGGGAAGCACATGCAGCTGCTCATCATCAGGAATTTTTCCAATCTCACGATTCTCCTCTCGTGTTAGTGTGCAGACCTACAACAGGGGTAGAGAGGGAGGTTTGGAATTGTTAATATTGTATACACTACTTTGTTTTAGCCACCTTTAGTTTTCACCTGCAAGGTATATAGCAATGTGTAAATGATCTGTATTGGTTCGTAAAAAATTGATTGTTTTAGTGAATGCTTTTTATTAATCTTATTATGGCCCTCTATCATAAGCATTTTATTCTTACCACAGTACTGCCCCCCTGCATGTTGTGAAGGTCTCTGTGGGCATGGGCACAGAAGTCTAGACAGGCTGTAACTCCAGAAAATGGCCGTCCTTCTTTTAGACCCAGACGGCAATCGGGAGCTCTGTGTTCATGCTCTACCTGTCATATATAGGTAGATATAGAAATGTAAAATTTAAACTTTAGTTCTAAAATTTTAGTTGCCTTTTTTAGATGCTCCACAGTACATGCACTTTTGCTATGACTTTCAAATATTACAACATCACTGCAGCTTATTATTACACTTTCTCAGGAAAAGTAAAAATCCTACATATTCTTGATAGTGGTATAAGACCTGAAGCAGAGATATATATACCTGATTGGCATATGCATCAGGCGCCATTTTTTTATAAGTTGGGGCAATTAAAGTTGCAAGACCCTGGAGATTTTGTTCCAGTTTCTCTTCCTGTAAGGGAATAAAAATGCTCCTGTTATCTTCAATTTTATATGCCCTTAATTCATATATAATTCAGTTGTATGTTTGTGTGTGAGCATCTCACCTCCTTGGGATCATCCCCAAGTAGTTTGAACTTTCGAGGGACTTTACTCCTAGCAAATTTGCAGCCATTATAGTACATACTCCATGAGCAACCAAAGGAGAAAGAAGCTCCACAGGCATCAGGTTCAAAACCCTGACATGCACATGTTCTCCTAAAGACAATAACAGAAATTACAGAGTGTGACATTTGAAGATTAATATATTGTAAATATACCTTAGCGAATGTCTAGGATTTTATATTTTGTTGAAGCTATTAAATATACCGTAATCAGCAGCATAACTATACATTACTAGTATGTTAAGCAGAGAGTGGTTAGATACATATGTAGCAATACAAAGACTTAAGATTATCAATTTGGATTAATTGTGAATTGATAATAATGAGTTTTGGTTTCTGAGTGTTCACTGTATTTGTGAGAAAGCAGTAATAAACATTTGTCCTTACTCCTCATTTAGAGCACATCTACGGTTGGTTAGGGCACCATGTTTTGTTAGAGTGTCACTGAGTTCTGAGTAGAGACTGTCAGCAAGGTTGATTGGTATGCCTTCCCAAATTAGGATGACCACTACTATACAGGATGTCTCACATGAGTGACCAGCCCGCTCTCGTACCAAGACCAGGAGTTTCTCATCTACATTTGCCCTCCGTATTACCTACACAACATATATATTTAGAAATATTTAGAAAATATACAGGAATCAGTTTGAGACATCTGTTAAGAAATTGTGTTTTCCATAGGGGGCGCTGTTGATAAGAAAACCAACAAGCATGCTTTAATATTTAACAGACAAAGAGAGGCAATACATGTACACACACAAAGAACACACAGGATGAAAATAAATTGTCTTTACCCATTTAGCAATGGGACAGCCCTGTCCACTCTTCCCTTCCTTTCCTGTATACACAACTTTTTCAATCCTAATGGCGCTTCCAGTCAGTCCAGATCTGTCAAAGGGAAAGGTAGTAATATAATATATGGTATATTAGTTCATAATATCATTAGAGTTCATAATATCATACCTTTCCTCCATAATTTTGCGGATGCCTGCAACAGTTGGTGCTGATCCCAAGTGAGTATAATAGGGGCCTTCATCCCTTTCACTGATTTGATCTGTGGATTAAAGAATAAGAGAAAGGTATTGTGTATTTTTAGTAGATGGTCATAAACAAAACTAAGTTGAACTAAATGTGATTTAATGTAATTAATAACAACAGAAATATCACTAAGATAGAGCATTAATCTATTAACATTAAGTATTACTGAAGATGTTCTCTTAAGAGGTCTTAACAGGTGTGCAGTTCGAATGTATAAAGAACACAAAATGTGTAAAAACTGGACTAAAAGTAGCTGTGTAAAACCTCTTACCAACACAATGGCATGATGAAATATCATACTGTGTCTTCAAAGGTGTATCTAGCAAGTTTTTTATTGGCGTATCAAGCATCTTCATGGGTGACTCCAGAAAGGTTTGTAACCCAGGTTCAATCTTTTTAGGTGGGGTGAAGTTTTGTAGTTTGCACTGTTCCTTGACATTCCCCTCAGCATTGGTTGAGAGCACAGTCACAGCCCCAGCCATCTCTACCTTCACCTTATTGGGTGACTTGTTGACCAAAGACTTTCTTTCAAACACAGGTGAGAGCTGATACTGTTTTAACTGCTGCTCCATGGTAGCTAGAATACTCCTCTGCTGGCTTTGTTCACAGGACGAAGAAGGATGCTCCTTCTTTACTACCACTGGCATGACTTTGGTTTTGTCTTGATCTTGCTGTTTTACTTCTATGGGTGGAAGTTGAGCTGAGGTTTCTAAACCTGAGCAGTTTTCACTTTTTATGGCCGGCATACTTGGCCTGATGTTGTTGGGTCCTTGCCGCTCTTGCCTCTGCAGAAGGTGCATTCGCAAGGCTGCGTGCCTCTGCAAATCTCCTTGAGCACCTTGGCTTGGGAGAGACTCTATCTGGATTTGGCCAAAGGGTTCTTGGAATTCAGCTTTGGTAAATGTTTGAGCAGGTATCTGAAGACTATTAGAAACTTGTGACAGTTGTGATTGAGAAATCGTAAATTGAGGAAATTCCAAATGATTATGTACCCTGTGTTGGAGAGGTTGCTGGTAGTTTGGATGTTGTTTACTGGTGTTCTGAGAGTACTGCATGTTCTGCTGGAGTTTTCTTTCTGTTAGAGCTTCAGCTTCTTTAGTCAAGAATTGTACATTTGACTTAGACAAGTCTGGAAATGTAGAGTTTTCTCTTGTAGTTGGACTAGACAGTGTTTGTGCTGGTGTTTCTGTACCTAGAGATAACTTCTGGGATTCTGAATGAAGGCAGCCCTCTGTTTTAAGCCTTTTCAAGAGTGGTGCATCTACCTGGCTGTGGGAAACATCTTGTGATTGTGGAGCTGCTTGCATATTCTGTCTGTCCTGAGGGAGCTGATGGGGAAATGTGCTGTTGTCTTGCTGATGAGGCTCAGCAGGTGGTGGTTGAGAAAGGAAGCTCTGGGATTGTATCTGGTCTTGATCATTTTTGCACAATTGCTGGGATGTGTGTTTGTTAAATTGCATGTTACTATGATCGTGCATACCAGAATTGTTCTGTTGACATTCAGGGACAAAACTGTGGGGGAACTGTGTAGGAGGTAGGGAGTTTTTGTAACTAGTAGTATCTTTAGTATCTTGTGCCTTATTTTTATATGGGGGACAACTAGGATTACTGAAATTTTGAGACCGAAAGTTGTTTGAGGACATGGAATTTATACAACGACTTTGGCTCTGTGTGACTGTATGCTGCTGCATGTGGGTCTGTGGAAGGAAAAAATCCCACATCTGGGGGTGGTCAGTAGATGGCTGTGGTGCTGAAGTTGAGTTTAAATCTATCCATTTCATCTGGGATGAGTGACGTGTATTCTCTGACGTTGTCTTTTCCTGATCTGGTTTAGGCTTATTTTTCTGCTCACTGTGTTGATTGTGAGAAGCTGATGTACAGGCCTGGGAGGTCAACCTGCTGTCTACTATATGTGGCTCAAGAATCTGTTGCTGTGGCAAGGAAAAGTCTCTATTGTCATGGAGGCTTTCATCGGTTGGTTGTTTTTGTAGCACCTTAATCTGTAGGTTCTGCTGACCTGTCTGAGTGTTTTGTGATGGTGCTCCTGCCATCACTGGGGGCAATATATAAGATTCACGGCTAAAATCTTGGTTGGACTTGCTTAAACAGTCAGAGTCGTTCGGAAGGCCTTCTCTGTCTTCTTGAATCTGTGGGCAACCATTGATGCCTCTCTGTGATGGCACATTGGACTCCAAAGCTTCCTGACTCAGCAATTGTGTTCCCATATCTGGCAGGTCAGAGAGAGGATAAGTAGGCTTCTTTTGCTCGGCTACAAAACTAGAGTATCCATTCACTGTGAATTCTGGATTGTAGCCATTGCTGCCTTGTACTTCTGGGGGTGCCTTGGCAAGTGGCTCGGAGGCAGATGTTTGGGGTGAAATAGGAAAACCTGAGGTTAATGAAGGTGAAGGAGTTTCCTGCTCTGGCAGGTTGCTGGTGACCTGATCTACTTGAGATGAGTTGGCTTGAGGTGCGATGGACACATGCTCTGGGTAATACTGAGACAAAGTTTTCTCTAAGAGGTCACCAGTTGTACCCTTTACTGAGGGTAGGCTTGTTGTAGCACCATTGGGCATTGGAACTGGCTTGTTCCTTGACAGTAAGAATAAATCCCCATTGGGAAAGTTACAGTTTCTTTTACTATGTTTTATCTCAAAATCCCCTGGCTTATTGTGCTTAGGGAAACCCTCTAAATGGTTCTCCATTCCTGCATCTCTATTATCCCAAAGCCTCAGATCCTCATTTCCATTCACCTCTGAATCAGTGCAGAGTTTTTTAGGCTGGTGAAAATCTAAAAATGTCTGTTCACTAAGAGCATGTTTCATCTGTCCATTCATCTCATGCATGCTTTGATCCAATATCCCCTGCATATTAGCAGACCCAGAACAATTCTCCTGTTGACTTTTCATTGGGTAAACTACTGTGTTGGGCTTGAAATGGCTCCAATTAGTGTCCCCATTGAACTGCTGAGACGTATCTCCATTCTGGCGCTTGGTGAGAAGAGGGTCGGTCTGCTGAGTGGCACTGATTTGTGAAAGTATCAGACTTTTTTCCGTCTCATGGCTGGTCTTTTCTGTTTCCATCTGGTCTGCTCAGGGTCCATTCAGGGTCCAAGGCTGCCCTCTCTGCGTCCTACATGGAAGACATGGAAAATTATCAATTGTAAAAACACATAATTTTTGTTAGCATAATGTTCTGGGGTAGTGTGGGGTGCTGGCTAGTGATCTGGACTGTCAAAAAATGTAAGATAATCAAAACAGAAATTGCCTAAAGAGGTGCTTAGAAAAGATATAACAAAATTCCAAATGTTGTTTCCCTCCTCAAGTCAGACTCTGCTGTGAAATATTAGCCCCTGTTTCAAAGCAGACATGATCACCAGAGTAGCTCTCAAAAAAAGAAAAAAAAAAAAAGAAAATGTCATACTTTGCATTCTTTGCATTTTCCTGTACAGTCAGAGTTAACAGACTAAGGGTTGTGTAGTGCAGATACCAATGGCTTCTTTTTCTTTTTGTTAAGATACATTAAAAAAAAAAGTCCTGGATTGCACAGACATAAAGACTGCCCCAACAGTCAGGAAATACAACAACAACAGAAAAGAACAGAAACAAGACAGAATGGTTGGGTACAACGGTGCTAAATGCCCACCTTAAAGGAAAACGCCACCGTTTTTCCATATTCTAATATGTTCTTCCCCCAACTTAAACGAGCTGATACGTACCTCTCCCGTCTCACTGCGTGCACTTAATCGCTCTAGCGCACGGCGCAACTATGCTAGCATTTAGCTTAGCACCATTCATTCCTTAGGATCCAAACGGATGAATTTAGAAGCCACCAAACATTTCCATGTTTAAAACACCCCTGCTGTTGGGGCTAAAGGCGCACAGTAGTTAACATGATAATTAATAGATGGCTGACTTTTCCATTTGTTGACATGACATGGTTAGATTCAGATATAGGTTAGATGGTTAGATTCAGATATAGTAAATATCATATATTTACTATATAGTTTGGTGTCCATATTAGAGATAATCACCATGTTTATAATGAAACCATCATATTAATCATATCATTTGTTGTTATTACTATAAATATATATTCAATTATTATTGGATCTCCTTCAATACTTTCAGAATCTTTACTTATTAAAATTATTTTGTTTCTCACGGTATTGATACAAATACTTCAGCTAAAATACTGTTTTTTTAAATAATGTCTAAGTTAATACTTGTTCAAAACAATCACTTTAGCAAAGTTTTTACTATTTTCTGCTTATTTTGAAAAATAAATGAATTAATTTTTGTTCAATAAATACACTGCCGTTAAAATATGTTAAAATAAAAAATATATTTTAAAATACAGAAACAAAATAATTTTAATGAGTAAAGATTCTGAAAGTATTGAAGGAGATCCAATAATAATTGAATATATATTTATAGTAATAACAACAAATGATATTTTATTATATGATATGATTAATATGATGGTTTCATTCTAAACATGGTGATTATCTCTAATATGGACACCAAACATAATATATGATATTTACTATCTGAATCTAACCATGTCATGTCAACAAATGGAAAAGTCAGCCATCTATTAATTATCATGTTAATTACTGTGCGCCTTTAGCCTCAACAGCAGGGGTGCTTTTACCCCAAATACAATACTTTTACATATTCTTTCGTTATTTAAAAACGGTTGCTTTAATTATCTTAAACAAAACTGAAAATCATAAAGACCTTTGTCTCAAAATATATTCATTAATTTTAGCGATTCTCATTTGTTACTTAAATCTACAACATAAAAACATAAAATATTAGATCAATTAAACACAGAATCAGCTTTGTGCTGCTGCGCGCGATCGCGTCAAAGATCAGATAAATATACACGTGCATCTTGAAAAGCGAATGTTTTGGAAAGTGCTAAGCCATGTTTTTGTGCCATCTAGTGGTTTAGATGAAAATAATATATTTTTTACCCTGGGGCGCCTTTAGCCCCGTTGTACCCTACCAACCATCTTGCTATCCAATGCTCTGTACCTACAGTGGGGAAAAAATTAATTTTTTCAAACCTGGTGGCCAACTACAAGAAACGTCTGACCGCTGTGATTGCCAACAAGGGTTTTGCCACCAAGTACTAAGTCATGTTTTGCAAAGGGGTCAAATACTTATTTCACTCATTAAAATGCAAATCAATTTATAACGTTTTTGAAATGCGTTTTTCTGAATTTTTTCTGTTGTTATTCTGTCTCTCACTGTTCAAATAAACCTACCATTAAAATTATAGACTGATTATTTCTTTGTCAGTGGGCAAACTTACAAAATCAGTAGGGGATCAAATAATTTTTTTCCCCACTGTATGTCCATTTTTTTTAGTTATGTTATGTTCTTAATACTGTATTCATCATTACGTGGCTTTGGATTAAAGCTAGGATTCACTATACATTCTATGAATACTTAAACTAGAAATGACAAAATATCTTAGAAAATAGAGAATTGTAGATTTATTGCTTGCAACCAAATCTACAGAGCCATACAGAAAGAACAGGCATGTAGGATATTTAATATGTAACAGATTCTTCATGGAATGTCTTCCGTTGGTTTGAGTCCAGAATGGTAGGAGAAAAGGACGGTTAAAAACAGCTTAACTACTGATCTACTGGACCTTTACATTAGAGTCTTTTTAAGCAGCAGTGGGATCTTTTTAAGCAGGGGTTGGAAACCTGGCACCATTGGCATGTGGAGCGATAAGGGCAAAATAAATGAATAATAATATACATTTTGTTATATGTTTTATTATTTTTGTAAGAAAGGTCAGTGGCAAACTACCTTATTGTGACCCACCCTTATAGTCACATAGTTTAAGACTGGGTTTTTTATAAAATGTTTGTATTTAAACTTTTATAGAACTAGCATGGAAAATCATACATTGGAATATTGTATTATCAGTCTTATAAGTAATATATATATATATATATATATATATATATATATATATATGTATGTATGTATGTATGTATTATGTGTCCATAACTGTGTCTAAGTTGATGTACAGTGAAGCTCAAAATTAGGGAACAATTTATGAACACTTGATTTTTCAGAAATAATGTAATCTTCATCATTCAAAATTGGAAGGAGTTTTAGTTGTGGCTATACCATGCTAGTAGAATAGTGTTTAACAAAATAACCAAGGCACTTCAACAAAAATCCTAACTTCAAACAGGACTAAGCAGTAACCACAAAATTACGTTCTCTAATTTACATCTCCACCGTATAAAGGGTAGTCAGTAAATCACAATTGAGGTATCTTTGGTATTTCTGATATTGTTTATAAAATTGTTAATAATAATAATAATAATAATAATAATAATAAAAAAAACTTTTCTGTAACTTGGTCTGTGATATATATGACTGGATACAATCCAATAATCCTAATAAAAGTTTGATCACATTTTAAAATGGCATCTATTATCATTTCTGGAAAGGGGAGATTGTGATTGGTTTGAAGCCTGCATGTGTGCTACATGAAACTTAAATATGAATCCATTCCAGAGCCATTGCAGGGTTTCCCAACGGCTGAGAAAGCCAAACAGCTTGACACAGTAGGATAAACCCACACTGAAAACAGCACAAAAAAAAAAAAAAAAATCTCTCTGAGCAGGAATGACAAAGCACGAGATCTCAGCTGAAAGCTGTCTATATATATCTTTCAGACAGTGGGTTTCCATTAGCTGTGTCCATACATGTAATTAAAATAGCAAGATTAATGCCTTTTTTATTTTAAATATGATTTATTTAAATATGTTTTGTAAGAACTTCTGTGGACAATCCTGTATCTTAGTGTCTTAGCGAGTCTTACAATCTCACATAACATAAAAACAAACTATTTAAATATTCCTTTATCTTAAACATCTTTATCTTGTCTCTTGACGGCTGGGAGTGGCTTTGAATTCAGTTTGTTGTCTGTCCTGTTTTTTGAGTTTCCTTCTTTTCAAATTCTCTTTCTCTCTGTGTATATTTAAAATGATCTCTCAAAAACTCTCAACTATTGTGATCTCCCACTGTACAACTGATCAATGCTTTGCATTCTAAACCAATACACCAAAGCACACAGCTACTACAGCAACGGTATTTATTGTTAAGTGATTTAACAGTTCCTTAGCCTCAGGGTTGCTGTTTAAATATACAGTAGGTCAGTGGGAAGTGAAATGTTCTGTGTTTTCCTGGTTCACACTCTAAAAAATGGTACTACGGACAAACAAGTGAATCATTATTATATTTATTTTGCTTAAAAAATTGTTTGAGGTTAGGGTTAAGATTCGAATAAGTGTAAAATATATGCGGTCCACATAATGTCATTGTTTCTGTCATGACGAAAAACTTGAGCACTTAAGGTGCTTTTTACTTTTTTAAACTTACTTTTACATTAGTTCTCAGTGTGAAACAGACAATCAAATAAATAAATGAATAGTTTTTTTTTTCCTTTTGGTCTTAGGCATTCCAAATATGCAAAATGTATCATATTTCTCACCTGTGTAAATCAATAATGTGTGGAATGTATATATATATATTATATATATCAAGAACAAACATTAAGAGCCAGTTGCTCCTGCACAGTTCTGGTTCTTTTTCGAAGTATTAAGGACACGGACAGGAATGAGGTAATTCTTTTGAAGTTACAAAGTTAAAAACAATCAATAGATGAATAGCCTAAGAACAAACCTTTTTCTTTTCTTTCCTTTTCTTTTCTTTAGGTTTTAAAACATAACTTGCTTGGCTACTCCAGTACTGACATAGATAACGTCATGTAGAATGTTGTTCATCTGAGCTCTAGTAAACATACTGCTCTTAGTTGTTTGACTGCAGTTGTGCTTTTGAATGAAACGTCATCCCTTGGTTCCTCCCACTGTAATTTGATCATATAGCTCATGTGCAAGTGTGCTTTAAATGTCACGCATGCATGGCTGTAAAAGTGTCCTTCTCCCACTTCTCCTTTGAGCGTTAACCATACCTTATTTTCCCCTGACATACAGACAAGGAAACAAGCTCAACAAGAATGTCAGCTTTCACAGTCAACTTTTGTTGGCATTTATTTACAATTTTGACTTGAACTTACCAACTTTGACTTGAAAACATATTTTCCTAGTTGCTATAAAGAGTAACAAAAGAAACCACAAGTCACTTAACATAATCAGGTGTATCTTTCCTTTTCAAGTCTTACGCTCCCATTGGAATGTGTGTGTGTGTGTATGTGTGTGTCAAGAAAAAAACTGCACTCTCACTCCATTCAACACATCAGCACTATGACTCACGAAACATTTCTAACTAACTTTTCTAGCTTGGGCTCTGAACTCCACAGCCTGAGCTTTAATGGTGCCAACAACATCCGTGACATTTTGTCATTTTCAATAAGAAGCAAGAAGACATAAGCATAAGAATGGAAACAAAGGGGAACCCCTTTGAAATGAACGGGTATTTGTAGAGAGTCAGCATGTGTATGGGGGAAGGTATGAGACATGCCTCAGAGTCTGTTTGGAAGAGCACTGTGAGTTTTTTGTTTTGTTTTGTGATATTTTGATTGTATGTATCACATTCTGATTTTAGTCTTCTTAAAACAACAGAATAGATAAGAAGACAAAATAGTAGAAGTTGTTATATGCTTTTAAAGTTGCTTCATTTTTTTCTTGTCTGCACGCTTTGTTCATCCCCAATGACATTTCAAATCCTCTTTGTGGGAGAGGGTTTGAATAGAGGTAGATTACTTCAAAAGCTGAGCAGATATATACTTCTGTTTGTAATTTCACCCACAGCTAGGTCCCTCTGAAGAGTCAGGTCTGTGTCGGACCTGCCATTGTCCTTTGTTACTAATAGAAGGCAGATGTGGCTCTGCTGTTTGCAATCAAGTCTCTGTGCTCACGTTTATCTATCTATCTATCTATCTATCTATCTATCTATCTATCTATCGGTGTGTGTGTGTGTGTGTGTGTGTGTGTATGGGTAGTTGACAAATAAGAATTGGACCATAGTGTCCTATGGTGTGACATAGCAAAATTGTAGAAAAAAAAATAACTTACAAATAACATGAGAAAAATGTATCTTCATTCTCTAGCATGAGAGAGGTTTATCTTCAATGGTAGAGGTTTGTTTTATTTTTATTTTTTTTACATTTTCCCGTCACACCATAGGACACACTGATACGTCAACTACCCATATATATATATATATATATATATATATATATATATATATATATATATATATATAAATAAATACATACACACACACACACACACACACACACACACACATATATACGTGTGCGTCTGTGTGTGTGTATGTGTATATATATATATATATATATATATATATATATATATATATATATATCTATATTAGTATCGATGGTGCATTTAAGATCCCTGCCCAGCTAGGGGCTTATAACAAAATAATCAAGCTGTAGTACTTAGTTGGTTATGTGTAATTATTCATTTACATCTACACTGCCTCTTTCCTTACCTGTGGTGGAGATTGAGAAGAGTGGATGATAATTAACTAAGCATAGGTTGTATAGCTAACATTATAACACAGCAGACTGAACCTGCTGACCTGGCTGAACCTTGCTTCAGAGTCAAACACTGTCAGTAAACACAGTAAATTCAACCATAGGTTACTACAGTTTAATTAATGTGTAATTACGCACATTGTCATACAACAACCTCCCTTTCCCAAAATCAACTTCCAATATACATTCCTCTCAACTTCTTGCTGTCTCCATGTACTACTACCCCCTCCCCGTTTCTTTTTGTCTGCACCGGTTAATATATCTGACTAATTTGATGAATTGTGCTCAGGGCAAAGCAAATTTCTTTCAGAGAGCGTGGTAGCCATGGTGATCATTATATTGGTGCTGCATGGCCATCTGCTCTAAACATTAACTGAGCATGAATGACTGACATAGATAGAGAGGGACAGAGATAGAGAAAATGCAAAAGAGTGAACACGTGCTGACCACATTAATTCTGGTGGGATCAGCTCTATGGGTATGTGACAGAGTTTTATTTACTACCATGACATGAAAGCTGAGAACCAATAGCCATCTCTTTACTTTGAATGTAACTCTCATATCTGGACAGGGGCTTTCAATTGCTGTAAAGAAAATAGGCTTACAAAATAGTTACAAAACAAGGCTAATCAATGTCAAGCTCAAGAATAATAAAAGCTTCTTAATGTTATAGATAAGATTTTTGAGCTTGCCATGTGTGTCTGCACTCACTGATTAAAGATTTTGTTAATAAAATGAACCCCCTGTAAGTCCTGACACAGTTTCCCATACACATTTTAGTGAAGCACGGATTTATTGATGCTCATTGCGATCCACGATGAATTTCATTTTGAAAAAGTCTACAGTAAAACAAAATAGTTGGAACATTTGCTAAAGAGTAAATTAAAATATTGCATCCATTCAGCATACACTCGCAGAGCTAAACCTTAACATAAGTGTAACCTGTGGATGGGAGAATTTGAGTTAGATGCAGATGGGTTTCATCTTTTCTACAGCCTGAGCAACAAGTTTGCTGCAACCATCACCACAGATGAAGCTTATTGTTTCACCTGTTCTTTTCATGGCGTGAAGAATGAAATGATTACTAACTGAGATAGGTTCACTTTGGTAACTACTTCATCTTATTTGACTTATATTAAATATCATGCTTAATGAATTCCATGATACCCTTAACTGATTTTTTTTTTTTTTTTTTTTTTTTTTTTTTTTTTTTTTTTTGTGACGTATTGTCAAGTATGGTGACCCATACTCGAAATTGGTGCTCTGCATTTAACCCATCCAAGTGCACACACACAGCAGTGAATAGTGAACAAACACGCGCACACACACCGTGAACACACACCCGGAGCAGTGGGCAGCCATTGCTCCAGCGCCCGGGGAGCAATTGGGGGTTCGGTGCCTTGCTCAAGGGCACCTCAGTCATGGTATCGAAGGCAGAGAGAGTGCTGTTCATTCACAATCCCCACCTTCAATTCCTGCCGGTGTGAGAATCGAACCGGCAACCTTCAGGTTACAAGCCCAACTCTCTAACCATTAGGCCACGACTTCCCTTCATCCCTACAACTGATCTTCATCAAAGAGAAACTGTGCCTGTTCACAGCATTGACACAAAACTTTGAGTTCGTGATGAAGAAAAACAGATTCTAGCTAATATATGGAAGCCTGTATGTGCAGAAAATGGGCATTAAATTCTATGCAGTGAAGTAGATCTAATGGGACTTTTTATGTACGTTTCCAGTAAAATACTACAGTTTCAGTTTAAAACTGAAAAAGAACAGGTCATCTTACAATTTACAGTAAACTGACATTCCCAAAATTCTCAGTATAACAGATTTTATTTTTTTTAATTTTTTAAATGAAATAATTGTTTCTTTTTGTTTGTGTATGACACTGTGCACCTTTGAAGATTGTGGAAAAGCTACTTGCAATAAACTTTAATTCTTCATGTGGCTTTCTCTTTACCACCTGTGTTTTTAAGATGGTTGTCAGTATGTTATAAAGATAAAACAGATTAAGTAATTTAAAAAAAAAAAACAACGCAAAATGTTGTTACCATATTTTAAGATTAAATATCTGGCAACCACAGCTGTCAGTTTTCTACAGTAAATTTATTTATTTTTTATTGTTTTATTTCTTATTTGTAGGAAATTGGAAACCTGGAATCACTTGTGCTTTACCTAGATGCTATACAGACTTTCTCATAGAATTTCTGCCTAAACATTTAATTACAGTGAGCTCTGATTGATGGAGATATTCATATAGATGATTACTATCTCACAAGATAAACTAAGTCTGATTGATATCAATTCATCTGGGATCCTTAGAAATGTTAAAGGACCATTCTTAATAATCATACATGTTTAGTAATGCACTGCATGAGATTTATCAACTATTCTGCCACAGAGTGATTATACCTCTGATTGCCTCATAAAAGTTAAGCAAACTGTATTAAATCCACACCTACCAGATTAATAGAATTGATTCAACCACTAAAACAGTTTCTCTACCAACCCCACATCTGTCTTTGCTGCTTGATGCATTTAAGAACTGTAAAGCTTGATGTAGTAAAGAACATAGATTTTCTATTTGCTTTGAGATCATAGCTTTTTCTATTACTACCTTCACTGGAAAGTAAAAATCAAAACAAAACAAACAACAACAACAACAACAACAACAAAAAACTACCTCTGACTTCATTTAGTTCAACAGTCACACTTAGAATTAATGGAGCATAGATAGAACTTACTAACTTGAAAATATTTTGAAATACTAGGAAAGAAAGTTTATCCAGTTATATTCCAGTCTTGAAATCTGCAAGGTCAGCATGTCTTAGCAGACTCTTAGCAAATAATCACTGAGAATCACAGTTATCTATTTACCACAGTGGCTATTAATAAGGAACTGCATGTTGGTGGACATTCAGTTCCATTAATTCTATTATATTGTTATATTGATGGATATAACATGCAGAGTCGGAGCAAAGTGTCCTATTAGACACCAGTGGAGCTTTGCACTTATAAGGGTGTATGCTGTTACCCCATAGTATTTCTAACAGTGATCCCTTTATTGAGTTTATTAAGTTGTATTATTGCCTATAACTTGGGGGAAATGTATCCCATCGATACGGCAGTATACAACATTCACTAGAGAGGAGACAAAGAGTGCTGTGGCCAATCTATGTTTTGGAAAAGTAGTCCATTATTGTCTGAGGTGTAAGATTTGACCTCTCAGGTCAATCACTTTGTTTGTGTAAATAACAAGGTGTCAGAAGTAACACAGGTTTTCAAAATACTCAGTCTCAGGCCTTTGCTTGTTCTCCATGCACTTACTCCATTTTGGTGCTATTATTACTAAATGTGCACTGGAAATGTGTTAATGTGCCATTTTTATCTTTAAGATGTACTACTTTAAACCATTAAAATATTTATATGTGTATCCTTAAGTAGTCAGGGTATGTATGTTACCACATAAATCCGATTTTTTTAGGTTACCTGACAAACATTTTGTGGCTTTAGCTTTTTGTTATAATGGGGATAACACTCAGTTCTCTATTTCCTCTACTCTAGAGGAAATCTCAGTCTTCCAAGTGGGTGGACTGCATTAAGGACATCAAAGACTGTATCTTAAAAAAATTCTTTGGCTAAATTCTATTAAAACTGAAATACTAATCATTGGATCAAACATTTCTAATAGTTTCCTGACTATAGTTTGTGTCTAGGGGGTTTTACTGCTGTACAGTTAAGGATGTGGGAGTTATGTTGAATTTGTCATTTCAAAGTAGCATGCCAGTGTCTCTGGAACAGCATTCCTCTTAGATATATCACTAAGTTATGAAACATTCCTTCTATCCATGATTCAAAATGGTTTTATATTTAAAACAACTTTTTAACCTTATTTTCTTTACACTGGTTACCTGTTCTGCATTAATTCTAAAATGTTTATATATTGTTCATTAAAATTGTTAACAAAACAAATGATTTAGTTCAATATCTATGAACTGTTCTGTTACCTTATTATCTTTCATGTCCTTTAAGGTTACAAAGCTCTAATATACTGATACCAAAAATGTACCAAAAATGACAAAACTCACAAGAGGATTTTTTTGCAGTCTCAAATAGGGCTTCAAATGTATCTACATAATAGAATAATAGCAATACTGTTCAATGTATAACGCTTTAACGGAATCATCTGAACCAAGGTAAGAATGTCACAATACCAGCGTTTTGGTGGTTCAGATTAAAAGTCTAGAGTGATGCTATGAGACTTCCTTGAAGATATTGCTAATGAATCCTGTTCTGCTTATTCCTAACAAGAATTCAACTGAATATTTAATCACAAATTAATACATTAATAATTGCATTTTTTGTCATATGTATCTTGATTCATCCCAGTGTTCATTCCTCATCTTACCTTACCTTAGAAATTTGAGTATTTTTTTTCTTGCCATTGTCACCTTTGGATTGTTTAAGGCCTGGGAGTTGCAAGGCATTATTCCTTGTAAATCCACAACAGTATTATTTACAGCTCTAAAAATAAATAAATAAATAAATAAATGAATACATTCATACATACATACATACATACAATTATCATTATTCATTCATACATACATACATACATACATACAATTATCATTATGCAATTTTCCTTGAAAAAGTATCACCCAATACTTTTAATCTCCTGACAGAGTGTGTATTTTACATTTCATGTTGGCTTGTAATATCTTCATATTTATTTTTCTCCAAACTTCAGAGACTGCTGATATAGCATTACTTTCTGCTGGGGGGAAATGCAATGCACAGACATGGTCTCTGACACAAAAACCACATGAAAAAGTATTGGACCACTTTGAGACATCCTCTGTCTGACCCAAATTTCAGATCGACCCCTGCTTGTCTTTAACCTCTTGAAATGTCATCCAAGTCTTATGGGTAGTTTACAGTCTTGAATGACATTGAGGTCCAGCTGTCTCTGTGGTAAATCTGCTGTCAACAAGGTGACTTTTAGCTTGGCAACCAGTGAATATACATGTGAATCTTACACCCCTTTCTCTCCTTTTCAGTTATCCGCTTATTGAAAATATTCTTATGAAGTATTTTATGAGAAGGATCCTTTTAGATTTCTTGACTCTGTGGCCTTGTTGCACTGAGGCTGTTGGGCTTGTGAGCAGCCTGGTTGTGATTAGTGTGTCTGCCGGTATTGAATGTGTGCACCACCACATACACACACAAAAGATTTTACAGACACATGCAACAGACCTCTTCTTGGTAGACTTACTTCTGAGCAATTCTTATATAAGCAAAATCCCCCTATAACCCCAAACTGACAATACCGGTTTTCGAAATTAGCATGTGGCATATGATTCTTATATTAGCCTGCCATACATATTTTTCTAAATCTTTGATTCTGAGGGGAAACCCATGAAGCATTTCTGTTATGAACCACCATTCTCCGCCTCTGCAAACTGAAAACCACATTTATAAGTGCATCATTACTTCGTTCACCTCAGAGGAAATTAACATGTGCTTTTCTCAGAAGTACATCACCAATCAGTACTTTATTTCATAAGTAATGAAAACTCTTTTTTAGTGATTCACTGAGCTTAGCCAAGTCCTCTAACCACAAGACATTTGTAGTTTTCAGAGAACTGAAGGTGGCAGAAACTATGCAAGCCACGTTCCATGAGTTTAACTTAGCTAAAGTCTTTTGAATACAAATGTTCTGGAAAGGGTCTAAATTGGCGTAGTCAATGACCGTGCTTTCCAGTGACCTTCTTGGCTGGTGTAAGTACACTTCTCCATCTAACCCTGTGACTGGGTTGTGAGGTAGTGTTTGTAAACAGAGCGACCATGTGCGCTTACGCACGTGGAGAGTTCTCTTCAATTCACGCCTGAGAATTAAATCTAGACAACAATACATATTCTAACACCCCAAAATTCTCTTCAAAAATGCAAATATCCAATGACTGTATTGAAGGATGAGACAAACGTGTATATGGTGTCATATAAATCCCAGTAATCAGAGCTATTGTGACAATGTACACCAAAAATGCTTAAAATATTACCGAATCAAATGCAGTACAAGCTATAAGCTGTTAACGAAGACAAGAAATTACTATGCAGGCTGGAAAATGTTTTTGACCAAGGTTTATGATAACTGATATACAGTATATATGCCATTATTAAAGAGCCCTACAAATAAAAATTTTGTAATTAATATAAAAATCCCACATTTTCATTGCAAATAGAGGCAAAAGTTTGTCTTTTTAGAGAAACTGTCCTAAATTGTGATTTTTGAACACCGACCCCTAGCAAAAATATGATGAGCACAAATCACAAGCAAAACAAAATTGAAAGTGACAAAAATGGTGGGAAAAAAGATGATCAAAAAAATCAGATGTCTGCTTTTCACTCATACATTCAACCAAATAAATCATTTTAGCATTTTTTTTCCTAAATTATAATTTGAGTATACAGCACACAAAGAGCCTTCTTATCATGCAAAGAAATCTACCATGTCGTTGAACAGAAGTACATTATTGTTTTGCACCAAACACTCTTATCAGAGAAAAGGGTCTGCCTGTACTTCCAGTCCAGATAAGCTCCAGGTAATGTTGTATATTCTCACCAGTTAAAACCATACCATGGACACGCAACCGTTGCAATTATATTAAAGCAAAAAATATTTAATGACTGATGTATTGCTGTATCACCATTACTATAATTATCTGTTCTAAACATAAAGTTGGAGTGGAAGCTTATACAGTATCCAGATTCCTTCACTGTGGTTACATTAGCATTTGCACCACCTCTCTATCACGTTTATTGACAACACTCCACAAAGGATCCCCTTGCAGGCATGGGCTAACTTCCACACTTCACATCTAAACAGAATGTTGGAATACACAAGCTAAATACACAAAAAAGGAGACAGGACTTTTATCTGTATTATTCCAGTAGCCAATTATGATGCAAATCCTAATAGGGCTGTTAAAATCAGTTAAGCAAAGGTAACATTTGTAATTCATTAGTGCAGATAAAAGAGTTGCTGCTGTAGCCATTTGTAACAGTTTACTCGAGTTAATACGTTTGATTGTTACCTGTCAAAAGCAACAATGAATTAAAAAATACATCTGGAACATTCAGACTTGGTTATTTCCAGCTGAATATTGACTTTCTCAATACAATGGTAAATTTATTAAAGCATTTGACATTTTCTTTGCTCAGTCTTAATTTCAGTAGCCTATAGCTAATGTCAGACATATGCAAATATATTCCAGGCCACTACAACACACCATGGACTGTGAGCTGTGAATAATATCTTAATGGAATATAAATAAAATTCAGCATAGACACTAAATTGTTCTCTTTATAATTGAATGTTATACAGAGAACTTGTATAGAGAACTGATGTTCTCTAATTTAAACATTTTTGCTTCTAATGAAAATATTCACTGTGAGCATTAAATGTAGACATAAGCACAGTTAAAATGGTGTGTACAAATAAACAAGGGAAATCCTATTAATGTCAGAAAAGGCAAAAATTCCACTCTCTGGTGGCCCTCAGCTAATGGTGCTATGGGGTTGGGTTTCAGTTCTTTTAAAGCTTCTGACCTTGTGGGCTTGCACCACTACGCTCTTCTGTTTTTTTTTTTTTTTTTTTTTTTTTAATCCTCAGGACTGTGCTAGCCTTTGTGTCTGCTTGTCATTCACTGATGAGTGCAATGAAAGCAAGGAGCTTCAATATTCCTAGCCAAACACCTACATTCAATCAAAGCACATATCAAATAAAGGAAATATGTACCAAAAACAACATTGTCATATTTAAAGAAAATAATATTCCTTGTCACATTTACATGAAAAATAATACATATATTTCTTTTAATAAATATGATTTTTTTTCAGACCCTAAAATGCCTCTTTCTTGGACATACAGATGTCTAGCTAGGTCGGTGGACACTGAAGAGATAAGATAATTTTGTTAGCAGTGTGACTGTTTAGTCTTTCTCTCAGCACAGGAGATGTATTGGGAAATAGTGCCTGAAGAAGAATTGGCCAACAGCCTCACAAATATCACCATTTTTCAAAGCAGACGCATTCCTAAAGCTGTCCACTACACAACATCTTAGATAAAAATGACTGATGAAGACAAATGAGATTTAAATGCTTGAAATACATTCTGTCTGCACAAGCCAACAAAAAAGGGACAGAGAGAGGGGAGGGAGAAAGAGAGACAGAAAATGTCAGCCATGTTGGTGAAGCTTTATCTAATATCCTTTCATTCTTATGTCAGCTCACGGTTTTAAAAAGGACAGCACATTGCTAAAAAAGAGCTTGAAGCCATTAAAGAGACCCTGGAGGTCAAAGGAGAAAGGGCAAGAACAGGAAAACTCTCTCACCTTGTTTTAAGTCCTTCCACTTTGTAGAATTCCAACAAACCGTCTAGGTCTCCTCTTAAACAAATCCTAAAGGGCAGCCATCTTGCTTCCTTCTGTTCCGTCTATCAAACAGACTACCTCCGCATCAATATTCATGGGCTAGTCTGACGTCTGCTTTCATCATCGAGGGTAGAAGCCTTGCATTGCTGTTGGATCTCGAAGCGCGTCCAGACGCAGCCTGTAAACACACGCTCACTCTTGTATGTGCTTCTATAAGCAGTGAGCAGAGTGAGACAGTCCAGTGTTCAAGTGTGTGCAGATTAGAGGAACCAAGCTCGCCGGCAAGCTGAAGTAATTGCAAAATCGCTTTCCTGCTGGGTCCTCTCCACACAAAGGGGACTGAGTTTCTTTTCTTCCCCCTCCTTTTTTTTTTTTTTTGCTCTCTTTCTTTTTTTTTTTTTTTCAGCCGTACACAATAGTGCACACTTTACTGGCTGCCCTGAAGCACTGGACTGGATTGCACAGTTCATGGCTTCAGCGTCCGCCCACTCCAACAGACACAGAGGAAGGGAAAACCCCTCCACTCACAGTCAGTTTCAATGACACATAGTATTCTAAATGCAAACAGGAAAAGAGAGACAATTATTACAAGACATTAAACCAACATTTCTTACTCATGCTGTTTGGTCTTAAAAAGCTCTCTGTCCTTAGTTCCTCACAGATTAGATGGTGAAGCACTGCCTCAGCTTCTATGAAGCCTTACCCTTGTTTACACTTGCTTGTTTTTATTTTGGAACACAGCGGTTTGGGGGCCGCACACTTAGACCTTAAAAAAACTCTGGAGCTTGAACAAATTCTTGTCTGACAAACAGGATACCAAATTTATACTGTTAAATCCACTACTGTGAGACACTTTGGTGAGAAAGAAATTTGATATTTGTCCTAATATCTGAATGCAGTTACAGATTTTCTGTACAGAAGGCAGAAAGTTCAAAGCTTCTCATTTAACACTATGGCCCTTCTGCGCAGTCATGTACATGTGAAAGCTAGCACTAACACATCTCCCCCTCCACCCTCCGTTTAGAGCTTTTAAACATCCCTGTTTTGTCTTGTCTGGATTTTAACAGGTGTTTCTTGTCTGAAAAAAATCTGCCTTTGGCTCCACTCCAGTTTTGAAAGGGAGACCCCACCTCTTTCCTGTGGGCCACAGCCTAGCTGGAGTGACGTTTGTTGACTCAATAGTTTCAGGCAGGGAGCAGAAAAGGAGATTTGTTGTTACACTGCATGGAGGAAGGGAAGTGGGGGAAGGCAGGAAGGCTTGCATGAGCAGTAATCACCAGAACTGGCCATTCCACATAGATCAGGTCATCAATGGTAGGAATTTGGTATTGCACTTATTACAATTATTACACTTATTACAAACCCCAATTTTACAGTCTCTGCACTGGCTACCTATTAAGTTCCATATCAGTTACAAAATATTATTACTTACTTATAAGGCCCTTAATGGTTTAGCTCCTGCGTACCTAACTAGTCTTCTACCACGCTACAATCCATCACGCTCCCTAAGGTCGCAAAACTCTGGACTTTTGGTAGTTCCTAGGATAGCAAAGTCCACTAAAGGAGGTAGAGCTTTTTCGCATTTGGCTCCCAAACTCTGGAATAGACTTCCTGATAATGTTCGGGGTTCAGACACACTCTCTCTGTTTAAATCTAGATTAAAGACACATCTCTTTGGCCAAGCTTTCAAATAATACATCTCATAATCTTGTACTGCAGTTATATTTGATCAAATGCACATTATTATTCTTTAGCTTGGGTTAAACAAATCAATTTTGCTTGGTTGGAACAGCAGCTACGCTAATTATGTCTCTATTTGTTTCTCTGTTTCTGCCACGGGATGTCACTAGGATTTACACAAGCTTCAGTCTGGATCCAGAACACCTGAGAAGAGATGATGCCAACCCCTCAGAGGACCTCAGATGATACCAACCCTGAAACAACATACAGAACCACCAAATCTTGCTATAAGTTTGATTTCAAAATATAATAATTGCTGTTAATAGTGTTCATCGTCTGTTTGATTACGTCTTTAATTGATTTTTCCGTACATTTCTGCCATGTACATTAACTGACATAGTCACCAATGATAAGGTACTACTAAATATATTGTAGAAACTTAATTTTCTGTACAGTGCTTTGCAATGATTTGTATCGTGAAAAGCGCTATAAAAATAAAATTGAATTGAATTGAATTGAATTATCAAAGAATAATCCAAGTTATTTGGTCAGGTTTTAAGAAAAAGTGACATAATGTAATCATAATGTTTGCAACAATTGTCATTTTTTAATTATCACATTATTACTGGTTAATACACTGTAATAACTACTTAATAACACATGTACGTGCCAGTGTTGTATGTACAAATTGATTTCTTATAAATTTGTAAGATCTTACTCATACAAAAACATACAATTTGTATGTAAAATTGCACCATGAAGGTTCACCCCTAAACTTAACCCTCACAATGGTGTGAGAGGTCACTATACGTCCCTGCAAAAGGACAAAAAAATTATTAATAAAAAAAAAACCAAAAAAAAAAAACCTACAAACTCTCAAGACCATGTGTTGGTACCTTTAACAATTACACAAGTTGGCCTAAACACAACAAAATATAGTTTTGGCTCAGTTTCTCTCATTTTAGGGTTGTTACATTTTTTTTCCTGTGTGATCCTATTAATGCATGTTAATAACTGATATTAACTACATTGTCTCTCCAGAGGATAAAATCGTGTATGCCATTCCTGTGCTTTAATTAACACACACCTTAGACAGGCCCATAAAGACAAACATCACAAAATGACTTCTAACATACAGAAAAACCCTACAGAAAAACCCTTTCTAGAATCGCTCCAGTTTGCTGCCATTGTTATTTATGTTTTTGTTTTTTTTTGTTTTTTGCATCTTTGTCCGTGTATAAATTTTCTCCTTCTTTCACTGGTTCAATAGTCACACAATAACTAATGTCATGACACACACCCTATACAAAACTACATGTGTTCCGGGCTTGATACTGGTAACATTGCTACTCTTATACCAGGATTACATTTACCAACATTCTGCCTCTGGCTTGTGTTCACACAGAAGGCTCTATACCATTTTCCAGTTTGCTGGAATTAGAGCCTAGTTGTGAATGCTCTGTGGTTAAAAATAACATAGCTACCATGTTGAGCAAACTAAATTAAGCATCCCTCCTGGTACCCAGTGGAGGAATGTAATGGCTTGTGAAAAAGTGAAAGAAACGACAAATCATCCTTTCACATCACTCCTCACCTCTTGGGGGGAAACCTCTCACCTTGTGAACCAGCTTCCAGAAGAGATCAGATGTGCTAAAACATTAGCCACATTTAAATCCAAACTCAAAACTCATCTGTTTAGCTGTGCATTTGTTGAATGAGCACTGTGCTGCGTCCGAAATAATTGCACTGTATTTTATGTATTTAATCATTTTCTATTCTAAACTGTTTTAAAATCATTTTAAATCAATTTTTATATAATTTTCTTGTTTTTATTATTTTTTTAATTCCTTGTTTTTATTGTTGTGATTATTATTTTTTATTAATGACTATTTCACTTCCTTTTATGTAAAGCACTTTGAATTACCACTGTGTATGAAATGTGCTATATAAATAAACTTGCCTTGCCTTGCCTTGTGTGTGAAAAAGGGGTTGACCCAAACTGCTGGGGACAATGACGGAATGGACACACTTTTAACACGAGTGACCTCACACGTCTGCTTGATTACAGGCATTAAAGAGGGCAACAATTGAGGCAACAATTGTGATGCTTCAACTCCAATTAAAAACTTGAGAGATGCCAGCCACATGACACCTGACATTTCACATAGGCTTAAATAACAATATGCATTATAAATTTTAGGATTGTGGCCACTAACTTAAATTATTGTCAGCAATAAATCAACTTCTGTGCAAATACACATTTGACAATAGGTACCTCCTCTGACAAGAAGTCACTTCTGCACTTATCTTACAAGACTTGTTAGTGTAAGACCTTCATTTCCTAATTACTACAAACCCAGCAGGAGGGTGAGAGACCCAAATTGGGGAGTTCAGAAGAGAGGACAGCAAGTTACAGCGGTAGCAAAACACATTAAGCAGACAGAACCAACTCAAAGATGCAAGAAAATCTGAACTGGTAGTGAAAATCTTCACAATCTGCTTTGTGTTTCTCTAGTTCTTGCAACTGCATTCCATTTGTATCTTACTCTATTGTAATGAACCATTTTTACTTATCCCAGACTAAGCAGTTGCTTCAAGTGAAAAGGGCCGAAGCTCTTTTCACGCATTCTGAATACAGGTGCCTGGTTCTCTCTCACTCTGTAGGGATGCAGGATTTTACGAGGCTCTATTCACAAAGGCTTATTATTCTCCTAGCACAGACACAGGCCATGGAAGGCCTTGAGGGGATGAGACCATATTGTGGCCACTGCTGGCCCTGTCTGTTCCCGTGAGCTTCAATGCCACTTCTGCTTTCCAGACCAAATAATCACTTGATTCACATATTAACATGAACAGAGATAGTGGGGATTAGGTAATAGTTGATATTTGATTGATGCTGATATATCTTTACTGGCACAGTAAAGCTACAGATATAAATTACCATCTTAAAACAAATGTTGGTAACACTTCACAATAATTATAACTTAATATTAGTTAATGCATTATACCATTAAAGAACAATGAAAACTGGATTTGTTACAGTATTTCTGTTAATCTTAGTTAATGAAAATATAATTGTTCATTGTTAGTTCATGTTAGGTCAGGTCTGTTGAATAATATTAACTTTTGATTTAAATAATATATTAGTAAATAAAAAAAAATAATATAACATGACTAAGATGAATAAGTGTTTAGAGGTATTTTTTCATTGTTAGTTCATGTTAACTAATGTTAATAATTGGAACCTCATTGTGTTACCCAATGTTTTGTAAATCATTACATTTGCACTGTGTACTATGTATTTAGTACTGTGTTCCTAAGCATTACAATTCAAAAGTTATTCATTTTTGATGGCACATAATCTTATGTGAAAATATTTTGAAATAAATTAAGTTATTTTTGCTATTGCAGGGGTTTTTATTTTTATTTATTTGTTGGTTTGTTTGTTTGTTGCTTTTACAATTCTATTAAGTTTACCTGTAACTGGGCCATAAGAGTAACTTTATTTTAGTGTAGTTTTGTGTGTATATGTGTGGAATGACTTGTAAATTGTAATTGTGAAAATAAATTTAATTCAGTATAAAAAATTCTTGCTAACAATAAATTCTGAATTTATGCAAATTTATAATGTATTACACATCAAACTTTTGTTTAATTGTACGTTTAATATAGTGCCAACAAACAGCATGTCTATAAAGTATTTATAATGAGATATTTTATCACATTTATATATAAATTTCACATTAATTCACTAAAACACAAAGATTTGCTTCACTACAATAAATGCTGTTTTTCCTTTTCTTTTTAAGTTTAAACGTGTCTATTGATTTCAGCACCAGTAAAAACTCAATGTAGCAAATATCCAATTTTCTTAGGAAGAACTATTCATTAATTTGATTTGGCTATTTTGAATATCTAGATGAAGCATTTATCTTCTGTTTTCAGGTCATCTGTCATGATAGACAGTTCACCATCGTTCTGTAAATGTATAGCCAGATGAACATCTGTTTCATCCCATACACGTTGGTTTAGCTCAAGGTATGGCATTTTAAAGTAGACGGGTGATCTCTCATCTTGCTAGCCAAAGCTGAAGGTTTGTCAAGGTTAACATATGCTGCTCTCTCTTTGAATGTTGACACTGCCATTCTTAAAAAAAAATTATACAATGCTTCAACTTTTTTTTTTTCGAAGAATAAAACTAATTTTATTAGAAAATCTGTATTTATGAACACCATTGACAAAGGGGGTTTAAACTTTCATGATTTTACCACTGTATACAACACCTTTAAAATAAATTGGATAAAGAATTGTCTCATTGAATTTGATCCCTAATGTTATTTTTTCCAAACTAGGTGGTTTAAGTTTCTTATTAATCTGTAGCTATAACATCATGAAAATCCCTATCAAATTATCTCTTTTTCATAGGCAAATGTTATTAGCTTGGTGCCTCATTTTTAAACACAATTTTACACCTCACTCATATCTAATCTGTAATAAGAATCTACTGTATTTCTTTTTTTGAAAATTGGTTTAAAAATGGTATTATTTTTGTGTCTCAACTTTTCAATTAAAATGGTTCAATCTGTAATTACTTTTAGTTAGTTTTTAGTTAAGCATGGAATTCCTGTTAGTCCAAAAGAGTTTACAATTGTTGCTGATGCAGTGCCACATGGAGTTCTCATGCTTTTTAGAGGTCTTTCTTTTCCAATCTCCAGTCACTCAGTGGATATTTGTAAAACATTTGTAGGTAAACAGTGCTTTTCATCCAAATCATCCAAATCAAAAAACAAAAAAACATCAAAAAAAACAAAACAAAACAAAACAAACAAAAAAAAACAATAAAAAAAAAATACAATAAAAAAATTAGTTTTGTTTCAGATGGAGTCTATTTCTGTGCCTTATGTAATCTCTTCTTGGAATAGTTTTGTAAATTAAATTCCCTCGAAAAAAAGTTTGGTCATTACCTCACAAATTCTTTATTACTAACAAAATGAGAAAAATTACATTTAAGTTTATTCATATACTTTCCCCGGATAAGTGCTCTCTTAAAATACTTAAGAATGATATTAATACCAACTGTTCTTTCTGTTTAGAAAACCCTGAAACCTCTTTACATTTATTCTGGAATTGCTCTTACACAACATCATTTTGGTGTGACATTCTTGATTTTATCAAATGTTATGTGAATCCTAATTTTGAGTTTACTTATAGAAATGTATTTTGTGGTTTTCATGTATGTGAAAAAAGGTGATACTTATTTCATAAATATTATTTTCCTGTTAGCTAAATATCATATTCATAAATGTATGTTTTCTAAATGCAAACCTCTTTTTTGAGATTCAAACTTGAAATGAAAATATATTTTGAATCTATTGAATTCTCTACAAACTTAAAAGCAATAAGAACAACGGCTTTGCTAAAGGACTTGGCACTTCCTCTGGACTGAAAGACTGAATGACCCTGGACTGTTGTTGTATTGATGACAATTGTTATTGTTTTTTTCCAAGCATTCAATTAATAAATAAAAAAATAAAAAATAAAAGAAGAAGTGCGCCCCCATGTGTTGGCTAACTACAGTCACTGCAGCAATCTGCAACAGACTTATCTGAACATGCTTATAATAAGCATTCATATATGATTTATTTATTTATTTTACTTTTACATCTTTCAAAATATTTATACACAAAAAAATATTTTTATGTGTATAAATATTTTGACAAATGTAAAAATATACATATTTTCCCAAATAGGTACACAGAAGATAAAAAATATAGATAAAAACTTTTTAGCTTGCTCTCAGTATTCTTTTTAAAGAATTTTTGTTTTTTTTTAAACATACACAAGTTAAAAAGCAGCTGGGCTCAAGGATGTCATCTGTGTAAGGGGGAAAAACTCTGGGTGTACAATCTGGCATTAAAAATGTAATAATATCTTATAAAGCATGTGAGTACCCGCGTGATATCGCTTTATATCAGCATGGCTGTGATTTGGCCATTGGAACGAGTGCCATACCATAGGTAATCACAGCCATGCTGATATACTGGAAAATAATAATAATAATAATAATAATAATAATAATAATAATAATAATAATAATAGAATCCAGAACTACTTCATGGATTCAAATTTCATGTTGACAGTTTTAAGCCTGGATTACTAACTAGTAACGACCGTTGAGTTGCTTCATTGAAAGCTTATTGTAGGCTATTACTGTATTAAAAGCTTACTGTAGAGTCGAGTATTATGAGAGATATGGACTGAACGAGTGTGATTACCTGTATATGATACAGCATTCGTTCTTCAGCTCAATATCATATTCAAATTAAAGCATTAGTTTGAATGTCCACTGAGGGAAGTGATATCTTTGTCGGTGTTTCATCTGTTGAGGGGGATTTCCGATGACAGCTCTGCTCAGTGAATTTGTTGGTTGCGTCTTACAAAGTGTTGCTGAAAGTAAAAATTCTGTCCTTGTTTACAACCCTGCTTTAGTACTTTTGATACAAGTCTTTACGGCTGACTCGTTCATAAAAGCAGTCACTTGTCGCCATCTAATGTAGGAACAATGTAACTAAAATCACCATCACGAACACACACACACACACACACACACACACGCACACATGTATATGGGTCATTCTACAGAAATGTCCACTTTTCTGTCCCTAGGCTTTAAATATTACACATGAAAGACACTTTGTTACAATTTTTTTTATATTTTAAAATTAAACAATGTGTTATTTGAGCAATCACACCTTCTTGAGCCATCAATGTGGCAATATTTGTTTTTAATTAATTATAAAGAAATCCAAGCACCACAAAACTGCTCGCCCCCTGCACAGCCATGTACAGAGGCAAAGTGCTTTATTTTGAGGTCAAAATCCGGAAAAACAAGAATGTATTCGTAACTATCAAATTTATGATTTAAATGACATAAAAAAACAAAACAAAATGCTGAATAAATATTATAAAATATTCAAAGAAAGTAGTGGTCCCCTGGAGTTGTGTCACTGGTGTTACCGTTTAACAAAACTCGTTTATTTTGAAATAGAAATTGCACTAATGACATTACTTGACTTCCTTCTTTCTATTTCATGAAGATCTATGAAAAATGCCCCCTTTTAAGTCCACTGTTTCTTTTCAATTATCAGAAATTTTCTCATTTATCTCATTTCATACGAAGCTTTTAGTTGAAGTCACTGGTATGACCGACTTTATTGTTAGGGAATTGTAAAAAAACTAGAAAACAAATGGATTAAACTACGTAATTTAGTGAGTATACCATGATTGACAACATTTGGTTTGATAATTTGCAACAGCCATTTTGTAAAATGCATTGTTCATGAAAATTGTAACTGGTGTTACTGTCCCTGGTGTCACCTTTTAAGGGTAACACCAGTGAAAATCAGTAACACCAGTGACTCCCATTTATAGATAAACTTAATTCAAATCTATTCATTTACTTCTTTTGCATAAAATAGCACTAAGATTTTGTGATTCTAACTTTTCTTTATCATTGTCAATCCTCCTTTGGTCAGGTATGGCTAAATTGTCCAGGTGAGAAGCAGCAACATTACAGACAGTGTCTTTGTTGTACATTTTAGTTGTTTTAGTTCAAATGTTTTTAAAATGTTGTTGATGTTCTTTTACTAACTGCTTTCACTAATTGCCAAATGTAACAATTTAGTCTCCTCTACATAATTATAGTTGAAGAATAAGGATATTTGGTCTTATGTATGTCACTGGTGATTCATTGCGTCACTGGTGTTACTGTGTTTTTTTTTTTTGTTACATTAAATAAAATGTGTCACATGTAGCATGATATTAATTTTACATCCACTGAATTATGCTACACTCAAGAGTTAAGATTTAAAGGATTACATCATTACTTGTTTATAACTGTTTTTCAAATATTTTCATTGTTATAGCAAATACATGGTTGCACAAATGAATTAACATCATTCAATCACACTTTTAACAAACCTGATTAAAATAAATAAAACAATATCCTTATTGCATTATCATTATTTTCCTGGAACTCTGACTACATGTGGTGAAAAAAAATCAAGAAATAATATTTCATATAAACCTAAATATTATCAAAGTAGTAAGGTAACAGCTGTTACGGAGCTGAGAGACGTGCGGATCCATGTGCAAGGCTTTTATTAAACAAAGGCATGGTCAGGAAACAAGCAAGGTTCAGACAATGGTAAACAGGTATATCACAGGCAAGGCAAAGAGTATCCAAAACGGGCGTGAGTCAGTCGACAGCGAACAATATCCAAAGGGGCTTGACAAGAGAGGTGATCCGTAAACGTGAGCAATAATCCAGGCGAGGTGCAAACACAATCCGAACAGCAGGCAAGGGGTAAATCCAAGGTACACAGGCAGAGATCAGGAAACAGGAAAACACGAGACAAGGCTAAGCTAGACTATGAATTAGAAACTAGAAACTAGAAACTAGAAACTAGGGCAGGTAACTGGCTCAGTAGCGCAGCTATAACACGATGAGCGATAAACGCTGATCAATACTCGGCAGTGAGAGAGAGGAAGTCCATGGTTTGTGTAAGGTGTGTGATTGGCTGCAGCTGAGTGTAATGAGTGCAATGAATTGTGGGGACTGAAGTCCAGTATAAGTGTAACAGTCTGTGCAGTGTGAGAGTCAATATGATAACAGAACGACCTCTTGTGGAAAGTGAGCAGAAGGGCAGGCATAGGATTCGTAACAACACCAGTGACAAAAAATGGTACATGTGGTCTTTAAATAAATGCACAAAAAATATAAAAAATCATTAAGCTTTCATTTATGTGTATTCATAAAGTCAAAAGGTAATCTAATAATGTGGTTGAAGTTTAAATGTTAGAAAAAGAAATACATTAAGACATCTTGCCATACCAAAAGTGGACGTTTCTGTAGAATGACCCATACACACACACACACACACACACTATATATATATATATATATATATATATATATATATATATATATATATATAGCTATTTAAAATATCTATTTGAATATATTTTAAAATGTAATTCATTCCTGTGATTTCAAAGCTGAAATTTTAGCATCATTACTCCAGTCACATGATCCTTCAGAAATCATTCTAATATTCTGATTTGCTGCTCAAAAAACATTCATTATTATTATGTTGATGTCACTCTTCGCTGTAGGAAGGATGCTGGAGATGCAGAGAAACGTTTAACAGGAATAATCACAACAGGCACTTGAGCAACACACGTAGTAACCAAGTAGACCTGACAGGGAGAAACACACAGACAGGAATTTAAATACACAGGATAATTAATTAAACACAGGCGCAGGGGATGAACGAATTAGACTAAATGAGGACAGGAACAGGAAAATAACCAAATATGGGCATAAACACTGGGACACAGGGAGCACATGGGGAGCTAAACACACACACAGACAGTCCAGACTCCTGACAGTTGAAAACAGCTGAGTAGAATTTTTTCAGGTTTCTTTGATGAATAGAAAGTTCAGAAGAACCTGCATTTATCTAAAATAGAAATCTTTTGTAACATTATAAATGTCTTTATCATCACTTTTGATCAATTTAAAGCTTGCTAAATAAAAGTATTAATTTCTATAATGCTAATCTTTGGATCTTTCTATTCATCAAAGAATCCTGAAAAAATGTACTGAACTGTTTTAAATATTGATAATAATAATAATAATAATAATAATAATAATAAATGTTTACTGAACAGCAAATCAGTATATTAGAATGATTTCTGAAGGATCATGTGACACTGAAGACTGGAGTAATGATGCTGAAAATTTAGCTTTGATCACAGGAATAAATTACAGTATATTCAAATAGAAAGCAGTTATTTTAAATAGTAAAAAATATTTCACAATATTACTGCTTTTGCTGCATTTTGGATCAAATAAATGCTGGCATGGTGAGCAGAAGAAATTTATTTTAAAAACGTTAAAAATCAGTCTGTTCAGTCAGTATCAACTTTGGTAAGTAAAATATTTTGTCTTGTTTAACATCTGTTTTTACCTCTGCCTTCACAAGCGAGGAAAATGTGTGTAATTTTGCACAATTAACTGCCTGCACTTTGATATTTTTTTAAAAATTAAAGTACTCCAGGCTCGTCTTCTTTTTGAGGAAAGAAGGGCAATCAGCTATACCCATTTGTTCTAGTTCTACGGTAACTGAAGCACCACATGAGCTAGAGTTCTTGGGATCCAATGTTGAGCTTGAGGCCATAGAGAGTGAGCAAACAGTGTCTACTTTTCTTTCACTCTCCTCGACAACATGCAGTGTATTCAGTGTGAGAAGTTTGGATGTGGAGAGTTATGTTAAAGTCTAGAAGCTTGCAATGCAATCTCTTTCACCTTGAATATGTCTCTGTTTACTATGTCTCTGTAACTTCGGGCCTCCAAGCATTTGGCTCATGCAGTCAGTCACTACTGATTCGCATGTCCACAGTACTGTGTTTGCAACAAGCAGTGTCCCAGTTGCCCACATCATGTTGAATACCCAGTGGAACGGTTGTTCTGTGCTGCTCAGTCACTTCAGGGGTTCAGTCGAGAAGGTCTACCCCTATGGGTCACGACATGACCACTCGACAAGCAAACAAGACCATCTTCCAGGTTTCAGACATGCAGTGCCTCTCTTAATTATTGGCAGTATGGCATCTTGCTGACTTTATTTTCTGGTGCCAAAAAAGGATAGCAGTTTGCGGTCAATCGTGGACTCAAGACATGCAGTTTCAGAATTTTGATGCTGAAACATATTATGTCTCAAATTCAAACAAGAGATTGGTTTGTAACTAGCAATCTAAAGGATGTATATTCCATTTTTAGATTGTCTAGAGGCAAAGGAAGACCTCGGGTTTGCTTTTGTCAAAGCTTACCAGCTTCTTCCTATCAGCTTAGCCTTGATGCCTCGTACAATCATGAACGATCACAATAGACACCTCATTAGTAGTTTGGGACAGTGTTTACGAAGGCCTATGAAGTCTGAAGGGGCGATCATCTCACATTGGCATATAAATTGGCTAGAGATGATGGCAGGTTTCTTTGGCTTAACCAGTTTTTTTTCCCACATCCTCAGGATTGCCATGTGGTCTTCTTGAGAATGGACAACATATCAGTAGTCTCATACCTAAACTATCAAAGAGAATGCACTCTTCACATTTGTTGTGTTTAAAGAGGCACATTCTACTTTGGGCACAAACAAGTTTCTGTGGTGAAGGAGAGTACACATCCCAGGTTGGTTGTGTCTTCAATTGGTGGCTCCATTTTGGCTGTGTCATGTGTGGTTCTCAGCTCAACTCAACTCAGCTCAACACAACTCAACTGCTCTCAACAATCAGAGCAGATCAGATCAGATCTTTGAATTCTAGAGCCCACGGGCCTCATTTATAAAGCGTGTGTACGCTCAGATTTGATCTTAGTGTGTGCGTACGCTTAAATCCACACCAACGCTCATATTTGTAAAAATTGTCTTTGACATGGAAAAGTGCTTAGCGTCACGTCAGGGTCTGAGCAGGCGTACGCACTTTTTCTTGTTCAAGTACTGCAGGTTTTTGAAAATGTAAGCTGTTCTTGTAGCTCGCTGTTCCAAATTAAAGAATATGGATGATGACTGGTGATCTTTTACATGTTAATGACATTAATTAGGAGTCGTTTACAGGGCAGAGAGCTGAAACCATTCATTTGCGCGCAAGTTCAAGATAATTTGCGATTCATAGATTTGCGATTCATTAGATCTGAGAGGGACACGTACGTGCGTTTTCTGTACACAAGTTCATTTTATGAATCACATGTACGCATATTTGAGAAATGATCGTAAGATCAATTTTAGGATGGTTTCTGTGCAACATTTTATAAATGAGGCCTTGTATGTGTTTAAGTGATGGCTATTCACTTCTTAGTTTGTCCTGTAAACTATATATATATATATATATATATATATATATATATATACACACACAGGTGAATCGCAATAAATTAGAATGTCGTGGAAATGTTCATTTATTTCAGTAATTCAACTCAAATTGTGAAACTCGTGTATTAAATAAATTCAATGCACACAGACTGAAGTAGTTTAAGTCTTTGGTTCTTTTAATTGTGATGATTTTGGCTCACATTTAACAAAATCCACCAATTCACTATCTCAACAAATTAGAATACTTCATAAGACCAATAAAAAAAAACATTTTTAGTGAATTGTTGGCCTTCTGGAAAGTATGTTCATTTACTGTATATGTACTCAATACTTGGTAGGGGCTCCTTTTGCTTTAATTACTGCCTCAATTCGGCGTGGCATGGAGGTGATCAGTTTGTGGCACTGCTGAGGTGGTATGGAAGCCCAGGTTTCTTTGACAGTGGCCTTCAGCTCCTCTGCATTTTTTGGTCTCTTGTTTCTCATTTTCCTCTTGACAATACCCTATAGATTCTCTATGGGGTTCAGGTCTGGTGAGTTTGCTGGCCAGTCAAGCACACCAACACCATGGTCATTTAAACACAATGGACCAACACCAACAGATGACATTACACCTCATATCATCACAGACTGTGGAAACTTAACACTGGACTTCAAGCAACTTGGGCTATGAGCTTCTCCACCCTTCCTCCAGACTCTAGGACCTTGGTTTCCAAATGAAACACAAAACTTGCTCTCATCTGAAAAGAGGACTTTGGACCACTGGGCAACAGTCCAGTTCTTCTTCTCCTTACCCCAGGTAAGACGCCTCTGATGTTGTCTGTGGTTCAGGAGTGGCTTAACAAGAGGAATACGACAACTGTAGCCAAATTCCAAAGTCTGTGTGTGGTGGCTCTTGATGCCTTGACCCCAGCCTCAGTCCATTCCTTGTGAAGTTCACCCAAATTCTTGAATCGATTTTGCTTGACAATCCTCATAAGGCTGCGGTTCTCTCGGTTGGTTGTGCATCTTTTTCTTCCACACTTTTTCCTTCCACTCAACTTTCTGTTAACATGCTTGGATACAGCACTCTGTGAAGAGCCAGCTTCTTTGGCAATGAATGTTTGTGGCTTACCCTCCTTGTGAAGGGTGTCAATGATAGTCTTCTGGACAACTTTCAGATCAGCAGTCTTCCCCATGATTGTGTAGCCTAGTGAACCAAACTGAGAGACCATTTTGAAGGCTCAGGAAACCTTTGCAGGTGTTTTGAGCTGATTAGCTGATTGGCATGTCACCATATTCTAATTTGCTGAGATAGTGAATTGGTGGGTTTTTGTTAAATGTGAGCCAAAATCATCACAATTAAAAGAACCAAAGACTTAAACTACTTCAGTCTGTGTGCACTGAATTTATTTAATACACGAGTTTCACAATTTGAGTTGAATTACTGAAATGAACTTTTCCACGGCATTCTAATTTATTGAGATGCACCTGTATATATATATATACACATGCAGATTTGAATGCAGCTGGTGATGTTTTTCATATATATATACACACACAGTGGGTACGGAAAGTATTCAGACCCCCTTAAATTTTTCACTCTTTGTTATATTGCAGCCATTTGCTAAAATCATTTAAGTTCATTTTTTTTTCTCATTAATGTACACACAGCACCCCATATTGACAGAAAAACACAGAATTGTTGACATTTTTGCAGATTTATTAAAAAAGAAAAACTGAAATATCACATGGTCCTAAGTATTCAGACCCTTTGCTCAGTATTTAGTAGAAGCACCCTTTTGATCTAATACAGCCATGAGTCTTTTTGGGAAAGATGCAACAAGTTTTTCACACCTGGATTTGGGGATCCTCTGCCATTCCTCCTTGCAGATCCTCTCCAGTTCTGTCAGGTTGGATGGTAAACGTTGGTGGACAGCCATTTTTAGGTCTCTCCAGAGATGCTCATTTGGGTTTAAGTCAGGGCTCTGGCTGGGCCATTCAAGAACAGTCACAGAGTTGTTGTGAAGCCACTCCTTCGTTATTTTAGCTGCGTGCTTAGGGTCATTGTCTTGTTGGAAGGTAAACCTTCGGCCCAGTCTGAGGTCCTGAGCACTCTGTAGAAGGTTTTCGTACAGGATATCCCTGTACTTGGCCGCATTCATCTTTTCCTCGATTGCAACCAGTCGTCCTGTCCCTGCAGCTGAAAAACACCCCCACAGCATGATGCTGCCACCACCATGCTTCACTGTTGGGACTGTATTGGACAGGTGATGAGCAGTGCCTGGTTTTCTCCACACATACCGCTTAGAATTAAGGCCAAAAAGTTCTATCTTGGTCTCATCAGACCAGAGAATCTTATTTCTCACCATCTTGGAGTCCTTCATGCAGGCTTTCATGTGTCTTGCACGGAGGAGAGGCTTCCGTCGGGCCACTCTGCCATAAAGCCCCGACTGGTGGAGGGCTGCAGTGATGGTTGACTTTCTACAACTTTCTCCCATCTCCCGACTGCATCTCTGGAGCTCAGCCACAGTGATCTTTGGGTTCTTCTTTACCTCTCTCATCAAGGCTCTTCTCCCCCGATAGCTCAGTTTGGCCGGACGACCAGCTCTAGGAAGGGTTCTGGTCGTCCCAAACATCTTCCATTTAAGGATTATGGAGGCCACTGTGCTCTTAGGAACTTTAAGTGCAGCAGAAATTTTTTTGTAACCTTGGCCAGATCTGTGCCTTGCCACAGTTCTGTCTCTGAGCTCTTCAGGCAGTTCCTTTGACTTCATGATTCTCATTTGCTCTGACATGCACTGTGAGCTGTAAGGTCTTACATAGATAGGTGTGTGGCTTTCCTAATCAAGTGCAATCAGTATAATCAAACACAGCTGGACTCAAATGAAGGTGTAGAACCATCTCAAGGATGATCAGAAGAAATGGATAGCACCTGAGTTAAATATATGAGTGTCACAGCAAAGGGTCTGAATACTTGCCATGTGATATTTCAGTTTTTCTTTTTTAATAAATCTGCAAAATGTCAACAATTCTGTGTTTTTCTGTCAATATGGTGTGCTGTGTGTACATTAATGAGGAAAAAAAATGAACAAATGATTTTAGCAAATGGCTGCAATATAACAAAGAGTGAAAAATTTAAGGGGGTCTGAATACTTTCCGTACCCACTGTATGTATATATATGTATTGTTACATCCCAGATGTAAGGGTCTAGGGTAAGGGAGTAACAGAGGAAAGTAAACATAAAATTGATTGGAGTGAGCGAGTACCAGTCCCCTGCCAGGCACAACAGACACGTCAAATTCCAAGAAACCAAGTGTTTTTAATTTACAGAATTTCCAAATGACAAAGTAAACTAGGAAGCAAAAATAGACTTCAGGAGGGAGAAAGGCCAAAACAACAAACAAAAGGACCCTCTGACTAGTTAGGGAGTAGAACTGCCTAAACTGACAAAACAAAAGAAAATTAACAACAGAAATGTACACTAACTCCCTAACTAAGCAAAAACAAGAGAAAAAGATTCACAGAAATAAAATGGCACCCACCTCCCTACAGCTTCCAACATTAGAGACACACGTAGCGCAACAACAACGCCACTTACGTAATCGGATGGCTTCAATAAGCCATAACCTGGGTAAGGTTTACACAATATCACACTCTTACAAGACAACACAAAGCAGGCAAGCGATAGAACACCCTGGAAGTCAAGCTTCAGTGTGGTAGGCATTTTGAACAGCTTTTGTGCTTGCAGCCTCTTGCACAGTAACGAGCAACAGGTGAGAGCGATCACCTTCCTCTCCTCCACACCTGGTTGAGCAGCAGTAACACACAGAGACACAGAAGGGGAGAGAGAGAGAATGATAGCACACAGCAGCACGTACAAGCCAACAATACTATATCAATAAACATAACACCCCCACCCATAAGTTTTCAAGCATCAACCAACGTCTTGAAAAGAAGAGAACTATACAAACCAAATACTCACTTTTCTTTCACTCTACAGCACAATATACTCTCGAAAGGGCATCTGCTACAGTATTTTCAGAACCTTTACAGTACTGGATATTCAAATTGTATTCTTGAATAATGAGGGACCGCCTCATTAGACGCTGATTCGAATTTCGCATTCTGTGCAGAAAAACGAGGGGGTTATGGTCTGTATAGAAAGTGATGGCATGATTACTGCCTCCAAGGTAAACTTCGAAATGTTGTAATGCTAACACCAGGGCTAGAGCCTCTTTCTCAATAGTACTATACTTCTGCTGAGCATTGAGGAACTTCTTTGAAAAGTAGCATACAGGGTGTTCTACACCATTGGCATCTTCCTGCAGCAACACAGCTCCGGCACCAGAGGAACTGGCATCCACCTGCAGTTTGAACGGGAAAGTGAAACAAGGAGCAGAAAGTACAGGAGTACTACTTAGGAGATCTTTGGCAGCATCAAAGGCAGAGTCACACTCAGGGGACCATACAAACTTTCGGGCAGTACTGAGCAAGTCAGTCAAAGGAGTGACTACTGTAGCAAAATTCCTACAGAAGCTCCTATACCCCACCATTCCAAGGAAACGTCTTAACTCTCTTTTATTACGGGGTATGGGAAACTTCAAGATAGCTTCTACCTTTGCCTCCACAGGCTTTACTTGACCCTGACCTACCTTTTTTACCCAAATAGGTAACCACTGCTTTGGCAAATTCACACTTTTTCAGGTTAAGAGTTAGTGAAGCGTTGGTTAGCTGCGTAAAAACTTGATCAAGGCTACTTAGATGTTCTTCCCAAGTGTGGGAGTAAACTACTACATCATCCAAGTAGGCTTCACAGTTAGGGATTCCTAAGAGCACTCGTAGCATTAACCTTTGAAATGTTGCAGGAGCATTACGCATCCCGAAGGCCATAACAGAGTATTGCAGCAGATTATCAGGGGTCACAAAGGCAGATATCTCAGACGCACGGGCAGTCAGTGGCACTTGCCAATACCCTTTCAGAAGGTCAAGTTTTGTGATAAAATGGGCACAACCAATTCGGTCCACACAGTCCTCCATTCTGGGTAGAGGAAAGGATTCTGGCTTTGTTACGGCATTTATGACCTGATCGTCAGTGGAGGCCGGACACCTGGATGAGCCCCGGGGACATATCCCCAGTGAAGACCTCGACTTAAATACAATAGAACTTAAAATTAAACAAAATAACTATAAATATAATAAAATACCTAACTACATAATACTATTATTGTTAGAAATTGCAACAATATAAAAATAGAAATATAATACATTTATACATTTAACATTTAATTAAAACAATAAGTAAAAAAATAAATAATAATATCCTGGCCAGAGGAGAACTGGCCCCCCGACTGAGCCTGGTTTCTCCCAAGGTTTTTTTCTCCATTCTGTCACAGAGGGAGTTTTGGTTCCTTGCCGCTGTCGCCTCTGGCTTGCTCAGTTGGGGACACTTAATTTTTTACGATTAACGTCAATTTTATTTCATAGATACTATTTAAACTAAACTGAGCTAGACAATGACATCTCTGAATTCAATAATGAAATGCCTTTAACTGAAAATTGAGTGTTTAATCTTATTATTATACATTACTGACACTCTATCCTCCAATTTGATACTGTTAAGTGCTTTGACACAATCTGTATTGTTAAAAGCGCTATATAAATAAAGGTGACTTGATTTATTTTGCGGTAGTCTGTGCAAAAACGGAAGGTTGAGTCTTGTTTGGGCACCAATAAACAAGGGGAACTCCAAGGGCTCTGACTTGGTGTGGCAAGACTATGCTTTAAAAGATATTCAACTTCCCTCCTCATTATCTCTCGTTTTTGAGGATTAACATGGTACGAGTGTTGCTTTATGGGGGAACAGTTACCTACGTCTAGGTCATGGGTGACCATAGTGGTTCTGCCAGGAACATCAGGAAAGAGGATGGGGTACTTATTAAACAGCCGAATAATCGATTCTTTCTGATCCTGAGGCAGGTATGCAAGGTAGTCGTCAAGTTGACTGAACACTGTTGAATTTTGAAAATGTTCAGGAGTCAGTTCACGAATGTCTGGGTCATCTACAGAGGAGCAAAGAGCAGCAGGCAACACCACAGCAGGCTTAACTGCTTCAACATCCTTGCTTGAAGTAACTTTTGTCTCACTTTTGGCAACATAAGACTTTAACATATTAACGTGACATACTCTGCTTTTTCTCCTTCGATCTGGAGTAGAAATGACATAATTGGTCTCACTCAACTTCTTCTCGACACTGTAGGGGCCAGCAAATCTAGCATGCAGTGCTGAGGACGGAACGGGGAGTAAAACAAGCACTTGATCCCCAGGCTGGAAGTTGCGTTCAACAGACCTTCTATCAAACCTCGACTTCATTTTAGACTGAGTACGCACAATATGAGCTTTAGCAACGTCACAGGCACTATGCAGTCGTTCACGGAAGTTACTGACATAGTCTAACAGGTTGGTGGTAAGTGGGGTTTTTGACATCAGTTGTTCTTGAAGGAGTTTTAGGGGTCCGCGAACTGTGTGACCAAACACGAGTTCAGACGGACTGAACCCTAATGATTCCTGGATAGTTTCTCGAACAGCAAACAGCAGCAATGGCAGTCCTTCCACCCAGCCTTTTCCTGTACTCACACAGCATGTACGTAGCATGGACTTGAGAGTCTGATGGAATCGTTCTAACGCCGCTTGTGACTCTGGGTGATAGGCGCTAGACATCTGATGAGAAACTCCCAACTCCTTCAAAACCTGAGCAAACAGTTTTGAGGTGAAGTTGGAGCCTTGGTCAGTTTGGATGACCTTCGGTAGTCCAAACGTTGAGCAGAACTTGATGACCTCTTTTACTACCATGTTAGCTCTCAGGGAACGCAGTGGAACAGCTTCTGGGAACCGTGTAGCAGTACACATTAATGTTAAAATATACTGATGACCAGATTTTGACTTGGGCAAGGGTCCAACACAATCGAAGATCAAGCGTTCAAAAGGCTCATTCATCACTGGTATAGGCTGAAGAGGAGCAGAGGGAACAGTCTGGTTGGGCTTACCTGAGACTTGACAATCATGGCAAGCTCGGCAGTAACTCACTACACTGTTCCTCAATCCAGGCCAGAAGAAATATTTTAATATGCGTTTATACATCTTAGTGATACCAAGGTGACCAGACAAGGGATGCTCATGCGCCAGCTGCAGGACCTGGGGACGGTAAGCAGAAGGTAAGACAAGTTGATGTACAGCCAACACGTCACCATTCACTTGTGGTCGCCATCGTCGCATGAGTACATCATCATCCAAATAAAATGTAACTGGACCACCTGGAGCTTTATCCAAACTGACAGCAGCATCTAGACAGAACAATAGAGATGGGTCAGTTTTCTGAGCAGCAGCAAGGTCCTCCTTTCCAACTTTTAAGGAAGTTGCAGCTGAATCAGAGTTCATCTTTTCACAAGAAGAGATCTCCGGTTTAATGAGCAGTGTGCATTCTGAAATGTCTGACACAGGGTTCATAAATGAGTCAGTGAGGTTCACAACACCATCCCACTTCCGGGACTGTGCTCGAGTAACAGCACAGGCGGGAAAAACAGCAGGGAAATGAGCAGCGACATCTGGCTGTCCTGTCACCTCAGGCTTATCCACCACAATAGGACAAGGGAACACTTTACCTCCAGCCAGGTCATTTCCTAGGATGACGCTTACACCCTCCACCGGTAGTTCAGTTCTTACGCCAATCCGAACCGGACCTGTGACCAAATCAGATTTCAAGAAGACAGTATGCAAAGGTACTTTAACACAGCCTAGTTCAATCCCTCGAACTAGTACATCTGTACCAGAGTACGTTTCAGGAGAGAAAGGTAAGGCTTCAGCTAACATAAAGGTCTGCGCAGCCCCCGTATCTCGCAGGATGGTTACTGGTCGGCCAGGTGAGTCAGCTGAAAGAGACACAGAGCCAGTTAAAAGGAAGGGTTGGTAACCAGAACTCTGGAGCTGTGAGAATGAGTGGTCCGAGGTAGAACCAGCTTGAGCAAAAGCTACACTTTTAGCTTTTTCAGCAGCAGACTTCTGTTTCCACGCTTTACAGTTGGATATCAGGTGATCTGGGTCTAAGCAGTAAAAACAGACACGCTTGCGGCTTGAGTGATCCAGTATAGGCTTCTCTCTTTCAGATTTCTCAGAGAAAAAAGTAGATGACATTACCCTCTCTTTCTGCTCATTTCCGAAGTTCCGGCGTTTAAACTGGCGTGTAGAAGAGAATACTGACCAGTGTGTGAGTGCGAACTCATCCGCTAACACTGCGGCTTCAGGGAGTGAATTTATCTTTTGCTCATTAAGGTGAACTACAATGTTTTCTGGAATACAGTTTTTGAACTCTTCAAGCAAAATAAGTTGCTGCAGTTGATCAAGACTGGTAACTTTACTAGCTAAACACCATTTCTCAAACAGGGTTCTCTTTTCTCGTGCGAACTCAACAAAAGTGCGTTTGGCGGTTTTCGATGTACCTCGAAAGCGCTGGCGATATGCTTCAGGCACTAATTCATATGCACGTAGAACAGCTGCTTTTACAACATCATAATCCAAAGACTGCTCTATTGGTAGCGCAGCACATACCTCTTGAGCCTTACCCACAAAATTACATTGAAGCAGTAGACCCCACATATCCTTGGGCCAACCTAGTTTTTCAGCGATTCGCTCAAAGGCTATGAAGTAGGCATCTACCTCAGCTTCTCAAAAGGGAGGCACTAATTTTATATACCTTGCTACATCAAAGTTAACCTGAGCATCATTCGGAGAACCAAAATTAACAGTGCTACTCTGTGCCGGAACAGCAGACAAAGGTGAGGAAGGTCTAGAGCGTGGAGCTGGCACAGGCTTACGGCGTAAAATCTCTGCCTCAATTGCTAAACTTTTCAGCTTAATATCTCTCTGAGCCTGAGCTTCAATAGCACGGAGCTGGATAACTTGAGTGTCATGCTCCTGTTTTTTAATGGCTAGCTCAAGTTCTTTTAGCCTGATCGCTAATACAGGATCCATGCTCGGTTCAGAATCAAGGGGAACAGCTGCAGCACTAGTTTCAGCCATTTCAGCTACTTCACTCTCCTCCTCTACCCCTTCAGTCTGCGAATCAGTCGGTAGAATACCAGTGTTAACTAACTCCGTGTACAGTTGATCTTTTAAAACCGCTTTTGTTATATCCCTAGACACAGAGATATTAAAGAACTCCGCAATTAACAGCAAGTCCTTCTTACGGCAACGATTAAAAACTTCTACTGAGGAAGCGAGGGTAAACTCAATCAAATCAAATTCCATTCCACATAGATACCTCTCCACCCGTACCAAAAAGAAAGAAAACAGCCAAAAGTTAGTTAAGCAATACAAGAAATATCAAAACACAAATTAGCTTGAAATGCTCACTTAAATTTTACTTTGCACAAGATTTCAAACACACATTTTAGTATCACAAAATTTTTCAGCTTTACTTTGCACCGAATGGAATATTTCACTGCTTTACAGTGTTGAATAGATCCCGGACGAGCCCCCAATTTTCACTGTTACATCCCAGATGTAAGGGTCTAGGGTAAGGGAGTAACAGAGGAAAGTAAACATAAAATTGATTGGAGTGAGCGAGTACCAGTCCACTGCCAGGCACAACAGACACGTCAAACTCCAAGAAACCAAGTGTTTTTATTTACAGAATTTCCAAATGACAAAGTAAACTAGGAAGCAAAAATAGACTTCAGGAGGGGGAAAGGCCAAAACAACAAACAAACGGACCCTCTGACTAGTTAGGGAGTAGAACTGCCTAAATAAAAGAAAATTAACAACAGAAATGTACACTAACTCCCTAACTAAGCAAAAACAAGAGAAAAAGATTCACAGAAATAAAATGGCACCCACCTCCCTACAGCTTCCAACATAGAGAGACATGTAGCGCAACAACAACGCCACTTACGTAATCGGATGGCTTCAATAAGCCGTAACCTGGGTAAGGTTTACACAATATCACACTCTTACAAGACAACACAAAGCAGGCAAGAGATAGAACACCCTGGAAGTCAAGCTTCAGTGTGGTAGGCATTTTGAACAGCTTTTGTGCTTGCAGCCTCTTGCACAGTAACGAGCAACAGGTGAGAGCGATCACCGTCCTCTCCTCCGCACCTGGTTGAGCAGCAGTAACACACAGAGACACAGAAGGGGAGAGAGAGAATGATAGCACACAGCAGCACGTACAATCCAACAATACTATATAAATAAACATGGAACGTAACAGTATATATATATAAAGAAAAACATAACCAGCTGCATTCAAATCTGCGTTCGCTGGCTGGCACAGAGCCAGTAGGGGTGGGCGGATCGATCGTAATATCCATATCCAACGTTGGTATCGGTATCGGATCTATACTAGCCTGATTAGATCGATACTTCAGGTTAATTTTCTCTCCTCTACACTTAATATATTGCTTAATACATTCAACAAAGAATATACATGTCTGTGTGTTTATATACCGCTCTTTTCGCGTCTCGTATGCATACTGCTCCTCCCCTGCTTTAGTGTTTTGTTGTTATGCCATCAGTGGATATTATTGGCTACAGTGAGAGATGGAACGGTAGAAATTCGCTACTGTGGCAACAGCACCAAACTTATTCACCTTTTTCAATGTGGAAGTAAACTTTTTTCATAGACTGAATGTGCGAGACTTCCACTTCATTAGGCATGGTAGGGAAATCATGAGGAAAATAATAGTGCAATACACGGTAAAATTGTTTGTGCTATCCACCGCGTGTGTTTATAATTAAGACAATACATTAAAATAATATGGTAAGAAACACCGGTTTGCAATACCAAGCAAGCAGCAAAACGAGCTGTTTTGTATAGTTAAAAATTGCTGGAAGCAAATGGGACTGGAAGCCAGACCCATAAAATTTACCGAATTTGGCCTTTTTATACAGTATTACTGCCTTCAACCATTAAGCCACGTTGTTTTTTTCCCTTTATAAAGATTTTCTATCAGAGGAAAACACTTAACATGCATGCACTTTGCATTCATATCCTGGGCTGCTTTCCTGCATATAGTTTGCATCATGAGTTGGCCTTTCAATATTACTTTCTTAATGCATTAGGCCACGTTAAGTTTTTTTTCTTTATAACTCTTTTCTAGGCTATGGGAGGAAAATACTTAACACGAACCTTTACGCATTGCTTTCATATTCTGGGCTCCTCTGCTTGCAAACTCCTTTCAGAAAGGCAAATAATATCCACATAGCTTTAAGTTGAATGTAATATTTTAGTCATATCAACATAAGTTATTGTTCATTTTCAAAGTGTAATTGGTCATTTAAATGTATGTTATTAAAAAGGGAAAAGTATCGTTATCGGTATCAGTATCGGCGATACTGGCCCTGTATTTACTTGGTATCGGATGATACCAAAATTTGCAGTATCGCACACCCCTAAGAGCCAGAGACACTCACGTTTTTAAAGCGCTGCGCATTATAACCAATCACATACGATTCTGTTGAGCTTATGAATGCAAGGACCAATCAGAGGTGTTCAGATGAGTCATCGCTGAAACAAGCTGTTTCATCACCGGGCGCTGACTGATTGAATTCTCTCATCAGAAACAACAAAGTGAAGATGTACGAATGTAAGTAAGATATTAATTTCACAGTGTAAAAAGCTTTAGAGATTATTATGGCCGTTTTTGAGAGTGCTTGAACTCGCTGGACTGAAGTGAAAATGTTCTTTGATAATGTAAACGTTCTTTGCTCGCTTTTTGTACAATGAAAGTGTTATAGGCTAATTAGTAACTTACAATGTTTTTATTAAATTCACATTAAATACAAAGTCAGTCGTATTAAAAATATTATATATATATAAATATATAAATATCTGGTACTTAAGTAAAAAGACGGATTTTTATGCAAAGTTAATAGACTTGGTCGGCATTGCTGGGAACGCCCACAAAAACGTCATATCCGTTTATGCCGTGGGGGAAAACAAACCGTTTGAATTAATGCGCGGAGACCTTGTTAGACGCTTGATCTTTACTTTTTGTTATGATTTCGATTGATTTTTGCTTGGTGCAATGCCGAAAAGTTGCTGTGTGGCATTCTGTATCTCTAATAAGTTAAAAAAAAAAATAACCCGATCTTAAGATTTATATACTGCCGAATAGCACACAACATCAGAACTCCGACAGCAGTTATGGATATACAACGTATGAAACATATCAAACTTAATATTCATATTTATATGCACTCCAGATAGGCTACACAACTTACCCTTGAATGACCTGTCATTAGTCCCGTCCCCCTGCACCGCAGCCCAGTTCTGATGGGGCTTACAGCAACCCTCCTTCACATCAAACAAATGTCACTCCCTGATATTTTGTGATGTAAATGTCATAATCTATTAAAACATTTATTTCATATTATTATAGGCTACACAATCCCTTACGAAAATTAACAATGGTATTACTATAGCAAAAGTAGGCTAGTAGGCTAACCGTGTTTTTTGTAGCCTATAACCACAGTTTTACTTCAAATGCCATGGTTAAACTATGGTTAGTATAGCAAAACATGTTTAATTTGTTTTTACCATGGTTTACCTACAATAACCATGTTTTTTTTTTTTTTTTGTAACCACGGTTAGTTTTCGTAAGGTATATTTTCATGCTATTTTATGTCTTTTTTATTTTACTGCGTGTATTTGTGAAAATGGTTAGACTATACGTTTAGCACACACCACATAATGCTGTGCAAAGGCACTTCAGACCTTTAATGTTACCTATGTTTTGTCAATGTTAAAATTCTTTTTAATATATCAATAAAAACGTATGACAGGCTTTTACTCTAGTCTTTATCACATTATTAAAATTAAGCAAAACAAAACGACAAATGTTTACTTTCACAAGCCGTCACGTATAGGCTTGTAGTAAGCTGTCTCTCGCTGGAGACTCAATCAGGTAACAAAAAGTGTCGGGAAACGACACCTTTGGTCATTCCGTTGGGTCGTTTGTCCAGTCACAGATACCGTACGGACAGTCCGACCCAATACGGCTCAGTTTTTCGACGTATCTTGCTCTGTCGAGCGGCAGAAATTATTTTATGTAGACCATTCTGGGTCAACACTATGCTTTTCCAATGAGGAGGAAAGGATCGCTTTCCCCCACGCTGACTCCGCCCACACAGCTATGACGCCACACCGACCAAATCTATAGATTACACTATTAGGCTAATTTGCCCGTCGCCCGTTATAAATCAACTAACATAATCTATAAAGGTGCAAAATGCATTTGCTTACACATATTTGAGAATCGAGATATTTCATGATATATTTTGGGAATATTTCGAATAAAAAATAAAAAAAAATAATAAAACCCCTGCTGAAAAAACAAAACAAAACAATAGACACCATTACAAAATTTGTAATGGTTTTACTGGTTATAATGGTACTTGTATTGGTTTTACTGGAAACTGTAATGGACCCTGTTGGTCTCTACTGTTAATTGGTTGCCTTCTATTGGTGGCTTGTTAAAACCAATAAATCCTAATGGAATATTTCCTAAAACACACTACAGAAACCATTTTTCCTAATGGTTTTAATGGTTAAAAGTTGATGGTTTGTAATGTTTGTAATGGTATTTGTAGTGGAAACCATTAAAATTTTCTGTGATGGTTTTATTGTTTTTTTTTTTTCCAGTGGGGACATAAGCCTATATCAGTTATACAGTGGTATTGTGGCTGCTGTGTGTCACATGACAAGCATGAGAGTCCCCCTTCACTCGTGCCCACCTCAAAAATAAAGAGTGCACGATGCCCCTGACACTACAATACAAAATTATTTGTCAAATAAATGAACATGATGAAACATTAATTTTAGTTGAAATTGTTATAGATTACTTTTAGAGATTGCAGTGATACATGACATGGTAAAACATGACTGAATGAATAATACTTAAAGCAGGTTAAGATTGTGCCCCCTAAAAGCACAAGTGGCCCCTGTCTGTTTTTTGAAGTTTCCTGAAGGTGAGTCCTTCCCCTTTAATGATGTTCCACAAATTTGCACCTTGTTCTACTAATTTGTGGACCTGATTATTAATTTAGACAATTGGTATGATGATAAATGTTTGGGGGTACTGACTTTTTCCACAAAACAAGATTACAAAATGGTGCATGATCAGCCTAATGGCATTATAGCTCTGTTCCCTTTTGCAAGAAAGTAAGTTAAAAAATAATCTTAGTTATAACTATAAAGGCATTATCACTAAAAACTTTCTTTCTACGCTCAATAACATACAATTTGATTGCAATTATTAAGGAATGTTTTGTAGTGTTTTTGTTAGGTAAAGGAATTAATAGTAATTTATGCTTCTGATGCAATAACAGTATCTTACGCTCTCATAGAAAAATACAACAGCTACTAACGTATCGTTTATGTAGTAATTTGTACACTTTAGATAATAACGTACTTTAAGGCAGTGGTTCCCAACCTCGTTCTTGGAGGCCCCCCAATACTGCACATTTTGCATCTCTCCTTTGTCTGACACACCCATTTCAGGTCTTGGAGTCTCTACTAATGAGCTGATGATCTGAATCAGGTGTGTTTGATTAAGGAGACAAGGAAAACATGCAGTTTTGGGGGGCCTCCAGGAAAGTGGTTGGGAACCACTGCTTTAAGGTACTAATATTCACCCTTTAGGGGGTAAATACTGTACCAAGGTGTACCTTTTTGGAGGCTACTACCCCAGTGACAGCTATTGTACCATTATTTCTGAAAATGTAATCACCTCATAGAATGAGATGGTTTAAAAGTTTAGTTTAGTTTGGTTTAGACCTGTGATGGACTGGCCATCTGTTCAGGGTGTCCTCTGCTTGTGGTCTGAGGGGGGAAAATGTAACAGCAGATCTCTTTCCACATAATGGACATTCTCTTAATGTATATTCTGATATTAACAACACAATAGCAATTAATGTGATTGATCAAATGAAAATCAAGTTCTGTCTGTTTGCAGTATAGTATAGTTCTACACACACCACTTGCTATCCATTCAAAGGCAAATGGCAAGACAAATAAAAATTCTACTATTCACACATTTGCGCTGCTGTGTAAATCTGTCATCAAACCTTCTCAGTGATGAACTGTCATAAATCCAAACATGAATCCCTTCTATATTGTTTGCTATTGTGGTTGCTGAAAAATTGCACTTACCACAATACAGAGTCTTTTTGATGCTGTTTTAATGTTTTAATTTCCCAAATTATATTACATGAATATAATTTGGAATTATTGGAATTAATATTAGGAATTTTAAAAGGAAACAGACTAAATTCTACAGGAAAACTTTGGGCTTGGAAACCCTGGTTATGACTGTCACAGGTCCTCTTTTATTGTGGACTATGTAGCATAATTCCTAAAAGCTGCAAGAAACACTACATTAAATATCAGCTAAAATGAAAAACAAAAGACAGATATGCAAGCACATTCAGCTCAAGTGCAAGCAGTAAAAATACATTATATTGCCAAAAGTATTGAGTCACCCCCTTCTAATGAACAGGTTTGACTACTTTAGTAATTTCCATGAGTACAAATCTTAATGTTTAAGCATATAATGATATTCTAGGGAATTGTGTGCTTCTAATTTTAAAGCAACAGTTTGGACAGGACCCTTTTCTATTCTAACATGACAATGCCTCTGTGTATAAGGCAAGGTTCAAAAAGAAATGATTGATTTAGTCATTGGTGTTTGGTAAAGAGTTTTTGGCTCAAGATCTGCATGTAAAGTCACACCAGAGGTGTTCAGCTTGGATTAGGACTTGGCTTTCTGCAGACCAGTCAAGTTCTTCCACACTGACTAAATCAATCATTTCTTTTTGAACCTTGCCTTACACACAGAGGCATTGTCATGTTAGAATAGAAAAGGGTCCTGTCCAAACTGTTGTTTTAAAATTAGAAGCACACAATTCCCTAGAATACCATTATATGCTTAAACATTAAGATTTGTACTCATGGAAATTACTAAAGTAGTCAAAGCTGTTCATTAGAAGGGGGTGACCCAATACTTTTGGCAATATAGTGTATCATGTCAAGGAAGCAAGGGAGTTGACACCTCTCACAGAACATGTTGTCAGAACTGAAAAGAAATATAGCTAAACCCAATATAAAATAGAGATCACAGAAGATGGTGGACTTTCAGAAACCTTTTTTTTTTTTTTTAATTGCCATTTTTTTTCTTCTTTATTCTTTAAATAACTATTTGAAACCCAACTGTGGGTGTTGCCACCAAGTGGATCCATTAATTAGTGCAGTCAGTTTTAGGAAAATGAACAGAAGTGCACAGAGTTATAGTTAAGCATTCTGGGCTATATATGCACAGAAGGCCTACATGCAGACCCGGCTGATGGCAAAATGTACAGACACAAACAAAAAGTGGCAAATAAAAAACTAAAGCATACGTTCAGCAGAAGCCAGACTGTTAAAAAAAATGATTTGTAGATGGGTCAAATTAAAGAAGTAGTATAAAAACACAAGGTGTGGGAAGAATAGTTAACTTATCAATTTGGTTAAATGTAGTGAAATGAGACTGAACTGTTTAGTTATTACTTCATTACCTGAGGTGGTATTTAGGTGAGGAAAGAAAAATGTTGTCTAATGTTAAGTGGCAAAGTTAGTTTTCTTGCTTTTAAAACCTCAAAAGTGTGTGCTACAACGTGACCTAACTGCAACCAAATGGTTTTTTGTAAAATTGCAAAATTATTGTAAAAACTCAAAAATTCGATGTATAGATATATTTAGTCCTGCAGAGGGCAGTATTGAACTGAGTTACGGGAAGTGTACGAATGCATGAATGAGGCTGTTAATACTGAAGGAAGCATTTGCTGTTGCAAATAAATATGCATTTATGTTTACATACGTTTTTAAAATTATTGCATTTGTGTCATATTTGAAATGGCTTCCTATTTTTATTAATTATATTTGTGTGGTATATTTTGTCCTATTCCAGCAATGCTTCTGAAGGCCACAAAAATGCTTTCTGAAATTTACCCAATGTTAAGAGACAGGAAGGGTCAAGGGTGTGCAAATAAAAATTATTTGAGATTCAACACGAATTAAAATGCTTTTATTTATGATCAAACAAAAAAAACTTTCCCTGGTGGAAACCAGGTGGGGTGAAAATAAAGCAGTAGGCCTATAGTATTTAGCATCTCAACTAATCATATCTCCTACTGAACTAGTATTCTTAGGATACTTAGTCAGTCAGTTACATACCTGGGTCACCACTGAAATTTCAATTAACCCTCTGGTGCTCTTCGTTCACTTTTGACCGAAATATTTTATGTTTTGAATTTTTAAAAAAATCACACCTTCATCGGAATGGTATGAAACTTGGTGACTTTTATGGCATTTAGAATGTGAACACACACAAAAAAAAAAAAAAAAAAAAAAAAATGAGGGCTTGATTCGAGCAGGCTAAGTGGTCGTAAAAAAAATAGTCACACTTGTGCTCTTCGGTCAAAAATGACCGACCAAAGGAAATGAATGGGAAACTGACAAAAACACAAAAATTCAGCAAATTTTTGTGTGTACAATCTACAAATCTGCCATAATGCAGAAAAAAAGTACACAGCAACGACGGGGTGAAACTCTAAAACATCAAGAGTGCAAAACCAACACATCCACTCACACACACACACACACACACACACACACACACACACACACACACGCGTACACACACACTTATACACACACACACCTATGAACTGGTGTGACTGTAACACAGCAAATATATAAAATAAAAACAATAATTCAACTACAATGCAGTAAAAAAGTGGACAGCAAGGAAGGGGTTACACTCTGAAACATTAAGAGTGCAAAACAGGCACATCCACTCACACACACACTTTTTTCAATTCAATTCAGGTTTATTTGCATAGCGCTTTTCACAATACAAATCGTTGCAAAGCAGCTTTACAGGAAATTAAGTTTCTACAATATATTTATATATTGTAGAAACTTAATATATTTAATTTATGGCGAAATTTGGTAGTTCTGTAAGTTGTCTGAGGGTTGGCATCATCTGAGGTCCTCTGAGGGGTTGGCATCATCTCTTCTCAGGTGTTCTGGATCCAGACTGAAGCTTGTGTAAATCCTAGTTACCACGGGATGTTAATCCCGTGGCAGAAACAGAGAAACAAATAGAGACATAATTAGCGTAGCTGCTGTTCCAACCAAGCAAAAATGATTTGTTCAATCCAAGCTAAAGAACAATAATGTGTGTTTGATCAGATATAACTGCAGTACAAGATTATGAGATGCATTATGTGAATGCTTGACTAAAGAGATGTGTCTTTAATCTAGATTTAAACAGAGAGAGTGTGTCTGAACCCCGAACGTTATCAGGAAGGCTATTCCAGAGTTTGGGAGCCACATGTGAAAAGGTTCTACCTCCTTTAGTTGAATTTGTTATCCTAGGTACTACCAAAAGTCCAGAGATTTGCGACCTTAGGGAGCGTGATGGATTGTAGCGTGGTAGAAGACTAGTTAGGTACACAGGAGCTAAACCATTAAGGGCCTTATAGGTAAGTAATAATATTTTGTAACTGATGCGGAACTTAATAGGTAGCCAGTGCAGAGACTGTAAAATTGGGGTAATATGATCATATTTTCTTGACCTGGTAAGGACTCTAGCCGCTGCATTTTGGACTACCTGTAGCTTGTTTATTGAAGATGCAGGACAACCAGCTAGCAGTGCATTACAATAGTCCAGTCTAGAGGTCATGAATGCATTAACTAGCTTTTCTGCATCAGAAACAGGTAACATGTTTCGTAGCTTGGCAATGTTTCTAAGATGGAAGAATGCTGTTTTTGTAACATGGGAAATATGATTTTCAAAAGACAAGTTCGTGTCTAATATAACACCCAGATTTTTGACTGTAGAGGAAGTAACAGTACATCCATCTAGTTGCAAATTATAATCCAAGAGATTCTGTGTACTGTTTTTTGGTCCAATAAGTAATATCTCTGTCTTATCTGAATTTAATAGGAGAAAATTATTGGTCATCCAGTCTTTTACATTTTTAACACACTCTGTTAGCTTAGATAATTAGAAGTTTCATCTGGTCTTGTTGAGATATATAGTTGAGTATTATCAGCATAACAATGGAAACTAATCCTGTATTTTCTAATAATATTACCAAGGGGCAACATGTATATTGAAAATAGCAGAGGACCTAGGACAGATCCTTGTGGTACTCCATACTTTACTGGTGATAATTGAGATGACTCCCTTTTTAAATAAACAAAGTGGTAGCGATCAGACAGGTAGGATATAAACCATCTTAAAGCCTGCCATTGAATACCCGTATAGTTTTGTATTCGATCTATGAGTATGTCATGATCTATAGTGTCGAACGCAGCACTAAGATCAAGTAAGACTAGCAATGAGATGCAGCCTTGGTCTGACGCAAGAAGCAAGTCATTTGTAATTTTAAGAAGTGCGGTTTCTGTGCTATGGTGGGGCCTGAAACCTGACTGAAATTCTTCATAGAGATATTTTTTTTTGCAAAAAAGAGCACAACTGAGCATACACAACTTTTTCTAAAATTTTAGACATAAACGGAAGATTAGAAATGGGTCTGTAATTTGCTAGTTCATTAGGATCTAGTTGTGGTTTTTTAATAAGAGGCTTAATAACCGCCAGCTTGAATGATTTTGGAAAGTGACCTAAAGATATCGATGAGTTAATAATATTGAGAAGCGGTTCTTCTGCTACAGGTAACAACTCTTTCAGTAATTTAGTGGGTACAGGATCTAATAGGCATGTTGTTGGTTTAGATGCATTGATAAGTTTATTTAGCTCTTCCTGTCCTATAGTTGTAAAGCACTGCAGTTTTTCTTTGGGTGTGATGAATGGAGCTGAAGTACTAGACGCTGCAGAATCTACATTTGTTATTGTATTTCTGATGTTATCTATCTTATCAGTGAAGAAATTCATAAAGTCATTACTATTAAATTGTGAGGGAATATTTAGATCAAGTGGCGTCTGTTTATTTGTTAATCTAGCCACTGTGCTAAATAAAAACCTTGGATTGTTTTGGTTATTTTCTATGAGTTTGCGGATATGCTCGGCCCTGGCAGCTTTTAAAGCCTGTCTATAGTTGGACATACTGTTTTTCCATGCAATTCTAAAAACTTCCAAGTTAGTTTTTCTCCATTTGTGCTCAAGTTTACGAGTTTCTTTCTTGAGAGAATGGGTATTACTGTTGTACCATGACGCAGTACGTTTTTCTCTAACCTTTTTCAATTTGATGGGCGCAACAGCTTCTAATGTATTAGAGAAGATAGTGTCCATCTAGTTCATGTGTATTTATGGGTATACAGAGCAGTTGAGATAAATCAGGCAGGTTATTTCTGAATCTATCTTTAGTGGTTGGAATAATAGTTCTTCCTGGATGATAACGTGGAGCCATATAGTTAATATCAGTAATACTCAGCATGCACGATACTAAGAAATGGTCAGTAACATCATCACTTTGAGGTACGATATCTATGTCAGTAAGATCAATTCCATGCGATATAATTAAATCTAGCGTATGATTAAAACGATGAGTGGGCCTGGTGACGTTTTGCTTGACTCCAAAAGAATTTATTAGGTCAGTAAACGCAAGTCCTAACGCATCATTTGTATTATCAACGTGAATGTTAAAATCTCTGACAATTAGCGCTTTATCAACAGTAACCAATAGGTCTGAGAGGAAATCTGCAAATTCTTTTAAGAAGTCTGTATTCAGCCCTACACACACTTACAGACACATACACACACATACACAAATATACACATTCAAATGAACTGGTATGGTTATAACCATATAACCATAACAACTAAGAAAACTGAAATAAGAGGCTGAAATCAGATCAGACCAAGAAGGATTCAGCTCTGATAAAAAATTCCTGTTCATTTTTGTTACTTTTTATAGAATTTTAATATTTTATGTAACAAAATGCTTTCTCTGTGTTCAGGTTTAGTAATAATAATTCAAAAACTGATGCTTTAAATCAACATTTCAAACCAAAAAAAAATCTAAACCTTTACAAAAAGTTGTCTTTGAAAATGTCTAAATATATATCCAAACCCACAGCTTAATAAAAATAAGTATTTATGTCTAAAAACAATTAGAGAATTTATAGGCCTTTTATATAGAGCTATATAGGAATCTATGGGCTAAACCATGGGATTGCAGATGTTTTTTCTTATTTTACTCCCACCAGATGGCACTAATCTGGCTTCAAAAAATGGATTTTAAAGGCATTGGCTCTATTTTAACATGAAATACTGCCATAATTGAAAAGTAATAGAAAACATTTGGGGAAAAAAAAATTGTATTATTTTCAATGGGAAAATTTGATCATAATTATTGCATAAATATTAATTAGTACAATGAAATTCTCTCAAAATACAAAAGAAAAAAGAAAAAATATTATTAAACAAAAATATGTTACATTGATTTTACTAGGGGGAGGGGAAAGTTACATTTTAGGTGTCCGGTCATTTTTGACCGTGAAGATAACAAGTGTGACTCCAAAATAAGGAGAACCAGAGGGTTAATATAGTCAATAAGTCTCACAGAAAATTTAGTAATGTCCAATTCATTAGGTCAGTGGTTCCCAACCTCGTTCCTGGAGGCCCCCCAACACTGCACATTTTGCATCTGTCAAAGAAACCTGGGCTTCCATACCACCTCAGCAGTGCCACAAACTGATCACCTCCATGCCACGCCGAATTGAGGCAGTAATTAAAGCAAAAGGAGCCCCTACCAAGTATTGAGTACATGTACAGTAAATGAACATACTTTCCAGAAGGCCAACAATTCACTAAAAATGTTTTTTTTATTGGTCTTATGAAGTATTCTAATTTGTTGAGATAGTGAATTGGTGGGTTTTTGTTAAATGTGAGCCAAAATCATCACAATTAAAAGAACCAAAGACTTAAACTACTTCAGTCTGTGTGCATTGAATTTATTTAATACACGAGTTTCACAATTTGAGTTGAATTACTGAAATAAATGAACTTTTCCACAACATTCTAATTTACTGAGATGCACCTGTATATTTAGACATTTTCAAAGACAACTTTTTGTAAAGGTTTAGATTTTTTTTGGTTTGAAATGTTGATTTAAAGCATCAGTTTTTGAATTATTATTACTGCATTAGGTCAAACTACCATGTGCAGTCTGGTACTGCATTTTAAATAGTTGTTATAGTAAGCACATTTGTTTATTATTGTGGATTAGTTAAGTGCTTACAGAAGTGTTCTGTCTTCAGATTTGTGTTCATATTTATATTTATTAAAAAATGTTTCGCAGTGTTTTTGTTTGGTAAATGAATTAATATTATTTTATGCTTCTGATGCAATAACAGTATCTTATGCTCTCATAAAAAATATAACAGCTGCTAATATGTATCATTTATGTAGTAAATACTGTATAGTGCATCAATTGCTGCAGGTTTTATAATAACTTCCATTGCAGGCAACTGTTTTTTTTTTTTTTTTTAACTGTGAACAAAACATTATGCAAATATTGTATTAAAGCATTGTGATCTGGTTATAAAAATAGGCTTAATATTACAATAATTAGGCTATATGAAGAAAAATAATTTCAATAACTTTTTTTAAACATTTGAATTGAAATTGACAGATTATGTTGTTTTACACACAGATGTTGAAGTTTGGTTTGGTTTTTTAGGCAAAAATTGTTATTTGAGCCTACTTAAAGAAAATCTACCAGGCAGGGGCAAGGCCAGAAATGTTTAAGTGGGTGGGCCGACATAAAACCGGGTGGGCAAGGTGTAGCATAAAAAAAACTGCATAATTTCCAACAGAAAATACAGCACAAATGTTCAATGCACAAAACTTCTAAAGCATTGATTAACATTAATTTTAATTTCAACATTTACTAATAATTATTAAAATTAAATTTATCTGTTAGGCTAACATTCACGAATCCTGCCTATGAACTTCCTTTCAGTCACCACCAGAGGACATTCATCACCACAAGGACTCTCACACTTTACATACCGTCAGACTACACCCGGACTACATTTCCCATCATCCATTGCACTGATCACACACAGATGTAACCCATCAGACACTCCTTATAAGCCAAGCACTTCCCCTTTCTGGTCGCGGAGTATTGTTAGCTTTTATGCTGTTTAGCCTAGCTACTTTACGGAGCCTATTTCTCTGGTCTTAGCTCTTGTCTTTTTCCCTAGTCTAGTTCTCAGCCTTGTTTTGTATTGCTTGCCTTCCTGTGTCTCGATCTCTGCCCGTGTTTGGATTTACCCTTTGGCTCGCCCTGCCTGGGTAATGCTTGCCACTTTATGGACTATTGCCTGTGTTTCTCTGAGTACTCCTTTGCCTAGCCCCTCTGGATTAAGTTCGCCGATGATCGACCCACGCCCGCCTTTGGAGTACTCTTTCGCCTATCCCGTGTTGTTCCTGTTTGCTGTGTGTTTGACTCATGCCTGTGTATTTGACCATGTCTTGTCCTAACAAAAGCCAGCAGATGGATCCATACGCTTCATGCTCTGATTACTCTGTAACTCTAACAAAAAGTTGTATTTTTATTAACTTTTATTAACCTTAACAAAGATTAATTAATACTATAATAAATGTATTTCTCATCGTTAATGTTAGTCAATGCATTACCTAACGTTAACTAAAGTTTATTGTAAAGCATTACCTTAGTCTGAGATGACGGAGCTTCGCAGATGATCTCATAATCAAGGGTCTCTGTCAGTTCGTGTTCAAAGGAGAGTACCGACTTCTCATTGGGTGCCTCAGCTGAAAGTGGGTGGGCCATTGCCAACCCGGCCCACCCGTAGCTTCGCCACTGCTACCAGGTGTAACACTGCCAAAATGTTTTATTTTGACTGTGTAATTTAATAAAAATATTAATTTGCGACAAAAATAAAACTTTTCTCAAAGCAGCAATTTAGTAATGATCATTTAATCCAAATACTGTATGTTGTAACAAAATGGGGCGTGACAATGGGGTGATGGATCTAAATGCAGGCTTTATTTTAGCAAAACGTAGTCAGACAGGCAAAGTCGAAACAACAGCAAACAATAACAATTCAGTGCAGAAGCAAAAGAGTAATCCACAAAAGAGGTGAAGGTCCAGGCAGGCAGCAAACGATCACTAAACAGATTAACAGTCCAAGATAAAAAACACAAAAGGCAAGGCAAGGCGGAAGACAAGAAACATTACAGGCTTAACAATATCCAGACATGGAAGTAAGTGTGTAAGTGAGTGTGTGTGTGTGTGTGTGTGTGTGTGTGTGTGTGTGTGTATATGTGCGTGTGTGTGGGTGTGGTTGTAGGTGTGTGTGTGTGTGTGTGTGTGCGTTTTTGTGACATATGAGGACACAAATTTGTATAATGACATGGGTATGACAAGTATTACAAGGAGAAGGTGATTTATGAGGACACTGCCCCATGTCCCCATTTTTCAAAAGGCTTATAAATCATACAGAATGAGTTTTTTTGAGAAAGTAAAAATGCACAAAGTTTCTTGTAAGGGGTAGGTTTAGGTGTAGGGTTGGTGTAGGGCGACAGAAAATACAGTTTGTTCAGTATAAAAACCATTACGCCTATGGAATGTCCACACAATTCACAAAAACAAACGTGTGTGTGTGTGTGTGTGTGTGTGTGTGTGTGTGTGTGTGTGTGTCTTATATAGTGTGAGACTGATGAGGTAATGAGATACAGGTAATACACAATACAGGCGAAGGTCCGGGCAGGCAGCAAACGATCACAAAACAGATTAACAGTCCAAGATAAAAAACACAAAAGGCAAGGCAAAGCAAGGCAAGGCAAAAGACAAGAAACATTACAGGCTAAACAATATCCAGCCATGTGTGCGTGTGAGCGTGTAACATATGTAAACTGCAGATCATTTGATTACATTATTTTTAAATTGATTTCTAAAATGTTTTTAAAAGTTTGTGCTGCAACGTGACCCAACTGCATCCAAAATGCAACCTTTTTTTTTAACATTGCTAAATTATTTAATGGGGGGGAAGAGACTGACACAGTGAAAAGCTCAATTCCCCCCCCACCCCCACACACACACACACACACACACACACACACACACACACACACACAGACACTCATATCTATAGTAAGAGCCAGTCATGTGGCTGCCATGTTTGGCCCATTCCATTCCCAAGCTTCAAACACTCTCGATTTCTCGTCTCTGTCTGCTGACAGTTAGGACCATCTCTGCAGATTTCCCAGGAGGATTAAGGGGATGCTCATAAGATAAAATGTGTCTGCAGTAAGGAGGTTTGGACTGACACAGATGTGTCCATGCATAATGGTCTGAAACTGCAAAGTGGCAGTAAAAGCATTTATCTAAAAGAGCTCACCTCACCAGCACTATAAAAAAAAAGATACTGGGCAATTGCTATCTTAGGGAGCCATTTCATCTATTTCTATCCATCTGATCTGGCTCTTTAAAAATCTATATTTTTTGTTGGTTTGGCCTAATGTAGTTATTCAGTAATAATAAATGAAATTTAGCCTTAAAAATGGCTAAGAACAATCTACAATGTTATATTAAATTCAACTTTTAGTCACCTTTTTTTGATAGGCTGTTTTAATTAGTTATATCAGTGTGCGGACATCATGTTTGTTTTTCGCTTTTGTTTTAATATTGAGCCAGTAGTTAAGTTTGCTTAACTTAAGCGTAAAGAGTTAAAAGAATGTCATTTAAAACTGATCACGAAGATGTTAAAAAACTATTGTGTCTGAAAATATGACATATGACATTTCAATAGCAAACACTAATATACTACTGTTCAGGTTGGTAAGATTTTTAAAAATGTTTTTGAAAGAAGTCTTTCACGCTCACCAAGGATGCATTTATTTCATATGAATAACAGTAATTTCACTATATATATATATATATATATATATATATATATATATATATATATACATATATATATATATATATATATATATATATATATATATATATATATGTATATGTATATATATATATATATATATATATATATATATATATATATATATATATACATATATATATATATATATATATATATATATATATTACAAATTACATTTATTCTTGTGATTGCCACGTTGAATTTTCAGCAGCCAGTACTCCAGTCTTCAGTGTTGCATGATACTTCAGAAGTCAGTCTAAGATGCTGATTTGATGCTCAAAAACATTTCTTATTATTATCAGTGTTGAAAACAGTTTTGCTTAATATTTAATATTTTTGTGGAAAATAGACACAGTCTGCGATTTTCAAATATTTGATTTGCATAAAATATTTCAATAGCTTTAAAGTTTTCTTTTAAGATTTAAGATTCATTTAATGGCTGTTTTGAATGTCTGAAATTGAACAAAATTAATGGGTAACCCAGGCCACTGTAGGTGCACTGTCCCTGCAAATTATATATCTTTGGTAACAGGACTTCTCTAATTGGTGGATTGTGCTTTAGGATTTTGGGAAGTGTAGTTTGTAACCAGGAATTTTGACAAGCATTCTTTCTTCTGGACCCTACTGTTGGGCTTTTAGTAATATGATTGCAGGCATGTTGATACACATTCAGTAATATGTACAAAATACATCTAAAGCTAGCGCAAATATTAAAGCTGCAGTCCGTAATTTTTTTTGGGTTAAAAATTATCCAAAATCAATATTTGAGCAAATACATAACCAGTCAGTGTTCAAAACTATCGCCTTACTTTAGCCCGATTCACAACGGTTAGCTTATAATAATGTTTTCTAATTTGAGTGGTACGGGTAGGTTTTTCTGGGAAATTCGAGCATGGCACTGCATCATTACATCACATCTGCAAACATAAAGAAGTTGTCTCGGCTACTAGGCTATCGCATGTAAGGATCCTGCAGGTGGTGGATCGTTTATAGCCTTTTCTCACAGCAGCTAGAATAATTAAATGTATCATTTTGATGGTGGATTGTAATCCAGAAAGGATTATGTGTTTATGAAACACATGTGAATGAAATTAAATTATATTCCAATTTTAAATGTGCTTCTGATTACAGATAGCCAGGGATTACACAAGATTTGTATTTTAAAGAAAACCAGTTCGAAGGGAGCATAATTTGCTTTTTGAGTTAAAAGAATTTCTTAATATGAAATTCGAATGGTATGACATTTAGATATTAGACTGTACAGAAATTGAAATCTACACATTAATACAAACTATACTCACAGTCACGCAATGCTGATGCTGTTAACATTAACATAAATAATTTGAGAATAAAGTATAATAATAATTTCTACGGTTTGATGTGATATGAGCTAACCGATTGTTAGATTTAATCACCATTGGTAGCACGATTTATTGCAATGTTTTTTTCCTCAGTTGGTCAGAACAAACGTGGAAGACTTGTTACTTACTTTTTCAGATGACAATATACGAAAATTTTTATTTGGGTCATATATTCCAAGACGTAGGCTAGAATCTGTGATTGCGAAGTACAGTAAACATCCACACCGGTGCGGTGGCCCTGTCCCAAATGGAACACTTCATGTGCACTTTCAGTCTTGCGGACTTACAATGGCCGCCTCGTGCATGTGTCCGTTAAGTCCACAAGACCGAAGGGTATCCCATTCGTCATTTTAGCATTCAAAAGGGTGCTCGCGAGTGCCCCCTTTGCAGCCGCTATGCGCCCTCGATACGCACTTCTGCCGAGGCCGCACTCGAGCGAGCTCTGCAGCAGACTTCTACCTGACAGTCAAAGCGGCATTACGTCATGAAAGTGCGGACTCAGAGGAAGACCGTGAGGATTTAGGGTGCCATTTGGCACAGGGTCAATGACTGACAGCCACACATACTCCTCAAAACGTTAGATTAATCCGCCGGAGCACATCCCACGCAAGGAAGATAATTCCACAAGCAGCTGCAATTCCAACAGAGATGGCGACAAAGAGGCAAAACTTATGGACTGCAGCTTTAAATAATACTATAGTATCTGCTATAAAGTACAAAAATAGTGAAATTGGATTTGATTTAATTTCATAGATACTATTTAAACTAAACTGAGCTAGACAATGACATCTCTGAATTCAATAATGAAATGCCTTTAACTGAAAATTGAGTGTTTAATCTTATTATTACACATTACTGACACTCTATCCTCCAATTTGATACTGTTAAGTGCTTTGACACAATCTGTATTGTTAAAAGCGCTATATAAATAAAGGTGACTTGACTTGACTTGACTTGTTTTTTTTAAATGTAAGCAATTTCTTCTGTGTCACATAAAATAAAATATTCTCAAAATGTCTCTGTTTTCTTGTAGTGGAAGTCAGTGGTTCAGTGTCTTCTTCCATGTGTTCTTCAAAATGTTTTCTTTTGTAGTTCACAGCTTTAAATGATTGAGTGTGAATATATGGTACTAACTGAACTTAATGATAGGCTAACCAGACCCAGACTCCCCCCCCCCCCCCTTTATATATATAAAAAATATACTTTTGTTAGTGTAACTAAACGTTGTTATTTCATATATTAAGTTATATTAGTAAATAATAATATTGACTGAAAAAACAGTAAAGCACATTAGGTTACCAGACAAACATTTAGTTTTTACCTGCGTAATTGCCTAACGAGCTGACTACCTTTCTGACAGCAGGGTTATGAGCCAAAGTGTGTAGGTTTAGAGGCAAAGCCAATATGAAAATATTTTAACTACTTTTAAATACACTTAATATTGCAATTAATTAGCCTACTTGTACGTAATCTGTAAGACTGTAATGTAAAGAGTTACCAAACAGCGAGAGAAAGCACGCTGTTTCCCGGTGGAGATTGATGAGCATCCCCCTCCCCAGAGCTCCTGGTGTTTCTATAGTAATTTCCAGCCAATGATCAGTTGGTGTCCACATCCCCATCCTCCTCACCTCAGCACCAATCAGCCACACACAGCGACAGGAGACACCTCACCTCCAGTCATCGCTCCACGGACAACAGGCTCAACCCGGACGCCATCACAAACATATACCTTTTCTTCTACTTTTCTTCTCATGAAGAATGGCGTTTTGTGCGTAAAGATGGTGTTTTTGTAGTGATCACTCGGCGTGTGTTTATTGTGAATTCATCGCAGTAATGTGCTGCTCTAGTGTCTGGATTGTCTGGTAGGTGATGCTCTTTCATTTTTTCTCGCTTAGCGATAGTGGCGCATGCTTTCTGAATGTCCACTGTTTTATTATTTATTTCGGGTGGTTCTGAAGGCGCCAGAGTGATTAAATGCCATTATGCAATTTGATCTGAATGTCTCGGGCTGTAATCGACGGCACACTTGTCTACCCTCGACCTTTTTCCGTCTCCTCTGAGTATCGGATATTTCTTATTCTCTGAACTTTGTTTACAGCTTGAAAATCAGCGGTTTAAAAGCACCATTTACTCGTGAACAGAAAAATCAAAACAACAGCTATGATAATAATAATGATTTGCATCATCAGTAGTCTTCATTGTACATTATTTCTCAGAATAGAAAACTTCTTGTGAGTGTAAAGTGATCTTTTTTTACACAGTTTTGTTCTGTTTGCCTTTAATTAGGAAGTTATAAAGCAGCATGAGCCTCTTTAAGAAACTTAATAAAAACATTACTGGCTTCATGTGAGGTCTCAGGTGATTAATGACGGGGTCTTAGATATGAATGATTATCCAGTATTTGTCTCTCAGGTGGAAATGTACAATTAAATTCAGAACCAGATGTTAACAGAGCTTTGAATTGCTGTAGTCGTCTTGCAATGCACCACAGACAGTCAGTGAGAGAGTCAGTGAGAGTCTAGTGAAAGGTAATGCAAGTAGAGGGAGATGTGTCTAATAGGCTTTTATCTGTGGCAACAAAACCCAGCCAGACTGGGAGATCGGAAATGGATCCCCCCCACAAACTACAGTTGTCAAGGTCTGGGACTTGGTTGAAGTGAGCCTCACAAAGTATCCTTGTATCATTGGGTGAATCTTGACAATGTACTTTATTTTTCGACATTTTTTTCGTAAGAACTTTGTTCTTGATGCACGATCAGAAGGTTTTTGTTTTTTTTTAATTAAATTTTATTTGTTTTTATTTTTTTTTAAAAGTTGAGACTTCTAAAGTTTGAGGTTGCTTATATTTGAACCTTATGTTAAATGAGCATGAATGTTTTGTTTCTATTATGATGCTACTTTTATTTTCCATGTATTGGTCCCATAGTATAAATAATATAGTAAATATTAAATAATTATCTAATTTTACCATTTCTTTCTGGAAAGTCAGTGTACAGACAATATATATATATTTTCGATCTTGGTGGTGCAGTTATATAACTTTCACGTATGATTAGGCCTGTTTCCTATGGTTATGCCACATAAAAGTGTCATAGCTACAATGGTAAATCACGAGATTAGAATCCCAATTTTATGACTAAAGCAATCAGGAGAGAAAAAAGAAAAGAAATTGACAATTTTAACTTGTGAAGTAAAAACCTTTCACTATAGTTGAGTAAATTGGAAGTGTCAGATGATGCACAGGAAATGTTTGTCACTTGTATCCGTAATTGTTGTTCTCTTGTTTTAGTGGAGAGGATAAACCAGGATGGTAACGTGTTGTGTCTAACAAGCTTCACCTTGACAAAAAACAACTGCCACCCTCCCCTGAATTTTTCTTGTGAGCACTTGAAACTTAGCAGTCATGTCTAATCTTAACAATGCACTTTGCTTTGAAAGTGGCCAGAGCACCGATGTGTCAGTCTTGCAAAAGGATAATCTTCAGGACGGTGGATTAAGCCAGCTGTTGGATTACAATGCCGAAATGGAAAGATACAGGTCGTTTGCAAACTTTTACAAAACCAATGGGGCATTTCCACAGACTGCTAAGATTGCCCGCATAACGACACCAATTTTTCCCAGCGCCAGAATCGGCGTGTCCCCTTGGAACTGTGATAACGGCATGCTCTGGGGAAGGAAATCAGCAGCAATAAACCCTAATAGGACCAGCATGCATAGAAACGACTCCCAAAGGCCGGGGAAACCTGGCGTGCCGCCAGAGACGCTGCAAATGGCAAATAATAATTTCCTCTCTAGCTTATCCCCTGAACACTGCAGACCTTTAGCAGGAGAATGCATGAACAAGCTGAAATGCGGTGCTGCTGAAGCAGAGATAATGAATCTCTCGGAACGTGTTGGAACTTTTTCCGCTATTCCGGCTTTAGGGGGCATCTCATTACCTCCCGGGGTCATCGTCATGACAGCCCTTCACTCCCCCGCAGCCTCAGCAGCCGTTACAGACAGTGCGTTTCAAATTGCCAATCTGGCAGACTGCCCACAGAATAATTCCTCCGCATCCAGCGGAAACCCAGCGAAAAAGAAAAGGAAAAGGTGTGGGGTCTGCGCGCCCTGCAGGAGGCTAATCAACTGTGGAGTGTGTAGCAGTTGTCGGAACCGTAAGACGGGCCACCAGATCTGCAAGTTTCGGAAATGCGAGGAGCTAAAAAAGAAGCCTGGCTCATCACTAGAGGTGAGATGATGGCTCAGACACCACACTCCCCCTCCCTCTCTCCCTCCGTGCACTCAAAAGCATTAACCTTTCCTTCTAGTCACGTTTCTAAGCCCTTGAAAATTGTTTCCATGCCCACCCATGCCTGAACATCCCCCCAGCTTCTCAAATCTGCCTACCCGCCTAGCCTAATTGGCAGTAATTAGGGGTGTTTGTGCGGAGCGCAAGCTGAGCTTGGCTCAGACACCCCTAATTGCTGCCAGTCAGGCTGGGGCTGGAACGCATCCGAACAACCCAGGGCTTGGCTCTGCTCCAAGCTGAGCTGGGAAATGGTTTTCAGCAGAGAGCCATCCTTCTCTACACTTGGTCATTTTAACCAATTATAGAAACTGTCTCCTGACGAGGCTAGTCGATCTCTCCCACAATGGGAGCTATAGGAAAATTCCTTCTGCTGTTCTTCTGTCACACTTGGGACGTGGAACGTCTAGATTCTCATCCTAATATCCATACACACTGAAAAGGAAATAGGAAAAACAATCAAAAGCATTTTTATTATTTTTGAATAAATGAACCACATAAAGAAAAGACAATAATGTGTCTAAAAAATACCAATTTGGAAGTGTTTGTGTGTCTATGCTTGAAGGAGAGTGGACAAATAGGATATATTTCTAGAAACAGGAGAATTTAGTTCCGCTAACAAAGGCTCTGTTTACACATGGTGTGAACATCCGTCTTGGGTGATGTGATGTGAACAGCACAATATACAAGTGTAAACAGGTTACAATGCACACATTTTACAAATTACACAAAAGGACAATAAAAAACACTTGGCATTCATAGTGTAAATGCTAATGTGTCCTAATGCATCTCGAACAACATGACTACCTACTCATCTAATATGTAATCAATGCACCAAAACAAAGGTTTGAAAATTGCACATTGTCTTGTGTGTCTGACATCAACATGCACTGACTTTCCCTTCAACGAACTGCAATCACAATCAGTGGTTACAGGAGATGCATATGAAAAGCATGTTGATACCAGTTGTAAATAGGGCCTAAAGCATATTTTCACAATGGGTAAATTCTACACCTGCTGATTGAGTGCATGGACATTTATCTATATATATTTAAATACTTGTTAATACTGTTTTCTAAAATCTGTTGACTTGTGTGCAGGTTAAGGTTGAGTGTGATTGTTGTTTGTTACATGTGTTTGGTGTTGTAGCAGCTAGTAGTTTATGTTGTTCTACTTCCTTCTCATTACTTCACCAAGAATGTACAGGCTAAGGTTCTGAACACTGACTTGGCGTTGTTGATGTGATTGTCGTGTGATAGGTGGAGTGTGGATTTTCTTTTTTTTTTTTTTTTTTAATACTTTTAACTATCCCAGCTTAATATACATGGACAATATGTAAGCTATTATAGGTTGATTTCTCATAATAGCATAAGCAGTGCTATAATTTGTGGCACTTTCAGGACCTTCAGAGCCTTTCAAAATCCCATCAGTTTGGGTGACCAATGGCAGATGGGGGAAGTGGTCTGGTTTGGAAACCTGTTTGAAAACAGTGTTTTTTTTGTTTTGTTTTTTTGGATCATTGTTGTTGCTGCTTTTCATTTGGTAGATAAAGTAGATAAATTTTCATTTGGCAGATAAAGTGATACAGAAATGAATCAATTGGGTATTTATTGATCTAGGATGGTACAACGCTGCAGGAGGGCTAATAGTAATCTCATGTAAGGTTTACTTCAGATATTGTGTCCGGTGAGGTGCCTGTTGATTAAAGAAAATTTACTTGAACACCAAATCAGCATATTCGAATAATGTCTGAAGGATCATGTGACACTGAAGACTGGAATAATGACTGCTGAAAACTCAGCTTTGTCATCACAGGAATAAATTACTTTTTTTTAAAAAAAAATGTATTAAAATAGAAAACAGCTGTTATACATTGTAATAATATTTGAATATTATAATATTGGAGCTCTACTTAGTATGTGAGGAAATGGGTGATCTGAGTTTGCTTCAGACTGATTAGCATCCTCAGCCCACACAGCCTTTATTAATTTATATTGAGCCAACATGTGTAATGACCAGTGTAGAAGAACCATGTGCCTTTACACAGGCATTTGCGGACACATACAGACTAAAATATACCCTTTTTTCAGTTTATTATTGACTTGCTTCCAACTGTAAGTCTGGATACACAACACACAAACACACACTGATTCACATACACAGAGAAACACACACATGTATGTAGACCCAGCTGATTGCACCTTTTGCTGCTAACAAATGATAAACTCCCAGTAAGCAGCTGGATGTTGCTGTCAGTGTTCTGCACCTGGGAATCACCCTGAACTAATTATATCTTAAGCGGCAGTGGAAAATGCAAATCAGAATTTTACTTACACCTCTGAAATCGGAGAACCAATTTAATCTAATACCGCCTTTAATTTAGCGCGCTAATGCAAGACCCCGGAGGATTACCCTGTGTCACTGCTCTGCTTCTCTCTCTCTCTCTCTCTCTCTCTCGCTCTCTCTCTCTCTCTCTCTGTGTCTCTCTCTCTCTTTCTCTCTCAGACACCAGAATGGATTAGTCTAGCAGAGTCATCTTATCTTTCCTAACGTTTCCTGAGCTTGCTTTGGTTCCAGTAATGCTCCAGGTTAGTCAGACAGTTTGAGCTTGGGTTCTTTTTTGGAAGTTTTTTTTAAAGATGTTGATCAAAAGCTGTGTGCATCCATAAGCCAGGATCTATATTGGAAAGTGGTTGTTTTTGGTGTGAAATGAATTGTTTTTTATGATAATACACAAAGATATATTTCATGATTTAGTGATTGCTCAATGATTATGAGAAGTACCGCAGCTTAAATGCTGCATAAATTATTGAATTTTTGCTTGGGGAAATTAAGTGTAAGACAAAGTATTTTGTTTGTTCCATGAATAGGGCTGTTTTTGCCTGTAAAAGACTGATTATCTGACAAAGAGTTTGGCAGGATAAATTAAAATAATAGTACATTTAAAAATTTATATTATCCTAATATTACAAAAAACAAATCACAGTAAAGGCTATATGACTTATACTGTAGGGCAGTATATTCTCACTATTTATGTCTTCTGAACCAGCATCATACTGTAGATTTGTGTGAGGAACAGAATAAAATTTAAAGGGATAGTTCACCCAAAAATGATTTTTTAATTATTTATTTATTTTTTATTTTTTATTTTTTCATGATTTACGCACCCTGTAAACCTGTATGACTTTCTTCTTTGCAACATAATAGAAGGTATTTTTTAATGTCCTGAGAAATGTTATTTTTTTTAATCTTTGGAAGTCAATGTCAGGTTTGGGACGACATGAGGATAAGTAAATAATGACAGAATTTTAATTTTTGGGTGAATCGCTTTTTTTTTTCTTTTCTTTTTTTTTTTTTTGAGTGAATCTTATTATTCACTGAATATATTTTCTCTCCTCCATAGTTCGCGAATCTTATTAATGCTTACAAATTCAAGTTTTAAAAAAATTCCATTGCTCTGCACAATGTGCTACAACTTTGTTGCTGAATTTATTGTTTTTTCTTGCGCTACCAGTTAAGACTGAAATGTAATCAGACATGCCTGGCCTGTGCCCTTACCCATGACCTCTGACCTGGCTTGATTTAACATCTCCAGTTCAGTGGCGAAAGCAACTCATTATCATTGGCCGTTTTCTAGGATGTGGAGGGGTGGTGGATCAGTGGAGGATGGTCAGGGTGAAAGTGTAGGTGCTGTGAACGTTAATGTGTGGCACTTTAAATTTTAAACAGGTGACTGTAAATAATTGATGGCTAGCTCTGGATGAGAAGTTAAATGGTTCCCCATCATTGCAGTGACCTGTTTGGAAATACGTGAAGAAAGTCAATGCAGAAGGGGTCTTAGTATTTACATTAAGGCCATAAAAAATATTGCAGACATTTTGTACCACATTTCAGCAACATTTACAGATTCAGTTAAAGATACATAAAAAATAAATAAAAAAAGAAAGAAATTATGAAGAAATTACTTTTGACAAATGTTAAAAATTATATGAAATGAGATCAAGGCTCATAAACACTTGTAAAAATCTGAAGTACTGTACACTTTATCATATTTTTAATAAGAGTACTTATTGTGGAAATAATATACTTTAAATGAATGTGCAAACTGAATGTAATGTTTTCAGACACTCAAATACATCTTAATTGCAATTAAATAAAAAAAATGTATTATAATATAAATTTATATTAGATGCAATCAGCTTTTAAGAACTTTAGAACTTTAGAGGGCTTTTGGCCACTTAAGTAGGACTTAAGTACATATTTATTTGCAATTTCATAATTACTTCAATTGTCTTTGAAATATAAAGCGTACTTTATGTTATGTTTATTTATTTATATATAATCAGAATACTTATAGAATAAAATAGAATAATAGAATATTTATTCATAATAGAATAAAACTTGTATGTCATGTATTTTAAAATATTTGTAATTACAGATTTGTAATGATAAAGTTGCATTTTGCATTTGATATTGCTTATTTTATTTACATAACATTATTTCTGCATAATAAATTAATTATGAGTTCCCCTTTCAGTCGATCACTCCAAGTCACGTCGGATGAACGACGAAATTGGGATCTCACCAGAGAGACCAATCAACTTCGAGTGTAACTAAACGAGCCAATGGACATTGGCATGCGATTATTGCATCCAGCTGCCGCTGATCACAGCGTGAGCATAAGAGGCAGCTGGTGCACCGCATTAATTCATCCTTTCGCATCGGAGCAGAGCGGTAGTGGTTGAAGCTACTGCTCTCCCTTTCCTAGAGAGTGTTCTGATAGATGAGTGCAGGCGATACGGCGCAGCAGCGGTGGTAACGGTGTCTGGGAGAGAAAGATCGTCTTCCTGCTGACAGCCACACTAGGTGGCCAGCTCCCCTGCGTGCTTCAGCACTAAAAGAGCAATTTCTCTAAAAGAATAACACGGGTGATTGCGTCTTTTTAAAGATGTCTAATCACCCGTGCGTTTCTGGGTGTGGTCGTTTCCTGGCGCCTCAGGACGGTCACGATCGCTGCCTCATGTGTCTGGGCATTCAGCACGCTGAGGAGGCTTTCATGGATGGTTCATGTTCTTCTTGTGGGGACATGACCACCTCGGAGTTGCGTAATAGACTCCGCTATGTCAAACATGGCGGAGTCCCCCTGCCTCTGCCGCGATCCGGCGTGCGCGCCGCTGGATTCGGTGGAGTCAGAGGTGATTTGAGGATTACGGTGAGGGCTTCCCCAAATGGAGCTCCTCACCCCTCAAGCACTCCGCAACCGAAGGAGCGCACTGGGCCCTCTGCTGAACGGGGTGCACCACGCGTTTCCTTCGGTGCCCCCTCTGATGACCAGATGTCGGTCACTGCATCGGAGGGTGTGCCCTCTCTCTCCTGGGATGACGACCCGGCTGCGTTGCCCCCTTCAGGTGTGGTAGCGTTGTCCGAGCCAGACCCAGAGATGATGGCTATGCTTTCCCGGGCCGCTGAGAATGTCGGGCTTGTGTGGAATCCTCCACCGCCTCCCGATCCTTTGAGACTGGACGAGTGGTTTCTCGGTGGGGGTCGCGCTGGTTCTCAGCGACCCCCTCCGGTGCCATTCTTTCCGGAAGTGCATGAGGAGCTTACAAGATCATGGAAGGCACCTTTCACTGCCCGAAACAAATCTTGTGGCTCCTCCGCTCTCACCACCATCGATGGTGGGGCCGCTTTGGGGTATACGGGCATCCCCTCGGTGGAGCGGTCTGTGGCCATGCAACTGTGTCCAACAGCCGCTACCACTCTGCGGGTTGACCCGTGTCTCCCCTCACGGGCCTGTAAGTATTCGTCAGGTCTAACTGGCAGTGCTTATAGAGCCTGTGGGGAGGCCACCAGGAGCGCCATCTCTGGCTGTGTCTCGCTGACATGAAGGAGCAGGAGAAGGTACAGTTCCTGAATGCTCCCGTGTCGCAGACTGGCCTTTTCGGCGACGCTGTCGAGAGCTTTGCCCAGCAGTTCTCGGCAGCCCAGAAGCAGACTGAGGCGATCAAACACATCATGCGCCGGAGGAAACCTGCTGCTTCCACTCCGGCCGCAGCCCCTCAGCCTGCTCGTCACCGTGGGCGCCCCCCTGCGGCCGCCCCCTCTCCCACGCAGCCGCAGCAGCCTTCCACCAGGCAGCGTCGTGGTGCCGGTCGCAGGCAGGACGCCCAGCCCGTCCAGGCCCCCGCCAAACCTGGCGCCAAGCACAAGTGCAAGAGGCCCTGGGACGGGCGACCCAGAGATGGAGGAGACTGCTCGTCGGGAGATGGTGACTGCACCACTCCCTCACCCGGAATCAAGGGATCACTTCCCTCCTCCTCTCTCGCCAGCAGGCAGCAGGTGGTTGCCCAAGAGCACCCCTCCTGCCCATTCGTGGAACCAGGTAAGGGCGGTAGCACTCCAGTCCCCGCTTCAAGTCGTTACACGCCGGGCTGTCACAAGCCTCAAGCCGGGTTCCTGTGTCTCCTCCCACACGAGGAGGAATCAGGTGAGTGTTACACTACACACCCAGACCCCGCCCCCCGCCGTCACAGGCCAGGCCGTCACAGGCCCCGGGGCTGGTCCCTGTGTTCCACCTCGCTGCCCCACCGTGGGTACGTCGGTGGCCCCATTGGTCCCGCTGGTACTGTCTCTCGGAGCCTGGCTAGCGCTCCCCAGTCCATCTCGGTGGCTCCTGCGGACCATCAGACTCGGCTACGCGATTCAGTTCGCTCGGCGTCCCCCCTAGTTCAGGGGCATCCGGTTCACTTCAGTCAAGGCCGTCGATGCCCCTGTCTTGCGCGATAGACCGATAGAGCCAATAGAGCCGGTCCCTCCAGCCGATAGGAGGTCGGGGTTTTACAGCCCTTACTTCCTTGTGCCCAAGAAAAGCGGTGGGTTACGACCGATCTTGGATCTGCGAGTTTTGAACCGTGCACTTCACAAGATGCCGTTCAAGATGTTGACGCAGAAACGCATTTTTGGGTGCGTCTGTCTCCTAGATTGGTTTGCAGCGATCGACCTGAAGGACGCGTAATTTCATGTCTCGATTCTCCCACGACACAGGCCTTTCATGCGATTCGCGTTCGACGGTAGGGCATATCAGTACAAGGTCCTGCCCTTCGGGCTGTCCCTTTCGCTCGTGTCTTCATCAAAGTTACAGAGGGAGCCCTTGTTCTCCTGAGAGAACGGGGCATGTGCATCCTCAACTTTCTCGATGACTGGCTCATACTCGCACAGTCTCGAGAGCAGTTGTGCGCACACAGGGACCTGGTGCTCAGGCACCTCAGCCAGTTGGGCCTTCGGGTCAATTGGGAAAACAGCAAACTCGTGCCAACGCAGAGGATCTCTTTTCTCGGCATGGAGTTGGAGTCGGTCAACCAGACAGCACGCCTCACCCAGGAACGTGCTCAGTCGGTGCTGAACTGCCTCAAGACTTTATCAGGCAGGACAGTGGTCCCACTGAAACTTTTTCAGAGGCTCCTGGGGCATATGGCTGCAGTTGTGGCCATAGTTCCGCTCGGTCTGCTCCATATGAGACCGCTTCAGCACTGGCTCCATGGCCGCATCCCGAGGTGGGCGTGGAAACGTGGTACCCACCGGGTTCAGATTACACCGGCCTGCCGCAAAAGCTTCAGCCCGTGGTCAGATCATTCGTTCCTTCGTGCAGGAGTGCCCCTGGAGCAGGTATCCAGGCATGCTGTGGTATTCACGGATGACTCGGCCACCGGCTGGGGCGCCACGTACAACGGGCACGCAGTGTCAGGGGTTTGGACGGGTCCCCAACTGCGTTGGCATATCAATTGCCTTGAGTTGCTGGTAGTACGCCTTGCCCTGAGCCGCCTCAGAGGGCGCCTTTTGGGCAGGGACGTTCTAGTCCGTACGGACATCACTGCGACCGTTGCGTATATCAACCGGCAAGGCGGTTTACGCTCCCATCGCATGTCGCAACTCGCCCACCACCTCCTCCTCTGGAGTCAGAAGCATCCGAGGTCCCTTCGTGCCATCTGCATCCCAGGAGTGTTCAATCAGGCGGCTGACGAGCTATCTCGAGCGGCACTTCCTGGGGAGAGGAGACTCCATCCCCAGGTGGTTCAGCTGATTTGGAGTCGGTTCTGAGTTGCTCAGGTAGACCTGCGCAAATATGCTTTTCCCCCAGTGAGCCTGCTAGCACAGACACTGTGCAAGATCAGGGAGGACGAGGAGCAGGTCCTGCTAGTGGCTCCATGTTGGCCCAAGAGGACCTGGTTCCCGGAACCTGCAAGCATTTTCGGTCGACGAATCGTGCCTTGAGTTTGGGCCGGCTGACTCCAGTGCAACACTGAGGCCTTGGCCCGGCTATAGGTTCCTACCACTCCCTTCAGGGACCAGGTAGTGAGCCTGCAAGCGCTGCCCCTTGAGGAGGCAGACCCAGTCCTAGCTTTGCTCTGTCCTGTACGTGCACTGCGTCAGTACATGGATAGAACTCAGAGCTTCAGAACCTCAGAACAGCTCTTTGTCTGTTACGGAGGACAGCAGAAGGGGAAAGCTGTCTCCAAGCAGAGGATGGCCCACTGGATAGTGGATGCCATCACCTTGGACTATGAAGCACAAGGTGTGCCCTGCCCGCTCAGGTTGCGTGCTCACTCCACTAGGGGTGTCGCATCGTCCTGGGCGCTGGCTCGTGGTGCCTCGCTAGCAGACATCTGTAGAGCTGCAGGTTGGGCGACTCCCAACACGTTCGCTAGGTTTTATAGCCTATGTGTTGATCCGGGTTTCCTCCTGTGTTCTCACCTCAAATGGGTAGTGGCACTGAGAGGGCTGGCTCAGAGTCGGCTTGCGGCATCCTTACGCCTAATCTCCAGAGAGTTCCTTAACCAGGCAAACCCTGTCGAGTCCTCCAGCACTCCGGCATCTGGACGTGGCAGAGCGTCCGGCGCCAGACCTTTCAGCCAATGAATTCTTGAAATCTGGTGCGAGGCTAGTGCCCATATGAGAGACCCTGCTGGGATCCCATATGTGTATTCCACAGTATGCTTATTAGAGCCATGTTTTCCCTGGCAGACCACATTCTGCCATCTCTAATGATGCAGCCTAAGCCATCTCAGAGACTTCCATGTGCAATAGGGCCCTACGGGGTTACTTCACATGTCTGAATGTCACTTAACCCCCTCTGGGAGGAGGTGACTCCGCAGTGTGCCTCTTCCAAGTGGAAGGGCACGCTTCCCAGTGTTATCCTAGTCCTACTGTTTGGGTTGCTCAAGGAACAACAGTAGTTGACCTTCTCTGTGTAGAGCCCGATCCTATCGTCTGCCTTATAGGAAGCATCAGGAGGCCTACACAGGGCACTGGAAGGGGCAGCTCCTGTGGCGCTTTGGTAGGGATTCCAATTTCGTCGGTCATCCGACATGACTCGGAGTGACTGACTGAAAGGGGAACGTCTCGGTTACGTATGTAACCCTCGTTCCCTGAAGGAGAGAACGGAGACGCCACGTCCCGTCAAAACAGTCGCTGTACCACCGCTGAGGTGCCGGGTCACTGGCTCGGCTCCTCAGCGAAAGCATGAATTAATGCGGTGCACTAGCTGCCTCTTATGCTCACGCTGTGATCAGCGGCAGCTGGATTTAATAATCGCATGCCAATGTCCATTGGCTCGTTTAGTTACACTCGAAGTGGATTGGTCTCTCTGGTCATCCGACGTGGCATCTCCGTTCAGGGAACGAGGGTTACATACGTAACCGAGACGTTACACATACTCATTTGAATATGGGGTTTTATCTCATTCTTAAAACCCTTGTCTTTGTTTCATCCTGAATCTACACAAATAGGTGTCAGTATAAAGTCCAAGTCATTTACATTATTTTAAACACACAATGTCCAGCACACTAAAGCATGGAAGACAGTAATATTGTCAAATGACTTGAACTTTGACGTAGATTTGGGTATGAACAGTAGGGACAAAAAAGACTTAAAGACTAATGATCCCTATACCAATATTTACAACAACTGCAGCTGATTTTGCATTCATCGAAACATTTTATTGACTTAAAGTTCCAGTAAAGTGGTTTGATGAGCATTTTTTTTTTCTCAGTGCTTTGACATATTTCCAATTGAAATAAGAAGTCAAGGTGGGGCGTTTCAAAGAACTCCTCTATAACGCTTTAAAATGCAACATTCTGTGTTGTATGTGTAGAATTCAAATGGGTTGGATAAGTTTTGTGGTCTCGCACATGATTGGCTCTGAGAAGCACTGAAAATTTTATGAGACGCTGATGAAGTATGATGTCATTAAAATTGTCCATCCATATTGGTGGTTGAGAGAGACTGTAAAATTTTAAATCATAAATCTTCTATATGCAAATTTTGTCATTGTTTTGGAGCACTCTAATTTATATATTAGCTTAAGGTTAATATATTTATACTAAAAGCTACAAAACATCAGTTTTAATTGCAGTTTTTGCTGTCTCTTATTTGTCCCAGTGGTATATACTGACATCTGCTGGTGTGGATGCATGGAGTCTGTTCGTTAACCATTGGTGCTTCACACCAAGCTGTTTGTTAATGTTTTGTTTCTTTTTGTGTGATGAACTCTGTTGAAGAAAAAGTGTAATTCTCTCTTTGTGTTGTGATGATACAAAGAAAGCATGGAAAGAAAATCTTATTTTCATTTCCGAGTGTCTGTTAATACAGTATGAGGTTTTAGCTGATTGCACATGGCGATTGTGCAAAATGTCATTGAATGGTACAATGTTGTTATAAAGGATTTTACAGCATCTTTAATATTTCTGTTATACATTTTGTTTTGTTTAAACTATAAATGTATTGTAGTCTAATGCATCTTGCTGCTGTTTTTCGAGGCACATTTTCTTTACTACTTCTCCTCAGACCATAAAATAAATCCTTGTCAATTCTGTAATGAGTTATGGCTTCTTAGCACATCATTGTCTATGTTTTTTCCTTGTGTCTTAAAACACACATCAATTAAATTGACATTCTTGGATTCAGTCCAAACAAATTCTCGTACGTTGTTAGTGGATCATGATGCAGAGTATGGCTGCCTCAAAATCTTTCCCATTTTTTTAATGTATGGTTCGCAACTGTGTTGCTATGTCTTTGACAGACACATTTTGTGGTGTGATGGCTGCGGCTGTCTTGTCTTCATGCTCAGCACTTGAAACCCTGCCATTTTTCCACAGGGAAAAAGTACTGCTTCATACAATCACCGGATACTTTTTTTTATTGGGTATGGCTGTTAAACTGCTCGTTAATGCAGATATCTAATCGGTCAATCAAATGGCAGCAACTTTAGACATGAAGACATGGTAAGGACGGTCTGTTGAAGTTTCAACCCAGCATCAGAACGGTGAAGAGAGGACTTTGAAAATTTGATGGTTGTTGTTGGTGCTGCTAAGAACAGTACAGTACCAATTGTACCAACTGAGCATCTCATTTAAATGCCTCAGCCTACTTGAGTATTGTTGCTAAACATGTCCATTTCTTTATGACCACAGTGTAACCATCTTTTGATGGCTGCTTCTAGCAAAGCTTAAACTCTCAAATTGTTTTTTTTGTTTTTTTAACATGACAATGAGTTTACCGACATGCTATTTTTCCTATTTGATACCGTAAAACTGCTTTGACACAATCTGTATTGTTAAAAGCGCTATATAAATAAAGGCGACTTGACTTGACTATACCCAAATAGTCTCCACAATCACCAGATCTCAATCTAACAGAGCATCATTGGGATGTGTTGGAATGGGAGATTTGCATGATGGATGTGCAGCCAAAAAATCTGCATCAACTGCGTGATGCTATCAGGACAATATGGACCAAAATCTCTGAGGAATGTTTCCAGCACCTTGTTAAATCTATGCCACAAAGAATGCAAAGAAGTAATTTCTGAAGGCAAAAGGGGGTTCAACCCAGTACTAGCAAGGTGTACCTAATAAAGTGGCCAATGAGTGTATTATTGTAATCCTGTACCTATTTTTAGGTCTGGAAAAAGTGACCGATTATTTTATAGCAATTAACATTGCACCGCTTTAGCATGTGAGTTCTTTATATCTGTAATTAATTTAGTAAAAATTAGAATCCGTGTTTGTTGTTTTTTAACTGTGGTATTGATTTCTGTGATTTGAGACATACATTACACTATCTGTCAGAACACCAATTACAGAACCTTTTTTTTTTCATATTTTGTTTTATTAGGTTTACATGCATCCAAGGCCAAAAAATGCAGATCACCTAATTTCTCAAAGAGTCTAAAACAGTTTGTTCAAAGACTCAGTCTCTCTAAAACTGTCCTTTCCTTGATGTCTGCTCTGATTGGTCAGATGGCCCAGTCTGTTGTGATTTGTTTACCGCTTACATTGTGTTTCTGCAACGAAATGCCCATTACCATATTTCAGCTCCAGAGGCTGTCAATCCTCAGTGATTGTGAACACTGTAACTACAGTAATGATGGCATTGATTTTAGCATATCAATTTGAGCCTGAGTCCAACGATGAAACTTTGAAAGAACTAGTTGATCATTGCAAGCATGACTTGAGCAGGACATTTCTCAGTGATAAGTTTTTTAATTACGTTGTCTTACATTATGAGATGTTGTAAATGTGTTTCCTCAACATCAGCATTAACAAGTGTATGTCCATCAATAAACTCAAAAAAAGCTTAACCGTTTCAGTAAGACAGTAATAACGTGAATTGACCGGTTAGATGCAGACCTACAGCTTGTGCACTGGGTGTGTACACAATATAAAACACAAAGCTACATATTTTGAACACTTGGTAGAAAATATACACCAATAATTAATAATCCCTACAAGTTGTGATTCAGAGGAGAAAGTGGATACTGTCCCATCTTTAATGGATAAGCTAGATAAGTTATGGAAGAGAGACTGGGATTAGACTGGAATTACAGATGACTCGTTTCGGGAGTTCAGAGTCTTTGGGAGACAATAACTTTATTTACTGTGCAGTTTGATCTTTAAAACTTTGTAGACCTTTTAAATTCACAAACAGCCATATTACAATGCACGAAAGATAATATTCGAAAAGCATAATGGGGCACTTTAAATCAGTGTTTCACCTTTCAATATTTTAGAGGTACAGTAGATGCTAATCACAGGATCTTTGGTATGACTGGAAGATGACTATCCATTAATGACCAACATGTAATTTGTCTAAGCTTGAATAACTCTGTTAGGGAGAAATGATTGCTCCCTCTAGATGAGGATGTTTGGCTGGAGATATACTGTAATAAGTCTGTAATTTAACAAATATTAAAGTATTAAATCACTCCAGAATGGAAATTCTGTGATCAGTAGCCTCCTGACATTCCCAACATGTATAATGTTTTCCCTGTATACTGAAGGAAATGTTTAAGATGTTCTCACTGCTCTTTACCATACATTGACCATAAAAAAAAATGATTTTCACATGTGCACATTCATACTTTGCTTGCACCCAGCATCTCTTTTCTAAGTTTTTTTTTTTTTGCAGTCTGACAATCACCAATCATAAAGAACAGCATCACAGTGTACACCTGGTGTTACAGACAGTTTTCATTTCTAAATATGTAGCTATATCTGCTTAAAATGATGGATTATCTTTACCAACCAAATTTGGTATCTTAGAATATATTTTAGAATCTGAATTATGATTGATGAGTAAGTAGAACTGAAATAAGAACTGAAATACAGAACTAGCTTATTTTTGAGAGAATATTTCTACTTAGAAAAGAGTACAGACCTTTTCTTCAGTCCTGAAGATGGCTAAAATAACTGGCATTGCAAACAGACAGACCGAGGGCTTCACAGTCAGTGGGAGGTTCAGTTTAATTACCTTAAAATATTAGTGCTCCCCGAGAAGCTGTCCACGCTCCCACACATATGCTGGTGAATCTGTTTAGAGAGGAAGGCCGGTCAACTCCTGTTTTGCATTTTGATTTAACATTTCAGAGAACAGGCAATCTGTTCAGATCGCTTAGCCCTCACACCGATACACCCACATGGCTCATCGCTATGCTGCACTCACTCTCTCCTGTGCCGACGCCAGTGACTGACGTCCCGCTGCCATTCTTTAAAGGCCTGTGGGCCGCCACAGGGAGGGAAGCTTTCCACAAAATGTCCCCTGAGAGCCCTTAGAAAGCACCCTGCTGCCAATGTCTTCCTCTCACTCTTTCACCATCCGCTCTTGTACCTTTTCTACTTGTGTTTCTCCGCCTCCTTCTAAAAATGAATTTTTCTTTTTCTAACACTCTTCATTTTCTTGATGTAGATCAGCAGCTAACAGTGACATCAGTCTTATTTCCCTGTTTTTCGCTGGCCTTTCCTGTTTTACCACTGTTTATGAGGTTGTTGTCTGAGCACTAATGATATCTTAGAAGTGCTCTTACAGAAAGCTGGATGTGTTCTCTAGACTGTGTTGACAGACTCTGAATACTGAGCAGTTTAAAATTATAATGGAGATGTATTCATCATTCAACACCTTTGACATTTTGGTTGGAAGATGTTGAAAATATCTATGTGTTTTTATTTAATTCTTAATTATGTGGTGCTACTTTATCATGCAAAAGGGTTTATTTTATTTTATTTTATTTTATTTTATTTTATTTTATTTTATTTTATTTTATTTTATTTTATTTTTTATTTTATTTTATTTTATTTTATTTTACACTTGTCTTATGTGAGGTCCAAGAAATGCTAGAATCTATCAAAAAAAACAAAAACAAACACAACCAAAAAAACAAACAAACAAGAAAACTGTATGGATGGCTGGTCCATCACAAGTCATACAAGTCTTTTTTTTTTTTTCATTTTATTTTATTAACCACTTGTCTTATGTGGTGCCACAGAAATCAAAGCCTATCAAAGCATCTTATCATAAGCAAGGAAACGGACTAGACAGCCAGTTCATCATAAGTGTTGTATTTTATTTTATTTTATTTTATTAACACTTTTAATAAGAGGAGCATATACAGAATGATGATAAGGAGGTGAGCTTAAAAATGACACAAGCCAAATTTGAACTTGTGTCACCACCATAAGCACCACAGCTCAACATGCAGAACATGTGAAACAAACACTAGACCAACACTTTTTTTTTCTCTCCCTCTGAGCATTTATAGTAAGAAACATTCAGAATCTATCCCTTTTGTCAACTGTGCAGTATACATTCAGTGGAAATTAATAAATAACTACATTAGATCTAAAATAAAATAGCAGCATTTAGTGAGACATTTAAAGTAGTCTCCAGCTTGATTGTATCATCTCTCCTGTCTGGCTATCTCTGTTATTTGTGTTAAGTATTGTGTGAGGGAAAAATAGCCCATGACTTCCAGATGTACTTCATGGTATTCTAGATCTTTACTTTCTTACAAGGTAAGATGTATACTCAGAAGATGGCATGGATATTACATCTCATAACTGCAATCTCCACACATTTCTTCTCAATATTTCATTCTCTTTCTCTGTCCTTATCTGAAAAGATGCTTTATATTAAACAGGTACCTTTTTATCATTGCTCTGTGGTCTGATAAATGTGATAAACTCAGACACCAAACAATATGTAAATAAGACACTGTTGTTCAAGTAACAGATTTCCTTTGGGAATTCCACTAAATATTTCTACAAAATATTCCTACTACTTGACAGATATCACAGACATACTGTAGATGTGCTTTCTCTGTGTCAAGCTCTGGGCTCTCTTCAAAACAAACAAACTAACTAACTAACTAAATAAATAACTAAATAAATAAAAATAAAACACAATGGAAGTGAACAGGGCTGATTTTTGGAATATTTAAAAGTAGAAAAAAATAATAAAAAGCACTTGCATACATTTTCTTTTGAAATGTCCATATTATTTGATTTGCAAAGCTGTTTAAATAATTTTAAAGTCACTTTAGGACTTTAGGCATTACGTTGTCATTGCAGCAAATCAACTTTACGCAGAAAAATAAAATGAAAACAGTCATGCTTTTTAGCCAATCATAGCTTTGCAAATATTAATCCATTATAACTGCTGTATTGTGCAGATTCTGTCTTGTAACAAATCATATCTGCTGTGTTGTAGATAATTGCATCATTAAAGGTTTATACAGAATTTCTCTCTCTCTCTCTCAAAAAAAAAAAAAAAAAAACCCTGCAAATAACTGCTGTAAAGATATGCATTATATATTTCATATATTAAATACTGATATGGTTAGCTAATTCACATAAGCAACAACAAACTGTGAGATCCTTAAATCATTTTAAAATAATAATTTTATTTAAATAATTTTAAAATTTTATACATACATATATATATATATATATATATATATATATATATATATATATTTTTTTTTTTTTTTTTTTTTTTTTTTTTTTTTTTTTTTTTGTTAAAGCAATGTTTTCAAACATGATTGCCTGCATGAAGGTGTTTTGATGAAAGGCTAAAGCAATCAACTGCAGAATGTGGATGGCATAGATGAGCGGTGTGTTTGTAACAGCCTTGAACTGGCTCCCTATTATATGCCGCTCAAGCGGCTGGGATATTGGCTACCAGCACTGAGATGAGATCTCCTTCTGTGAATGTTGGTGATGGATTGCTGTACCTTCCAGGTTTGAGCACGGCAACGCCCCAATATTCCCGCAGAATAGAGTGACAGGCAATATATAACACATCAGTTTGGGCTGACTGCACCAGAGAAACTTTTTTTTTTTTTTTCTGTCTGGAGAGCAGCCCTGTATTTTTGGCTAGCCCTCACAATTTAAACTGCTTGAATCTTTTGTATTTTTCTTCTCTTTCTGTGATTCTGTCATCCTCTGTTCTTCAGAGTTACTTGCTAGAACTGACTAATTTTAAAAAAGACTTTTATAGCTTTTTTGTCATTGCCAAGAAATTGATGAACATTTGTACTGTTTTTAAGATGAAGACTGACAGTAAGACAACCAGCCATACTTATCTGTATGGGCATATGAGTTTGTGCACCGCCAAAATATTCATCCACTTGAAAACATATAACTCTATATAAACTGAATCAATCCTAAATTGGTAATTTAGGAATTTTGATTTAACTTGTAAATGTTCAGCATTATTCAGCAAATATTATCAGAGATTTTAGACTGTTGATGAGTCGATGAGATAAAATTAGATGGATATATTGAAATTTAGCACATGGCTTCAGCAGAAAAGTTGGCTATGTAATGATCATACTAAGGGGCAGAGGGTGCTTCTGTATATCAGTGTATATCAGTCTGCATCAGTTAATATTCTAATATTCTAATATTAATAAATATTAATAAATCACTATCACATTAGTGAAAATATATTTCTATCATGACAACTCTCAGAAGATTTTAGCATGGTAATGGATATGACAATGTATTTGATCTTGGTGGAATAGATCTGCTACGCTGCGGCTGTTGGTTATTGCTGTTGTTGTAGATTAGTGCTGCTGCTGCTGCAAAGCAAATACAGGAACTTGCTACTGCCAATAGAGTGGTGGAACTATGATGTCACTTTGTAGGCAAAAACCCGGAAGCGAGTTAGCATTTTAGCACTTCTGGTTCCATCGTCCCAGAGTCAATGGGTTTTTTGAATGGGATTTTGGTTAAATCCCTTAAATAAGGTCTGTGGTTCACACAGGCTCAAGATACTTTCACGTTTTATTCTATGACATAAAACACACGTGTTACACCCCACTCATGATTTTTTTAAACTGTTGTGTTTCTTTAAAAAGACGGTTGCTAACAAGTTGCTAAATGGGACTACAGGCGCTATCGGAGACATTAAACGTCATCACGCCGAAGAGTTGATCAATTTACAGTATTTTTCAATTGTAGTATAATTTGTAATACAATTAATTGTAGAATAACTAATGAATAGTTTCTCACATTTTATATTGTTGTTCGACAATGTTTTTTTGCTTTGCTCCGAAATGCAACACAAGTCTTCAGAGGGAAGATGCTAGTTTTATCGCATTCCTACTGATGCGGAGACTCTGGGTTCGTACCATAAGGTAAACTCTTATTACGATTATTACATGTAAACACCACATTTGCCGGCTTTACGTGGTGAAAGTGAAACTTTAATGATGCATAGTGCTTAAAGCCGTGTTAAAATTAAATATTTGCGGCCACATGAAGCGGTTAGAAAGCATATAGATTGAGGATTTCCTAGAAGCCAAGGTAAAATAACATTTTATCTTGTTTTTTTTTTTTTTTTTTTGTGTCACCACCCTAACAAAATCATAGCTGAAATGTGGTACTTAAGTTTAATCTTACCATATCCAAAAACTCTGTTGTTATTTAATAGATTAAATGCACTAGAATTTTATTGAATAGTACGTGGAGACACATTTTTAATTAAAATGTTCATATTAATCAAGGATTTATTGACTTTTAATGCACCTTATTTCGAAATGTACAGAAATACGTGCTTTCAAATGTCCTTTAGTTAAGATTATTTCATTTATTCACTATACTATGTATTATAGTCTCATTTCAGTTTTGTATTTATTCCAGTTTATATGAAAAGGTTCATGTAGCGTGGATTAAAATTCATATACAGTGTAAATCCTTTTCACTGAATGTTAAAAATTAGTTGGAAAAAGTTGTCGGTATGGTGGTAGTGGTGACGCTGAAGGCGAGGGACCGTGGTGCTGTAGTTCATGTATAGCCTAAGTTTAGTTTTTTAGTTCTGGTGCTTTTATTTAGGCTTCAAAATTCATCAAAGTTATATTATTTTGTGAAGATTATCTTGATGGACAAAATGTGTAAGTTTCATGAACTATGATTGAACACAGAGCTTATTTTTTGCGATAATCCAAAAGCCTATGGAAAAATCCTATTGGGTTTTTGTCGAGGGAACCAGTTTCATGCTTACAGCCGATCCGCCTACAAAGTGACGTCATAGTTCCCCCACTCTATACATACACCGATAAGGTGATGTGAGTTATTAAGACATACTGCTGCTGCACAAATAGCATATATAATAACCCATAGCAGACCTGTACAGGTGGAGCTGGGGAAGATGGAGGGTTTCAGAGGAACTCTGAATGCACACTGCGAACTGTTCTAGAAAATGCTAAACAGCAATTTAAATGTAAAGCACTAAGCTAATTGGCTGTGTATGCAACATGGACCAATCATCTTATGCCAAGTAGTTTAATGCTGTAAATATCATCAATTTGCACTATTTACCCATCAGTCTGCACCATCTAGAGTTTCATGACAGAACTTGCCATAAATTGTACATTCCTACTAACAGAAATATACAAAATAGCTACATTGCAGAAAGGGAATAAAAGATATTAATAATAGATAGATAGATAGATAGATAGATAGATAGATAGATAGATATTGTTACTGAGCTGATGAGACGAGAGGCGTGCAGATCCATGTGCAAGCTTTTATTAAATAACATGGTCAAAAACACAGGCAGGGTTGAACAACAGCAAACAGGTATAACATAGGCAAGACAAAGAATAATCCTAGAGCAAGCGTGGGTTTACGATCGGCGAACGATATCCAGAGGGCTTGACAAGAGAGGTAATCCGTAAACGTGAGCAATAATCCAGACAATGAGCGAACACAGGCAAAAGGGGTAAATCCGAGATACGTGGGCAAGAATCAGAAACCAGGAAATCAGGAAACACAACAAGACTAGACTGAGACTAGGAACTAGAAACTAGAAACTAAGATGGGGAAAAGGCTCCGTAGAGTGCTATCACTAGGAGAGGGATAAATGCAGATAATACTCGGTGATCTGAACCATGAAGTCCAGAGCTTATAAAGCGTGTCTGATTGGTAGCAGCTATGTGTGTGTAATTGACAGCAGGTGAGTCCAATGTGTGCAATGGAACATGGGAAATGTAGTCCCGGGTGATGTGTAACAGTCTGTGTGGTGAGATTCGTGACAGATAGATAGATAGATAGATAGATAGATAGATAGATAGATAGACAGATAAAAGTATGTTTGTTTTGTTAAATGTGCTCATGGTTAATTGGTTAATTGTTCTGACAATCGATGTGCATTTTAAGATAATTGTCTATGGACAGTATGAATGTAGAGTTAGCCAATCAACCCTCAGGCTAAATTATGCAAGGGGACACAAGACCTCTGCCAGAAGTGTTTTGCATATGTTCAATCATTTGAATGTAAAATTTAGGCCACTTAATCAGAGGTTAGTCATATAGCGTACAATTCCACCCAGAATCTGCCACAACTAAATTTATGGTTAGAAGCTGCTACTGAAGACAGCAATATGACACATTTTGTTTACACATGGAGTAATACAAAAATAAGTGTGAGACATATCCTAAACAATTAACCCATATAACTTGTTTTTAAAATATGTAATGCAAAGCTGAGTTGAAATGTTTACATCTGCTTAGCAACAATGCCGTTTGCTGCATTAAAATAGAATTCAAGTGATGTGCTCATATGTGTGTACTATGTGTGTACTGGCTATTTTACAATGGTTTCAAATGCAGCCAATGAAAACTGGAATTACAGATGGAAACATCCATTTATAACATTCGTTTAGGTGTTTGAGTCTTTTGTTTTAAACTCATCCAATTATTGGTTTTCAGTGATCTTATCTTTTGGATTTCATCACTCAAATTCAAGCAGAAATTAATCCAATGAATCATTTGTAAGACATTTAATTTCACCGGATTGTTTTCTAAAAATAAGCATTATCACATGGTTTTTAAAAGTACCTAAATCATTTTCAGTATGAATGCATGCAAAGATATGGAAGGTGCTTTTAAGTAGAGAGTTCTTTAAAAGTTGATTTAGATCAGATTTATTTTGTAATGGTAGCTAAGCACAAAACACAATTATATGGTCAGTAGCATTTTACTATTTGCATTTTGCAGTGTTTTTGTTGTTATTGTTGTTGTTGTTGTTGTTGTTTTTATCCTGCTGTCTGACCCCATCAGAAAAACTAACTGTGGCATCATATATTATTACCATAATTTAAAAAAAATTACTCATACCATTGTACAAGGTTTTGGTCATAATGCATACACCTCTCACTCAATGATTGCATATGATATGTACACAAATTTTCTGAAATTAAATGAACATTTATTATGCATGATATATAATTTGAATTATGAGACATATTAATCGGTTTACCGATATAACGGTCTGTCTTAGTTCTTGTGTTTTTAGGTTGAGCAGTGAACGCATGTGAAATATGTTTACAGGTTCAGCGGTAGAAACAATCTGAGGATATGAGCTATTCTTGTGTTGGGAGCATAAGCCATGAAGGAAGAGAGAAGTGAAGGATTATTTATTTATTTCTGAAAGAACCTGTCAGAATTGCCTCCAAAGGATTGCAGTCATGAATGGTGGCCTGGTTCCCAGTCCATACATTAATAAATAATGGATATGTCAGGGCAACGTATGGGTTGTGCGTTATAATGAGCGTTCTGGAGCACATCAGCACACTGCCTGGACTGGTATTCATCTCGTGAAGAGACGAGGGTCTCAGCCACTGTCACTGAACCCAACCCCCCTCGTTCTTTTTTCCCTTCAGCTTTCTGTTTCTTAAACTTTACCCTTCTTTTTTTTAAAGAAAACTTTCTAGCAATGTAGAGGACATCTCAACATATTTTTACTAACTGATTACATGTACTGTACATGGGTACTAACTGATTACATGTAATCTGGATTAAGTAAACAGATTCCAAAAATGAAGTGCTTGTAATTAGATTATATGAAATTTTTAAATGCTCACGATCAGATTACAGTTACTTTTTTATGGATTACATGATTACATATTATTCACACAATGCCTTTAACTTCTTCATAAATTTTATTCTCCCTAAGTTTTCTTTATTGTCTCTTAAACTGTCTCTTAAATCTAAAAATCCTACTTTGACAATTCACATTATAGAATTGTCATGGCCATAAATTTAGGTTGAAGCACATATGATTATAATGGTACATTTTTTGTAAGGGTATCTTCAAGGTATAGTAAAAGAATAAAAATTCTGTCATTCATCTCATTGTGTTACGTGTGATCTTCTTTCCTGGAACACAAAAGAAGATTTTTTTGTGCTTTTTTGTCCATACAAAACAACACAGAGATTTATTTATTTTTTTTAAATATCATCTGCATTGTTAATAGTCATACAAGTCATTACAAGTCATACAAGTTTGAAACAACATGAAGAAATGATAACATAATTTCCTCTTTTATCTTTTTTAGTTTTTGGTTAACCATTCCTTGAATTCAGGGCTGTATTTAGCTTACTTCAGTTGATGTGTCTTTAACGTGTGTCAGCGAGCGTGTTTCGTTCTTAAACTCATCTACGTTGACAGCCCAGTGCTGATTGAATTTGAATCTCTGCAGCATCTGCCATTATCATCCTCTTGGTCTTGAGCGGTTTATCTGTGGCCTCTACGAATCACCATATCATGGCTTCTGGGGGTGGGGAGAAAGGATGGGATTGAATATGATGTGTTTGTCTGTGTGTGTGCGTGAGACAGAGAAAGAGTGTGCATATATGTGTGTGAAATAGTATGTCCGTGTCTTTGAGTGTGTATGTATGTGTGTGTGTGTATAAATGCACTGTATATGTACTGTATACGTATGTGTGTGTGTGTGTTTGGCATTTGATTAGGGTTTGATTATGAGTCAGCACTCTTCCAACCTCATCACTCTTCTCTTTGCTTCTACTCTCCCTCACCTCAATCAGAGCAGGACATGTACGGCCCCTGTCATTAACTGCACCTGCCATCCCCAATCAGTGTCAATGGTTGTTAGGACCCCCACCACATCCAGAACTCTCTTTCATTCAGTCTGCCTGATTTTGGCTTTGACGTTTCTTTCTTTGTGAGCAGGACATAAGACTGTATTCTTTATACAGTACATCTCAATCACATAAATACATTCATGCTAATTGGGGGGAGGGGGTGTGCACTGATACAAATAATTAATAATTATGTAAATAATAATTGATATAACTGTCTGGTTTTATTATTTATAAAGTGAAAATAATTATCAATTCCACATAGGTATTCCTTTGCAACATTTTGTATGTTTGGGTAGCTACTGAAACCTGCAATATGGACGTGCTGGAAACATCTAAATGTAAGCAGAATTACGTACAGTATTTACAAATATAGAAATGTAAAATATTTACAAATCCGTTATATCATAAATATATTTATGTAGTTACATTTTTACTCTTTTTTTTATATATTTTAGTGCAGGATTGTTGTGGTTATGGTTGCTACTGGGGTTGCAGATAGAGAACACTGAATGACTGAAAAAGACTGAAAGACTGATTTAATTCAGCATGTTCAGAAAACTGCTGTATTCTACAGCAAACAGTATTACACTAAATAATGGTTAAACCATTACAGAAATTTTCTCATTTTAGGATTTTAAAGTATAGTCTTGTTGAAATTATGTAATCCTTTAAAACAAGTCAGCATAAGAAGTGACACAGAACAGTGTGAAATATTATCATTTCAAATCAGCCAACTAATAAATGTAACTGAAAAAAATTAAAATCTCATTGCTTATAACAAAATGAACTGATTAATTAAATTAATTAAATATTCAGGTCCCACTTTATATCAGGCATCCTAACTACTAAGTGCAATGTACTTATTGTGTTCATATTGTATCGCAAAACACTTTGGCTGCTATAGGAGGTGGGATACGGGTAAGGTTAGGGACAGGTTTGATGGTATGGGTAAATTTAAGGGTGGGTTAAGGTATAAGGGATGGGTCAACAGTGTAATTATAAATTTAATTACAGAAATTAATTTTAGATGTAATTACACGCAGGTAATTTTTGAAGTATAAGCAGAATGTAAAAATATGTGTAAACGATAAGTGCATTGTACCAATTTATTCCTTTAAATGTAAGTACATTGTAGTTAAGGCCACCGAATATATTTGTGAAACCAGTATATTAAATAAGATTCATAAACATTTCCTCATCTATAAAACTGTATGTACATTTTAGATACAGGGCTTTTTCTACTGTATATCAATATGGTATTTCAGTGTGTATGCAAATGTATGTAAATGTTCATTTGGTAGAACCACATTTTACAGAAAAAAAAAAAAAAACATATGAGTACGTATGAGAAAATGTTGGATATGGCCAGCAATACAATATATTAGTTTAATATTTTACAGTTTCTGACATTATCTGATTCTGGAACAATTTAAAAAAACAAACAAACAAAAAAAAAAAACAGTAATATTACCCGACAGCAATGTGGTCTCTGATATGCTGGCAACCTTGAGGACATATGTTTTAAAAAGGATTTTCCACGTATTAAAAAGACTAAGCATTGACTGCAGGCTAATATGTGTGTATGCCCTGTTGGCCAGCTGAACATTTGTCCTAGCATCTTTTGATTGGAAATAAAACCTCAAAGTTTCTTGCATCTCCCTGTCGTATCACTACCCCCTCTATCTCCTATTCCCTCCCCCCTTTCTCTGGGTGGTTTGATGGAGTGATTTTGATGGAGTGCGCAGGCGGGAGAGAGCCGTCGTCGAGATGTGTTAATTGAGCTCTCTTTGTGCCTGGTCACAGCAGTGAGGCGAGGAGAGATGGCTGGAAGTGAATTTGAGAAGCACTCAGGAAGCCTCAACCAGATCGATAGTGCGAGACTTAACAAAACGCAGACATGCCGGCCACGCACATCAGGGTCATTACTGTCTATAGCGAGCCACATTTCCACCGGGGACTGATCAATGGGGGAAAATATATGGATTTAGAGAAACATTTTTTTTTTCTCCAAGCCACAACTTATTTTCGATGTTTTTCTCTTGACTGTTTCTCATTCAAAAGAAAAGGGCTTTTTTCTTCCCAAAAATCTCAACACTGGGATTAGTTTTCTGTGGTTGGCAGTTATCCAAAATATATGTGAGAAGAGAGTCACTCTATGCAAATCAATCCTTTTGTCCATGGCTCTTTCTGTTCCTCTCCTGCTCTTTACATTCAGTCATTCATGTTTTTATTTACTGAAGATATCATCCTCCTGCACACTTTACCCTGTCATGATTCTGAACATTCATGAAAATTCTTTTTCACTGTTAAACATGAAAAACAGATATTTCCCCTTATTGTCTGATTGGTCTCTTGAGGTTACATTCAAGAAAAATATTTAATGTAATTAGGCCTAAATTTAATAGTATCAACACACAGGTTTAACAATAACAAACCTAATGTGTTGCATATTTGTCAGTTATATGAATGAAAGAGGTACCCCCGCCCCCAAAAAAACAAAAAAAAAACATGGCATAGTAGAAACAAATAGGATTTATAAAAATATAAACCTGTCTCATGGAAACCAGGCTCTTCCACCAATCAGCAATCCTTAACAACGGAGTTCTGATTACACGCACCTGACCGTCATTCACCAATCACCAGCACCACAGTATAAGAGCATGCAGTTCACACAGCACATTGTCTGGTCTCCATTGTGGAAAAGGACTCAGCTTGTATGTCAAGCTACTTACCTGAATTCCTGCTCCAAGTTTCCCGATCTCCTTCATCTGCTCCTTGTGTTCCTGTGTGTTTGCTACCATTACCTACTTGCATCCAATTCCCAATACCAGCTCCTGGAAACACACTCCGTCATCCCACGATCTCTCAAAACCTGGTAACAGAGAATATCTCCATCAGTATCATCTCCATTCAAGTTAAAGATTCTATATCTGCCATTACTCACCTGCTTCCGCTGTTCACTTACATCAATACAATAAACCTGTCTGTTTGATTCTAACCTGTCTGTGTCTTGAGTCTGACTACACGTTACAGAAGACCAGACCATACCACCATGAATCAAACAGATGTGGATCCATTCCAGGAGCTGGTGGATTCACTTCGCCGTGTGCTCTCTCTGCCTGTCACCACCACACTAGCACCCGAACCTGTTTCCTCACCAGTCACTTCTCCTCCTGGACTGATCTATTCTGCCAGTCCCATGGTCAATCCGGCGCCCTACTCTGGTTCGGCGGACGATTGCAACGGATTTCTCCTGCAGTGTTCGTTCGCCCTGGAGATGCAACCGCATCGGTTCCCCACTGAGAGGGCAAAAATTTCATTTATTCTGTCCTTGCTAACAGGTCAAGCTCTCTAATGGGCAGAATCATTGTGGAAGCAGAATGGACCGGTCACTCAATCCTTGAATGCCTTTACTACTCACTTCTGTGAAGTCTTCGGTCGGCCAGTAGGAGATGCTTCAGTCGGTGAGCAATTATGTAATCTGAAACACGGCAAAACCTCCGTACAAGATTATGCTCTCCATTTCTGCACTCTAGCAGCCTCAAGTGGTTGGAACAAGCGCTCCCTGTTAACAACCTACCGCCAAGGACTAGAGCCCTCTCTGCGGTTGCATCTCTCCGCCTATGATGACACCATGGGGCTCGAGCGCTTTATCCAACTCTCCATTCGGGTGGCAAATCGGATTCTCGGCTGTATGGAGGCAAAATGATGCCAAAATGCACCCATTTCATTCCGCCAACCAGAGTTTCCCAGCCCTCCAGAACCACAGTATGAACCTATGCAAGTCGACAATACCCGGCTGTCCTCGGCCAAACGTCTGCGTCGGCTGACCCAGGGATTATGTCTATACTGTGGCCAAAATGGACATGTAATACGGACATGTCCCGTCCGTCCCAAACGACCCGTGGTGAATGTGGTTTCCTCTTCCTCTGTTAATGTACATCCACTGACTACAATATTGCAACTTTGCAATTTTGCTACTCCTCTCCACTGTATTTCAGTCCATGCCTTCCTCGACTCTGGGTCAGCCAGCAACTTCATATCCGCTGACTTATGCCATCAACTTCAGCTCAAGAAAAGACTCCACGACATCCCGTATAAGATCCAGTCAATAACTGGGAGTCCCCTCGGCCGAGGACAGGTCAGACACTGCGTGGGTCCAATTCAGCTACGGGTTTTTAGTTACACATGGAAAGCATTTGTCTGTTGGTTCTGGAGGAATCCACCGCTGGGATCGTCCTAGGGCGCCCCTGGCTCGTTTCCCACAATCACTCCATCTCGTGGTCAACTGGAGAAGTCCTGAAATGGGGCAATGAATGTTTTCCTGGATGTTTTCCTAACCTTCCAAAACCCATCTTGTCGGTTCCAACGATCCCAGTCAACTCCACGTCCATAGAGAGCCCCCTTGAGAATCGTTCCATCATTCCAGGAATATGCCCACTTCAGTGTTTTCTGCCCGAAACGAACCTCCAAGTTACCACCTCACAGACCATGGGACTGTGCCATCGATCTCCTACCCAATGAACCAGTGCCCAGAGGTAAAATATACTCCCTTTCCATCCCCGAACAGAAGGCCATGGAGGAGTACATCGAGGAGGCGTTACAGCAAGGCTACATCCGTCCATCTACTTCCCCTGCTGCTTCTAGCTTTTTCTTCATGGCCAAGAGGGTCAGAGGCTTGTGGCCTTGCATAGATTACCAGGCTCTAAACAAAATCACCGTCAAATACAGGTATCCACTTTCCCTCGTCCCATTGGCACTAGAACAGCTACGCAGAGCCAGGATCTTCACTAAGCTGGACCTCAGAAGGGCATATAACCTCATTCGGATATGTGAGGGGGGCCAGTGGAAGACTGCCTTTGTGACACCTACTGGTCATTATGAATATCTCGTCATGCCGTATGTATTGGTCAATGCCCCCTCCGTATTCCAGGGTTATATGAATGAGGTATTCCGGGAGTACCTACATCACTTCGTGCTGGTTTACATTGATGACATCCTTCTGTACTCCCGGAATGAGGCCGAACATCGCCTGCACATCTCTGAGGTCCTCCAACGACTCCGAGAACACCAGCTGTATCTAAAAGCTGAGAAGTGCACATTCCACCAGGCTTCAATCCAGTTCCTTGGGTATCAGATCAGCTCCCAAGGTATCAAGATGGATGAGGGGAAGGTTGAAGCCATCAAAACCTGGCCCAAACCCATTACTATCAAAGAACTCCAGCGATTCCTAGGTTTTTTGAATTTCTACAGACGCTTCATTCACAACTACAGCTCCATCACTGCACCACTGACCAATCTCCTGAAAGGCAAGCCCAAGTCTCTGTCCTGGATGCCCGAAGCCACCTCGGCCATGAAGACCCTCCAAAAGGCCTTTACGTCGGCTCCACTCCTGGTCCATCCTGACCCACAGAAGCCCTTCATAGTCGAAGTGGATGCCTCAACATCTGGAGTTGGAGCCGTCTTGTCCCAGCAAGCAGGGGAATCCTCCTTGACTCAATCCATGTGCCTTCTTCTCCCGGAAATTATTCTCGGCGGAGCAAAACTATGATATTGGGAATAAAGAATTTCTTGCCATCAAGCTCGCCCTTGAGGAATGGAGACACTGGCTGGAGGGGGCCCGCCACCCATTTGTGGTATACACCGACCACCGAAACCTTGAGTATCTCCGGGAGGGTAAGAGGCTAAATCCCAGACAAGCCCTCTTCTTTACCTGATTCCATTTCACCATCTCCTATCGTCCAGGGACCAAAAACACTAAAGCGGATGCTCTCTCAAGACTCCATGCTCCAGATGATCTGTCAGAAAACCCTGAACATATCGTCCCATCCAGTTTGATTGTCAGCCCGATACAGTGGTCCCTGGACGAGGACATCGCAGCTGCCAGTGTCTCTGATCCTACTCCGCCGGGGTGTCCCCCGACCCACACCTATGTCCCTTGCAGCCAGAGGACCTCATTAATCCATACAGCACATACTTCCATGGGCACTGGTCATCCTGGGACCAATCAAACCCTCTCACTGCTACAAGATCGTTTCTGGTGGTCGGGAATGGCCAACGACATCAGAAGGTACTTGAGAGAATGCCAGGAATGTGCCATGGCAAAGACGCCCCGCCACTTACCATCTGGGAAACTCCTTCCTCTCCCCATTCCTCAGCGTCCATGGTCACACCTAGGAGTCGATTTTGTCACTGACTTACCAGCATCAGATGGTAATACCTGCATTTTAGTCACCGTGGATAGATTTTCCAAGGCTTGTCGTCTGGTACCCCTGAAAGGACTTCCAACTGCCATGGAAACTGCAGAGGTACTGTTTAATCATGTCTTTCGAAACTTTGGCATCCCCAAAGACAGATAGAGGTCCTCAGTTTATTTCACGGGTTTGGAGGTCTTTCTTCTCGCTCCTAGGTGTGACAGTAAGCCTATCTTCTGGATACCACCCACAGAGCAACAGTCAAACGGAGAGAAAGATCCAGGAGATAGGGCACTACCTCCGTACCTTCTGCCACAGCCACCAGAACTCCTGGAACCAGTTCTACCAGCCACCTCTGTTCCTCTGGTCTGGGGAACCTTTGGACGTACCATCGGTCACTCATTGGTTCCAGGAGAGTGAGAGGGTCTGGGACTCAGCACATCAACATCTCCAGCGTGCAGTATGACGTCACAAACATCATGCGGATGTCCGGAGAGACACCACTCCCACCTTCCACCCAGGAAAGAAGGTATGGCTCTCCACCAGGGACATCCGACTAAGACTTCCCTGCAAAATGCTGAATCCCAGATTCATTGGTCCCTTCCCCATCATCCGCCAAGTCAATCCGGTCACGTATGAACTCAAGCTCCCTTCACAGTATAGAATTCACTCTACATTCCATGTCTCTTTGCTCAAGCCCTACCACTCACCAGTTTCTCCTGTTTCCACAGAGCCTGGTCCTGTAGACGAACCCCCTCTCCTGATAGTGCTGGAGGATGAAACGGTCTACTCGGTAAAGGAGACCCTTAATTCCCGACGTCGTGGGGGTAAATTGGAATATCTGGTGGACTGGGAGGGGTATGGCCCCGAGGAAAGATCATGGGTCCCAAGAGATGACATACACGATCCCAATCTCCTGGCAGAGTTCCACGCTTCTCATCCCCAAGATCCAGCACCATGTGGTCAAGGTCGCCCTCCGACGTTGGGGGTTTTCGGCCCTCAGGAGCGGGCCGTGGAGAGGGGGGTTCTGAATGAAAGAGGTACCCCCCCCCCCAAAAAAAAAAAAAAAAAAAAAAACATGGCATAGTAGAAACAAATAGGATTTATAAAAATATAAACCTGTCTCATGGAAACACCAGGCTCTTCCACCAATCAGCGATCCCAATCACCGGAGTTCTGATTACACGCACCTGACCGTCATTCACCAATCACCAGCACCACAGTATAAGAGCATGCAGTTCATACAGCACATTGTCTGGTCTCCATTGTGGAAAAGGACTCAACTCGTATGTCAAGCTACTTACCTGAATTCCTGCTCCAAGTTTCCCGATCTCCTTCGTCTGCTCTTTGTGTTCCTGTGTGTTTGCTACCATTACCTACCTGCATCCGATTCCCGATACCACCTCCTAGAAACACACTCCGTCATCCCACGATCTCTCAAAATCTGTTAACAGAATATCTCCATCAGTATCATCTCCATTCAAGTTAAAGATTCTATATCTGCCATTACTCACCTGCTTCCGCTGTTCACTTACATCAATACAATAAACCCGTCTGTTTGATTATAACCTGTCTGTGTCTTGAGTCTGACTACACGTTACAGCCTGGTTATTATATATTTAAAACACATTCTGTTTATTAGTACTATTACAGAAATCTGACAAATATGCATCACATTAAGTTTATATTAAAACTATGTAATCCAAATGAATGGAAATTTTGTATGAAATTCAAACAAATAGATCTTAAATTTAGGTCTAGAGTTTTTTTTTTTTTTTTTTTTTTTTTTTTTTTCCCCCAGAGTAAGGGTGCTCTGCCTTTTCAGAGAATGTGTTTTATGTTGGTTTGGAGTGTCTTTATTGCAGTAATAGTAACAGGTCACAAGTTCAAATGTCATTTGCTATTAAGATGGCACAACAAAGACTTAAAAAATTGCAGAGTATATGATTTTTTTTTCTTTGCATTGGATGCAAAGGTCGAGTACGAACATGAATGTTGAGTGTGAACGTAAGCATTTTTGAGGAAAGTGTGGAGTCTGTGCATAATTCTGTAATGTCTTCAGTGATGGATGCAGTATTCGATTTACCAGCAGTGCAACGTGGCATCAGTAAAATGTGTAGATTTTACTGTTCACTAATTTTATTTATATTATTGCTCACATCGTGTTTCTTGTTTTCATTTATTTGTCATGTGGTGACACATGGCATCGCATGACATTATTCATAAGTCATATTATGCTTAAGGTATTTTTAGTTTGTCATCCTTTATAGTATGTTGCAGTAGGCCTAAATGTTGAGGTCCATGTACATCTGAATGGAAAGAATGACATGCTCATAAACTCTTCAAGCAAGCAATACATTGTGATGAGTTGAAACTAAGCATTTGTTGAATGAAACATCTCTTACCTTTTGTTGTCACATTTGGTCATGTCTCACCACTTGCTTGCTGGGTAATAAGTGTCCTTGCATTGAATGATCTTGTGATCTGCTCATTTAATATGAACCACTATAAAAGTGCCTATCAATAAAACCTATACCATGTTTGGTCTTGAACCCCTTTCAAATAACTTGCATAGATGACTAATTGCTGTTTGAAAAAAAAGGTTCCCTTGACATTGTTATACCTTACGTTATACATTATTTTGCCGATTTAAATCTATAGAATGCTCCATTGCTTTAAGCTTTAGGCTTGTGTGTTCATTATCCTTGACCACTGGCTCAACTATTTTAATTTTTTTCTTCACAGCTTACACACACACACACACACACACACACACACAATCACACAAAACTAGCTTAGGTGTGGTTAATTGTGCATTTACTCAAACATGGACATCAGGACAAAAACATTATGAGATGTACAGATTGAACTAAATTAGCAATAATGATTCTAAATTCACTTTCTGGTAATCATTTGAATAAATGTAGCAATAGATTGAACTATACCTACTTGCTTTAAGAATGCATTAATTAATGTTAACTAACTTTATTGTAAAATGTTACAAAATTTATAATGCTGATTCTCTATACATTCCTTTTGTGTTTTCAACAGAGAACGCCAGTAAACAACGGGGAAGCATTTCGATGGTTCTTTTAGGACTCTGAAACAAGTGACATCATATGCAGTGATGCCACAAACTTACCACAAAAAGAACTTGCAGGGCTACAAGGACCCAAAAAGCCCAGACTGTGGATGACAGAGCATGAGAGAGGGTGGGACAAGCTAAATAAAAATATTCAAAAAAACAAAACAAAAAAAAACTTTGTAATTTTAATTCCTGTGTAATTATTATTGTACTTTTGGCAGCATCATAATGTATATTTTTCAGTGTCTGTCAATGTGTTTTAATGTCTTGGCTGTGCAAGTTGCAGCCATTCTTGTAAAGAACTGAGTAGACAATCATTACAAACAGAAGAAAATAATGTCAACCAATGGACTAATGGCCAATGAGATCACAACTCTCAACACATATTTTTAGATCTGATGCAATAATCATAAAGGTAATTGTTCTCTGCCATCATATTCCAAGCTTTGGAATGATCTTAAGAATACCTCTTTTCACTTAAACCAACAAATTCGAGAGGACACGTTGTGACCTCCACTATTAATGTGATGTTTTGTAATTGACACGCTGTGTACGATCAGTAAACAAAAGCCAGTAAGTTTCTTTCTTTTCAGCTGTGTTGATTTTGTGTGGCATAATGCAGTGCAGGGCACATTTTCTTGTTGACATGATGCACTTTTAAAAAAGTCTGGTAACACTGAGAGAAGGTGATTTAAGGTTGATTGTATAGTCTCTCAAAGTTCAATTGCATTCCATTTAGTTTTGATTGAATCTGTTTAAAAAGCTGGCCAAAGGTAGGTAGAGAACCAGTAAAGAACTTTCGTGAAACATCACAGTAAGATTCGTGACATGCATTTTTAATTCTCAACACAGTAAACTACACATTCCGAAATGAATTATCCAATAAGTTGTTCATTGTCTTTACCCTAATGTTGCATGTGTAAATGTGTTTTTGTTTTAAAGATAACTAAAAATTTGTATATTATTGTTGTGATGCTTTTACGTGTTAAAATAATAAAGGAAACAAAAAAAAACAAAAAAAAAGTGTAAGAAATGTAATTTGATGCCAGGAAATGGTGACATTTTTAATCAAAAGTGCAGTTAAATGTCATAATTTGTATATATTTCTTGTCTTTCCCTTGTCCTAATGCAAGCATACATTTTATGGCTCTGTGTAATTGTAATGCAAACTATCACTAGGGATAAAGAAGCAGGAAGAAAATACGTGAAGAAACAGGCATTGTCATTCCCATCTTCCCCTAGAATGCAAAAATGTCACATGGAAAAGAGAGTGGCTCCCAGAGGCGTTAAGCTTTAAAGAGAGACTGAAATCCCATGCGGTTTGTAATGCGTGGAAAGGGTACGTTTTGGGGGGATGGTTTGGGTGGATGGAATACTGAAGGTTGATGGGTAGACGGGTGTTTGGGTAAATCAGGCTTTGGATATTGTGAGGACAGAATCATTTTTGAAGGTGTGGAAAAAGGGAACAAAGGACTTTTTTCTTATAAACAATTTATGGGAAGCATTGTGTTATCAATAACTAAACACTAAAACCTGGTTCCAAACTAGCTAGCCTCTTCTGGGTGATTAGATTAGGCTAAATTGCAAACTACACCCGTTATGGTACAAAATTCAATGTTACTTGTGAATTTTGGAATTTTGTCAGACATTTTTATTGTTCCATAATAAATATATACAACTCAGTATATATACAAGTTACTCGGTATATACAAAAAATTAACCTGAAAAAAAAAAAAAAAAACTTTAAATAGACCAGAGAAAATCAACCCAGGCTCACTGGAAAACGTACCTGTGACAACATTTCTGTAATATAATAATATGTAGCATTTTGCATGTTTTGCATAGTTTGAAAGGTCCAGTGAGTGGTTTAGAGGTTTAGAAATTGTTCAGTTTTATCCAAAACAGATGAATCTGAATCTTTATCCAAAACATGAATCTGCCAACATTTTTATGTTAATTGTTATATATATTGTGGCAGTTTAAGTTTCTGGTGAGTGGCGCTGGTTCTGACATGTTTGAAAATAATGGACCATACATTAAATCATACCCTAAACCTAACTGGTAGTGGTACCAAAAGCAAATGTACACGTACAGAAATCGGTACAAATGCTGTCACTGGGGTGGTATACCCTTTCAAAAGGTACACCTTTGTTCCTTATTTACCCTTAAGGTTTCATTTTAGTACCTTAAAGATACATATTTGTGCCTAAAGTGTACATGGTACAACCTTTAAAACTGCATTTGCAAGAGTAACCATGTATTTTTGATTTGACCTCTTTTATCTTTGACTCTTGTTTCACGGATGTTGTACCAGGTGAGCTACCGAGCAAGTTTTCTACATCAGAAAAGACACACATATGGGGCTGATTATATAATGCAAATGTATTAGTTTACAAATCATGTACTGTGTAAAGTATTTTGAGGTTTTCTTGCTGCTGGTAGTCATTTTGGCTGGAAATTGCAGTTTTTTTTAATTCTTTAAAAAACTTAAATTCTATTTAAGTTTTTTTTTTTTTCTATTATGCTTTTTCACTTTTTGAATTTTAGTCAGTGTGTAGTGTGTATGTTTGGGCATAAAAAGATCTACAAAGTTACAAATCTCAAAGTCCACTCCAAAGGGAGATATTTTGTTTTTAAAAAATCCCTTTTCAAGAACTACAACGAACAGCTTGTTTGGACTACAAAGTTGTTTTCCTTTATTTGTGACATCACAAATTGGCCCATTAGAATATCATTAAAATAAATCCCGCCTACTGAAATTCGAATGCACGTTTCAAAATCTAAACCCGGTGTGGGTGTTTTTATATCACTGTATTTCTGATGAAAACTGACTGTCTTCAGAAAATTTTGGATGTCATTTTCATTTCATCTTGCATGTAATGTCTGATAAAGCAGCGTTTGTGAGCGGAGCTCTGCTTTGTGTACAGCGTTACCGGAGAAACCTCGCTCTCTACCGCTCCAACAGCGCCTCCCGCTGGCAGAGAATGAATTTGCATATATATGCCGCCACAAATAGTGTAACTCTGTGGGACTATGGTATAAATAAATTCAACTGTATAACAGTTTCGCTGCAATTCATGTTATAATGTTAGAATTAAAGAACAATAAACATAATACATATTACTGTTGCACTTATCTGTACATAGTAAATGCAGTTATTTTTAAGCTGTTGTTGACATCTTATCTAAAATGTGATTTAGCCAAAAAAACAACAACAATATCGTTACCACTTTAATATGTCTTGCAATATCCGTGCATGCACAGGTTCTGCGCGATCCTCTTGTTCAATATTCTGGGGGGTCTGAATACAGCTCAAATTGATATAGCAATATTGACGAACTTGCTGCTTTGGCAAGGGGCGGGGCAGTACTGAAACACCGTCTAAGCTGTTCGCCAATCACAATGCACTGGGACAGCTAACCAATCACAACACATTTAGTTTTTCGGAAGGCGGGCCTTCATCAAACCCGGAACTAATGGAGCCGTTTTTGTCAGGCTGGGGAGGAAGGTATTGTAATAATATAAATTATGTGACAAATAATGCGATTTTCGAACCACCAAGCATGAGAACATGTTCTAGTACACCCCCAAAACAAAATCAAGACTTTGTAAAAGAGCATAATAGGACCCCTTTAACAATTTGATTATGATTATGTCTCAAAGTTGAGTAAACTTGTTGCAAAAAATAAGCAAGCAAACAAACAAACAAACAAACAAAACAATCACCTCCTGAAGTTGACGACCTGCGCCTCCTTAATTTTTGTGTGTCTGATAAAAGTGCCAAATGTATGTTTAATACTTGTTAGTGACTCTTCGCAGGCTTCTCTGCTGTTCAGGACAGTATGTTGGACAGGAAATATGAAACATTTGAACAGCTGGCGGTACAGGGCCTGAGGAATATGACTGCAGTTGACAGGAGCCTCATCTATGCCAAATCCCCTTGGCTAGTGATCACAAAGTGATAAGGGCCATTAAGAACATGTTGAGCGCTGAGATTAAACCACAACAGAGAGGGCTCTAATCCTCCTCTGTTCTTGAACCCATTCACACACTTTGATTTGAAGTAGGTTCCCTGAAAACACACAATCCTCCATTGCAAAAATAAACAAATACCAAAACATTATTGACCAACATTATTGGTCGTGCAAAGTGTTCTTTGTGTAAAATTAATCGTTTGTGCTTCGTTTGTGCTGTAAAAAAATTTGTTTGTGCTGCTTCGGTTTTTAAGATATTAAAATAATATTTAAGGTTCATTTTCTGAGGTCACTCAGCCCCCCCACATGCTCCAAATTTACCCCAAATAGTCTCGTTTGTTTGTGCTTCGTTTGTGCTGGTTTGTGCAGGACAAAATTTTGTTTGTGGTGCTTTGGTTTTTAAGATATTAAAATAATATTTATTGGCCATTTTCTGAGGTCACTCAGGCCCCCACTGCTCCAAATTTACCCCCAAACATTCTTCTTTGTTTATGCTTCATTTGTGCTGGTTTGTGCAGGTAAAAAATAAATAAATAAATAAATAAATAAATAAATAAAATTTGTCAATCAGCCTCCCACATGCTCCAAATTTACCTTAATAGTGTTGTTTGTTTGTGCTTCGTTTTTGCTGGTTTGTACTGGTAGTATTTTTGTTTTTACTGTCTTTTTTAACAGTACAGTTGAAGTAATAAGGTAAAATTCAAACGTCAAACCAATTCACATGAAATAGTCGCAGTCACTTAATTGTTAGCAGCCTCATTCAATTAAGCTAATTAAACGGAAAAAAAACGACTTAGGCCTATTTCATTATGTCTTTACAAATAATAATAAATAAATAAAGACTTGATATACATAGGCCTATTTTCGTTTCTGCGCACAAATAAAACATGCAATAGCCAGGGGTGCGTTTCCCAAAAGCACTGTAAGCTTAAAGTCGTGTAAAGTCAATATTAAATGTGTGTTCTGAGTTTGTCACACCACAGAAAACAGTGTTATTAACCACCCAGCCAAATTTGAATGCTAAAAAAACCGCCAAGTAAATAAAATAAGGTATCAAAATCATGAAAAAATAAGTCGTATTCTCTGCTCTCAAATGCTGGGGGCGTGTCCACTGGCGGCGCTGAAACCACGCCCACTCGCTGGAAATCTGCAGTCTCTCTCAACTCTCTTCCTCTAGCAGCTTAATTTAAATAAGGAGACTGAGCTTAGTTGTTTTGTAAATTATCGCAGCCACGTATTAACGTGACGAAAGCATAGCTAGATAGCAAACTGTAGGCTGTAGTAACTAACGGTAATGACAGTAACTCGCGATTGAGCGGACGAATCACTGATGCATATGCGTTCTAGTTATTAGGTGTGTTCAACTTAAAGCAGCACTGCGCAGAACAATCAGTGTTTGACATCAAAGTACCGCGAGAGCGATTCGAAAGCATAAAGAGCGTCTGCTCTCTATAGCTCTCACTGTACTTTGATGTCACACAGCAATCGGTCTGTGCAGCCAGTCAGTGCTGCTTCAAGTCAAACACAGCTCTTATAGTGTTGCGGGAGGGGCCGTGCTCGGTGGCTCCATTGCGTCATCGAGTCCCGATTTAGCCCCGCCCAAAAAATCCTGATCACCAAAATGGTGAAAAACTGTTTAACGGTATAACTCCACCATTAAGTACTATATAGTTCACAGTCTTTGTAACATATTTCAGCAATGCATTTCTAACATTTATAATGCGCTTACAAACAATTCTCAGAATTGAATTTACAGGGACTTTAAGTTTGTCGTAGCTCTATTGGTTTCAATGGGTCTATGGTGTACTTAAACTTACATTGCTTTTGGGAAACGCAGCCCAGTTTCCGTGTAGCGTATACTTTTGCATCCATTCATTTTTCCTTTTTTAACCATGACGAAAAAAAATGAAAAAAAGAAGGGTTGTTGTATTTTTAAATGCCATCCTGAAAACCATATTTGAAATTAGAACCGTACACAAAATGCTGTCCGAAAAAATAAAAATATATATATTTTATGACTTTTTGTACCTTTAAAAAAAAAACATTTGAAAAATGCACAAATAAATATAGAAAAATGTTTGATATTAAAAAGTTTCCTTTGGCCAGATTGGAAGTAGGCTAATGCTTCTCTCGCACGTTCAGTTTAGAACTATACCCAGATAGCAGACCAACACTGAACCAACATTGAATCAATGTTAATGCATCAAATTATCATTGAATCAATGTTGAAGTTTAACATCGATTTTTCGTCAGGTTTGCACCCTGAAATAATGTTAATTCAATGATGAAAAATAGATGAAGATGGTCATAAAAATCAACAGTTCTTCAACTTAAATTAAATCACTTATTTAACATTGAATCAACACAGAAACATCAAATCAATCCTGCTTTTTACTCCTTTCAATCAGAGAACATGCAGGACTGCAATTAATATGGTTTTGAATCAAAAAAAGTAAACATCCTTCAGTTTACATGCAAAAATATTTATTTTTGCCCCCACACTATTTGAACAGGAAAATAACATTACATTCAAGTAAAACAAGTGATTCTTAAAAAAAAAAAAAAAAAAAAAAAAATTATATATATATATATATATATATATATATATAAATAAATAATAATAATAATAATAATAATAATAATAATAATAATAATAACAACAACAACAACAACTTGGTGGTGACTTCAAAACATATAGGCACAGATTCACAGACAGGGCTTAGTTTAAGCTAGGACTATGCCTTAAATTAGGATACTTAAACAGCTTTTATAAAAATGCAATAAATAAACTAAAACAAACATTACTGGTGCATCTTGAGACAAAGCAATGGCAATGACATTAAGATATGTCAGAGCAAGTTATTTTCAGTTAAGACAGCTCAAACATAAATTTTAGTCTGGGACTAGCCTTGTGAAACTGGGAGACAGAGCTTAAAATACAATTTACGTACAGAATATGATAAAATGAATGACAAAGTGACTTAATTACATGGAACAGTTAATTCTGAATTTATAAAGCAAATGCCAGGAGAAGAGCCTGTAAAACTGACAACATATAGGCCTAACAAATGCAAACTGCATCTGCAAAATGGAAGTAAATGCAAATGAAAACTCACCATCAAAGGCAGAAACACTAAAGTACTACAGACTGAAACATTACCAGTTTGCTGTTTAGGACTTGAAGCTTTTCACAGATTGAAGCTACTTTTCTGATTCAAAAAAGATGTCTTTACTCCTCATTAAACGGATAGTCTGATGAACTCTGCTTTCCACCACAAGGCAATGCCCACAAACCGTTCAGGACCACAACGGAGCCATTTTTGCACTGTCACAGCAAAGATGATCTCGGAGGCCTCCTTTTTCTCAACTTTCCCTTGTTGTTGTTAGGCATCTAAAGTATAAAAACAAATAGGATGTTAAAACTGCACAATGTTATAAAACATTTCATTAGTAGTAGTGTATAACTGAAAGAAGGTGGGTCCTAAGTATTTGGAAATGTGACAATGTACTACAAAATTAAGTGCAAATTGAAATTTGATAAAAGGTTAACATTCAAGCTAAAACATGCGAATTCAAATTTAAGACTATTTAATTTTAATATAGAAATTAAGCACCTGTAGACAATTATTTTGAAACCCTTAATATAAAGCATGTTTCATGTTTGGAACAAATTGGATTAAGCACTTTCCACACAGCAGCTCACTCTGTGCCCTCTATTTTTAAGATGTGCTTGTAATATGAATCTCCTGTATATGTAAATGGCATTGCCTCATTCTATATTGTTTATAAATTATATATCAATATATACATATATTATACAAACTCAAAGAGTATATACTCAATATATAAATGTTCTAAATCTGTATGAGTTTCTTTCTTCTGTTGAACATAAAATAAGATATTCTGAAGAATGTTGGTAACCAGACAGTTGACGGTACCCATTGACTTCCATAGTATTTTTTCCCCGTAAAATGGAAGTCAATGGTTTCCGTCAGCTGTTGGGTTACCAACATTCTTCAACACATCTTTTGTAAAAAAAAAAAAAAAAAAACCCCATACAAGTTTTGGAACAACATGTGGGCAAATAAATAGCAAACTTTTAATTTTTGAGTGAACTGAAGCCCTGTTCACACCAAGGACGATAACGTTAAAGATAACGATAAAAATATAGTTCTAAAAATCTCTCAATATTAAAAAAAAAAATAAATAAATAAGTATTTGCAGAATCCACACCACAGCTACAACGATAAATGCAGAAACAATATCGTTGGAATCACTTTCAGAATTCTTTTTTCCAGCTGATGAATGATAAAAACATTTACACCCAATCAGAATCAATGTTGCTATAACTATCTTGGGAATTTAAAGTGGCAGACGAGTGTGCTTAGAATAAACAGATGAACATAGTTATCTTTAAAGTTATCGCTCTTGGTCTGAACAGGCTTTAACCCTTAATAATCATATTAGGCCATTTTGCAATTCCTGTTTTTTCTGTCTCCAAATTTAAGATCTCTTGAAAACATAACTAAGGCTTTTATCATTCCATTTAAGATACTTAAGACTTTTAATGGATTTAAATTTGATCAAACTGAATTTAAGACCAAAGGACCCATGTGGAGACTTACCATGCACATCTTGGAGCCTGGTGTCACTAAATGGAGTTTTTTTTTTTTTTGGTTCATGCTGATCTTTCAGTCTCCTACTGCCCAGTTCATCTGAGAAGCAGGCTCACTGGTTAGAGTACAGCCCAGCATCCTAATATATGCCTTAACTGATGCTCCTCCAACAGCAGAACAGCCAACATATAAGGGCGTCAGGAACATATTTGCACAAAACATGGATAGGTTACAAATAAATGTCATGGGAATGTAGATTCCATGTTGAATGAAAAACTTGCTTTTGTCAATAAATAAATAAATAACTAAATAAATAAAAAATAAATGAATGAATCTTAAAACGTAAATTACCATCACACATCTGTCATCTTCACTTTGAAGAATCCGCTCTGGTAGCTGCGTCACATGAAACCCCAGACCTCCAGACACTAGTTCAGCCAGTATTCCAGTCATTTCAGAATAAGCAATGGGAAAGCAGTTTGGAAAAAAAAAAAAAAAAAAAATACGGTATATCAACAACTTCTATGTGTCACGATCAGCACACACAAGGGAAGCTAGGAGAAACTCAAAATACCAGTCTTTAATAAAATACAAAAAGGGGAACACAAGGCAGGCAGATGCACAAGAAACAGGACAACAACGTTAATACCGGACAGGAAACACAGGGCAGAACACACTATAAATACTAAACGTAAACAAGATAATTAAACAAACACAGCTGGAACTGAATTAACTAATAATGAACTAATAAAGACAGGAACAGGAACAAAACCAAATATGGGCATAAGGAAACACAAGGGTGAACAAAACACAAGACAAGACAGGACACAGGTCTGACAGTACTCCCCCTTCCTGGAAGGCACGTCCCCGCGCCTCCTAACATCCAATGGGGAGGGGGGGTGGGCACTCCGGAGAACCCTCAGGACACACACGGGGGAGGCCTCCAGGACAGATCAGGGGACTCCGGAGCCAAGGCGGGGCAGGAAGCTCTGGAGGCCATGGCAGAGCAGGGAGCTCTGGAGGCCATGGCAGAGCTAGGAGCTCTGGAGGCCATGGCAGAGCAGGGAGCTCTGGAGGCCATGGCAGGTGGTCTTCATGGCCGTGGCCTCATCCTTTGCCCCAGCCTCTACGACCGGATCCCCTTTGACCCCCCCCCCCCAAAAAAAATAACTTGGGGAGAACAAAGCGCTAAACTCAGGAACATGAGCCCTCCTTGAACTAAACTCAGGAACAGGAGCCCTCCGTGGGCTAAACTCAGGAACAGTAGCCCTCCTTGGTCTAAACTCAGGAACAGGAGCCCTCCGTGGGCTAAACTCAGGAACAGGGCTATCCACAGGAACAGGAACAAAACCAAATATGGGCATAAGGAAACACGAGGGTGAACAAAACACAAGACAAGACAGGACACAGGTCTGACACTATGATACACAGCCTTAATTTTTCATAACCCTTAGTGTAGAGTTTCTCAACTCCAGTCCTCAGGCCCCTCTCCCAGAATGTTACAGCTGAACAAGGTGTTTTAATTAGTGAGACATCTAAAACATGTATTTTTAATAATGACTTGCCTTTATTATTAACCTTGGTCCAGGAGATTCCATCCTCTGACCTAGATTTTAAAAAACAAAGTAAAAAATTAAGAGTATGCAACACCTGTCACAGGTAACAATCAGCAGAAATTCATTCTTACCTGATGTGAGCAAACCAAGGAAATGTCCCTCTGATGGGCCTACAAAAAGTGAAAAATAAAGAAAGAAAAACATAGCTATTAGGTTAACCAAATATTGGTTGTAATTGGTTTTGTGACGTACTGACTTGAGGTGTGTCAAAGGAGTAAGAAATTATAGTCTGCCTCAACCCAGCTTCCACTCCACAATATGTTTGATCATGCTCATTTCCCTAAATGGCTTAATTATTATAGAGAAGAAGAAAGTCAACAGTTATGTTGTTTGTAGACCATTTGGGATGATCACATCCTGAGAAAATGGTGACCAATTGTAGAATGGGACAGGTGTGGGACACAGAGAACCACCTCAGACAAAGGAGTGTCAGAACTTAATTAACATACAGACTACAGCTGTTACAACAGGAGCAAGTTCATTTACATGAAGGGTAGTAAACTGAAAATTTATAAAAGGTTTGAACTTAGTATGTTCTGGGTTCATTACGACTCTGTTGAACCCAAGGTACAACATGTACTTTGTCACTGCTATGCTGCAATAAACATCTTCATTGAGATCTTCAACGTCCTCATAATTTTTTCTTACATTGGCGAGCCACCCAGCGAGGGTTTTCCAAAAAGCGGGGAAAGGTAAGAAAAACGGTTTCTTTCTTTTTGCTGGTTTTGTCAAGGAACCCCCTCGTTTAAAAAAATCTAGAAAAGAAAATTTTAAGGACAGAAGAGAATTTGGTTTAGTCAGTATTAACAGGAGTTCTTAAGCCTATTCTGTACAAATTCTGTTTAAGATTCTAACGGAACTGAATCAGCCTGACGCACTGTGGTGGCAGAGTTGTATTGGAATCGTTGTTTCTAAAGTAACTGAAGCAAAGTGTTTTAAGTCAAATTTCTAAAGTAACTGAAACTTGTTGTTGGTCTCTTATAATTCTGTTAAGATTCTTATGTAATTGAATCAACCCGATGCAGTGTGGTGGCAGAGTTGTATTAGATCTGTTGTGTCTAAAATTGTAAGTTTCTAACGTAATTGAAACTGACTGTAAAGTTGTGATAATTCTGATGAAATTCTAAAGTAACTGAATCGACCCGACGCAGTGTGGTCACAGAATTATTTCATAACTGTTGTGTGTTATAGTGTAGTGAGTCCGATGCACCGTGACTCTGTGAAGTTTAAAGCCCAAAAGCAGTGTTAATTTGCCCGACGTACTGTGGCTAAGTAAACTGTTTTAAAAATATAACATAAAACCCGAAGTAGTGTGGTTTTGTCTAACGTACTGTGACAGTGTTGCATTTTTAACGGTTTAGTGTAGTGAAGTGTAAGGCCCGACGGAGTGTGACCGTTTGCGAAGAAGTGAAAATTTTGGTTCAGAAGCCCAACGTAGTGTGGCTGTTTTATTCATTTGCGTCCAAAGCACAGGAGCAGTGAATAATTATACTAACAGGTATCTTAAAGTAACTAGATAATGTTCAGTCAGTGAAGGAAAAGAAGCCTATTGAATTGCTGAAGACAATTTTATAAGATTGTGAAAATGGAAGAGCTGATAATTAAATACATTGGTAAGCATGGCTCAGTGGGAATGTTTGATGGGATAGAAAAGGCAGATGATCCATACAAGTGCGCTATGTCTCAATTCAAAAATTGTCCCAAAATGCCTAAAAACAAAGAGGGAAAAGTTGCTAATGCACTTCAAGCTGTTTTTGCCTCATACAAGGTAACTAAGAAAAGATTAGAAGAAATGACAACTGAAAACAAGTTGCTAAATTCTCAAGTCAGCGACAATGTCATGTCACTGAGAAATTGCAAGGCTGAAGAGATCATTCTGAAGGAACAGATAGTGAAATTGAGAGAAGAAATTGCAATGTCTGAATCAAAGAGGGAGACATTTAGATGTTTGTTTGAAGCAACATCTAGACAGTTGGAATATGCCCAATCCCATACTGAACATTATGAAAATAACTGCAAGGAAGCCTTTGGTCAATGACATAATTGTTCAGATGATTCTGTAAGGTTCCCAGTAGCACCAGTGCGAACAAGACAGACTGGAAATAGAAATGGAAATGAGAGGGTTCTTGATCAAAGAGCTGAAAATGTCCAAGCTGTTAGACAGCTGTCTTTTATGGACTTTCAAAGTCTTGTTACAGCAGTGGGTACTTTTGACCCTGATAACATGGATCCTGTAGAGTTTTTGTCAAAACTGGAGAAGGTAGTGGATGTTTATAGTGTGTCAGATGAAGATGCTTGTAGACTTCTTATGATCTGCATTCCAAGCTCATTAACTAGTGCTCTTTCATCGGAAGTTTGTGACAAAAGAGCAGACAGAGGGGCAAGGAGAGAAACTCTACTTAGACTTACTGGGACTAATTTGATTAACTTGAGAAAGATAACTGAGGTGACAATGGCAATTGGAGAGCATCCTCTAGCATTTGCATCCAGGTTGTGGGAAATGTTCAGCTGTTACAGTGGTTTGCCAAATGCAACTAAATAAGACCTCATGTTTAAGTCTGCATTAATTGCACAGAGTAGTTCACACATGCGAGAAGCCATTGCTCTGCATGTAGATGTAAATACACCATATGAGCAAATCATTTCCAAAATGACACAGCATTTCAATGCAAGAAATCAAATGAAAGCTGCAGAATCTAGACATCCAGTTGCTGCCTTTGGTAGGAGAAAATGTTCTAGATTAACTAATGGTTTCCATCAGAGACCAAAGAGATTAGAAAGAGTAAATTCAGAAGGTGTCACTCTTTGTTATGCATGTGGAAAAGCTGGTCATATTGCTAGACATTGACAAGATAATGAGAGACCTCATCAAAGCTTTGTCTGTCATGCATGTGGAAAGGATGGTCATATAGCAAGGGGTTGTTTTGAGAAAGGTAGAAAAGTTCAGAATTTGTTTGTTTTGCTTGTGGAAGGATGAGACACAAGGCGAGACAGTGTCACTTTTCACACAAAAGAAGGATAGGTTATCGTGATTTGCTTAAGAATATAGGCAATTTAGAAATTCAGTTGGCACTGTTGAAAGGAAATAAGGAAGAAGCCATTCACACCTTGCCAGACACAGCACTGCATGAACAACATGACTGTAGCTCAGTCACAAGCAGATGCTGATGTGAACTGCAGGAATTGTTTTATGATAGTAAAATATTTTAGAAAAATATGTTTACTATCAAAAGGGGGGTGATTCTTTATAATTTCTGAGAAATGTGTTAATTGCATTAATATTTACATTTAATTTATGAGAAATTATTTAATTGCATTTAGTGATTAAATTTCTGTAGCTTTGATGTTTTGAATGTGAAAAGATTCTTGTGGGGGAAAGGGGGGTAACCTCTTCTTTTTGATCTTGTTTCAGGTATAAGCATCGAAATGTTTGTTTGAAAGGTGTAAACTCCTGGAGAATGACGATCCAGTCATCTGAAGGACAAGAAGGCCAACAGAACTAGTGGAGCCAAGGGACTTCCACAAGAAAAAGGACTTCTTAAAGAAAAGATTGATCATCAGAACTGGTCATCCAGAGATTTTCAGACCTGCAAGATTCAGAACTCTAGAAAGATCTAAAAGATCTAGAAACCCTGAGACCCACCATGGCATGGATAGATCTGATGGAATTTCACAAACTGCAACAACAGCAATGACTGCTTCTTCTAGAAGAACTTTTCCAAATTGAAAAGAATGAACAATGGAAAAGAGAACCAAGGACAAATCAAACCATTTTCAGAGACTATGAACAGCAGTCTTACCACTGAGATAGAAAACAAGTGGGCAAAGGACATACCCACACTAAGAAATGCGCAGACTCAGACTCACTGCACATGACACTAGAAAGACACAAATATATGCATACTCGAATGCAGAAAATATGTTATTGTGTATTGAATGCACATGTGGACAAAGGATGTTCACACTGATAAAAGGGACAGAACGCACGTGAAGAAAACACAATACATGCGCGCGCACACACACACACACACACACACACTATGTTGCCTATTGTTTGATGTTTTTGCTCCATTAGCTTTAGGCTATGTTTGTATGGTGAATTGGTGGGTTTTTGTTAAATGTGAGCCAAAATCATCACAATTAAAAGAACCAAAGACTTAAACTACTTCAGTCTGTGTGCACTGAATTTATTTAATACACGAGTTTCACAATTTGAGTTGAATTACTGAAATAAATGAACTTTTCCACGACATTCTAATTTATTGAGATGCACCTGTATATAAAACTGTTCACATAGCATAAAAATTACATAAAATCCAACAATGCAAGGTTTTCCCTATTTTTTTCTCCCGCGAAATTCAAATAAGGTCGATGGCACGAATAAGTTTGTAGAAATATTACATATTATTATTATTATTTTATGTTTTTTTCAGGAAGGAAATTAAAAATCGCGATCAGCCTGCGTGTGCTGTCATACACAGTGTTCAAACACAAACATTACACTCTCACTATTGTGTCTTGTAATACAAAGCAAAATTGAATATATTTAATGAAAATACCTTAAAGGTGCCATAGAATGCATTGATACAATATTTTAAATTGTTCTCTGATATCTACATAGAAGGTATGTGGCTTAGGTAAGGGCAAAAATTCTCAGAAACGGTTTTACATGTGCATTTACAACCCTAGGATTTCTCCCTAGAATGAAATGGTCTATTATTGGCTTATTTAGAAGGGTCATGAATAATAATATTAAGCTCTGCTCTGATTGGCTGTTTCACAGTGCGACTCATTTCAGTAGATCACAGCAGGAAGGAAACACAGGGAGGAAAATATTTCAATACTTTCTCTCTCAGTTATATCGTCGGGTAATTATACTGTATATAAAATGCGGGCATCAGGGAGCTGCTGTTAATCTTCTGGGCACTGAAATTGCTTTCAAATGCACAATCGCTTTTTACTTTCACTTTCGCTTTCGAGAGTCGCGATCGCACGAATTCTGTTTATACAATGTAGCAGCAGTACTTACCACACATTTTATAAGATCAGATGCTTGTCAGTGGTGCTCAGTATCTGCAAATCATTCGCCATCATCCTCAGTCATCTCTCCTTACTCTGTTTATGTGGTAAGTGAAATCTTATGTATTGCAATGTAACAGGCTGCCGCTAGTAAGGAGTTAACCATGCCCCTTCAGTGGCTCGCGTTATTTTATTAGAACACGTTATTTGCTTTCCGTGTCTTTCTGAATACAGACACCAACCCATCCCTGCACTTCACATCCCCTGCACAGCCTTGAATATAACATTTATTCCATGATCTTCCATTTTCGCTGTTGTCCACCCTTGTTTCTTCACAATACCTGCAGAACTTCTGATGGTTCGGCAGCTGGCCTAGAACATGGGCGGGTATATGCAAATATTGGGGGCGTAACTATTAGTGATCCCGACTGTTACGTCACAGTCGGTGTTATGTTCTGATTTGCCAATTTTTCATTGGTCTTTTTTTACTCACGAGATTTACATAAGAAGGGGGAAACAATGTGTTTGAGACTCACAGTATGTCATTTCCATGTACAGTAATGTCACTCGGCGGCCATCTTTGAAACGCCTCTCGGGCATGCAAGTGCAGCTCTTATCTCTTTGAATGGGGAAACATCAAATTCTCCAAAACTGTTCACTAAGCTTACGATTAAATTTCATATTTGAAATCAGTGGTGGAAAGAGTAATGAAAATTTGTACTCAAGTACAAGTACTGTTACATTGCTGAAATAATACTCAATTACAAGTAAAAGTACTTGTGCCAAAACAGCACTTAAGGAAAAGTACAAAGTACTCTTCTCAAAAACTACTCAGAGTACTAGTTACTAGTTACTGTAATATTGAAAAATTATAACCCTAACCTTTATTTCCATACTGAAATCCCAGATGGCCAGACAGTGATTCAGCTAAAATATTAGTGTCTGAGACACTGTGAGCACGGAGACTGTAGTGTGCACAGCAAATTTTTAAATGCTTAGCTTAAATATGTAATATTAATTAAATAGTGCTCATAAATGGCTGTTGAGATAGTATTCTCAAGTGAAACGAGTAGAGGCTTGGACCCGGAAACAGCAGTCCTTACATCATGACTTAAGTTTTTTTTTTTTTTTTTTTTTGTATTTATTTATTTATTTTTTATTAATGCCAAGGTACCAAAGATACAAGTACAAACAAATATCAACTTTACGTACAAAGAGGTAACATTACATGCAAAGCACCATTTATATACGTATGTAACAATAAATTAGTAATATAAAACGAAAGCTTTAACAGAATAAATTAAAAAGATGAAATAAATTGACTGTTTTAAGAGCTTTAAGATTCTTGGAAGATGAAATAGTTTGGATATACTGTTGAACCTCTTTTTTAAAAACAATAAATAAAGGATTTTGATGAGAGAATTTACTGCTGTGAATATGAAATTTCACAAGAAATAATAATAGGTTAATAATAAAATATTCATTAATTGTATCTTTTTGTATATTATAGAAGCCAAACAGTACATCCTTAAAAAGCAAAGAGAAACCCTGGAGCACATTGTGATTGATAACATTAGAGAATTCAATTCAAAATAGCTGTGTGTGAGGACAATCCCAGAAAATATGCATATCAGTTTCATTAGGGTCACCACAAAAAGAAGAGCTTGTATCTATGTCTGATTTAAACCTTTTCAGAAACACTTTAGCTGGGTAAAATCTGTGTAACAATTTGAATGAGATTTCTCTGACCTTGTTAGTTATTATGTATTTCGAAGACAGAGTCCATACTTTTTTCCAGTCAATATGATCAACAACATTCTTCCAATAAGACACCACATAGGGAGTTGTTACAAGCTCCTTTTGAAAGAGCGATCTAATCTTATAGTTACATGATGAAGGATGTGACAAAAAGAACAGTTTTCCTACTGGGATTTCAAATGGGTCCAAGGAAATAGGTAAAGTACTGGGTGATCTAACAGAGTCCCTTTAAAGCATGACAACTCCTTTAGGAATAGGATCCATGACAATGGAGAACTCTTTGGGAGTTACTGGAAAATCAAATTTACATAAGAATTCTTCATAACTTAAAATAAGACCTTCTGAGTTAAATAACTGGGAAACAAATCAAAATGTTTTTCTCAAACCAATTACTGAAAAGCAAAGATTTTCTCGTATATACAATGTCTTGATTGTTCCAAATAAAGTACCGGTGAGGGGAGAAATTGTGCTTAAAGATTAATGACCATGCAAGTAATGCCTGTTTATGAAATTTAGATAAATTGTAAGGGATTCTAGCAATATTATAGTTACAAATTAATAAGAAAGGGAGACCACCTAATTTGGAAAAGAACTAATTGGGGATAAAATTCCAGATTGAGTTTGGATTACACAAAAACTGCCTAATCCAATTAATTTTGAAAGTGTTGTTCAAAGAAGAAAAATCAAGGAAATTCAACCCTCCATGCTCATACGTGTTCATTATTACAGACTTCTTAACATAATGGATGTTGTTTTTCCAAACAAAATTAAACAGGATTTTATCAACTGATTTACAAATGTTGTTGTCCACATATAGAGAGAGTGCAGCATATGTAAGTCTGGAGATGCCCTCCGCCTTAAACAGTAGTACTCTGCCTCTCAAGGTCAAGTCTCTCTGCAACCATGTGTTAAATCTTCTTTGGGCTTTTATTATAACTGGGTCAAAGTTCAAGGTACATCTTTTATCTTGATTTTTAGTTATCACAATGCCTAAGTATGTAATTTCAGATTTAACTGGAATATTAAAAATAGTGGGTGCTGTACAATTTTTAATAGACATTAATTCACATTTACCTATGTTTATATTAAGACCTGAAGCTTTAGAGAAAAGTTTTCTATAATTAATTGCTATAGGGATTTGGGAAGCATCTCTTAAAAATAAGGTGGTGTCATCTGCTAATTGACTAATAAATATTTCTCGATCAGCTATAGGGTTACCCCGAATACCGCTTTCACATACAAAAAAAAAAAAAACAGTAGCTGCACACAAAGAAGAAATAAATAGGGAGAAATAGGACACCCTTGTCTCACTCCTCTGGATAAACTAAACCTTGGTGAAGTGCCATTCTTTAATTTAATCGAGGCACTTCCATTATTGTAAAGGGTTTTAATTATTCTGCAAAACATATCCCCAAAACTAAATTTTTCTAATGAATTAATAATAAATTGGTGCTCTAAACAATCGAAAGCCTTATAGAAATCTAAGAAAAGAATGAAGCTTTCCTCCTGAATCAAGTCTGAATAATCTAATAAATCAAGAATCAACCTTATATTGTTAACAATGTATCTTTTGTTCAAAAATCCAGATTGTGTCTCGTCTATTACAGAACCCAGTACAGATTTTAGTCTTTTAGCAAATATAATAGCTAAAATTTTATAATCACTGTTAAGCAGAGAAATGGGATGCCAATTGTCAATTAAAAGTAAATCTTTTTTAGGTTTTGGAAATCATGACTTAACAAGTGGATTCTCCCCAAGCCATCAAACTGACGTCATCAGAGCGAGACACCATTCCAGAGCGGAAGCAAAATTTTCAGGTTTTGATTAAAGATTACGATGGCAATTTTTTTTTTCAGTGTATTGATTTGCACGGATTAATTGTTCACCACAAGACTAGTAATGTGCACTAAAAAAGTAAGTAGGGTCATTTTGATTTCATGACAACTAATCATTTTCAAGACCATTGGCAAAACTACCACATGCTGTATACTGCCATAGATATTTTAATATTTAACTTTTTTTTTTTTTTTTTTTTTGCCCATTCATTTTTTCAAGGCAATCATTATTTGAAGCTTATTATCTCAAGCTTTGAAACTGGTTTAATCCAAGTCTTCTAAAAAGACACATTCACTTCATAAGATGAACAAATTTTAATATAGGCCTTTATGTACATACACATAAATATTGATCAATTACCATTACAAAGATCTAAATCTTAAACATTTGCTCATTCTGTGTATTTGTGTCTTTAAAATAGGGTAACTTTGTTGCAAAAGCTTACAACACAAGGAAGCTTGATTTGATTTCAAACTGAATTGAATTTACAAAAAAAAAAAAAAAGAAAGAAAAAAGAAAAGTACACAGTCAGTAATACAATTATAAAACAAAGGACATCAATTCAGTTGAGGTATTCGAAATATGACAACACTGAATTTTTATAAGCAGTGATTTAAGAGCCATATATTTTAGATAAATGGAACATCAGTTGACCTGTAATGTCTGTACAATGTAGTGATGCAGTTAGACAGACTAGGATATTTATATGTACAAATCAGACAAATATCCCATTCCAAAACATTTCTAGCATAAACTTACATTGTAAAGAAATTAAAGTTCCATCTTTGATTGTTGAAAGACTTTCTTGTGCATTTCACTTACAACCAAGAAAATGTCCAGTAGGATTTTCATCGGTCAGGCGTGGATCTATTCTGAATGGTTCATAACTTTCGACAAAGTTTAATCCAGGAGCAAAGAGAAATAATTTCAATTTTAAAAGCACGGAGAGATCGCGATTGCGCACTGTCTGCGCACAAGCAATATCGGAGTGAGAGAACAGACAGTTCATTTGTATAAATTAGGCCTATTTGAAAGCTCGCATCCAGTTTTCTGCGATTACATGACGTGTTCTCATGTTATAATAAAGCGCTCGCCACATTTGCGCGGGAATGATTTAAATTATGCGGAATGCCTGCAATCCCGCGCGGACTTTCAGGCTGCGTTTACACTGCAAGTCTTAATGCACAGATCCGATCTTTTGACCCGTCTGTTTACATTCACTTTAGACACGACTGGTATCCGATATCTGTGTTTACATTAATTCCCAACCAAAAGGATTGTCTGCAGTGATCGCTTTACTATGCACATGGTAGACCCTCGGGTTTTAAATGGCCGTGCTATTAAAATTATTTATATAATTCACGTCTAATGGCCATTATTATTTGCCAGCACGGACAACGGCTGTCATGGATGTTTTTCAGCACAAAATCTGACTGAATGGATAAAGACCGGAAAATAACGGTAATTTTAATTTATTAGAGTATTTTATCTACAGCTTGTTAGAGGTAGAATTATTTAGTGAAATAAAGATGATATTTATTGAAATGAATTCGAATGAAGGAGAGAGAGAGAGAGAGAGAGAGAGAACGAACCAACACATGCACCCACGTGCGAGCGAGCGATTGTGAAGCATTGCAAACAAGCTTGTCGGTTTAATTACAAAAACTGCTAAGTTCGCCTGAGAAATATCATGTAGCTTTTAGCTGTTGTATTTTCAAAATTCACGGGTCGGGGGTTGAAAACCAGCTCCTGAATGTGCATTTTTTTTTTTTTTTTACCTATAAAAAGTTTCCATCTCAATAAAATGCGAGCGCATACAGCGCCGGAATTAGAACGCCATTAATAATCTTTATGAGCAAACGTGTCGCCCTCGCATTGGGAGTTCTGTGGAGAATCGGATATGTGTGTTTAGACGTAGGTCGGATGTCCAGATATCGGATATGTATATGATTTAAAACCACATTTGGAAGCGGCTCAGATCGGATACGAAAAAATCGGATCTCGTGCGGATTTTTGTGTTTACACGCGTGCATCAAATTCCGATCTGTGTCAGATGTGGGCAAAAGATCGGATTTTTTCTGCCAGTGTAAACGCAGCCTCAGACTCTGTAATTGACAGAAGGCGATGCACCATGCGCGTCAAACTCTCTGGAGAGGAAAAGAGCAAGATGCAGCTTGTATTGGTGTAGGCTATATACGGTAGATATTGTGGAAAATGAGGTATGGAACCGTGTCAGATATTTCAGCATCGGTATCAAAATAGCCTATATAAATTTATGTTAACACTACCATGTAGTTTGTTTCTCCAAATTTGCGTCCATAAATCACGCTGAGCTCCCTCACTGTCCGATCAGCTCTTCACCTGCTGCAGCGGCGGCTTTTCCCGGTTCAGATATCAGGGCTTTTATTGTTCCGTTTACGATCGGATATCTTTTTGGCTACTGAAATGTCGTCAAAGGTTTGAATATCGATTCAAATTAGGCGTACTCAGTAACGAACTATGATTTAAATGTAACGAAGTAGATTATTTTCCTTCATTTGTACTTAAGTACAAGTAAAAGTACAGCTTTAAAAAATATACTCAAAAAAGTACAAGTACCCGAAAAAAACAACTCAATTACAGTAACGTGAGTAGTTGTAATTCGTTACCTCCACCACTGTTTGAAATCACCAAAGAAATCTGACAACAACTGTATCATTAATGTTGTTTCTTTTGCTCAAATAGCGTTTTAAAAAGCTTATTTCTCAGGCTAGATCAGCCAGTGCGCATGCGCAGTCCTGAGCGCACGTCTCAGAACACTGACTGTTTCTATAGCAACCGGGACTTCTAACTGCAGCTGCAGTGACATGCTGACTTTACTAATTAGCGATTGGCTCTTTCATTCAGAAGGCGGGGCTTCCTGCGATTGAGCAGCCATATTGAGCGTTGCATTTTTCCCCATTCAAAACTATACGAGTGACACGTCTTGGGTATTCTATAGTCTTTGATTTAAGTTAATGAACTGGATGACCACAAGAATTATAAGGACATTCATTGGAGCATTTGGTCATTATCAGTCTCTGGCTGAATGTACTCCTCTAGCCAAAAAACGGGTAATGTACACATTAATTACTAATGTAAAAACATAACTACTGCTACTACTACTGCTGCTGCTGCTGCTGCTAAAAAATAATATCCAGCTAGTTTATCTGAGTTCTAGTGGTCACAGTTCTTTGTTTATCCACACACTCAGCAGACAGATTTATTTGTTTATTTATTGGTGCTGCTAGTGGTGAGGAGTTCACAAAATTTACATAATTTATTGTTTGATGAGCATGTGCTCACTACATTTCAGGAAAATGTACCATATTTAAGTGTTGAATGAGGGATTGACAGTCTAAAGTTCCACCAGTGAAATGCTGACCAAAAATCAACATTGATTTGTCTTTTCAACACTGAAAAGCATTGAATTATCAACATTGATCCAAAATTATTTAGCACTGAATTTTCAACCTCAACCAAAATGATGATTCTGATGGAATTTCAACATTGAATCAATGTCACCTTGTGTCTCTGTGCTTGATCATGATGGGGAGCTGGGCAATTAATAGTAAATATGACCAAAACAGGGTATTATATATATATATGAAGAATAAAATCGCATATCAAATACTGTGGGAGTCTTATCGCGCTTACTATATGATATGGAGGCGCCCTCGCAATCTCTTGCATTTTTTTTTCCTGCAGAAATAACTTATAATAGGCTACTCTGTCATTTTTGGATGTGCTTTCTGTCGTCTCATGCAGTCTCCCTGAATGGAGCGCATCAAAACAATGAACCGGCTCACAGACACAAGAAATAAATTCATAGAAATCTTAAAATATCTACTATTAAATAAACCAATTCAAATAAAAAACAAATCTTCTCTAATTATGTGGTCCATGTGAAAGGGTGCATTTCTCTATTAAAGGCACGTCCATTAGCCTAGTGGAGAGGGCCATCAGCGAAAACGAAAATATTACCAGCACAAACGAAGCACAAACCCTACGGTGCCCGGGAGAGCCCGTCTTCGGTTCACTTAGTTTTGTCGTGGCCACGACATCATAACTCGTGGGAACGTGATAATATATCGTGGCCATGAGAAAAATATGTAGTTCCCTCAACATAAGAATTCGTGGCCACGAGAAATGGATGTCGTTCCCTTAACATAACATCTCGAGGCCACGTCATAAGGATGTCGTTACCTCAACAAAACGATCTCGTGGCCACGACATAATATTACATTCCCACGAGTTAATATGACATTCCCACGAATTAATATCTCGTGGCCACGAGATATATAGCGTGTTATATAGCTAAAAATCAAGCAGTCAAAATAAGATCCAATAAATGTATGAAATGTATGAAAAAAATATTTCAGTGGGGAAAAAACGTGTAGATAGAGATTTCTCACTTTTTTCAGTGGTACTGTTGGGTCTGAACCCTGTGTCTCCTGCAGGCATGCCCACCCTCAGGGATTCTGCAGGGAATGCTCATGCTGTGCCGTGCTCTGTTGTGCTAGGAATATTGGCAATTCCTTGGTACACACCACTCTTGGAGGGGGGTGAGGGGTTGAGGAAAAAAGACAGGTGGATCTAATGTGGTAGAGCAGTCAAGATAAATACAAACACTTTGCCTCAAAAAGGAATAGTCCATTTAGCTGAAGTAATTTGGCACCATGTGTCCTATCAAAATATCACAATGTATACTTGTATAATGTCTTGCTTACAGAAATATATAAAAAAATGTTTATCCTTTCAAAATGCTGGAGTCCAGGTAGACAGAAATGGAATTTTGAGACGCAACTGTTTTTTCCCACATAAAGTGGTAAGGTCACAGAAGGGAAGAAAAAGGAAAGCAAAGACATGGCTCAAAAAGAAATAGAAGGAATGAGAGTGTAAAGCTGGAGCATGCCCTCCTTTTTTATTATTTATTTCCCATCTGCATTTTTTTCCACAGCACACATATTGATGTGGAGAGACTAGGGTATGAGTGTGTGTCAGAATCATTTCCTGATGAAGGTGACAAAGTGGAAGTAATCAGCAGAGCTCTGATCCAGTATGACAGCCCTAGCAGTGCTGCTCTCTGCTCACAAGCAGGTAGAGCAAAAGAAAAAGAGGAATTTTAAAAAAATGCTGTTGTCTGCATGACAGACATCTTCAAAGGGTAAAAAGGCAAACGGTTTACATAGAATGACAGAATTGTAGTGTTTGTTGTTGAAGTGAGGAAGTGACGAAAACGTGAACATGTTTGCAAGCACAATATGGTCAATATAAGTATTTAAAAAGCTACTACACTACAGTACAGTACAACAGTAGTGTGGTAAATGTTTAGGCACATTATGCTTTACAATAATATATGTTTTAAGCTGAATATTTGGCTGCAGTGTGCCAGTAAGAAATATCAATTTTAAATCAATTTTAAATTCCCAAACAGATTTAGATATTACAAGTATTCTAATAGTACCATGAGATTTTTGTATGAACATGGAGTCCTTCAACAGATGGTATGGCACCAACAGAACCCTGACCTCAACATCTTCACGGATGAAGAGACAAAAGCAATTGACATCCATACAAGAACTTTAGCAATTTATCCAAGATAGCTACCTGTATACCTACATGAAATCTACACTCCTAAAAATAAAGGTTAATTGGCATCTATGGTTTCATGAAAAACGTCTAACATCAATGGAAACTTTCCATTGCACAAAAGGCTCTTTAAAGGGTAGTGGAAGTATATGTTTCAGATTATTAAATGTTTTCTCACCAAGAAAGGAAATGTGAAGAACTGTTCACTAAAAGGTTTTAAAACTGAAAGGATCCTAAATTGTTCTTCTATGGCATTGCTGTGGAATCTACTTTTTAACTACTGTTCCAACACAAATAATAAAGCAAAAGATAAGAGGAACAATAGGATGTGAAGTGTTACTACTTTGGGATGTTAGGCCACACAAAACCTTTCTGTCAAGCTAAGAAAATCAAACATACATACTATTTCATTCTAGGTGTACAGCTGTGTTTATTTCAAATAATTTTTTATCACATGTATTACATTTACATTTATCACAAGAAAAAATCTCTTGAAGTAAGCTACTGTAGGGTTAAGTGCCTTGTTCAAAGAGACTATAGTAAAAACTTTTGGATCAGTCCTTGCGGGATTTGAACCTACAACCTTTCGACCAGCCCAGAAAATAAAATAAGCTATCTTGCTTTTTAACTCAGCAGAGGAAACCAATTTCAAGTTTCCAGCATTCCCTTACCTTACTGATTTTCAACCAGGGGCCTGGGGTCCACTTGGCCCTCAGAAAACTACCAGGTAAGTACAAAAGAAGTCATTTTGGGTTTATTAATTTTTATTGCAACAGATTATGTACCAGGTGTACATAATCAGCCTTGATAGAAGGGCCTTTGAATATGTGTAAATATTAGACCGGGGGTCACCAGACTCGGTCCTGGAGGGCCGGTGTCTTGCAGAGTTTAGCTCCAACTTGCCTCAACACACCTGCCTGGAAGCTTCACGTATGGGTCAATATCACCACAGAGTGCCTTTCAACCCTCACAATACTCAAAAATTTTGGTTTTAATTTCCCATTCACTTTATGTCATATCATAAATAGTAGACACTCAAGTATTATAGAAACATATTAGCTGAGCTCCCACACATTTTTTTTAGATAATTATGGGCCATTATTCGAAGCATAAACCATAAGATATGTCCACCCTGTCATGGACATATATATTATTGTTAAATACGTTTTCATTGCAAAATAAAGATGCAAATTATATTTTCTGAAAGGTATGATGTCCCTTTCCTAAACAGGATTATTTGCATGCTTTCAAATTATTAATACATAAAAAAATTTTATGTAAACCATGTGTTTTTAAAGAAACTCATACAATTCACACATGTATTTTTTCTTATTTGGAGAAAACTGTGATATTTGGATGCAGTTTTTTGTTTGCATGTTATTGAAGCTTGGGAAAAGCAAGTAAGCAAACTCAGACTAAGAAAATTTGTCAATTGAAAAGTCACCAACTTATTCACCTTATCCATTGAAATTCCCGCCACTGAAGAGACAAAAAATCTGTTGTCCCAATATCACTAAAGGGGATGGCCTTTTCTTAAATGGGCGGATTTCCCAACATGACAGGATGGACAACCATTCAAGGGACATGGAAAAACTCTTCTTTTTTATTAAATAAAAATATTGTTTTTATTACCAAATGATCAATACATTCAAATTGAGTTTAACAAAAAATTTACAAAATATTTTATTAGAGAACAAAAATTTTGAATTTTATGATTTGACCGTATTCTACTCTCAATCAAATTTAATGAACAGTTCATGGGACAAAGCAAAATAACATGCATCCTCTTACACAAAACTATAAAAAAATCTAGAAAATGTATCTAAAGAGCCAAGTAATGCTTTTGTTATGAATATAAAAACTTAGCCTAATATAACACACCCTTTCATAGTCATTTTTATGTTACGTTATCATGGCAAATGAGTTATTTATGTACAGGACACCAAAAGGCACCCTACAGTGATACTGAATATACCTAGCAAGACCTTGAGTAAATGGTTCAGGTGTGTTTGATTAGGGTTGGAGCTAAACTTTGCAGGACACAGGCCCTCTAGGACCAAGTTTGGTGACACCTGTATTAGATAAAAAAAAAAAAAAAATGGTCTTGGAGTTCAAAAGAAGAATGAGAACCACTGCTTTAGCTGTACTCTATCTCTCTGTGTAACTGGTATTCTCTTCGTTATGGGGATCAAATGTCCCCACAAGGATAGTAATACCAGTAGATTTTGACCTTGTGGGGACATTTTTTGGTCCCCATAAGGAAACAAGCTTATAAATCATACAGAATAAAGTTTCTTAAAAATCTAAAAGTTTTGTGTGAGAGGTAGGCAGAAGTAGATAATGACATGGGTACTACACTTCCTGTGTCCCCGTAAAACAAAAGGCTTAAAAAACATACTAAACGGTGTTTATGAAATTCAAAAATTGCCAGTAGTTTCCTGTAAGGGATAGGTTTAGGTGTAGGGCAATAGAAAATACAGTTTGTACAGTATAAAACCATTATGCCTATGGAGAGTCCCTGTAAACCACAAATTCAAGTGTGTTTGTGTGTGTGTGTGTGTGTGTGTGTGTGTGTGTAAATATATATAAAATGAAGCATGTACTGTAAATGCAAGCAAGAGTGAGACCCAGTTATGTGCTCACCTAAACTGAAACATAATCATAGAATCACTGCAAAGGAGGAAGGAATAATGTGATAAGAATGAATATTCAATATTTATATAATTTATACCAAATTGCTGTAATTTGTGCTTTAGCATGAGTGTTCATCACAAAACTGCACATAAGACAAGCGCACTAACTAACTAACTCTACAAGTGTCATTGTGGCACTGTTATGGCAAGACGAAGTATAAATATTTCAGGCTGTCATTGCAAGCAGAGAGTTACAACCTTGTGCCTCCTCACAAACATACACCTCTGCTGCCCTTATTTTTACATAGGACATAATTGTAGCATACATATTGCTGAGTATTTTGCTTTTTTATGAAATAATGATTTTTTTTTTTACAGTTTTATTATGAAATGTGTTTGTTTGTTTTATTTATCTTTTTATTTTTGCTAAGGTACTGGACAGATTTTGGTCATTTATTGTACAACTCGTGTTAAATCATTTTGCAGTTTGAATTCTTTGTTTAAACTGAAATAAATTTGAAGAAAATCATGTTCAGACTAAGATTTAATGTATATGACTTTTACTACTGACAGTAAATATTTAAAAAAAAAAAAAAAATGAATGCAGACACAATGCAGTCCCATCCCCGACATAAACTCCTTAAAAATGTCCATGAAATATGAGATTCTTTGTTCCTGTCTTCATGCATGGCTTCCACTCTTTCTGTGGTGGGCGGTGAAGAATGTTGTTGCTAGGCAACAAGCATAACAATGACACAGGTGCTCACTCTTGGGGGGGAGGGATACTTATTCTTCTCTCTCTCTCTCTCTCTCTCTCTCTCTCTCTCTCTCTCTCTCTCCATCTCTTTCTGTCCTTCTTTTCATTCATACTCTCTGCATCTTTTGCTGCTCTTAAAGTTTAATTTTGAAAAAAAGAATTTTCAAAAAAAAAAATATATATTAAGAGTGACAAGGGCATAAGGGCACAAATAACAGGCTGTTAAGATGCCCTCGGTGCCTTACTTTGCAGCCCTTTGTCCTGAAAAAGTGAGCTCAGTCTGCTCTCTCTCCTCTCCACCGCTGCTCACCTTTAATTAGTAAGGCTACACTCAACCCATATTCTTGATATTGTCTTCACACTACCTACCAATCAGTTGCTACTGTAGATCTCTCCTCACTGATGCTCTCTCTCTCTCTCTCTCTCACACACACACACACACACACACACACACAACATTGCCCTTGCAGTTAACGTCTGCCAAAGGTCCTGACTATTGGTCAGCCGCACACTTAGCAACCAAGGATGGGGGTAATTTCCTCTGTGCAATCCCGTCTCTCCCTGGATCACTGAACATTCCTCACGTCTGTCATTGACCCCTGTACATCATGCTAGACAGAGATGCAGAAGCCAGAGCAGTTCTGCCTTGAGTGGCACATCAGGGAGAAAGAAAAGTGATTGGAAGAACAAGAAGCCATCTTAAAAGAAGCAATCTACATTTAAACTTTGCAAACTTTAAAAACAGTAATTTTGTGAAATATTATTACAGTTTAATTGATTTGTTTTCTATTTTAATATAATTTCAAGCTGAATTTTCAGCAGCCATTACTTCAGACTGCTACAAAATTTGATGAAACCATAATACATATTTTTTTCAGGATTTTTTGACAAGTAGAAAACTTGAAAGAACAGCATTTAAATAGAAATATTTTGTAACATTGCAAATGCCTTTACTATTTAATCTATTTAATGCATCCTTGATGAAAATATTATTTTTTGTTTAAAAAAAATATTACTGACCCCAAACTTCAGAATGTTGTGTATCTGCATGGCCTCAAAAATGTACACTTTCAGAAAAAAACAACAACTGTAACTGGGACATATTAATACTTTTTGAAAGGTCCCCCTCCCGCTGACAATTTTGTGCCTTTTTTTCTGAGAGTGTACAGACAAATCATGAAAAATGGAATATGGAATATATTAGGATATGGAAAATATAGAAACCAGAGATAATAGTCCAATTCTTTATGGATATTTTAAATATTTAAAATAGAGGAGAGGAGAGGAGAGGAGAGGACATGTGTGAGAATATTTCCATCCAATCTGATCAATGGTTATATTAATCTGCTTGCCAGTCAGCCTGCCACCCAACTGTTTGATTAAAACAGGGAAGAAATATGACGTAACCGATAAAACTGTTTGTCAAAATGTCTGTGTGTGGAATGGGAGAGGAGGAAATACAGGCAGAGATAAAAGAGAGCGAAAGAAAGAGAGATGCAAGAAGGGATTGAGAAGTGGGGGAGGGTGGTGTGCTGACCTTCGCAGTGGTTTCGCTTTACTGTGTGCCATTTAGAATTGAAAACGTTAACATTCATTGTCTGAATTTGACTTGAATTTGAATAGCAAACATGCTGCAGAAATTCAAAGGTTTGATAGAATGAAAAAACGTAAAGATTTTGCTTAAGGTTGACACTTTTATAGTAGACCTAGAGACAGATATACTACTTGAATTTAAATAACAATATGTTTATTACAATCACTTTTATTTTAAGAATTAGAACTGAAGAAAACTTCATCATAACCTGTTGAATTGTTTGACTTGAAATTCAATAAATTCCACTATTTGTCATTCCAGTACATATTGTAGTTCAGCAATTCCATTGGTACGAATAAGCATAAAATGTCTACTTGTCATTCAGAAAAAAAAAAAAAAACTTGAATACTCGAAAAACATCAAAGATTAAATTTATCCCAAGTGTCTTCATAAAAAAAGAAAAAGTACATATTGGATAAAGCATTGGAATTTATGTCTTTGCATCGCTAGGTGATGCCCCGGTGAAATCGATTCCGATGCAGATACAGCCAGCAGATCGATTCATTTATATTATGTATATAATGTAAATAATTATATATATAATAATTATATACTTCATAAAGATCATTTTCACTATTTTTTTCTGTTGCACTCTGTATATTTCTCACTCATTTTGTGAGAAGACAATTGTTTTCACTATTAGCTGCACGGTTTGTGTTTGTTGTTGTTCATACTCAGATTGAAAATATATTTCTCTGAAAAAAGTCACTTTTTTACTGTGTTTTATTATTATATAACACTGATTCCATTTTCTTTACTCCCTAAACATTTTATGGACACATCTATATTGTTAGTAAACTAAATAGACCTGTTTTTCACTGAAAAGCGCCTATAACAATCAGTGTTGGGAAGGTTACTTTGGAAATGTAATAGGTTACAGATTACAAATTACGCTATTTAATATGTAATAAGTAGTGTAACTAATTCAAATTCTTTCTTAAAGTAATGTAACTGATTACATTTGATTACTTTTTAATTACTTTTCTAAATTTCTAATGTTTTCCATTGTTAATCACATCAACATTTAAAGCAGGCATGTTTAACCTTACTGCCAGACTTTCAAAATCCTTCATCACTTGAATTAAGATAATAATAATTGAAGTTTAAAGCACGGCCACCACAAATTCAGACTTTAGCACTTTTTACTTTGAGATCATTCTGAGGTTACAGATTTAAAATCATAACAAGATATAGTTTAATAGTTATGATACTGTTTTTGAAATCAAATCTTTGCATAGCTATGACAGGAAATACTGGCATCGAACAATGCCCTGAAAAAAAACAAAAAAAAAAACAGTTGATCTTAAAAAATAAAACATATACATAAAGCAGTTATAGAAGAAGCATGTATCCTGTTCTGTGTCCTAAATTCCTGAAACATTGGTGTGTCATATTTTAGAGCAGTCAGTGGATTTTGGGAAAGAAATCAATTAAATCTGTATGTGTGTGGAAAAAACTCAGATGTAACCCCCTTTGTAATTGTTAACATTTTCAGAAGTACCTGTAATTTAATTATGCTTTTTTTCTCAGTAACTGTAACTGATTACAATTACATTTATTTTGTTATTAAATTTAATTAAATTACATAATTCCGTTACATGTAACTAGTTACTCCCCAACACTGATATTGTAATAAATGGCTATAACTTGTTTGGGGGATATTATATGTAGACAAAATTTTATTTGGAAGTGTAAAACACCCAGATACAACTTTCTAAAGAAAAAAAAATCCAAACTTCAGGAGTTTCTGTTTGAGTACACAGTAAAAAACACCCAATTGTTGCTTGCATTTTTCTTAAAATTCTGGAAATTCATTAATTCTTACAGAAAACAACAGGAAAATTGGGATATTAAATTAGCTAGACTGAAACTTCAAGTTCTCCTGTTTATAATGATATATGGCACTTGATGCTGACTGCTAGAATAGGTCTCAAAAAATAAAGAAAGGTGCAGGTGTGTCAGGTGCCCCAAAAATGTTCTAGGTCTTTAAGGGTTGAGGGTACATGTACACAAAAACATACCTTCCCAGAAGTCCAAAAAAGGGGTAAGAAAATAACAAAATTACAGAACATAAACTTTACATAAAAACACTTTACTTGCACATTAAATAGTAAAAATGAAACTGTTTGGCATAATTTATATTACTATTTTTTTAAAAGAATAAACAGCAAAAATGTAATTTAAATTATGAATTAATTAAAATTTATTAATATCTAAAAAAAATTGTGATCAGTCAGTGTACCTTTTTTAATTATTATTATTATTATTATTATTATTATTATGAAATTAAAGATTTAGCATTGATGGTGATATTGGTTTTTGATCTTCTTTTTTGTAATTAATATACAGGGACAAACAGTAGCTCGAAAAATAAAGCATGGCACTAGCAAAGCCAAGGTCATAACTGGATCAATCTGCACCTTGCAATATAAGATGCTTTGGATAAAAGCATCTGCCAAATGCATAAATATAAATGTGAAAAATGTACATATACTGTATGTGTTAGAATATATCCCAGAGTTTCGGGCCATTGGCATCATACACATTCATATGCTCACTCATACCTGCAGGCAATGTATAGTGTCCAATTCACCTGTCCTGCATGTCTTTGGATTGTGGGGGAAACCAGACTACCCAGACGAAACCCACATTAACATGGGATGAACATACAATGTAAAAAATCTTTGCTACCTTTTCCCAAGGTACCAAAACAATGGGTTCATCCACCACCTATGTCCCCTTTTCTCTGTGTTAAGCAGAGAAACATTTAGAAGTCTTTTTTTAGAGGACACCAAAAAAGCAAGAAGAAGCAAGAATAGATCCCTGTACAATGAAAAGATAATGAATGGAAAAAGTGGCAATCCACCGAGAATGGCGTGGACATTGGTTTTGAGTGCTGCGGGCAACAGTTCACTCTTTATCTCATATTCTTGAGTTGCTTTGCAGCTAGTATGCCAGTTAGCTAACCTATGTACACACACACACACACACACACACACACACACACATACACAATGGGTTCTTCAGCTGTTCTTTTGGGTGGCACTGCCATACAAAGAACCCATTAAGCTATTAAATGATTTAAGGATTTAAAAATGACATTAAAATACAGTGTATTTCCCAAAGACGATGTGGTTCTCAACTTTTTTGCCCCCAAGGCCCCCTCAGAAAAGCATAAAAGTGATTCAAAATAGCTTTTGCCATTGTAGTAAATTCCCATTAATAGCAAGCATATGAGAGTGAAGTAACATCTAAAATCTTAGGAGAATGTATACCTCTTATATACATTGCTCCATTTGACAAAGCCTTTAAAGACAGGTGCTATATAGCACTTAAAGTGGCTCCTCTATGATTATGAGCCAATGAACCACCTTGCTATTTAGTGCTATTTAGCACCTTTTTTTCACTAGTATAGCTAGTGCTAAAATGAGTTGAAAACCAATAAGACTAAAACTTTTATTCGCACATTATCTGTTATCTGTTTGCTGTAGAGATGTGTTATTTGTTATTTTTGTATAAGTGTTTGCTAGCTAATTGTGTTAAAGAATGTTAAGTGTGTTATAGAATGCTAGCTTGGCAGGAAACAAAACTAAGCTTAGCTAACAACAAAGTTCAATATGAGTATGGTGGAGCTAATCACCAGGTGTACCATCATCTGTGATGTTTTATTTTGTTCTAAAACAGTTTTGCACGATATGTACTTTTAAACAAAGTATAATGTCACTGTATAATGCATTTTTCTTTGAGCTACGAGCCTCCGTGTCAGTAAGAAGCATGGTGGATGCAAAGGATTCAGCATCTGTAGGTGACAGTAAATTTTTTGAAATGCGTTTTTTTTTTTTTATTCTCTGACTCACAGAATTTGAACCCAGAACCTTCTTGCTGTGAGGCAACAGTACTACGCACTGAGCCACCATACTGCCATATCTCATTACAGCACATTGATATAGAAATAAAAATATAAAGAAGCAAAGCAGAGTTTGAAAACCTTACTGTATTTTTGTAGAAAAGGTACATAGCCATCTTACTCTGACCAAAGTGGTTTCGATTGCCCTCATGTTGCAATTGCAAAATCTTAAATGCAGATTCCCCAGGAGGGTGTGAATGTACCATTTCTTATTAAATAATTAATAATGAGGGCTAGAAAACTGCTAGTGAAGGGACAACCTTCACATAATTAGCTGTCTTGAGTATGTTTTGCTGTTAATTATCTGGTCATAAACTATCACTGACTGTTTTGAGTGGGCACAGGACCTTTCTTGTATTTCATGTTGTAATTGATGTGAGCCTGAATGCAGATAAACATAACAGTTTATTTTGGTCTTGCTTGATGTCGTTGCAGTCTTTGATACTGCAACCAACTTAAAAACTGGATATATCTTTCAAAGAATGGCCTAAAATCATGCTGAATTGCTGGGATGGCCTGACATCTCCTCTTGTCATTGATTAAGTTACCCTAAGATACAGTAGCAAGGAAACATTGGAGGGTGTCAACTAGGTGCTCCGGTTTCCCCACAATCCAAAGATATGCAGGATAGGTGAAATGGAAACACTAAATTGTCCATAGATGTGAATGTGTGTATGTCTGTGTAATCCCTGGGATGGTTTCCCAACCTATGGCTTGAGACATTGGGACAGGGTCCAGCATCCCCATAGCCAACAAGCAGTGAAGGATCGTAGGAAATGTTTTCACATGATACACAACTGCATATTTTGCTCCTTCTGATCAAAACATTGTAATCATATTTTTTACATTTTAATGGATGTTCCAAATCTTCTACCATTATATCAGAACACTGAAATCTAAAACTGAAGGCTGAAATATTGATATTTGGTACTAAATCTATTTCAGGGTTTGTTGGACTTTCTTGCTTTCTTCAAATGTAATCTGAAGCAGAATAACTCAGGATGTAGTAGAGGCTTTATAGGGTCAGCTGGCCTTTCCTCCTAAGCACTTTGGGGAAATTTGGATCTGGCAGCAATTTTTAAAATGGATCAGCATTTATTCCTCACCCATGGTATCCATTATAACAAATAACATCATATCAAAACCATTTTGCAGGCCTGGGGCATTGGACAGGGGTGTCCACTGTCTCCTATGCTGTTTGCCCTATATACTGAACCCTTACCTGCGCAATATGCCAGTAGAAGGTTATCAGCAGAAAACAAAACATAAAATTTTAATTTCATATATAAAATATCATACATATTACATGCATATACAAAATTCAGAGATCTAACATGAGGTCTGCCCTTCACTACCTCCATTAAATGTTGCTACCTCAATGTAAGCATTGAGAAATACACTTACGGTGACAAATACAGTGCTGCAGTGATGACGTATTTTTGTAGGCCAACCTGGAGTTAGCATCACCTTGGTTCCCTTCACAAAAACCCAATAATTTCCACTGGCTTTTGGATTGTTGCATAAAATAAACTCCAACAAAGGTTTCTGATTCTTATATGTTTTGTTCATCATGATGACCTACACAAATGAACACAACTTGAATTCTGAAACCTAAATGCAGTACAGTCGCAGTTGGGTTCCAGGAAGACTTATAGTCCGTTCAACATTCATTCTTAAAATTTTACCCAATCACTGGCATTGCTTTGGCTTCAAAAGTCCACAACAGCTTATCATTTCATTGTGTTCACTGGGCTGTCATGTCACCTCCCATCTGCCATCTGTTTAGCCCCCACATGGTGTACAGTATAAAGCTCCAAACCCCAATGAATTCAACTGGGTTACAGATGTTAAAATGTCTTGATTGCTGTAATGCTTCTTACATGTCTTTGTCACTCATCTCTGTATTATCTGCAGTAAATCCTAAATGCTGCTGCTAGACAATTGGCAGAAACTAGAAAGAACAGCAAATCAACAATTTTGGTCACTCTTCATTGGTTATCAGTCCAATGAAGGGTCATCCAGGATTTATTATTCGTTTTAAAAAGAGTAAATACTTGTAATTGTCACCTAAACCTCTCAGATTTTCCAACTATTTAAAGATATTTTACGGCATTTTTTGATTTTGACTTTGGAGTACGAGGATATATGAATTAATAAAGTGATATCAATAGGACTGCAGTGAGTTACATGGTCTTGGTCCTATCACTCCAAAGGCCTTTCTCCTAATTCTTCTCCTTTCTCCTAATTTTGATGGCTGTATGTCATAACATTATGATATAGGAAATTGCATTGGAGTTGAAAGTAGCCTTTAAGCAAATTTTTAAAACTAAAACTGCATAAACCTTATCTACACAATGTAATGTAGAGGAAATGAGTCAGTCTTTATAATTACAGTACATGGACGTTCATGTAGTCAGTATAGAAATGCACAATTTTGCTCTTAGGATCATGAAGACAAGGTGAACCCCAGCAGATAGTTAACCTCTGATTGCATAAACTTATGTTTAGTGATCTCCCACGTTATGACACACAAAGTCGATATGCAGTGGAACATCAAAAGACAAATCAAGATTAGACTTATTCAGGACAGGATTTTGGAAATGAACATCAGACATGTACACGTTGCATGTTCAAGTTATCCTAATCAGTCATTCATATTTAAATATTCATATCATTCATACTGTACATGAGTTACCCCAGGTTGTGTTTCCATAAAAAGGTGGAAAATGTTGTGTTCATGTGTATCCGTGTTTGCTGCACTTATGATTCAAATATGTGTGGAAAATAGAAGAAAAGTTATCGAAGCAAGCAAACTGCTGCAAGAAGCGTCACAACTAGATCACTCGAGTGGTGACGGACTAGTGAGAACTGAACAAGGCGGAATAGTGCTTGAGAAGAATGATTAAAAACACTTTAAACATAGAGGGACTGTTTTCATTGATTTGGTCTTCAGTCCAAGTTATTCAATACTATTCAACAATGTTCATTAAACATTTAAAAAGCAATTTGTTTAAGCTGTATGTCACAGATGATCATTCTTCAGTTTCTTTTTTTTTTTCACTAGTTTTCTGTCTTCCTTTGTTCAGTTTCCCCACCACTCTTTAGCTGTCATGGATATTCAGTTAATCAGCACAGATGTTTTCCATTGTTACCATTTGCCATTTATTTAAGTAGCTATGTTTTCACCTTTCATTTGTCTGGTATTGTTTGTGTTGAACACAACTGTCTTGTAGATTGGTTATCTTCTGAGTTATTTTAATAAACCGTAGAACTGTTGACACTGTAGAACTGAGTTGCCATTCCTTTATACATTTTTTTTCCTCTCTCACATACAAAAAAGGTCATGTTTAAAAATATTTCCTTTAATACACAACACAATGCATAATTCAAAATGTGGGTAAAACACCAGGAAGATGAAATAAATTCAGTACATTGGACCGTAGTTTTACATAATTTTTTTAGAGTGGACATATTTTCACTTTGTTTTAATTCATGCTTGTCCTTTTGACCATCTATGGGTGTTGCTTATCAATAAATATTTACCTTTTGAGTAATATTGTTGCCTTTGTTGTTACTAGTTATGCTGCATTTGTTAAAGTGATTTTCATTTCCAGACCATTTGGGGTTCATTTTAACCTAGCAGTATAGTACTTATTTATACAGTAGTTCAGTTAAAAAAAAAAAAAAAAAAGCCCTGCATGTTGGGTCAAACAATTAATGCAACCCAGCTGGGGCAAATAGTGAAACAACCCAGTACTGGTTTGCCAAAATGAGTCTAATTGGGTTGTTTTTAACTAAGCAGTGTAGATGACAGAGTGTTACCTATGCTAAAATTGCTATTTTGCCAAAAATGTAATCCTAGTAATCTAATTTTTTTTTTCCTCTTAAGATTTTTGTTACTGTTCATGTGTCTATAATACTGTAACAGATTAGTTATTTTTCCGTATCCCGATTATGTAACTGGTTAACCCTTTAACTGAGTGAGAAGCTATAAGCTTCAATGTTCCATCCAGTTCCTGGTTAGCTTTGAAATAATTGGAATTACTGTCAGGGATAAGTCTCTAATTGCATGAAGCGCTGAGCCCGAGGGTTTGACAATGTCTGCTCTTTTTTTTGATCCAAGTTATTTAGCGCTGAATGTGCTTGAGTAAATAAGCAAATAATCTTCAATTAAACTAGACTTGACCTTGCATACACTTCACCTGATCCACCACCAATTAAACACTTGGGCTCAGCAACCTACCATGTCAGAGGATAGTGAGTGAGAGTGAGTGAGTGAGTGAGTGAGTGTGTGTGTTTGTGTGTTCATATACCCACTTAACCATATTTTGTTGACAAATTTATAGCCAGAAGTGAGCTAAACCTGACAAAATTTTTGATTGCTTCCATTGTCTTCATTTGTAAGTCACTTTGGATAAAAGCGTCTGCTAAATGACTAAATGTAAATGTAAAATATTACAAAACCTCCTTTTGGGAATGTCTTCATTTGTAAAAGCAATATGATGATAAAGTGGATAAAGTATTATAGTATTAATTACTGTATATAAAAACAATACAAGTCTATGCAATATCCCCATTTAGATAACTGTCACAGTTCTGTTTAGTTAGTTTCATTATTATGGACTTTTAATTTGTTTCCATTAGTTTCCTGTCTTTTGTGCAGCTTTCCCGCCACTCTTTTGTTGTCATGGACACTCATTAATCAGCTCACCAGTTCTCCCTTTAGTTCATTATCACTGTGTATTTAAGTTACTCTTTGTTCACTTTTTAGTTGTTTGGTATTGTTTGTGTGTAGCCGCTATCTTGCAGATTGACTATATTTATTTAATAAACCTTGTTTTATTTTTATCATCTTTGTCTTAGAATTTTTATTTTTATTATTATTTATTTATTTATTTTTAATTCTGAAGAAAGGCTTTAGTTTCACAGTAATTTTATGTAAATGTAGTTTTTCTAAAAAAAATTACCTTTTTACAAAAAAGAAAAATCTACAAAAAAAATATTTTGGTCTCATCTAACTATAAAACCTGATCCTACTGAAAGTAACACCTTGGGAATGTATAAGTTGATTTTTTTTTTTTTTTTCTCATTAGTGCCAGTGATTTTAGAGAAAAAACATTTAATTTATTCCACATTAATTTGTTATAGAATTATATTTATATTAATGATTAGATTTGTGTGAGTATTTTGAATAAAAGACTAAGAGGAAAAACATATTCTGCACCACTCAGTAAATGCATAACATGTCCATCAGTGACATCGCTATCATATCACCATCAGTCAGAATTATGACCACATCACCTTGAAGCTGAAAGTTATCTTTTGCCTTTTTGAGTTTAACCTTCAAATCTTTTTCTTGCTGCACTAATGATGGTGTATATTCCTGTTTGTGCATTAGCACAAGCCCTTTAACCTGACTATGTCTGCCCCTGTTTCCACAGAGATAATAAAGCCATCAAAGCATGCAAACATGCTTGTGCTGTGTCTCCATGATGAGCAGGCAGTGAGGACACGACTTTCCAGGCAGTCTTGCTACTGATCTTAAAAGGCCAAGGCAACAACTAAATGTGTAAGGCCAAATTACTGTGTCCTCACAGCAGTCATTTTACTGTGGTAAATACATTTCTGTGAAGTTTCACACTACTATTAACGTTGCTGAAAGGTTAATGAGGCTATTAATATAAAATGTGAATATATGATAACATCCCATAACCTCTGAAATTACAAACTTTTGATTAGTCTCAAGGTAATAAATAATAACACATACACAGAGCTCATAAAATATGGTAAATGGAGGCTGAAACATACTTTTTAATATAATTATCCCTTAATGTTAACATTTTAAACCTTGGTGTTACAGATGTGGCTTTTCTCTAAGGGGAAAAATTACATTGCACTGAATATGAATTATATTGCAGTTAACTGCAAAATTGCGGAGTTCTTTAAAGATATTCTCCAGTTGTCACGTACGCTGGAGCCAGGAACGAGGAGACACGGCAAATTAACAAACTGAGAGTCTTTAATAATCCATCTAGGGAACATAGAGCACAAGAAGACATTCAAAGACCGACAAACACTAACTGAAAGGACTGGGGCTTTTAAAGACAGGACAATCAAGGAACTAAGGAGACACACCTGGAGTAAATTAACACAATCAGACTGGGGAGAAACTGGGTCACAGGGAACACATGGGGAGCAAAAACCACAACAAAACAGTCCAGGGGCGTGACATTACTCCCCCCTCCCGGAAGGTGCGTCCTCGCACCGTGGAACAACAGAGGGGGGGGGAACGGGTGGGAGCAATGGCGGCGGCTCAGGAGGAGGACGGACAACCGGGAGGGGGCCGGCAGACAGAGACCAGGGAGGCGACGAAGGAGGGAGGAGCCAGGGAGGAGACAGGAGGGACTCGGAGCAGGAGGAGCCTGGCAGGACCCAGGCCACAGCCATGATGATGGCCCACGGTGGAGCCGACGGAGGGAGGAGCCATGGAGGAGGAATGGCCGCCGACTCCAGGGGGCCGACCAACGGAGGCGGAGCAGGTGGAGGAGGAGCCCGAGGTGGAGACGGAGAGCCGACGAGCCAGGGTGACGCCGAGGATCCGGGGGGCCAGGGTGGAGCCGAGAGCTCTGGCGACCGAGGCAGAGGCGGAGCTCCAGAGATCCGTGGCGGAGCCAGAGCGACTGAGGACCAAGGTGGAGCTGGAGGGAGGAAGGAGCCCAACGGAGCCGGTGGGACGGAGTGACGAGGCGCAGCCAGAGGAGAGGAGTCCCGAGGCGATGGCGGGTCGACGCCCGACCAAGGTGGAGCCGGAGGGACGAGGGAGCCTGGTGGAGCTGGTGGATCGATGGATGACGGTGGAGGCGAGGGAGCTAGGAGCCGAGGTGGAGCCTGGGCCTCGGAGGCTGGAGGTGGAGGTGAGGGATTCTCCAGCCACGGCGATGGAGGATGGCAGACCCGCGGAGCTCGCACCGCATTGATGGAGGACTGAGGGCGAGCAGAGGGGCTGCCAGACGACAGCGGTGGAGGAGGCAGGAGCGGGTGGGAGGGTGGGCATTTGAGATCCTCCGGGCTTCCAGGGGTTAACTCAGGAATGGGAGCTGACACTGTGGGGCGCCCTGGAGGCGCGGGTTCTGGAGGACGCTTTCGGGAAGCGGGCACAGGGGGGTGCTCGGGAGGAGCGGAGCTGGCTGGAACCAGCGGAGACGGAGAGAGGATAGGGGAAGCGTCGACCTCCAGATCATGTTCCCAGTCCAACAGATCCCCTTCAAAGTCTAGCAGCCCCAGATGTATCATCAGCTCACCCTCAGCCGCGGTGCAGGGGGCGGAGCTCCACTCCGCGCTCACACCGTCCACGGCTGGCTCCCACGTGATCAGCTCTCGCACCTGATCTGACGTGTTGGGCTCAACTTCCAGGACGATCTTCCGCTCAGTCGCTCGGCTTGGCGTGGATCGTAGCGGGAAATGGCTCTCCGTCATCGGTGGGCTCGGGCTGGTGCTTCGCACTGCGGGGAGTTGGTGGGCTGGGCTCTGGGTCAGGAGTGGCACTGGCGAGATCCCCCTCGGCACAGACGGTGAACGGGGATCCGTGCCTCGCCAGTGTCCACTCCACGAAGGCGGCGAAATCCACTCGAGGACCATCCTCGGACGACAGCGCTCTGCACGCGGTGTTCAAGCTTGCATTATAGAATGTGCAGAGCGCGCCGTCCGGGTAGCTGGTGGCGTTAGCTAACATCAGGAACAGTCGTGTATGGTCCTCGAGAGCTCGGTCCTCTTGCTCCAGCAGGAGGAGGAGGAATTCGGGCCGGACGTAGGGATCCATGGGGCAACACAACGGAAACAAAAACACTGATGGAAAACAAAACGGAGGGTGGACACGGAGGTAACTGTTACGGTCGGTCTTTCTGTCACGTACGCTGGAGCCAGGAACGAGGAGACACGGCAAATTAACAAACTGAGAGTCTTTAATAATCCATCTAGGGAACATAGAGCACAAGAAGACATTCAAAGACCGACAAACACTAACTGAAAGGACTGGGGCTTTTAAAGACAGGACAATCAAGGAACTAAGGAGACACACCTGGAGTAAATTAACACAATCAGACTGGGGAGAAACTGGGTCACAGGGAACACATGGGGAGCAAAAACCACAACAAAACAGTCCAGGGGCGTGACACCAGTAGACCCACACATAATATAAATTAGCAAAATGTTGTCCAGTGTGACATTATTTTGTGTAAACTGGGGTACCATACAGATAATATGTTATGTTGTATGAAAATATTATTTAACTGACTGGAAACACCAAATTCTGACAGGCTTCAGCAGTTATGCATGGTTCATACAGGCAGATCTGCCGTCTGATGCAACTCCGTAAGATAATGATGATATGTGGATTCACTCATGGATTTTACTAAAAATATTCAGATTTAAATGGCTTAAAATAATTTGATACTGACATAAAATTTGGGGGCTTTTGTTTACAAACAGGTTTCCCTAAATCCGTTCAGCTTTTACAGTACAGTACATGATTTTTCTAACTTTGTACGCTCAGCTTGTAAATTCTGTAATTCATTTTTCCACAAGGCCTAATATTTTACTTTTGGATGAGATGGAACAGGTCAGGGCAGAGAAGTCGTGAATGTTAAATAGGTGACACTGACGCTACATGACAAAGCCAATATCATGAATCTGGTCCATGCACTTCCGTTCACTCACCACCAGAGGTCACTCATTCGCCACATTGACTCCTGCACTACACTAACTGTTGCACGTCACCCCCGGACTGCATTTCCCATCATGCACTGCACTGACCACAGCTGTCACCAATCACACATTGCACTGATTACACAGTTGATCCCATCAGACACGCTTTATAAGCCTTGGACTTCCTCTCTGTCAGCGCCGAGTATTGTACGCACATATCTCTCTCTTAGCAATAGCTACTCTACGGAGCCCACTTAGTTGTCATAGTCTTGCCTTGACTGTTTTCTCGTGTTTTGATTTCTGCCCGAATTTCCTGGATTAACCCTTTGCCCTGCCGTTCGGACTCTGTTTGCACCTTGTTTGGATTATTGCACGTGTACCTGGATTATCTCTCTGCCTTGCCCTGTTGGATATTGTTCGCTGATCGCAGACCTACGCTTGCCCTAGGATTACTCTTTGTCTTGCCTGTGATATACCTGTTTGCCATTGTTTGACCCTTGCTTGTTTCCTGACCACGCCTTTGTAAATAAAAAGCTTGCATATGGATCCGCACGTCTCTCGTCTCGTCGGCTCCGTAACAGCCAAAATGGCAGATGTAGTACAGATTGCATTCAGAATTCACACAACATAGAACATACTTTTTAACTTCATCAAATGTAATATCTACTCAGAGATTATGCGATTTCGAATGAGTTGTGTATGCATACACTACCTGTTTGTGTCAAAACGTAAGTATACTTTGGGCTTAGTACTTCTGCCACACTTCAATCTACCATTATTCAGAAAGTGAAACAATTCCCTGCCAAACAGCTAATTACAGGAAGCTCACACAATTGGTTGAACCTGAGTTTGTCACTCAAACAATTAATGTGTCTCTGCACATTAAACTGGGATGGAGAAAAAGTGTTTTACCATCTAACATGTAAATAACATTCAACACATAAACCTGTACACACACATACTTTACTTTTGACACAATGACACTTAACTATTCTACAACTATAAAGGTACTTTTTTACTTTTTTACTGTAATTCCCATTTATTAAAAAAAAAAAAGTTAGTTACATTTTAAATGGGTTGTAATCAAATTACAGTTACACCTGAAAAGTATTTTAGATTACCAATCTGATTACTTTTATTTTTTTAATGTCATTTATTTCATTTAAGCATTAATGTAAACTGTAGCGGGCAATTAATGTAAACAGCAATCGGTGATTTTCTGACTATGACACTTTGCAAAAGCATCTTCAGAAGTTCTGCTCATAAGTTTCATAGCCCCTGCAGAATACGCAAAATTTTAATAATTAAAAAAATAAATAAAAGGATCATAAAAATTGCATGTTATTTTTATTTAGTACTGTCCTGAATAAGACAGTTCACATAACACGTTTACATACTCCACAAGACAAAATTGCCCCATACAAAAATGCACATACCCTTGAATCCTAACTGTCTGATGATCCACAACTGTTTTCATATCTGCGATAGTCGTTTGTGAATACCTTGTTTGTCACACTGTTCTTCAGAAAAATCCTCCAGGTCCTGCACAATCTTTGGATTTTTTTCAAAAAGTTTACACACCCCAGCTCTTATTGCATTGTGTTTCCTTCCTTCCTCCTTCTTCTTCTTTTTTTTTTAAGATTGTCTGTATTTTTTCCTACAAGAAATATTGTGGAAAACTGATGTTGTTAAAAAAATAATATGCAGAGGAAAACCAAGTGCTATGTTTGGTGGATGTTATTTTTCTCTAGAGGACCCTTTATGTCACATACCTTATTAGAATTTCAAAGTATATTCTAAAGTATTTAGATTAAATTACAAAACGTTTGGAATCTAATGAAATGCATTACAAATTACTTTTCATGTATTTTGCAATCTGTAGTGAAATACATTTTTAAGTAAACTTCCCAACACTGTTTGTGAGTTTCTTTGGGTTAACACGTCTGTTAAATGAATAAATATAAATGTAAATGTTGATTTACTTTTTAAAAATATGTTTTGTTCTGCTTGCTTTTCTGTGGCTATTTTTTGAGCTAATTAAAATGAGCTGAGCTCTTCAGTAAATGAAAACAAGCTATGTGACAGTAATGAAAACTGAACATGACCCTCTATGGCAATTTGTTACAGAACTACCAGAAATGAGAAGTTTGCCACTTTTCATGAAGTGACAATTACATTTATGAGGAAATATTATTTTTGTAACCATGAATTAGTCTTATGATTAGACAGTTTTACCTCAAACATTTTACTTTAAATCACAAAAATTATTCATACAGAACAATTACACAATTATTTTTTTGGTTATACATTTTATTTATATTTAATTAAACAGACATGCTGGTGTACAAGACATAAATAGACAAGATACCCCAACAAAGCTGTCAAGCTGCAGAAACATAAACACTCTAAACAATGTAGCTCTACCCGCCAAAACTCATGTACTGCTGCTGCAGCAAGTGCCAAGTTAATTGCATGTGTAGGCTACTAGCTATGCGTGCCTGCACCAGCTTGGCCGAATGTCTTAAATAGCTAGAACTCATAATGTGTATCTGGAGGGGGAGAGCCCAGGGCTTTTTAACTAATGACTTCTCTATGTGTACCTGTGCTGGCATATCCTTAAAATTTATTTAAACCAATAAATTAAGCTATAGCCAAAGTCCAAAGCTTATAATGCTGCATAGTATAAATTCAAACTCAATGAGCAATATAATTTTTCAGTGAGAAAACTCTCATAGCACACTAAAGTAAAACAAGGTTAGATGCAGAGGTAATGCACCAGTTGATTGACTGGCAGATTGCATGTCAAGGACCTATCAACTTGTGCCATCAAATCATTTATATCAAACTCCCCAAAAACCAGTAAATCTGTAATAAATGTCACATTTTGCTCTACTGTTATTTAGCGGAGTGAAATAAGTCCAAATGATGCTTCTTTTCTCTGTCATTAGCACTGCCACTTCTCTTTCTGTTTGAATGAATGCCTCTGCTTTTCATAATTTCTGCTACAGTTCGGATGAATGGAAGTAGAGAGAGTTCCTATTTGCCAATTTTTTTCTTCACATATAAGCGTATTTAAATAACATTATGCTAAAACCAGTAATATATAAATAAAAGACTTAGGATCTGTACCTTGTCTATAAAATATAATTATTTGAAGTAATGATTTCACAAGATCATGGTGCCTATCCTATAGGAATCAGTCCATTTTATGTTGGACTGTCTATTTTTGCTGACAAGCCTTTGTTTGCCACTAATATCAATACATTTTGCTTCTAAATAGAATGCTTCTAAATGAATATGCTGCAAGTGATCTGTCACCAAGCACCAATTAGAGGTGACAGTATTTGCATATCCTGAGTCTTTGACTCACAATTATTAAAAAGAAATATAACTTAATGAACTGCCAAACCTTTTGTGAATTAATCTTATTACTCTACCCATAAAATTTTGACACCTTGTCAATATTTGAAGCAAGCAATATGGAGCGGCACAACAAAACTAGATTGCTTTCATCATAAAGAGTATTATAACGGGAGCAGGCTTCTAGGTTTATCACGGTGCATGTTCTATGAGAGTCTCTCTTTCAATGACAGGTTTGTTTGTTTTAATGCAACTTTTCTAATTTCGTTTGTTGCATTGTTCACCTGCAGTGTGACAGAAGCAGCAGCTGAATTCCCAAATAAAAACATTGCTAGGTTTTGTTTTTGACACTTCAAATAGTGTGCCCTTCCTGCAGTGCCCTTCAAAATAAAAAAAAAAACAATTTATTTGCCCTATGACAATAATGGGTTACATTTATTTTAAAGTGCCATTGTTACAGTGTAATTATACATTTAAGTACTATGTAATATTAATTAACAAAATGTATGTATACTATAGGGTTCAGGTTAAGGTAAGTTGCCTGTAATTATGTATAATTTACATGTAATATTATGTAAAATGTGTAACAAGCATTACCCAATGAATAACCAGAAGTTCATCCATATATATATATATATATATATATATATATATATATATATATATATATAAATCAGATTGATTCTTAGTTAGTTTCTTTTTAAGGGAAGAAAACAAAGAGGAGAAAGAAGAGTTGGGTTCTGAAATGCATTTGGATTACACCTTGTAAAATAAACACAGCTTCATATAAAGTTATTAGAAAGTTATCAGACGAAAGCAAATTTATGCAATAATGCTATTTACTTGTATCTCAAATTGCATAAAAATTAACAGGGAATGCAAACACTGAAAAGAATGTAATTCCATGGAATTATTATCCAATATAAACATGAAACCATTGCCTTTCAGTTTTGCATGCCAAATGATTTTTGGCACTGTGCTGCCCTTCCATCTGATGTCTGACGTACAATATGGGCCCTGAAAGAAAATCAGAAACAATGCTACATGACTATTGTGTGTCAGAGTGTGTTACTCTGGCTTGGACACTCAGTGGTGATGATCTTGTCTCCTATCTCCTTTTTTTTAATGTGTACATTGCGCTTTTTTTGTTACAATGGGGCATTTTTTTCTTAAAAGTCACCTATTATACTTTTTTTATTTTACCTTTGCTGTGTAATATTGTGTAGTGTAGTGTGTAATGTAGGTGTAGGTACTTGTTTGTCATCCTACAATTATTCCTGCTATGACACCATGTTACACGTTTGCATAATGCCCACCTACTAGCTGCACTGGGTAAAAGTGCGCCCTCAAAGAGCAGTTGGGTAAATTATTTTTTTTTATATCGAGGAGATGCTGTTTTTCAAATGCGAGGGCAGTTAAATGTATACAGAAAATGATCCCACTTAGCTGGGCACCACTGACCAATGCCAAACGGCATTGGTGTGTGGATATGTATAAAAAAACAAGTTTCAAATTTCAGGGGGATCACCAGACATGCCCAGTGTCCAACCCATTATTATTTTTTTTCACTGGAGGAAACTGAAATATTTAAAAGGCTTAAAAGCAGACACCAAGCTTGGTTTGCTTATGGTTGACATGTAAAAATACCACCGTTTTACCTTAATGGTGGGTGGGGGTGCTAAATTTCTAGAGTGTCTAACATCAGTTCCCTGTCGAGCCTATGGCTGAGCAGCCCGCCTTATATAGCCCGCACTGTGGCTATATAAGCGGCCGACTTTGCCGTAGAAACGCCTCAGCAGCTGAATTGGACCTTTGAAGCTCTGCTGTTATTCCCGGTCTATCCCCTGCCACCATCCGGTGATCGTCTAAAAGAGCCTCACAAAAAGAGCAAATTCGGCGTTGTTTCAAATGCCGCGCCGTCATTAGCTATGTTTCCATCCAAAGATTCGAATTTAAATTATGCGCAAAACTGGAATATCGCATAAAACATATGCGAATAAAGCACCGTTTCCATCCAACGAGTCAAAGAGAACAAAATCGTCACTTCCTGGTAAACTGTGGCACTAAATATCACTAAGAATATAGTGATATTTAGTGCCACTGAATATTATAATAATTTTCATATATGATATAAATTACTTGCGCCTCAGAGAGAGCAGACGTAACACAATAAATGCTGTCACTGCGTTCTGAGGATGCCAGCTGTTTGGGAACACAGTCGTGTAAGACAATTATACAGAAATACTTTGATGACAGACTTTGCTCAGGCTTTTCAGAGTGACTACAACAACTTATAGATGCTGTGAACGAGATCGGTCAGCTGGTTAGTCAAGTTATTCCGTCTCATAGCGCAAAGTCACATGACTTTTTTGATGCGCATGGAGGAATTTATTCGGTAAATGTGTTTCCATCGTAGTTTATGCGCATTTTTTCTTATCGGATGAAAAGTTTATCCTACTCAGTTGTGCGCATAATTTTTTAATGCGCATTTTCAGAATTTATGAGCATCTTGGCGTTTCCATCCAGCGAATTTTTTATGCGATAGTCCAAAATGCGCATAAAAATGGGTGGATGGAAACATAGCTATTGTAAGACGTGCACTTACAATGCACTCTGATGATGGTCACGCTGAGTGCGTGTCATGCTTGGGGAAATCCCATGCTGAAGCTGCGCTCAGCGGGACTGATTGCTCGCACTGCGAGTCTGTCAGTCTTGCCTCTCTGCGCTCTCGGATCGCTTTCTTTTCAGAGAGCGAATCCGCCCCTCGCGCCCTCCCGTTTTCTTCCTCCCAGGGACCTGCGAGGAAAAAACAGCGGGGCAGAGGAATTGAGCGGCCGGAGACGAGCGAGCTCACGTCGGCTCAGTGCCTGCGTGCCTCGCCGTCACCACAGAGAGAGGTTTCTCCCGTTTGCTTCACCCAGCCCGATCAGCGTCCCTCTGCAGCTGCGAGCGACATGATCTCGTTCGGTGCGAGCGACGATGAGATGGACAGCCTTTCCCTGGAAGCTTCTGATGCGGAGGAGTCTTCGGGCTCGTTGTCTGACCCCGCCCTCTTGCCGCCGTCTTCCTCTCGCAGCACCGGGCCCAAAACGGACGAGGAGCATCCTGAAACCAAGGCTGGGTTATGTACCTAAGGTGCTCTCCACTCCGTTCAGAGCCCAGGTCATAGCGCTTTCCGTGCTTCCCCCCTCAACGGAGGACCAGGAATTGAACCTGCTCTGCCCCGTCTAGGGCCATTAGGGTGTACATTGAGCGTTCTGCCTCTTTCAGGAGATCAGAACAGCTTTTTGTTAGCTTCGGTAACCGCGCTAAAGGCCGCCCTGTTACGAAGAAAAGAATTTCCAGGTGGTTAGTGGATGCTATCGCCCTAGCATACTCCTCCTTGGGTTTGCAGTGCCCCATTGGAGTAAGAGCCCACTCCACCAGAGACATTGCCTCCTCCTGGGCTTGGTCCAGCGGGGTGTCCATTTCGGACATTTGTGAGGCAGCCGGCTGGTCCTCGCCATCCACATTTGCAAGGTTTTACAGCCTGGATGGCCCTGCCTTACAGACCAGAGTCCTTTCTGCTTAACCGCCTCCGGCTGGTTTAGCAGCCTTAGGGGTTCACTTGACCAACTTTGTTCAAGTCCCTCCTTCACTTGGGCGGTCCATATTATATGGACACTAGTTATACTTACGGGACGACACCCAGGCCACGGATGACCCTGAGGGCTCAGCCTGTGCTTGGTGTATTCCATTGACTCCCCTGGGTTTTCTCCCATGGGAGTCTTGGTTTTGAGTCGTTCCCCATCATAGCACGGCGTGATTGTATTGGTTCCCATACAAGCATCTTACGACGCAGTACGAGTGAAAATATAGACAGGGAACGTACTCAGTTACTTTCATAACCTCGGTTCCCTTAGATATGGGAACGAGTACTGCGTTCCTGGCCGTGCTATGAGCTGCACACCTCAGTTGCTTCCTTCGAAGAAATCTGAGATGCGGCGGCGAAGTGGCCGCTTATATAGCCACAGTCCCCGCACGTTTTGGCGGGCTATGGCGGGCTGCTCAGCCATAGGCTCGCTCGTCACCGCCGCCGAGCCATTGGTTCGTTTTTATAGCACTGCACGAACCAATGGACGTGCAGTTTCACTGCGTGATTGAAAAGGCTTCAGTTGAAGAGGAAAAAAGGAGTTTTTCCCAAACAAGCATCTTACGACGCAGAACTCATTCCCATATCTAAGGGAACCGAGGTTACGAAAGTAACCGAGTACGTTACAGCACCTTAAAATCTAGTTAGAAACACTGTAAATTGTCATGTATTGCCTTAATTGCAGTCAATTAGACAACATCTCTGCAAGGATACAAGGAAAGTCTATGATGTAACTGTCCATAAAGCACTGTTTATATAGATCAAACTTCACCCACAAGACTTATGGCAATTATGAAAAAACAGAAGTTCACTTTCACAAAACCGTTTGTTGCTATGCATTGCAAAAAAATGTTGCTTTCTAAGGTCATCATGTGTGCAATGACAACCCAGCTATCAGGGAACGTTCTCAGAACTTCGGCTAACATTCCGTGCAGGTTTGGTTGATGTTTTAGAGAAAACATTTGAATGTAATGTTCAAAAATGTTTTAAGAATGTTTCTCATTTCAGATAATGTTCCTATAATGTTAAATGTAAACAAAGCTAGAACATTTTTCCTGCAACATTTTACGTGCCTCTACATACATTTCTGCAACACCATAATTACGTACCTTACTGCACGTTTCACGGCAGTTTCAAAGTGAAATGTCCAGAGAGTGGCGCTAAAACGTCTCGGTTACGTACGTAACCCTCGTTCCCTGATGGAGGGAACGGAGACGTTATGTCGTGACGACATAGGGGATTTACTTGGAAGCCCCAATCATCTCTGACTTTAAGAGAAAACGCCAATGAATATTGGCTAGTGGATTTTGCATACCTGAGCCACACCCAGCCCTCGCGGGTATAAATAGGCGGCAGGTGCATCCACTCATTAGGTTTTACGCTGAGGAGCCGAGAACGAGTCCCTGGCAACCAGCGATGGTTCAAGATTGTGGCATGGGGACATAACGTCTCCGTTCCCTCCATCAGGGAACGAGGGTTACGTACGTAACCGAGACGTTCCCTATCTGTCGCTCACTACGAGTTATGTCGTGACGACATAGGGGTCCTATGGAAAGCGCCACAACCTGAACCCCTTCACAACCTTGTGGCATGCAGATGCTGACAAGCGAGCGCGTGACAGACAAATGCCATGCAAAGGTCGCAACCTTCCCATCGCCCCAGCGCAAATTCGCTAACCTTGGTGCCCGCAGGGACCACTGAGTACATCGCTGCTGGAGATAGCCAAGCCGCTGTTCCTTTTCCCACAGAAGTCGGAAGGGATTTCGACCTTCAATGAAAGATAGCTTCAAGTCTTTCCTATTTGTTGTTACAGCTTGGCAGTAACGACAGGGAAGCGATCCTTCCGGAGAAGGGCGCTACGGAGGCCACATCCTGCCCGAAGGGAGGTAACATGTGGAGACACTGATATGGACTGACCCAGGTCTGGGGCTGTACTACATACGACTGGACCCTGGGGCAGATCCTACCTAGGGTAGGGAGGAGAGCTGCCAGCAGGGCCTGACAGAGGCTCTGTCAAGGGAAGACACGGGTTTACCGTGAGGGAAACCTTACCGTGGAAGAATACACATATGGGATTACCCGAAGGGAATCAAGCCATACGGACACCTAGCCCAGTACAGGGGCTGACCGGAGACCCGGGCGAGCTAACACCAATACTGGGCCTGGCGTCAGACTGCTCCGCCCAGTCTGACTGCCGGGGGTGCTGGAGGAACTCCACCAGGGTTCGCCGTCCGGGGAACTGAACTGGTGGAGAAAAAAGGCGCTCGTATCCCCGGGTGAGGGGGAATGGCGCAGCAAGCGTGACACCGGCCAGCTCTTCCCGCCACTTACCTGTTACCCAACACACGGGAAGAAACTGGCTCAACGCGGAGACTGTAGAATCTCGCGAAGGTGTTCGGTGTCGCCCAGCCCGCAGCTCTACAGATGTCTGCCAGAGAGGTGCCGTGCGCCCGCGCATAGGAGGAGGCAACACTCCGTGGAGTGAGCCCTCACCCCCAGGGGGCACGGCTCGCCTTGAGATTGGTACGCCAAGGCGATGGCATCCACTATCCAGTGGGCCAACCTCTGCTTGGAGACAGCCTTCCCTTTCTGCTGACCTCCGTGGCAAACAAAGAGCTGCTCAGAGCTTCTAAAGCTCCGGGTGCGGTCCACGTATATGCGCAGTGCTCTTACGGGACACAGCAACGCCAAGGCTGGATCTGCCTCCTCCGAGGGCAGTGCTTGCAGGTTCACCACCTGATCGCGGAAGGGCGTGGTGGGAACCTTAGGCACGTATCCAGGCCGGGGTCTCAGGACAACGTGAGAGTAGGCCGGCCCGAACACAAGGCACTCTTCGCTCACCGAAAATGCTTGGAGGTCCCCGACCCTCTTGATAGAAGTGAGCGCGGTCAGGAGCGCTGTCTTAGCTGACAGAAATTTCAGCTCGACTGAGTCCAGCTGCTCAAAGGGACCCCTCTGAAGTCCAGCCAGGACGACAGAAAGATCCCAGGAGGGCATCAGGGGTGACCTAGGAGGATTTAACCTTCTGGCACCCCTCAGGAACCTCACGATGAGTTCGTGCTTTCCCAGGGACCGGCCGTCCACTGCATCGTGATGGGCCGCAATAGCAGCCACATACACTTTCAAGGTGGAGTGTGACAGCCTACGCTCCAACCTTTCTTGCAGGAAAGAAAGCACTACTCCAATCGTGCACCTTCGGGGGTCTTCTCGACGAGAAGAACACCAGTTCGCGAACAGACTCCACTTCAGTGCATAGGCTCTCTTGAAGGAGCTCTAGCCTGAGTGATGGTCTCTACCACAGCCCGTGGTAGACCACTCAAGTCTGCCGCGTCCCGTCCAGGAGCCACACATGGAGGTTCCGCAGATCTGGACGCGGGTGCCATATGGTGCCGAGCCCCTGAGAAAGGAGTTCCTTCCTCAGAGGAATGCGCCAGGGAGGGGCTGTCGCGAGGAGTATGAGTTCGGGAAACCAGGTCCGGGTGGGCCAGTACGGCGCGACCAACAGGACCTGCTCCTCGTCCTCCCTGACCTTGCACAGTGTCTGTGCAAGCAGGCTCACTGGGGGAACGCATACTTGCGTAGAGCCCGAGGCCAGCTGTGTGCCAGTGCGTCTGTGCTGAGGGGGCCCTCGGTCAGGAAAAAGTACAGCTGGCAGTGGGAGGACTCGCGGGAAGCAAACAGGTCTACCTGAGCTTCCCCGAATCGACTCCAGATCAGCCGGATCGTCTCGGGATGGAGTCGCCATTCTCCGGGGAACGTGAGCTGTCGTGAGAGCGCATCGGCTGCACGATTGAGCTCCCCCGGAATGTGGACACGCAACGATTTGAGCTGCGTGTGACTCCAGAGGAGGAGATGGCGGGCGAGCTGTGACATGCGACGAGATCGTAGACCTCCCAACCGGTTGATGTACGAGATAGCCGCAGTGTTGTCTGTACGGACCAACACGTGCTTGCCTAGAAGCAGTGGCCGGAACTGCTGCAAGGCAAGGTGCACTGCCCACAGCTCCAGGCAGTTGATGTGCCAAAGCAGTCGAGGCCCTGTCCAGAGCCCCGAGGCTGCCTGCCCGTTGCATGTAGCGCCCCAACCCGTGCTGGAGGCATCTGTTGTGACAACAACATGCCGGGACACTTGTTCTAGGGGCACCCTGGCCCGTAGAAAGGCAAGGTCCGTCCAGGGGCTGAAGGAGCGGCGACACTCCTGTGTGATGTTCACACAAAGTGTACCGCGGCGCCATGCCCATCTCGGGACTCGGGAGTGTAACCAGTGCTGAAGTGGTCTCATATGAAGCAATCCGAGCGGCAAGACTGCGGCTACGGATGCCATATGCCCCAGGAGCCTCTGAAAAGGGTTTCAGTGGTACCACCGTCCTGCCTCTGAAGGAACTCAGGCAGTTCAGCACGGACTGGGCACGCTCGTTAGTGAGACGCGCCATCATACTCACCGAGTCTAACTCCACACCGAGAAAAGAGATTCTCTGCATGAGGGAGAGCTTGCTCTTTTCTCAGTTGACCTGAAGCCCCAGCTGGCTAAGTGCCGGAGCACTGGGTCCCTGTCATCACACAACTGTTCTCGCACGCGGGCCATGCTCGAGATAGTTGAGGATCCTGATGCCCACTTCCCATAGCGGGGCAAGAGCGCCCTCCGTGACTTTCGTAAAGACACGGGGGGACAGGGACAGCCAGAAGGGGAGAACACTGTACTTCCCTGCCTGACCCTCGAGCGCAAACCGTAGAAACGACCTGTGTCGAGGCCATATCGAGACACGAAAGTAAGCGTCCTTCAGGTCGACCGCTGCAAACCAATCCTGGGGCTAGGTGCATCCAGGATTGGCCAAAGGCCACCACCTTTGCTGGGTACGATGAGGTAGGGGCTGTAAAACCCTTGCCTCATCTCGGCTGGAGGGACCGGCTCGATTGCATCCTTTGCCAGGAGGACAGCAATCCCCTCACGCAAGACAGGTGCGTCTCGGTCTGCCACCGAAATCTCGAGAACGCCGCTGAACTTGGGAGGTTGCCTGGCGAACTGAATCGCATAGCCGAGTCGGATTGTGCGAATGAGCCAGCGGGACGGGTTGTGCAGCGCAAGTCACGCCCCCAAACTCCGTGCGAGTGGCACCAAGGGAACAATCGACATACCCGCGGTGGTGCAGCGGCAGGGAGTTGAGCTGGATAGCCCAGAAGGCATCGCGTTCTGACCAATCACAGCAGAACTCCCCGCATCCCCGGAGGGACTGGCCAGAGATGCGTGGAGAGGCATTGCGTCTCCCAACCGCAACTTCTTGGCTACTGGCAAAAGAGAGGGGGCTCGTGGGCGACAGTGAGGAGGCATCGCGTCGCTCATTGTCGACCCGCGAGCCTGAGGACCCGGAGGAAAAGGAAATTGCTCTTTCTTTGACAATGTGGGTACCGCTGGCCCTTGAGCCAGCGGCGGAACAGAAACAGAAGATTCTCCACCCGGCCCTCCTCCGGGGGAAGGAGCGGCGCTGTCCTCGCCATCTCCCAAGAAAGAGCAGCTTCCCACATCTCCGGGTTGCCTGTGTCAGGGCCGCTTTGTCACCTTCCTGGCTGACTTAGGGGCCGGCTGGGACACAGGGGGCGCTGTGCTCCTGCGAGAGGCTCAACGCACCGGCCTAGGTGTTATCTCAGCACGGGGCGGAGCGGCTCTGGGGGACACAGGAGGGCGCCCACGGCGACAAGCAGACCGGGGCTTGCCCTGCAGCGGAGCGGTGGCAGATGACGCATCACGCCGGGGCAAGATGTGTTGGATGGCCTCGGTCTGCCTCTGTACTGCCGAGAACTGCTGGGCACAGTCCTTGACAGTGTCGCCGAACAGTCCAGCCTGGGAGACAGGAGTGTCGAGAGCGCACTGTCGACATCGCTCGTCTCAGCAGGGCTGAACCATAGATGGTGCTCTTGGACCACAAGTGTGGACATCGCCTTCCCGAGGGACTGCACTGTGACTTCCGTTGCCCGTAGGGCACGGTCAGTCGTCGAGCACAGGTCCTGCTTCAACCTCGGGTTGGTACTACCCTCGTGCATTTTAATGCCTTGGCTTAGTGTACTCGCAGGATAGCCATGGCATGCCGAGCAGAGGCAGCTTGGCCCGCAGCACTGTAAGCTTTGACCGCGAGAGCGGTCGTCAGCTTACAGGCTTTGGACGGGAGACGAGGACGATTCCACCAAGTGGCAGCGTTTTGCAGGCACAGGTGCACCGCAACCGCCCTCTCCACCTGGGGAATGTCAACGTACCCCCTAGCCGCCCCGCCATCGAGGGTAGCGAGGATGGGGGAGACAAACGAGCCGCTTCTGGCCGTAAAAAGGGGCCGTCCACAACTCCATCAGCTCCTCGTGCACTTCCGGGAAGAAAGGGACCAGGGCAGGGCGTGGTCGCGAGCCACGGCCCGTGCCGAGGAGCCAATCCTCTCACCGCGAGGACTCGGGACTGAGAGGTGTGCACGCCTCCAGCCCGATGCTCGCGGCGGCCCGGGAAAGCACGGCCGTCAACTCTGGGTCCGATTCGGCGGCGGCCGCGACCCCCGAGGGTGGCAGCCCCGCCGAATCTTCATCCTCAGAGGACGATTGCCCATCCCCCGATGCAGCTATCGACATCTGATCCTCTATCGGCGCGCCGAATGAAACGCTGAGCGCGCCGTAAGACGGCACAGCAGAATCACCGGCGAGCCGCACAGAACAGCTGCTGCGGGAGGAGTGAAAGGTCCGTGGGGACTGGCCCGGCGGAAAAGCTCTCACTGTAATCCTCAGATCGCCCAGAGCACTAGCCGATGGTTCTCTGCTCGTAGCAGAGAAGCCAGCGCGGGTAGTGACAGAGGGAGCCTCTCTCATCCCCGTGAGGAGAGAGAGGCGCGATCGCAGCGCTGTCATGGTTACACGCTCAAAACGAGCGCATAAACCATCCACGATCGCAGCTTCAGCATGCTGGATGCCCAGACACTGAAGACAACGATCGTGGCTGTCGACGGAGGATAGGAAACGACCGCAACCAAGAGGACATGGCCGGAACGGCGTCTTTAAAAAGACGCGAACCGACCGTGATTTGCTCTTTTAGGAAATTGCTCTTTTAGTTGAAGTGCCCAGGGGAATCGCTGCAGACAGGGACACCGCTGTTCGCACCGTAACGCCAACCAGAACAGCTTCCAGACAGATGATGAAAGGCTTTGTAGAGATCAACACGTTCATCCACTCGGCTCCGAAGCAAAAATCTAATGAGTGGATGCACCTGCCGCCTATTTATACCCGCGAGGGCTGGGTGTGGCTCAGGTATGCAAAATCCACTAGCCAATATTCATTGGCGTTTTCTCTTAAAGTCAGAGATGATTGGGGCTTCCAAGTAAATCCCCTATGTCGTCACGACATAACTCGTAGTGAGCGACAGATAGGGAACACACGTTTAATACGTGACCGTGACACGTTTTTATTATGTTTGTACAGGCACATATTGCAGCGTTTTTATTATGCTGCTTGAGGTACGTTTTGCGGCCGTTCAGAATTGAAATACCCAGTGAGTGTCGCTAAAGATTAATGCTCTATCATGTTGGAAATATCCCTTACACCAAACCCAAACATAAACCTACCCGATAGTGTTAACAAATGCAAAAGTAATATAAAAACATTTTCGCTGATGCAGCCTTGCTATTTTAACTTTCTTATGCGGATTTGAGATGTTTTGTTGAACCGTAGTTTCACTGGATTCATACCGGAGCTCTTCATCACCTAAGTGCAACGCCGTATCGCGTGAGCTACCGAGTAAACTTACTGAATTGGAAAACTCATACATATGAAGCTGTATATGTGATGACAACATTCAAAAGTATCAGTTTTCAAATCATGCAGGATGTTAAAATTGTTTTGAAGTCATAACATAACATTCTGCAAGTAATTGTGTGAAAATTAACCTTTATTAATCAAAACTGTACCTGTAAATCATACTTTGTGTGAAAAGGAATAAAAGTTGTCGGAGTTTTACTGCCTCTAGTGTTCATTTCAACTGGAAACTGCAGTGAATCGTACATATAGGTACGTTTTTTCAGTTTTGCAAAAATGTATGTCGAGGTATGTATTTCCAATAAGCCTAGGTTGCCTTTTAAGGATGTTTTGTGGATGTTGTTGAGGGAACAGATTTATTTATTTACCCTTGCATTGCGAAAAAGTGGAGATCTGTCTCCTCCAGACTGTGTGCAGCACGTCAATCTGAAGGAGGCAGGTGAAGTTACGAGCTTTCGCTGAGAGATGATCCAATGGCGTTACGAAGTTTTACTGGCAAGCTCTTTAATGCTTATCATTGGTTAAATATTTTTAAAACCCTCTGATTTAAAATAATAATAACGAATTATAATAGAGATATGAAGTTTGGATAGTTTTTCACGGCACACCCGACTGGGCTAAGGTATGGCAACTGCCATACTCTCCCATACGGAAACACCACCCCTGGTCTTCATTAATTACATATAATTTTCAGTGTCAACTGATATTTATTAATGTTTTCAGCTAATAACAACTGTTTGAGCACTGTCATTTTCCCTACATTTTCCCATGTCAATAAAAAAAAAAAAGTACATAATTGACATGCTGTTTGTTTGTTTATTTATTTATTTATTTATTTTTAGGTTTATGTTAAACCTAAATAAAAGCCACAAGATATTATAAAATCAGGTAGACAGAGGGGTGAAATTTAATATTCATAAATAATATATAAAAATAATTTTAATACAAATATTAATAATTTAAAGATATTTACTGATATTAATTGAAAATAAATTGTAACACCAAGTCCTATAAACTTGTCAAAGCACAGTTCTTTATGGAACCTTATTAAAAAAGGTTCTATTTAGAACCAAAAAAGCGTTCTGCTATTGTTAAAAGTCAAAGAACCCAATTTGGTACTGTTTAGAACAAGTAGTAAATAAGATACACCACCTGTCAAGAATGATTTATGACCCCTTGTCAAGATTGATTTATGGCTTTGAACTTTGTGACTAGGGGTGTAACGATTCACTCGTTTTCTTGATGCATCGATTACAAACCCTGACGATGCATATGCATCGATCTTGAAACATGGATTTTTGAATCGTGAATCGTCGATTTCGGACATTAATCGATTTAAAATGCTAAGAATCTAATGAATCGCGATTTCTATAGCGATTCAATGCTTTCAAAATATATACACATTAAATTACTACAAGCATGAATTAATGGAGACCTTGAACAGCGTTCGTGCCTCACATTTCTCCTTCACGCGCTCCACTATACTGCCTGTTACAGGATTGTGCTCACGCCCCGTTCGTCTCATGGACACATTTTTTGAGCCGCTAATGTGTGATCTCTCCTTAGTACTCGTGGCCAGTACTGCTAAAGTGAAGTAGTTTAGTTTTCTGTAGTTTTTCAATGGCTCTCAGTCATAAACGTCGACATTACCTGAGCAGTCGAAGGCTGCGCATTTATTGCATGGACGGAGCAAAAATGTAAGTGTCTAAAGCATGCACACAGTTCCATTGAATGATTAATGTGTTTTCACAATGTCGTTGAAACGAATGTATGAAGAAAACTGTTAAAATAACCACAGCATTAACAACAACCTTGAAATAAGAGCGCAAGGTTTATCTGTTAATCAGATGCACAAGTAGCATTCGTTGCTATAGGAAACAGACATCGGGCACTTTTCTTTCAGAATCATCATTCACCGATGGAGAGGAAAAGTTAAATACCATAACATTTTATTTTATGAAAATGAGAAAGAAATTTTTGCACTGAAATATAAGTGATCTTGGCTTGTAGAACTTAAGACGTGCCAGGAAATGCCTAATATGGACAAAGACAGCTGCAGCTAAGCTGAATAAAATTAACTGGTGAAACATTAAGACAATAAACACAATAAATAAATAAAATTCATGAATGATGCAGTGCTAACTGACATATAATTTATTACAGTACAGAAACGATAAAGTTTTCTACCTTATTCTGTGCAGGAAATTGAAATAATTGTTTGTAGTATATAAAACAATCATGAAATTGCCATTAGAAAAAAAATATATAGATTACAAATGATTTATTATTGTCCAGCAGTGTATTTGATTTATTTATAGCAAATTCAAAGTAAGAGATAAGAAAAGAATTTATTGTAAAAAATAAATAAATAAATAAAAAATAATACATACATAAAATTATTGTATTTGACATTTCTGTCACTTTTGAAATGATGGCTACACACCTGGTGTGACAAAATGTTAGCCTATACATAATACTTTTAAAGCTCTTTTTTTTTTAAATCTTGGCGTACATAAATTTCTACATATGCCATGTCACATCATAGCATCATTAAGCTAGCATCTAACAATGGACAAAAATGTTTTTTTTTTCTCTAACCTATGGTTCTCTAACCATAAAGGTTGTTGTGTAATTTGCCCTCTGACTAAGCATTTAAAGAATTTAGGGGAAGCATTTACATAATCCTGTGAATGCACTGAAAGAATCCAGAGTCGAATCGTTAATCGAATCGAATTTAATTGTGAATTGAATTGAACTGAATCGTTTTGAATTTGCAAAAATCGTTCTTGAATCGAATCGAAAACCTATGAATCGTGAATCGAATCGATTCACTGTCTACCCAAAGATTCACAGCCCTATTTGTGACCTTTCTCCCCTCCTCACACGGCCCACCCACATCGCGACCACCCAAGTCATGTTGACCCTGTGACCTGTTAAAGAGATCCATATGTGGAAGCCGGCATATGTGGAATTCCATCTGGTGATAAAACCATAAATGAAGTCCTGAGGAATGTTTCTGTGTTTTTATGGTCCGTTTTGAACATCCAGTGGGTTTTTTGCCCATCTGTGGTCCGGGGAGGAATCCGGCTGCACTCCATGACATGGTATTTTCGGCCTCTCTGTATGGGTGTGTGAGAAAGAAGATATTGGTTTTAAGGTCGATATCAAAAATAAGTAGACAATTTTAACAGATCATGAGTACATATCACAATATGAGCACCCACACATATAATCTGATGGTTGTACAAAAAGGACTTTAAAAAAATAACTAATAATGAATTGGGAATAAAACAATAAATAAAGAAGTAAAACCCCCTAGTGCGAAAGTTTTCCTAGTGCGAGGATGACTATTCTTCGAATGAGTGGTTTAAGTTGGAAAAAGAAATATTTCTTGGAGCTCTCTCTCTCTCTCTCTCTCTCTCTCTCTCTCTCTCTCTCTCTCTCTCTCACGCACAATCATTCAATCGCCCGAGTCTTATTCTCTTCTTTTAAATGAATATAAATAAATTATGCAATTACACACAATATAAAACAAAGCAAAACATTTACACTAGTTTTAGGTAATACATTTTTTTTAAATGAACCAGCGACGTCAAAATAAGTAAAGGGAAAAAATATATATTTTAACAGGCCAAATGATAAGGGTTATTGTGGACCTCGACATGTCCGGACATGTCATTGTCATGTTTTATGGAGACTTTCCATAGACATATTTCAATTCAGTTCACCTTTATTTGCATATTTGTATTTGTATCACAGAAAATTAAAGTTTCTACATTATATTTATAAACTGTTATATTCATATTTACATTATCTTAATGAATTTTTTACAGTATCATCCCTTAAACCTGCCCATCACGGTAAACTTTCTACATTTTTTATATTTTCATGAACATAATCTAGTATAATTTATAATTTAAGAAGCTGTTATGCTCACGAGGACTAATTTTGCTCAGGTCAAACATTTGAAGTATTACTACGAATTTAGTTTGTGGGGACACGCCATAAACATAATTTTTTTTTTTTTTTTTTTACTGTATAAACTGTACACATACCCATTACACAAAAATTTCTGCATATGCTTACATTTTTTTTAATTAAATATTGTTTTTAAGCGATCTGAATTATGAGGACTCAAGAAATTTCATCATAAACCACATTTACATTGTTATATCAGTGTAACTCCCATGTCACTATACAAATTTGTGTTCTGTTAAATCATATAAACAATCACACACATGTACAAACATTACAAGCTAAAGAGAGACTTATCTATTTTAAAGAATATGGTAATAAAATAGAATTATATATGACGGCATGTTACTACCATGTTACTAAAGCAAGGCAAACCGTTTATCATACATTTTCAACATAAGTATTTATTATTATTAATTAATTATTAAATATAAGTATTTTAAATATACATTTTTTTTTCACTAACCATGCATAAACACAAACATGTGCATTCATGCTGTTCACATATTATTGTAGCCCAGTTTGTGCTGAATACAGTATAAATCAAACTATGGCCATTAATATGTTTTAAGTTATGAAAAAAAACATAAACATCAAAACTTCTTCAGGCCCAAAACCCCTCACACGCCAGAGGGTTAAATAAAATGGTAATAAAATACATAAGTATATGTCATAGTAACAAACATGTTACTAAAACAACACATTTATCATACATTTTAAACAAGTATTTAACATTTTTTTATTCATATTTACATTATATGAATATAGAATTTTATACTGTATCATCCCCTAAACCTGCCCATCACAGTAAACTTTCTGCATTTTTATATTTTCATAATTTATCATTTAAAAAGCTGTTATGCTCGGGGACAAATTTTGATCAGGCTGATCATTTGAAGTATTACTAAACATCTGGCTTGTGGGACACTCCATATAGGCGTAATGATTTTTTACTGTACAAACTGTACGCCTACCCATTGCACAAAAACGACTGCATATTTCCATTTTTAATAAAACATTGTTTGTAATTATTTTAATTATGATGACTCAAGAAATATCCTCATAAACCACATTTACATACTTATATCAATGTAATACCTATGTCATTATACAAATTTGTGTTCTGATAAATCATATAAACAGTCATACACATACGCAAACATTACAAGCTAAAAAGAGAATCATCTCTATTTCGTAATAAATAAAATAAAATAATAAAAAAAAAAAAATATATATATATATATATATATATATATATATATATATATATAAAAACAGCATAGTAACAAACATGTTACTAAAGCAAAGCAAACCATTATCATACATTTTAAACAAGTATTTTAAACAGATTTTTTTATTTTATTTTATTTTATTTTCACTAACCATGCATAAACACAAACATGCGCATTCATGCTGCACACATATTATTGTAGCCCAGTTTGTGCTGAATACAGTATAATCAGACTTTTGCCATTAATATGCTTTTAAAATTCTGAAAAAACACAAATGTCAGGGACGACAAAACTTCTCCAGGGGACCCCAAACCCCCTCAGCCTCAGAGGGTTAAAGAAGGGGGTAATAAATATATAATTATAAATGACAGCATGTTACTAAAGCAAATCATTTATCATACATTTTAAACTCGTATTCAACAGTTATTTAAGTTTATTGAACTTATAAAACACATCATTCTCATCTTTTAAAGAAATTGTAATAAATAAAATGTGATTATATGTGTCATTTACAATACCCAGTAGTTTTAGGTGACAATATAAAAACATCTTACATTTTTCAGGAAGTCGGCGCCGGACCATGCCTTCACAGAATTTCAGGCTTCTTTCAAATGAAATGTCCTCAAAATAAAATAAATAAATAAAACAAAAATGTTTAAGTTGAAATATAAACAAAACTCACAGATCCTCCCAGGGTTAAACAGCATTGTGAAATGGTTTGAATGTTTCAGGCCACTCAGAGGCGGGAGGAGTCTCGGCGGTCCATTACAGTGCATGTGTCAAGTTTCTGGCCTCTAACCCTTCTTCAGAGTGAACGTATTCATCTTATAAAATGTATTATTAAAGCATAATATTGAGAGTGTAAATAAGATCTTTCAAAATTAAAAGATTGTTTAGACGAAATCTTAAAAGATTTAAATAAACTATTTTACTTATTTGCTTGCAAATGTAACGTAAATTATGAATATTTATTCGGCAGTACCTGTTAAAAACTTAGTTTATCATTCTAAAGGAAACTTGTACTTAGTTTATTTTATTTCAAAACATATTCCAGCTTAAAAGGCTAAATAAAAAAGTGTCCATTTCTTAGATTATTACTAGGGTGAGCCTGTAGCTATGATCTACTTCTGCACTTATTATTCTATATCAGACATTTTCTGAACACTCTTTATCAGTGTGATAAATATTCGGGTGAAACATAGCCTTCGCTGAAAATATAATTTTGTTTATCTACTCAAAAATACATGTAGACCATATGTTGATGTAACCACTTGTCTGATGGTCTTTGAAGAGTGCGTTTATGACTTCACCAGGAATCTTCCCCATAACGTTCTGGGTCATTTAAAACATTTGTATAAACAACAACTTGTGAGGCAAAAGGCCGCTACAGACAAAAAGACATTCCAATTGCATTCCATTATGCGCATTCTTTGGATACCCACAAAGAATCATGTTGACAAATGTGGTTGTTGCGGTGTTTTTAAAAATATGGAATGCCAACTCCAAACAGATCCTCTCTCTCACACACACACACACACACACACACACACACACACACACACACGCACCATTCAGGAAGGTCAACAGTTCAGGTCGGCAAATGCAAGTTTTCAAACTTCTTCCCAAATCGAGTATTGTGCATTTGTATAAGACTTACTGTTTTAAAGCATAAACTTCCTTTAAAGCTTCAATAAAAGGTTAACAAATGTAGTTTCATACCCGTTGTGTTCTTACAAAGTCATTAATCTCTTCTCTTTGTTTTATAAGATTTATTTTTATTATTTAATTACTGATAAATATGTGGTGAATACACAATGAAACAAGAATCAGGTGACCAAATAAGTTTGACAGAATGTTTTAAGAAAGGGATTTTATTTATTTATTTTATTTTTTAAAATACAGCTAAACCAGATAAAAGATTATTCTTTCCTTTTGACAAACCTAGATTTCAAATTATTTGATCTTAAAATTATTTGCTCTTATTTTCTAAGTTCCAATGCAGGGGTCTAGATGAAGCTTCTTAACCAAACAATGAAAACATTTTACATTCATTCATCATATTTTATTCAATATTTTTTTCACGAGTACCATGGTTTCACGCCTTTTTAAAAGGCTTGTCTAATGTGTATTTTTCACCATCCAACATGAATTTAAAGAGCCGTATCAGCTGAGCTTGTTTCACCTGTTTATTACCATTTTCTTAGGTTATTTATTTATTTATTTTATTTTATTTTATTTGTTTATTTATTTATTTATTTATTTATTTTTTTGACTCGCGTATAGAATAATTATGGAATAAACCTTATCGTCCATGCTTTCCCCACTACACAGACCCCAAAGATAATTTCCAAACAAGATCTATGGGGCCACAGTTGTAAATTCAAGAGACCTATAGTTACCTAGAAAACGGTTACACATCATTTAAGAAAAGTGCCATAATGCATACAGAATACAGAAAAACCTCTCTCGATCTATTGTGACTGACATTTTACTAAGTCAAATGATCAGAATTATGGATGACGCTGTACACATTTTGTTTGTTGGACTGCGTATGCCTTCTTTCTGAGACCTTCTTTCTGAGAGCCGTCAGCATTCAATATTTATAGAAATAAATGAAAGTTCTGAAAATTACTCTCTACTTGAGAGCATTTGACTAAATTGGTATTAGTTTTAGGACAATTATCCATCTCCATGTAAATACGATGAACCGTCAACACGAAAAGTAAGGCTTGCTGATTTACACATACAACTATTACAACTGAAACATATCTTACCATCCAGCTCAAAGTTACACATTCAGTAAAGTCTAGGTTGTTAAAATTTCCACGCTCTTGAAAAGGCTACAGACAAAAATATAAAGGAATTTTGGGAGAACAAAAACCCTATGTATCTCAAGAGACCAAACCACTAAGAAAATTGTCATTTGAATACAGACAATTCCACTCGGGGTGGATAAACAAACTGATAAACAAACACAGACCGGAAGTTAACTTAGGGCCAGACGCGTGCGCCCGATGAAACGTGTATAAATGACTTTTTCCTTATGTCACTAAATTTAGACCTCATGTGCAAGATAGCTGATGACGATTTTCATATTTTATTTGTCATTCCAACGTCTCGTTTCTTTCAACATTTCCATTTGCTATTAAATATTAGGCCTATGTGTACTACCCTTCGGTCATAAGCATAAGCATCTGTCGCTTGCAAAAAAATTTCTGTTTTGTCCAATTTTGACAGATTTGGTAGAGGGACTATGTCGACTCGTTGTAATGTGATCACAATTAAGAACCATAACATTAAACTACATGCCCTTGAAAAGGTCATAGATGCAGTCTTTTATACAGGAAATATGTTTGTACAACAGAAATATGAATCAGTATACCAAATACCTAATTCTGAAATACTCTCTTCTAAACTATTGTTAAAGTTTTAATGTTGATTTTGATGACCAGCCCCCACTAGCTGATGCCCCTCTATACCTTCTTCATTGTTTTTGTACAGTTTTTAGATGAAGACTATTCTCAGAGTTTGGGCAAACATGCCTGCGAGTGTTCGCTGGAAAAAAAATGAACAAATACAGTATAAGATAATTAAATGAAAGTCAAGAGAGTGTTTAAACTGAGATTGTGCTCTTCTTTAAGAAAACATGAGGCCAGCAGTTTTTAACAAATTGCAATTGCAAATGTTTGTTTAGCTTAAATATTAGTTTTTAGTCAGTTACAAAAATGTCAGGCATGATGCTTATATGTATTTTTAAATAATTACGATAAAGTTACAGGTTTCCGGTACTTGGTCGAACACTTGATAGAGTGTTTCCCAAAAAAATGTAAGATGTTTTTATATTGTCACCTAAAACTATGCAACATGCAACATTTTGAGCATGTTTTGAGGATGTTGTTGAGATAAAAGGTTGTACAATGATCATTTATAAAACATTGGCACAATGTTCCATAACAACAAAGGAGGAACATTATCAAAGCAACATTTGTAAAATGTTTTGAGGACTAAGATGACAAAATATTTTTAATTAAACATTCCTGTTTCCATGTTTTAACAAAAGTAGAACATTTTGCCTGAAACATTTTGAGGATTCATGCATAAAATGTTTTGAGGATATTATTGTCTGAGATGACAAAATCTCATGATATGATGAGTTAACAAAAGCTCACAATATTTTGAGAATATTTTGGGGGATGTTGAAAAAAAAAACGATAGAAACCATCACAGAATTTGTGATGGAATTTGTGATGGTTTTACTGGATATAATGGTAATTCGATTGGTTTTAAAGGAAACTGTAATGGTTCCTGTTGGTCTCTACTGGTAATTGGTCTCCTTCTAAGGGGGAAGTGATGTGTGGCCAAGTATGGTGACCCATACTCAGAATTTGTGCTCTGCATTTAACCCATCCATGTAAAACCAATCGAATTACCATTATAACCAGTAAAACCATCACAGAATTTGAAGGAAGTTAAAGGAGTTAAAGGAAACTGTAATGGTTCCTGTTGGTCTCTACTGGTAATTAGTCTCCTTCTAAGGGGGAAGTGATGTGTGGCCAAGTGTGGTGACCCATACTTGGAATTTGTGCTCTGCATTTAACCCATCCAGCAGTGGGCAGCCAATGCTGTGGCACCCGGGGAACAATTGGGGGTTCAGTGCCTTGCTCAAGGGTCTCACCTCAGTCATGGTATTGAGGGTGGAGAGAGTGCTGGTTATTCACTCACCCCACCTACAATTCCTGCCGGACCTTAGATTCGAACCCACAACCTTCGGGTTACAAGTCCGACTCACTGTCCATTAGGCCACGACTGCCCCATTCTATTGGCTTGTTATACCAATAAATCCTAATGGAATGTGTCCCAAAAACACAATAAAGAAAACCATTTTTTAATGGTTTTAATGGTTATTAGCTGTTGGTTTTTAATGGTTGTAATGGTATTTGTAGTGGAAACCATTAAACATTTCTGTGACGGTTTCTATTGTTTTTTTTTTTGTTTTGTTTTTTTTTTCAGCGGGGATTTAGGTAAGATTGTAGAACGTTCTTTAACCTATAAAATACTGGCACAATGTTCCATAATAAAGGAGGAACATTATCAAAACAACATTTGCAAAATCTTTTGAGGATATTATTCGAGATATATATGAAGTTTGGGCCAAATCTGGGTTACATTTGGCACTTCTGGTTTGGTTCTGGCAACATGTTTTAACACCCTTGTGTGAACTCTGGTGTGAGTGGTCAGCCATAAGAAACAAAAGATGAAATTCATTATTTTGGCTAAATTGGCTTCTGCCTTGAGTGGTCAGTCAGCTGAATTCCAAGGTCTCGATTACAAAAGGAAGGAAAAGTCTGGCACTTGGCTCCCAGTGTTGCTAACAAATTTTCAGAGAAAGTTGCTAAAGGAAGGTCAGTTTGTTGCTAAAAAAAAGTTGCTAAATGACATGATGTCATTGCGTGATGACGTCATTGCATTATCACGACGCAAAATTGTGTCACAACATCAAATCTCAGCAAAAAAATAATATATAGACGGTTTCAACGGCAACAACATAAACAAACGTTACTGCGCATGCGCGCTTTTGTGGCCCTAACTTAACTTCCGGTAGACTTCCAAATCTAATCAATAACAACAGCTTGAGTCCCTCTTGAGTAGATTATTTTTGATAACAAGCAAACTATGTTTGCTACATAAATCAGACGGACTTATTGAAAATGCAAAATCATTCTCTGCCAGCAGGAGGTGCTTTAAAGCTGGAGAAATAGAGGTTTCCCCGGTAACGCTGTACACAAATCAGCGCTGAGCTTACAAACGCTGCTTTATCAGGCATATAACATGCAAGATGAAATGAAAATGATATCCTTCAGAAATACAGTGATATAAAAACACCCGCGCCTCGTTTTGCTTTTTAAACGTGCAGTACGTGTTTATTCAACAAATCCTTTTGGAAAATCGGTCAGTTTTGATATCGTGGCAGGTCGCCACTAATAAATCAATGTATGGGAAACCAAACCCACAGCACAACAACCTGAGCCCAGCTTCATTACTCATCTCTAACTTTAACTGCGTTTGTAGCCACTAGCCAGACTGATAAACAAACACAGACCGGAAGTTAACTTAGGGCCAGACGCGTGCGCCCGATGAAACGGTCTATAAATAAATTTTATATATATATATATATATATATATATATATGTGTGTGTGTGTGTGTGTGTGTGTGTTAATTTAGATTTGTTTGTAAAATAATATGCATAATATAATATTGAAATATGAATAACTGTATTTTTAAATACACTGAATTACTGAACACTTACACATTTTTAAATGATAACAATTTCAGTTTTTTTTTTGTTTTTTTTTTTTTGTTTTTTTAAGTAAGCAATAAGGTAGGAGAGGCCATGCTGTATTCAGGCTGAAGGGCGTTGTTGGCACGATGCGAAGCGGAGTGCCTGCAACCCCAGTTACAACACAAAACAATATTGAAACCAAACATTTATGTATTGAAATTTTACTTTTTTGAAGCAAGTTCGTTAAATGCTGTCCTTCCGCTAAAAAAAATAGTTCCTGACAGCAACAGTAAACGGCAAGAGAATGTTCCGAACATGCCTCTTATCTAATGGAGCTTAAATAAAAACAGAGAATAGGAGCTATTATCATCCACTGTGTCATTTATTTTTTTAACACCATATATGATATTTTCTCACACACATACAGTACATCTGCTTATCTCTCAGCATGAGTAAAAGTCTGTTTTAGATTTTTTAGTTTTAAAATAGACCAATTCACGGCACAGCGCGAGTTTGCAAGTAATTACAGTGTAAAATGATGGACATATAGACATACAGAATCATACCTGAAACAGAAAACTAATAAATACAGTAATTTTCCCTCCCCACTTCGGAAACTAAAGTCTTTCACACAGACGCGCGCCGCACACACAGCAACACATATCCGCATGAGAAGCGTTTATTAGACGGGTAAGGACGGGGTCTCAAAATTAAAGACAAAAGATGCAACATAACACCACCAGGGGTCACTCATACTTCATTAAATAAATTGCAAACCGTTAATTCTGGCGAAATACATAATAAATGAAACAGTTTTGATGCTATATTATTGATTGTTTATGTTGCTAAGGGTGGTGTTGCTCAGTGATACACAGAACCGTTGGGTGAAGCGGTCATAGCCGTGCTGTATCGTGAATAAAACACAGCTGCTGCTGACCAATCAGAATCGAGGAATGGAACTAACCGTTTTATAACTAGTAATACTACACATTCTCAAAAATTATGCTTTAAGCAGTGTACAGTTAGTTAGTGTGTACACTCTAAGAAAAGCCTGTAAGAATAGGGCACATTCTACTATGTTAATATGAAAGAATTTTCCGTATTGGTTTTTACCTGCATTTTAAATTACGCATTGTGTTTTTGGGTTACAGGGTTACAATGGATAATGTCGTGGAAAATTACTAGTATCTTTTCCATTTTTCTTACAGTGTACTAACTAATCAACAGTTGCAGGTACAAGCTAGAAGCTACTAACAAAGTGTATCATAAATGAACAATTATTAAATTATTATTATTATTAAATTGAACAACTGCAAATAGCAGCTAACTTAATTCACGTGATGTCTGTACTGCTAGGCATCTTTGGTTTCCTCTTTTTGTGTAATTTGGATGGAAAATGTGTGCTTTTTTTTGTCACTTATCAAAAGTTGCTAAAAGTTGCCAAATAAATGTAAAAAATTGCAAAATTTGTTGCTAGGTGCTTTTGGAAGAAAAAGTTGCTAGGGTAGTCTGAAAAGTTGCTAAATTTAACAACAAAATTGCTAAATTGGTAACACTGTAATGGCTGCAGTTCTGAACGGTTGCCGAATGTGTTTACAGGAGAGTAGAAGCGCTGATTGGGCCACGGTAGATTGACATTTAAAACCACCAATCACTGCGTACTTTTCTCGTGACGTAAGAACATTTGAAATCGACGAACCGCGCGAAGCCGCGAACGGTTGTTGAAGACATTGGTGTAAAATGTTCATGGTCGGGATCGTCTTATCTGACGGAATTAAGTGAGTATACTAAGTGAGTCTTACACATTCAAACGCGGCAGAATCGGACACAGTGGATGTTTTACTCGCTGGTACAGTCCCAGATAGCAGACCAACACTGAATCAACATTGAATCAATGTTGATGCATCAATCAAATTATCATTGAATCAATGTTGAACTTTAACATCGATTTTTCGTCCGGTTTGCACCCTGAAATAATGTTATTTCAACGATGAAAAATCAAGATGGTCATAGATCAAGATGGTCATAAAATCAACATTTCTTCAACGTAAATTAAATCACTTATTTAACATTGAATCAACATAGAAACATTCAAATCAATCCTGCTTTTTACTCCTTTCAATCAGAGAACATGCAGGACTGCAATTAATATGGTTTTAAAATAAAAAAGTCACTCAAAGTAAACAACATCAGTCAGTTTACATGCAAAAATATTTATTTTTGCCCCCACACTATTTGAACAGGAAAATAACATTATATTCAAGTAAAACAAGTGATTCTTTATATTAAAAAAAAAAAACACTTGGTGGTGACTTCAAAACATATAGGCATGGATTAACAGACAGGGCTTAGTTTAAACCAGAACTAGGCCTTAAATTAGGATATTTAAAGAGCTTTTATAAAAATGCAATAAATAAATAAACATTACTGGTGTTCATCTCGAGACAAAACAATGGCAATGACATGAAGATCTGTCAGAGCAAGTTATTTTCAGTTAAGACAGCTCAAACATGCATTTTAGTCTAGGACTAGCCTTGTGAAACTGGGAGACAGAGCTTAAAATACAATTTACATACAGAATATGGTCAAATGAATGACAAAGTGACTTAATTACATGGAACAGTTAATTCTGAATTTATAAAGCAAATGCCAGGAGAAGAGCCTGTAAAACTGACAACATATAGGCCTAACAAATGCAAACTGCATCTGCAAAATGGAAGTAAATGCAAATGAAAACTCACCATCAAAGGCAGAAACACTAAAGTACTACAGACTGAAACATTACCAGTTTGCTGTTTAGGACTTGAAGCTTTTCACAGATTGAAGCTACTTTTCTGATTCAAAAAAGATGTCTTTACTCCTCATTAAACGGATAGTCTGATGAACTCTGCTTTCCACCACAAGGCAATGCCCACAAGCCGTTCAGGACCACAACGGAGCCATTTTTGCACTGTCACAGCAGGCCTCCTTTTTCTCAGCTTTCCCTTGTTGTTGTTAGGCATCTAAAGTATAAAAACAAACAGGATGTTAAACCTGCACAATGTTGTAAAGCATTTGATTAGTAGTAGTAGTGTATAACTGAAAGAAGGTGGGTCCTAAGTATTTGGAAATGTGACAATGTACTACAAATTAAGTGCAAATTGAAATTTGATAAAAGGTTTACATTCAAGCTAAAACATGGTGAATTCAAACTCAAAGAGTATATAGTCAATATGTAAATGTTCCAAATCTGTATGAGTTTCTTTCTTCTGTTGAACATAATATTAAATATGTTGGTAACCAGTTGACGGTAGCCATTAACTTCCATAGGATTTTTTCCCTGTACAATGGAAGTCAGTGGTTTCCGTCAGCTGTTGGGTTACCAACATTCGTCAACATATCATCTTTTGTTAAAAAAAAAAAAACTGATACAGGTTTGGAACAACAGTTTTGAGTGAACTGAAGGCCTGTTCACACCAAGGACGATAACACTAAAGATAATGATAAAGATAGAGTTCTAAAAAGTAGATGAGTGTGCTTAGAATAAACAGATGAACATAGTTATCTTTAAAGTTATCGCTCTTGGTCTGAACAGGCCTTAACCCTTAATAATCATATTAGGCCATTTTGCAATTCCTGTTTTTTTCTGTCTCCAAATTTAAGACCTCTTGAAAACATAACTAAGGCTTTTCTCATTCCATTTAAGATACTTAAGACTTTTAATGGATTTAAATTTGATCAAACTGAATTTAAGACCAAAGGACCCATGTGGAGACTTACCATGCACATCTTGGAGCCTGGTGTCTCTAAATGAGTTTTTTGTTGTTGTTGTTGTTGTTGTTGTTCATGCTGATCTTTTGGTCTCCTACTGCCCAGTTCATCTGAGAAGCCGACTCAATGGTTAGAGTACAGCCCAGCATCCTAATATATGCCTCAACTGATGCTCCTCCAACAGCAGAACAGCCAACATATAAGGGTGTCAGGAACATATTTGCACAAAACATGGATAGGTTACAAATAAATGTCATGGGAATGTAGTTTCAGTGTTGAATGAAAAACATGCTTTTGTCAATAAATAAATAAATAAAACAAAAGTAAATAATTCTTAATGTAAATTACCATCACACATCTGTCATCTTCACTTTGAAGAATCCGCTCTGGTAGCTGAGTCTCATGAAACCCCAGACCTCCAGACACTAGTTCAGCCAGTATTCCAGTCACTTCAGAAGACGCAATGGGAAAGCAGTTTGAGAAAAAAAAAAAACACAGTATATCAACAACTTCTATGATACACAGCCTTAATTTTTCATAACCCTTAGTGTAGAGTTTCTGAGCTCCAGTCCTCAGGCCCCCCTCCCAGAATGTTACAGCTGAACCAGATGTTTTAATTAGTGAGACATCTAAAACATTCTGGGAGGACTGGAGATGAGATTATGCCTCTTTTACCATTTACTGCTGCAGCTTAAATAAATAGCTTAAAAAGCATCTTACGTCCCTTTACAAAATAAACGATTGTATTAACATTAAAATGCTTTAAGACATGTATTTTATACATTTAATAATGACTTGCCTTTTATTATTAACCTTGATCCAGGAGATTCCATCCTCTGACCTAGATTTAAAAAGATAAAAGTCAAAATTAAGAGTATGCAACACCTGTCACAGGTAACAATCAGCAGAAATTCATTCTTACCTGATGTGAGCAAACCAAGGAAATGTCCCTCTGATGGGCCTACAAAAAGGGAAAAATGAAGAATGAAAAACATAGCTATTAGGTTAACCAAATATTGGTTGTAATTGGTTTTGTGTCTTCTTTACTGTTCTACTGGAGAGAAAAAAAGTCACCCACACCTTGGATGATCTGAGGGTGAGTAAATTAACAGCAAATTTTCATTTTGGGGTGAACTATCCCTTTAAGGTGTGTCACAGGTGTACAGTAAAACAAAATTAATATATAAAATTGTTCACATAACATAAAAATTCCATAAAATCAAACAATGCAAGGTTTTCCCTCCCACAAAATTCAAATAAGGTCGATGGCACGAATAAGTTTGTAGAAATATGTTTTACGTTTTTTTTTTCAGGAAGAAAAGTCAAAATTGGGATCAGCCTGCGTGTGCTGTCACACACAGTGTTCAAACAAACATTACACTCTCACTACTGTGTCTGGTAGGGTTTGGTGGAAAAACAAAGTGAAATATATTTAATAAACTCTTCTCGGGCGCTCGTTGGTCTGGACGGCGCGCGTTCATGAGACTCGTCGCAGACTCGCAGTTCACTCGGACTTATCCAGAAAAACACATCAGTTGTAACGGAAGATGAACAGTGAAATACACGTGAAATGAAATCACTACTACTTCTCTTCTCTGAGGTGAATCCGTTGTGTTCGTAGCTAAGTAAAGGATCAACATCTGTCAACTGTCGTCATATAAAGGGAACTCACTGTAAAGAAAGTTAAATGTAGCTAAAATAATATATATATATATATATATATATATATATATATATTCCTCAACTCTTGTAATGTGGTTTCAAATAATTTGTATGAAATTGAAAAAAAAAAAAAAAAAATACTAAGATACTGTGTGTGTGTGTGTGTGTGTGTTCTTTTGCAGCTTTACAGCTCATTCAAGTGCTCCAGTCTGGTTTTTGATTCTACATCATCCTTCGATATTCTACTTCATCTCTAAAAGTAAGATTAAATAGAGTTTTGAACTTGATTTAGCCAACTATTTTGTCAAATACTGACAATAATCCACACTACAGCTTTAACATGGAATAAATGTGCAATGTCAAAAGATTCATATCAATAGAGAATAGGAATGTGTTGTCACAATGGCAATGCATTCTGGGAATTTAGGACACAGGAGCTACAGCAGAGACTGGATAGTATTGAATGTGGACGTTTTATGTCATTTTATATTTATATTATTTTAATTAAGATAGCGTTGGAGTGGTTAAGGCTTACTGTATCATCAATTGCCATAGCCCTTCTCACAGCCGGAGTGAAAAAAAAAAAAAGAAGCTTTTTCCGTGATAGAAAGCCGAAAAAGCAGAGGTATTTAATGCAGACATTGTCAAGGGCTATGGCAATTAATGAGTCATATAAAATATTATAAAAATGTCTACATTCACTACGGAACTCAGATGAAAATTAAACTGAAATTCAGTATGGTAAACAACTAAAATAAAATGTGGCCTTATAATTGATATCTGTAGATTTATTATATTATAGATACAGTGATTTGCATTCAACTGTAAGTGCTCACACCACAAATAAAGAAAAAAAAAATCATATATGGAAATGTTATCTGCGACAGCTTGTCTATTTTTCTTAACAAATATATTCCCCACCTCTTGTAATGTTGTTTCAGATAACATATGAAATTGAAACATACTAAGATACTGTGTGTGTGTGTGTGTGTGTGTGTGTGTGTGTGTGTGTGTGCGCGCGCGCTCTGTTACAGCTTTACAGCTCATCCAAATGCTCCAGTCTGGTTTTTGATTCTACATCATCCTTCGATATTCTACTTTATCTATAAAAGTAAGATTAAATAGTTTTAAACTTGATTTAACCAACTAGTTTGTCAAATACTGACAACGATCCACACTTCAGCTTTTAACGTGTAATAACTGTGCAATGTCAAAAGATTCATATCAATATTTACAAACCTACTTTTACATCCTACATTTAACAGTAATCTTTGCTATGAGATGTCATGAAATTTGTATGAAAATGTGCTTGTGTGATTACAGGTGCTGTGAGAAAAAGCCAACCCCGATACTTTTTACTTATTTCAATGATTCTGTCTCACTCTTGTCCTAAGGTTATCATGCTCAGCCGGATGCGGTCCATATCCAGACCAGGACCTGCACCCGGAGATTACCACAACACAGCCCTGAATGTCAGCGAAGACCACGACAAGTGAACCTCACGACTGGACAGACATCAGCACAGATCCTCAGCGAAGACCACGATAAACAGACAAGTCTTCTGCACAGACCCCTACGGCCAGCAGTGAACGTGTCAGGCCAGGAGCTGCTAGGACCACAGTGCTGTTTTATCATGCTTACAGTCACTGTTAAACCAGTCGTCCACTACTGGCTGAACGGCAGCACTGCTGGACAGACTACAACTTCTCCTCCGACCAAATGACAGCGTGACGTATCCTGATCTACCAGCAGTAGGAGCTGGATGAAATATTCTGAATGACATCAGTCCACAATTTCACTAGTGATGCAGCCTGAAATCATAAATCACACCATCTTTGTTCATTTAACCAGAGAAGAGCTGAGCTGACTGCTCCTGGTTTCTCCCAAGGTGTTTTTTCTTCGTTTCAGTCACCTGTGTTGGGTTCCACTGTGACCTCTGGATTGCTGATTTTAATACTGATTTCATTGTATTGCATAATGACCAAACTTGAACTGAATTGAGTTCTCCAGAGCTGCTTTATTGCCGAATCGACTTTGTTTCATAATGTATTAATTTTGCAACATTTGTACTGATATTGAATTTTATTAAATCAACATCAAGCTGACAAAGTGAATAATGAAACTTTTGTATGCTGTAAAATTCCTTATAGCTGAATTGAGCTAATTCATTCGTAAAGATTAATTTTACCATGTTATCGAACTGAATTTTTAGAGGTAAAGTTTTTCATTAAATAAAACAATGTTTTTGTACAATTTGTGGTTGCTTTTTATTTTTTATTTATCTTCATGTAATAATATACCTACTTTTTATAGAGTGTGTCATTGTTATTGGCCAAGAAAAGTTTAGATTTTTGTCAAGTTTTGAACGATTTTCTGGTTTATTTATATTAATATAGGGAGGCATATGGAATATTAAGAGCAATATAGTCAACGTAATGTTTGTCAGCTCTATTTTAGGTATTTCCATAGCTAGTTTTGGCCAGATTACCCATTTTAAATAAGGTATAAACCCACTTAATGAACGGATCCAGTTCGGATGAGCTACTTCATGAACGGGTCCGGTTCGGATCCGTTGCTTCATCAGCAGGTCCGGATCGGATCCGGGCCGGATGAAACGCTTTATTAGTGGATACGGATAGGGTCTGGACCGGATCCGATCCGGATCCGTAATCCTTATCTGTTCTGGATCCGCTGCGCTGTGCAAGTGGACGCAGTTACGGACCCGTTTTGCGGATCCGTTCCGGATCTTATGGTACCTCCGGGGCAGATCCGCTCCGGAGTCATTTTGCTATCTGGGAAGAAAATGTCAGAATTGACCATTCGCAAAGAGCTTGATTGACAGGCAAATCTGACCAATCAGAACGCGGATGTTATGTGGCGCCGCTGCTATCGCCATCTTGCCCGACAGCTACGGCCTGTCTCCATATAAATACATGTTAAAACGGGGTAAAAAGATCGACTGAATTGAAACTTTTTCAATATATCTAAATATAAAAATGTGCGGAGAGTTAAGCTGTGCTGTTGTTGCCTGCCACAGTAACGATAAGCTAAGGTATTCCTTTAAAGTACTTGTTTTGCGTACCAGAAACCTGTCATGTCGGGCGCTGTATGGCTTGCAGCGCTTAAATTAAATACTGAGTGTTAAATAATAAAATATTATGTTAAAACTTGTGCTCTTATCATTCTGTGGACAAAATCCCGTGAACTTCGCCCCGATAGGGAGCGATCACTGCGACACTCTAAAGTGATGAAACTATGGCGCTATGTGCTTTTTTAAAACCATTTTTATAGGTTTCACGTTATATTGTTGGCTCGGAAAATATGTAAATGAACATGCCCAGTAGCCGCAGCTGTATCCCCTCTAGCCTTTATCACAAATCAGAGAGTAGATTAACTTCGGTGGACTTAAACTTGAAAAATGTTGTGTTCCGCGGTTGACATAAAATACTTTCTGATGTATATTCATGTTCATTTCGTGCTTTAAGTAAATATGAAAAGACGATCGGTTCACGTGTTTGAACTGAGGCAACACAGTGATCTGTCACACATTGAAGAGCCACAAAACGGTATTTATTGTTTGAATTTCTTTAAAAATGACTCAATTTAAAAGCTGAGGGTCCTGAGACCTTGTTTCATATCAGAAGTAACCTGCTCTGTCTTCTCTGTCGGTGTGTTGTCAGTTTCCTCTTTGCTCTGCGATGTATTTTTCACTGTGTGAGAAGGCATTGTTTGTCGGTCATAGCAACAGTAACTAAGGGTGGGCGGGTTTTGCGAACGGTCAATTGTGAGCTGACATTTTTCCTGTCAGAATTTGACAATTGTAACTTTTTATCTCACAATTCTGAGAAAAGTTTGATTGCAACATATAATCATTGCTGTTATAGTGATAGTGTTCATCGGTTGTTTGATTACGTCTTTGATTTTTACGGTACATCTCTGCCATATGTACATCAACTTGACATAGTCACAACTAATAAGCTACTACTAAATATATTGTAGAAACTTAATTTTCTGCAAAGCTGCTTTGCAATGATTTGTATTGTGAAAAGCGCTATACAATAAACTTGAATTTAATTGAATTGAAAAAGTCACTGGCACTCATGCATTCAAATCCAGTGCCACTTTATATCTGATTTAAAACAAGCAGAAATCTGTAAGAAATGTAATGATCCATAGACAATATAAATGATGAAAATTAGCTGTTATGTCGGAGCAATAGCCTTGTGACCCACGTTCTCACATATGCTACACCCAGCAAACACAACAACGTTGTAAAAAACGTTTTTTTCACGTTGTGAAAAGGTCGTGATAAGGTTTTTTTCCTACGTATTTAATACAAATGTCGGGGTTGACATTATGAATACGTTTTTTCACAACGTTGCAGAAACATTTTTATAACGTTCGTATGTCTCCTTCTAACGTTTTTAAAACGTACTTACCACGTCAAACTGGTACTTTACATGATGCCATCAAAATGTTTTCTTTAGTGCAGTGATTTTCAATCCTGTTCCTCGGGACCCACTGCTCTGCACATTTTGCATGTCTCCCTTATCCGACACACTCATTTGAGTTCATGGAGCTCTTTCCTAATGAGCTGATGATCTGAATCAGTTGTGTAAATTAGGGAGACATGCAAAATGTGCAGAGCTGTGGGTCCCCAGGAACAAGTTTGAAAACCACTGCTTTAGTGTGTTAAATTTGAATATTAATCTTATTACCAGCGCTTTTTTACATTTCACCTCACTGGTAGCGTTGCTGATCTCTGGTTGTTGTCCATTTTATAAGCCTACGATTATGTGGCCTAATAATTTACAATACACACAAATTTAGTCACTCATTGTATTTATTCACAAAATATAAAAAGTAATATGATATGGGTAGTTCACACACACACACACAAAAATAAATAAGACAAATACATAAATTAAAAAAAAAAATATATATATATATATATATATATATATATATATATATATATCTCAACAAAACAAAATGGTTTCAAATAAAGTACAATATAATTATGCAGTGACTGGCAAATTTGAATATGAGCACATTAACAAAGTCCTAGAAATATTTTATCAGAAAAAAAAGCAGCATTTCATTTGTAAAATGTAAATAATTTAATTTCAACAAGTTACAAATAATTTTATTGCAGTTATAATAATAATCATATTGCAATCTTATTACTTGTTTGAACTAAAACTAATACTAACATTTTAAGATTTTTTTTTCAACAAATTACAGGTATATGGCATCCAATTTAGAACATGTTTAAATAATATATAATAAATACAGTCTATTATGGCTATTATTGTTTAATAAATAATATTTTATAATATGTGCATACCTGATTTTGAAAAAAAAATGTCTGTGTTAGCGATTTTTCAGTGCTTTCATTGCAGGTTACATTGTTATGCCAGTAGGTGGCAGCGAGGGACTGTCTTAATGAGTTAGTTAGTAAACCATTCATTCAGTGCTGATTCATTCAGTTGCCGAATTCTGTGACCCACCAAATTATATGACTGTAGTACTGAGGATAGGTTAAGAACATAACCAATATATATTTTTTTTAATAGTAATTCCATGGTAACCACAAATTAACCATGGTTTTGCAACAACAGTTTTAACTATGGTTATACACATGGTAATCAATACGGCAAAACAAACAAAAAAAAAAAAAAGGGTAGGACTAGGTGTTGGGTTTAGTAGTAGGTCAGATTAGCTCAATGCATTGCCTATAGGGCAGTGATTTTCAATCCTGTTCCTCGGGACCCACTGCTCTGCACATTTTGCATGTCTCCCTTATCCGACACACTCATTTGAGTTCATGGAGCTCTTTCCTAATGAGCTGATGATCTGAATCAGGTGTGTAAATTAGGGAGACATGCAAAATGTACAGAGCTGTGGGTCCCCAGGAACAAGTTTGAAAACCACTGCTATAGGGTCACAGAATTCAGTGCAACACCTAAAAGAAACAAGGTTGTAAAGAAGTAAATTGTCTAAACCAGGGGTTCTCAACTCTGGACCGAGAAATCCACTTTCCTGCAGAGTTTAGCTCCAGCCTTCATCAAACACATCTGACTCTATCTTTCTATTAGGACAGAGGTGCCCAAACTCAGACCTGGAGGGCCAGTGTCCTGCAGAGTTTAGATCCAACTTGCCTCAACACACCTGCCGCAGAGTTTCTAGTATGTCTAGTACAGGGGTGTCAAACTCAGTTCCTGGAGGGCTGCAGCCCTGCAAAGTTTAGTTCCAACACACAAACCATGTAGCTTTCAATTGAGCCTGAAGGACTTGATTAGCTGGATCAGCTGTGTTTAATTATGGTTGGAGCTTTAGTTTGACACCCCTAGTTTAGTAAGAGCTTGATTAGCTGGTTCAGGTGTGTTTGATTGGGGTTGGAGCTAAACTCTGCAGGACCGAGTTTGGGCACCCCTGTATTAGGACATAAAGACTGATTAACTTGTTCAGGTGTGTTTGATTAGGGTTGCAACTGAATTGTTGCAGGAAAGTGGATCACGCAGGCCAGAGTTGAGAACCCCTGTTCTAAACTCTGAACAAAACCAACAAACAATGCTGTGTCTAACCTATGCTTCCTTTTATAGAGATCAATGCATTGACCAGCACTGCTGTCTGTCATGTGAAATCCCCTTAACCACTCAAAGAATACTTTGACAAATATATCGGTTAATGGATCATATACAGCAAATGGGGGAATCATGCTTCACACTGGTGCACTTAAATAGATGTATTATAGCAAACAAGGTTTACGAATCTCACACCTAACATACAGCATTATGGTCAGTTCACACTGATTGGGTCAGTGTGTTCACCCAGTTGGGAGTATGGCAGTGTGAATCGGCTTGTAGTTGCTTTGGGGGGGGGGAAATTGTAAAAATAAATGTTTAATGCTTAAGTGCAATTAACATTAATATCCTAAATAAGGCACATTCCCTATTCTTGCAATAATCGTGTTCATGTTCCTGAGTAATATCTGCATGCAAATAATATGCTAGTATATAGCAATCCATATGAGAAGTCTGGTGTGGAAGGTGGATCTGGAACTGCCTTCTGTCCAGGTTGTCACAACATCTCTTGTTTATGCGTCTTCACAAACTGCCCTGATATACAATTCAAACATCAACAATGATTGTTATAAATATAACATTAGTCTCTTACATTCACAGTGCTCAGTACTTTTTTTATTATCATATGTGTCTCGTTTTCTCATTATGTTGGAGCCCTTTTTAGGTTGCTGTATACCAAGTGTCCTCAATGCAGAGTTAAATGAGATGGCCTTGTAGGACATACAAGATTAAAAAAAAAATTGATATTTATTTGATATATATTTTTAAAAAATGTATAAATGTTTGAACAGTAGTGTATGTTTGAGGTTTTACTTTCTAGTCAGATGGTTAATAGAGCTTTGGAGATGCTCTTCAACAGGAGGCCCGCTCCAACTCTAGTGCACAGCCATCAGCACGGAAGAACCTAGGAACATAAACAATTTGTCACAGAGCCAACAATATGTAGTGTATATATATACATATATATACATACATACATATATATACATACACACACACACACACATATATATATATATATATATATA